>JBBBDQ010001454.1:52500-672500 GCA_037127315.1 Ascarosepion bandense | reverse complement strand
ATGTGATCGATCCTGACTTGTCAGCTCAGATACAGTCACTTTCTCACCAGCGCAACATGGCTTCCCTGTGTCTCTTCTACAAATACTTTCACGGCTTCTGCTCCGATGAACTTAGCTCAATGGTGTTCCCTATATATGAATTTACTTGAGCCACAATATTAGCAACAAGATCCCACCCGTTTACTGTGAAACCAATAAAATGTAAACATAAATTCTACTCCAGTCATTTCTTTTCTCACACTTCCCACCTGTGGAATTCCCTTCCATTAACTTGCTTCCCCGACAACTACAATTTCTAAGAATTTAAATGTAAAGTCAGTAGTCATCTCCTATCTCACTAACCTGCATCCTCTCTCTCATGTCCTTTCTCCGTCCACTCTGCTCTCATCAGTATTCTCATCCTTCTCTTACCCACTTTCTGACAGCCCCTATAATCTGTCACTCTTTCTCATAACTTTCCCCCCTATGTAACCCCCTGCAAAACAATAACAGTAAAATGCCTTGCTTGGGGCGATATGATTATAAAAAAAAAAAAAAAAGTAGTTAACACCCAAACTAGTGTCAAAACACGATGAAAGTATAAAAATAGATTTTTATAGTGAAAATACCAGCAATACATTTTTGAAAAAAAAACATTACCAGGAATACATTTGACTCAACAAAAACCCTCTTTATAAAAATACATCAATGAAACCTAATCTACAAACTGATATATAACAAAATACCTATTCCATTTATACAAACCTATCTCAAATATCTTGTCAGCATTAAATAACCCACTGAGGTTGACTGATCAAAAACAAAAACTAATCGAACCCATCCTTTTACTGTTGAAATAGCTAAATGCACCCATCTATTGTTCTCCAACAGTTTCTTTTGATGAACTTCCCAACTAAGGAACTCCTTGCCATTTCTTTTACCTTTCTGACAACTACAATCTTCAAAAATTTAAATGTAATATCAATCACTATCTTCTACCTTCTTGGATCCCAATCCTCCCTATTCTTAGTCTTCTCTTTCACTTTATTCCCTATAAACCCCTGTGTACTTATAGCCTTAGCACCTTCCTTGCGTGAAATGATAAAAAAAAATAGAAGCATGGAATATCAAAATTACATAAAGAAATGTGTACTATTTATGTTGATACTGAAATCAGTAATCATTTCAATGTCTGTTCAATATAATTAATTTTTAAATTTTGTAAATTGTCAATTTAACACACTAGATTATATAAAGCTCAATAATGAATAGAGAATTTGTCATGTAAACCAAGACTAATGTATACATGCCAGAATGAATGCTTTCAAAGTAACTCTTCACTGTACAGCAATTTCACAAAGACCAGTCTTAACAAATAACTTGCACATTGACGTAATTTTATTGACAATCGTTATGCGAGAAAATTGACTTATCTGTCCTTATTTTTGTGAAAATCTCACCAGGTGAGGAAGCTGCATATCATTAAAATAAGAATAAGGACAAGAAAATTACAGTAAGAATTTGTGATTTCAGAGACACTGGCAGGATGTCATTATTTGAAGTTAGAATGGAATAAACTATTCTCTCCATCATTTCTCTCCCCCTCCAGGAGGAGGAGCACAGAAATAATGGAAAGAGCTTGAAGACTTTTTTCTTTTTTTTTCTGCTAACAATGTGAATGATGACAGTAAGCAACAAGTAATATTACTGTCATGGCTTGTCGTTAACAATGTAGTTGTTCAAGGTTGAACTGATAAAAGATTGAGCCAAAAAACATTTGACCAATATGACAACTTAGGAAATGGCCAATTCATTTTGCCATCAGTGAAATTCTAAAATAATAAGTATTCAAATAGGACAATTAAACCATCAGCCAATGATTTAACACTTG
This sequence comes from Ascarosepion bandense, assembly GCA_037127315.1. Taxonomy (NCBI): domain Eukaryota; kingdom Metazoa; phylum Mollusca; class Cephalopoda; order Sepiida; family Sepiidae; genus Ascarosepion; species Ascarosepion bandense. Next base: position 670,630 of record JBBBDQ010001454.1, on the reverse strand, counting down.
AAAAGAGAAAAGTGGAAATTTTGAGAACTAATTATAGGCACACAAGTACATACTGGGATTTCTTCCTAACCAATAAAATAGGCCAGTTAACAGTTTCATCTGGCTCAATCCCAATTTTTCTTGAAGTCAGAATGCTATATTATTTACATTGTTCAAAGTGTTGCTCTCATCTTTATTGCTATATTCATGATATTTTGGCCATTTTATGCTCTGGCCTTCTTCAGGTATTTGGAATTTTGAATCAAACCCTTTATTTCAATCACTGGAGTATATCATTCTCATTCTATGTGCCATGTAACTTCCAGATGTCATGTAGTTATCTTCCTTTAACTTAACTCTTTTAGCTGTAGCCAAGTATTGAACTCACAACACTTTGGGTTAAGTCACTGGATCTAACCAACACTTTATCCCCTGGGCCATGTGTCCTTGAGGTTCAATTCAAAATTTCAGGCACCTGAAGAAGGTAGGAGCATACAACAACCAAAATGTCATGAATATGGCAATGAAGATGAGGACAACAGTCCAAAAACATAAATAATATAAATACTACCTCATTTCAGAAGTATAGACAAATATTCAGAATGCTATGTTCACTTGTCCAAACTTGCACTTGTTTGTCAACACCAATTCTTAGTTTGAGAACTTTTTACCATATTACTGTTGATTTACCTTATATATATTGTTTGCTTGCTTTATATTATTTTTTGCCCTGTTCTTTTCTTTTTATTGAAAACTTTGTCAATTCTGTTTGTTGGACACTTATTTTGCATTTAACCATGGCTACTCAACTCCACAGGTTGAGGGTAAGAAATGAAAACATGGTTATTCTGTGAGAGAACTCTGACATTAATATCCTTGAAATGCTACTACTGTAAAAGCAACAGCCACCTTGTAGATGAGTGTCCTTTTAAAAATGAAGATTGTTTTGAATGCAAGCACAACAAGCATCTTCAAAGGTGGAAAGCAAGTAACCTAGTAAAAGAGAGAAAAGATAGCAGTGATGATTTGAACCCTGATGGCTGCATGAAGATGATGAAACTGCATATAATTGGTGCACTATATACACTGCCTGTGGAAGTTGAATTGCTTGTGAATAAGCAGAGGAATAACACTGAAGTTTTCTGAAAAATATTTGCAATACATGTCAGAAATGTTAAAATTACAGACAATGGAAACTAGGAAAACTACTTAGCATAGTCAACAATGAAGTGTTCTATAAAGGAAGTAACAATCAACTATTGTCGCTGGTTATCAAGCTTGAGGATCCCATATTAATGAATATAAGTTAGGTTGGAGAGCCAGGTTTCTTTTGACATGAAAGTTCCAATCACTGGCAGAAATTCATTCTGTGTTTAAAATGAAGCTAAACTTTTTAATGTATTTTATGAAGTTAAAATTTGATAAAATGGCAATATCACAATTTTGTAGCACTTATCTCATACTTTAGTCACAAAAGGATTGATTAATTTTGTTTACAATATATCAACAACTTGATAATTTATTTAATGCAGAAATCTAAATAACTTCATTCAACTGCAGATATTTTGTACAAAATTTTATATTGTCAAGGTAAACATGTTTTTCAATATATAGTTTGAGGATGTAAAAATGTATTCCTGGTAATTTCTTTTTGTTGCATTGTGTTCTTACTTGTCTCTGAGTTTACTATAAACTTTATATCTTTCATACTTAACATATTCAAATAGGTACAATCCTATCTACCAATCCACTACAGTTTTAAAAATGTATTTTTATACTTTCTTAGTGTTTTAATATTTAGGGCTGAGACTCTAACAGACTAGATTTTCTGAGGTCCACCCTAGATTAGGGTGAACCCAAGAAAAACAGCAATTACGATGTGGTTCCATGCTCCTTTAAAACTCAAATATCCTAAGAGGTTTTGATACTGGATGTAATTTATCATCATACCCAAGAATAGTCATAAAAGAACAAAACTGAGAAGGTATAGTTATTGTATGTTGCAAGCTGTGATGTGAATTTTTGACTATTTTGATGCACACCACATGGACTTGCAAAAACCAATTTTAAACCCTTCAAGTTATGATCTCAAACTTATTTTTTGTAAGTGGGAATCAGAATGTCCCTATTGCTATTTACCTCAATTTTCTGTATTGATCAAGGTAGGATTTAAATTGGCAAAGACCAACTGTTAGTTCCTTCTTTTGGAGGTAACTTATCCAGACTTTAGAATCAGCAAGGCAAGCAGAGCTTTCCTTTCAGCTAAAAATGCTGCAATACAAAAGGCCTTTATTCCAAATAGAGATGAAATCACTTCTTGGGCTTTCCAATTATAATCATCATCATTTGCTAAATTCGTCAACTGGCACTGAGCCGCTGCATCATTTACTAAAGGAGGAGAAAACTTTGGTGAAGAATGAAGACTTTTCAAGACACAAAGAAAATATGCCCTGCACCTTCTTAACCCATCAAAACCTATTCTAGTACATGTAAATGCTTTTCTTTAAAGAATGGTGATAATAATACTTTATGAAGTTGATAATGTATATAAAAATCCAGTGTATTACATTTCACATATGTTGTCAGCTGTAGATATATTTACACCCACATTGCAAGGAAAGGATGAGCACTTGTGTTTGGCCTCCAAAATACTTTAGCAATATCTGTATGGAAAATTGTTCACTCTTTACACTAAATATAAACCACTCCTGAGACTGCTGAAAATAAACTCATTCTACCTTTTTCTAGCATGAAAAGACAACACTGGGCACTATTCCTAGCTGCTTGTAACTACTGAGTATTCTTACAATAATAATATCTGCTAACACACGTATATATAGAGTGATAAAAATAAAATTGCAACACCCTGAATATGTATTTCGATTTACTCAAGATTAAATAGGCAGATAAGATAAAACTAGATTATAATAAAAGGTCATATATACAAATTCATACATATACCAGTTCCAAAATAAGAACTGTATCAGCAGTATTCAAATCCCATAAACTGTATATCCTCCTTGGGAACTAATGTAAGCCTGTACCCGAGCATGCATATTTATTTTATATAAATATATATATTAATGTTCACCCAATACAAGATGCAAGAGCCACTCATAGTAGCAGGTTACTGTGTGGTGTTGTATGGGCATAAGACAGGGCAAAATGTTTATAGGGCTATGCAGGAAAGATAATGGCTAACCCTAGACTTGCGGTCAAGATTGTATGGGTTAGGAAGCATCCTACATTCCACAAAGTAGCAGTTCTTGGAAATAAGCTTGTTGGAATTGAACTTAATTCTTATTGTAAGAATACAAATATTGGATGATTCATATTTGTGTATGTGGCATCCTGTGATATATTATTCCATGCTTTTTACATCTTTTGGTTTTACTGAACAAGTTAGGTGTTATTCCATCATCGCATAAATGGTCAATAGAGGGCTAGTCTAGGGATCATGCTAGCCGGGGAAACTGCTTAACAGCTTGCAATATATGTTGAATAGCACAGGCATCATATAGACAGGCATTATACTACTGGAACAACACTGTCATGTAAAAAGAAGTGTCAACACCAACACACGTGTTTGAATGCTGATTGCCAGATAACGAATAAAAAAATATAAGAATGGATTATTCCACTGTGGATCACGTGACCATGATAATAATCTATATTAAGCAGCAGACAGAAGTCTGGGTGAATCAACCAAGGGGATCTACTGAATTCTGAGTAGTAGCAGCAAAATGAGTTTAATAGTGTTCTGGATATACATGAACTGTTCAACCTTAGCTCCATAAACACCAAAGTTGTAAGATATATCATCTGACACAATAATGCAGTGGGGTGGACCTCTGTGCAGTGTTTGAATATACTATGAAAGATGTGGTTGCCCAAGTCAACATCACACACATAAACAACTATCACTTGCATGAAAGACCAAGCTCTTATCCCTTAATACTACAGAGCAGTATTCAACATATCTAGGTAACCCTTTCTCAATATGTACACAGTATTGTCATAAGAAAATCACTGGTATGATGCACACATATCCATAGTCCAACTGCATGGAAAAAATTCACAACTGTATTGCCGCCCTTCTTATCTTTATGAACCCAGGTTCCTGCTCTCCAGTGGCACTATTGTTTTTGCCTCAGTTGGAACTCCAATATTGCTGCCATTTATTTGTGATGAATTTATTTATGATTGAGTTGAAGTATAAGGAATTATAAAGTAGGATGATTTTGTTTTGGGAAAAGAAAGTGAAGAAAATACCACAGTTGTTTTTTTTTCTTCTATATGCCATATCTCTTCATTACAATGTTAATTGTGGCTCTCCACAATTTCCTGTCCTTTGCAACACTTGATAAATTCTGTCATTTACGGCTCACTAGGTAGGTTATGCATTGTTTTTATCTGACCTTCTTGTTTTGATTGTTTAGTCAGTGTCAAATTTTCCAAGCCCACTTTCTTCATTATATGCCTGAGAAATTTCAGCTGTCTCTTCCTGATGTTAAGTATAAGTATCCTTTTTGTTATCATTTTCTCTAAAACTTTATCGTTAGTATTCTCAGCATCTTTCTGTAAAGCCTCATTTCTGCTGTTTCAAGTCTTTTCTTCATTCGTGAAGTCATTGTAAAGTAAACAACAAGAGACACTGATAATATAAAATATAATGTCAGTCATCTTTAAAAATTTTAATTTCTTTCTTTTTTTCTCTTAACTAAAACATGACAATTACCAAACAATTATCTACATATCTAGCAATAACTCAGAAGTACTGAAAAGGAACAAGACGTGGTATCCTTATACAGTGGAACAAGAACAACCTACATGCTTAGATCAAATACCGAGTTCAGTTCTAAATTCTGACAAATATCTAGATTGGCAGACACCTGAGTAGGCTGTTGAGCACAAAGACTGACACCTAGTGATAACAAAAACAAAGATGAGGATATTAATCTGAATGTAAATAAGGTAAATAACTCCTCATCCAACAAATTCAGACAAATTACTGATAGTAAGTTTGATCATCTGAAATATTTTTAAAAATACAGCCTTGTGTCAGATTTTCATTAATTCAAGTGAATTAAATAATAATAGTATACATGAAAATTTATAGCAAAATTGTTCATATATACGTAAACAAACTCTTATCATGTCATTAAAATGTTCAAATAATATATCAGTTATGCTAGACAATTTTTCTCACCAGACTATCTCCCACATCTATAACTTTTCCATTTGTTCATGCATTGAATATTGCTGTCACATCTGATCTGGTGCTTCTGCTATGTATTCAGAAATTCTAGATGAAATATAAAGAAGAATCTTCAATGTTAATGGTCCTGACATGGCATTTTGTCTTCAGTCACTTTCTCACCATTATAGCATAACTTTCCTGTGTTTTTTTCTATAAATGAAAACTGTTTCATGGTAACTGTACTGATGAGTTTGCCTCTTTGGTACCTCATCTTTATGCATTTAAGTTCAGTACTAGAGTGGCAGCTAGGTCTCACTATTTTATCGTTGTAATTTAATGCAATGTTATCTTCTGTCGTCTTGATTCCTGTTCTTTTATTGTTTTCTCTCCTTAATAATGTTTTCTTTTTCTCATATTCTCTCACAATCAGTGACCCCTTGAATCTTTGTGGCTTTATTGCCTTGTTTGGGGTAAAATGATAAAAAACAATATTAAGGATCTAATCTAGGTAGCTTTGCTCATTTTTGACACCTACATTTTAAAGTGAATTTTAATAAATAAAAAAGCTTTCTTGAAGCTTTCAGTTTAGCTTTAATTGAAAGCTAAATGATTAAATTTACTATTTTAGTAAACAGAATATAATGGTTTATTTCAAACAAATTATATTGATTGGAATCAAAAATTCTTGAGGTTTTAAAATCTTTTACTTTTTCAGTAATTTTTAAGCAATTGACACATTTGTAATTCTCGGTTTTAAAAATCTTGAAAAAATAAAATATAGATCACTGATATGTTATTTTAAGAAAATCAGCAAATTTAAAGTTACATTAATCTGATTTGAAACAAACATTTCTTGTTTACTTCCTGAAATGTAGCATAAAAGCATTTCTTAAATCACAGTGATCCTGTTTTTCTGATGTGTTTATTGATTGTTGACAGCTAGATATGTTAAAAAAGCCAAGTATGCCTGTCCAGAATTGAAGTGACATAAATTTATGCAACCTAGGTGAATGTTTCATTTTTGGTTTTTAACAACATAGCAAAATTAAAAATTTAACATATTTTTAGCAATTATCTAATGTTCTATTGAATTTTAGCTAGTTTAGCTTTACAGCCTTACGTTTGAAGATGCTTTCTGAAAAATAAAAATTAAAAAATACAAAACTTACTTTTAAATTAATTTTTAAATATAATAACTGAGATAATGAAATTAAATAACATGACAGTGATAATTCAATTTATGAAATGTTATGATATTGATTAATTCATAATTTTAATATCTATTTTTCATATTATTCTTTATTATTAATAATAATTGTTATCATGATGTTTATGACATGGTAAAGTTATCTTATTTATTAAGTGACCTTTTAATATGACACTTATGAGATTCCATATTAAAAAAAAAAAGAGGAAATTTATGTAAAAAAATAAATCTAGAAAGTACTTTAAAAATCTTAATACAAAATTTTTATTAAGCTTTTCAATTTTCATTTAGTAAATATAGTCTTTACTTAATAATCAAATACACACAATGACGAAGAAATTTAAGAGATGTTTGAAACTTTATAAAGCATTAAAATTAACAAAGGAAAATGAAAACAATTCATGTAAAAATTCATTATTCTTTGAAAAAATTATTTTTCTTCAGAATATAATATCCTTAGCATATGTTATTTATAAGAGTAATTAAAAGCTTATCTAAATTTAAAATGGTGTAGTTTTAATGCATTTTTTATTTTACTATTCAGAGAAGATTTTTGGATATACAGCTACTTTTTTAAAAAATATATAATTTACATTCCGTAAGGAATCATGTATTTAACTAATAAAACAAAATTTACAGACAGTATTGAATGTCTAGAAATTTCATGAAATTAATTGGAGGTGTGTGTGGGAGGGTAACAGATATAAAAAAAATTTAAAAAATTTAAACATTTTCTAAATATAATAGTTTTAAAAAAAAATTCATTTATCTGTAAGTCCTAAAAGTGTCATTAAAATCAGAGAATTATTTGATTTTTGAAAGAATTTACAATTTAATGTGTTTTTCACTACCAAAAAAATGAGCTTCATAATATTACGTTTACCATAGTAATAAACTTGAGTAAAAATTTGGTCACTCACTGATGAAAAAAAAAATGATTTTTAACCAAAATTTCAAATATGTTAGAGGAGATTTAAAAAAAATTTAAATTACTGAAAAATACTTTGATCTTTCCTCTGAATAATAACAAACATTTTGATGAAAAAACTTTGTTTTATTAAGTTTAGAGCCTTTTCAGCTATGGTTTTTTTTTCAATGAATGAGTAAATCGAATCTGATCTCATTTCAGAATTTTAGATTTTACAAATATGTGAATTGAAAGAAATGGAGAATAATTGATAAACAGGTTAGATGTGCAACTGTTTGAAGGAATGATGCTAGATGAACAACTTTATATTATGAAAGTGGCAGTGTGATACTATCAGTAATCAACCAAATGAGATGTGAAAGTATGTCAAATGTTAACAATATCTACTTGTAAAGAGAAGCTTTATCTATCTGCAGCCCTGTATATGCTCTGATGCATATCTTCTTCTATGTTCCACATCCTTTCAGGATATGAGTAATCATGGCTGTCCACAACCTCCTATTCTTCAATGGATATTGGCTTGAAATGAAAAATCGGAGAGCTGAGTCTGATTCACGTACACTCAAATACCCCTGGGAAAGGTATTAATCCATCTCTTTTCCTACCAGCTATGTGTTGAATAGCAAAATAGATTTGGTTCTATAGCCTTGGCTGGCACCCGGTCTACTACAGAAAGATATAGCAGCCTTTCCGTGAGAAAATCATCTACCTAATCAGTCATGGATTGAAAGAGACATAATCACCCAAGTGTGTATCACGTATGGTGTTTAACTGACATGTTTGATGCTGACATCTCTAATTCATAGTTTACATCTTGGGATTTTTTTTATTGATGACAACTATACTTTCTATTTTCTTTCAGTTGATGGCTAGGCATTATTTTCTCACTTTCCTTTGTCTAGGAGGTCAAGTAATTTTCTTTCTGTGTCAACCATTAACAGAGAGTCATCTGAATATCTTATATCATTAAGATTACGCCCACTGAAAATAAATCCTGGTAGAGTTTCCAGCTGCCTTAGTATAGCCTCATGGTACAAGGTTGAATAAATCAGGAGAGAAGACACATCCTTGTTTACACCCTGTTTTATTTTTGTATATATACTAAATTCATTTTCTATTCATATGCAGGTTGTTTACTACCAGTATAATTTCTGGATTAATCTCGCATTCTTTCCAAATAGAAAACTAAAATGCCTCTCAAAAACCCACCTTCTAAGTGACTTATTATAGTATAAGAGTAGGCTCGTGTCAGACAGAACTTTTCAAAACTCATCATGTACTTGTGGGCTTGTGCTGTAAAAAAATTACAGTAAAATATCTATATTGATATGCCGTCTAAAATGACAGCAACATTTATATTGATATACCTTCTATTGAGTATCTTACATTAACACATAAGAAAAATAAACAGAATAATCCAAAACCCTGAGTGTGATGAGAGAGAAATATATATATTTATATAAATAAATACATAAATCTTTATTATAATAGAGAAGATATATATTCTTCCCAACTTGACAACATAATTACTGCAAAAAAATTAAATAATAAGACACTGTTTCTGAGCAAACATGTGGCAATAGTTTTCATAACTTGTAGCAAAAAGAATGAACTGAGCTAACTCTGCCTCACTATTTTGTCTCTTTCTATGAGCATGACTGTGTGTGTGTGTGCAATATATATATATATATATATATATATATATATATATAGTTAATATTCAAAATAATCCAGAAAAAATACATTTTTTCTGAATTATTTTGAATATTAACTGTTGTATCATTTGGATCTGATGAGCAGGTTTGCCTGCAAAATATGTATTAGCCATGAAATTGTAGAATATCTAAAATTTTTCTAGATTATATTATTCTATTAAATTAAATAAATCTAACATTGAGTTCTTTTGAGTTCGTCTCTATTGGAATTTACTTGACTTAAATAGCAAATATTCTACGTTATATATATATATATATATTGCACACACACAAATAAATATACAATGTTCTTTATTACAATAAAGAGCATCAGCATTAAATGTACAAAAAAGTATCAGTTCTTTTAATACTGATATGTTTTTGTTCTTAAAAAAAAAAATGACATCAGCTGGTAAATAAAAATGTAAACAAGAATTTCTTTTGCTTGCATCTATAAACTTATTCAGATTAAACAGAGAGAACTATTTTTGTTCCTATCCAATCAGTTAAGTGCAATATGTGATACATGTTTGGATGATCATGTCTCTTTCGATCCATCACTGACTAGGCAGATTTTCCCTGCAGTAGTTTGCCAATTTTTATACATAGACTGGTTACCAACCAAGGCTATAGAGCCAAATCTGTCTTGCTATTCAATACATAACTGGAAGCAGAAGAAATAGATTAATACTTTCCCCAAGGGTATTTGCACGTAAGTGCATGCAAACAAGTTCAACTCGGATTCAAACTCAACTCTCCGTTTTCTCATTCCAAGCTAATATCTACTGCACCACAACGCACACCCTATCCAGTAAATAATATTAAATGACTAAATATCAGAAAGTAATACTGAGGAATACAGGCATCTTTTTTTAATGTAATAAAAAGTAAAAGGAACGGAATTTTAATAATTATTGTAAACCACAGTTCCAGACAATAGAACAATCTCCTTATGATTTAAACAAATATAACACATAAATTGCACCATTATTGATAACTTAAGAAATAAGAAAATGAATGAATTGTTCAACATATAAGTACACATAAGTGCAAAAATGCCAGCAGCAGGAACTTTAAAAGGTTTTTTCTATGTTCAGCTTATTATACATTAAAATTTTTAAAGTGTTCATGTGAAGAAGATAAAATCAAGTACTGGTAAATACTTTTTAAATAAAGTGAAGACAAATAAGATCCCTCTTCTAAATCTTAGTTGTCTGCAACATGACTATATTCTCTGAAGAAAATGGTGCAAAACTGTTTAACAAGATGCATTTATGTAGGTTTGTCAATATTTGTAGCATCATGACAAAAAAAAAGCACTTTTTTTGCAGCAAATTTATATTTTTCAATATAATCTACTTTCTTTTCAATTCACTTCCAAATGAACTATGCATTCCATATAATATCTGTAAAAAGGAATGCGGACTAATTTTTTGAAATATTAAGAATTTAAAGTGGATTAACAAAGAAAAGAAATTGTAGATAATGATGTGCTGAATGAATCCAAAGGATTTGTGAATTAATATCTACAAATTTGTTCAGCCACTTAACATTAGTTTTTCAACTTCATAACAACTCTTTGTAACCACCTAACTATAATGAAAAAGTCAATAACCAGAGATAAAACATTTGATGCAACCATGGAAGAAAATATAAAAAGAGAATAGAGACCCTCATCCAACATATAAAACACAAAAAAACTATATCTAGTAGTTAGATACCAAAATATGGTATGGCAGGTCCAATTTGGAAGGAGCATGAACTACACCAACCCCATCTTCAATAAGGTTCAAATCATAGCAAACTGTAAAAAATTTTTAAGAAATTTTAAAGAACTGACCTTATTTTAGGGTAAACATTTCACCCCAAGGAAAGCAATAAAACCACTAATAAGGAAGAGCTACTGAGTGTGAAAGAATAAAAAACCGTATAAGGGGGAGAAAACAATAAAAAGAAATTAAGAAAACAAGATAACAATTGACATTGCATTCAAATTTTTGAAGATCAAAGTTGACTGGAATTCAAGAAGCCAGAAGAGAGTTCCACAAGTAAAAAGTGTGAAAGGAGAAACTGTTACAGACTTATAACTACATCTAGCAATTTCTATTGTAAAATGATGAGACCAAGTTGACAATCTAATACTAAACTTAAATTAGTAAAGCCAAGGTACGAAAAAGGTAAGCTCATCAAAACATTTGCCATGAAAATATTTATTGAAAAGGCACAGTGAAACTATGTTATGGTGGTGGGAAAATGACTGAAGCTGAAATACCAGGTTAGAAACAACATTCTAGAAGCTTCTTTGTCAAGAATCTCTAGATACAGAAGCAACAGATTAGATGTAGCAATAATATTCAATGCATGGATGAACAGCATTTATACAGAATTAGGAAAGTGTTTGATAGTTTCTGGAAAGAATTATTATGAACCAACATTTATAGTAGCAGACTTGGCATTTGGTTCAATATAATTATTCTACTTCATGTCAATGAAAAACATGATAGCAAGGAAATACAATGAGTCACTCTTCTGGAGGTTAGAATCAGCCATGCTGATGGAATGCAAGGCAGGTTTTCTAAGATGATTAAAAGAGACCAGTTTTGATTTGGAAGTGTTAAAATAACCAAGCCATTGCTAGACTCAGTTAACAACAAATTGAAGGTCATTATCCAAATCAGCTGCCAATTTAACCTTATCAAACCTATCAGACTTACCATTAAGACAAGAATAAATAGTTGTGCCACCAGCATAGATACCAGGTCGAGAACTGATGAGAGTGAGAAGGTCGTTGATGACAATTAAGAACAAAAGCAGTCAAAGATAGAGCCCTGGGGGACACTTATATTAATGTAAAAAGAATCTAAAAGAGTGGCCTTGTGGATAAAGGTGAACTTCTTTGCTTAGAAAAGAAATAAATAAAGATTAACAATATAATTTATCAAATATAAAACTGCTTATGCTATATGCATTGATGTAATGTTTGTCAGAAATGGAGTTGGGGTGATTAGTACATCAGTCACCATATTTCTCTTTTAGAGTATTGGCAAATAATACTTAAAAAAAAAAAACAAGTGAATATATACCTGAAGAAGGCTGTGGAATGGATTGAAAGGTTGTAGCAAATGGAAAATAAGAAGAAGAAAAGGTTCAATAGCTTAAAACAATAATAGCTTTATTCTGCATAATCAATTCTTTAGTGAAAATGAAAAACACAAAAACAGTTTATATATATATATAGAATATGTTTGTATTCTAGTTCCCGAGTAGTTTGAAAAATCAATTATCAATAACAACATATAGAGGAGCTGAAAATATTCTTGGCCTGACCTACTTCCCAAAATCAATACTTCAGTGACCAAACATCAAAATACTGATTTTGAGAAATAGGTTGGACAATGATATTTTTAATTTTTTTCTTAACTAACCTATTTTTAAATCATCATTAGATTTTTAATGAACTGAGTTGATAGTGGAATTAGACCAGAAAGATGAGCAACAACAGTGTGGCTTTTTTTCAAAACACTGACACAAGAAATGCTATCTTCATGATCAGAATACCATCAGAGAGAGCAATCTAAATACAAAGGTTTTTATCTGTGTTTCACAAATTACACAAAAGCAGTTGGTAAAGTATGACACAAAGACCTATTTAAATATGCAACAAAAACTTGCTTTATAAGGGAAAAATACAAGAATAATCTTGAACTTTGGGAACAAACTACCTGCATGTAAATAAAAAAATGCAAGTATATGAAATTACAAAGAAGCCTAAGACAGGTAGCTGTCTACACACCAGATTAATTCAATCTATACAGTGAGGCTATCTTATAAGAAATGAGAAATATCTGGGTTTATTGTCAGCAGACACAAGCTTAACAAAACTAAGATACACACAGGATACTGTACTAATAGCAAACTCAGAAAGAAAACTCAGAAAGAAAACTGCACAAACTTCTAGACAAAGCAGTAATGAAAAATGAGAAGAAAGGACTAAAAGTTAACAGAATGTATGATAAACAAAAGAGATGGCCTTGTTGTGAGTTATCAATTTGAGATGCAAAACTCAAACAGATTCAGAAATTCAATATCTGGGTAAGGTAGTAACTGATAACAGAAATCTAAAGGTGTTTCAGAAGAAAGATGCTTTTCAACAACTAAAAGTATTAAGACAAATGCAAAATTTTGTTAAAAACAAAAAGAGTGCTGAACTATCTATCAACCTATAGCCTTAAATGCTGAACAAATTCATTACTGAAGAAGAGACAGAAACATGGTTCTACAGACAGATGCTGAGAATACCATGGACTTAACATGTGAACAAAGATGTTTTAAAGAAAAACAGAAAATGTAAGGACACTTATACTTACAATCATGATGAGACAGTTGAAATTTTTGAGACACACTGAGTAAAAGATTATAAATAATATAAATACCTCATCACAAAAACATAGTCAAATATTAAAAAAATTTATATGTGTGTGCTCTGATTCTCTTAGAAATGTAAAACAGCTTGAAATACCTCATTTGTAACATTCGAGACGTGCAAAAAAAAGATCATGTGCTTTAAAAAAAAAAGTGACCTTTTCATGTATACCTGCCCTTGTTATTAAAGTTGAATCTGTTGAAGATATAGATATTAATTATTGCAACTTGCCTATTCAATTAATATATAGCTTACTATTTTTTTTTACAAGACTTTAGACTATTTAGTTGGAAAGCATCAAATTCAGAAAGCATTCAATTAATCAAGTATTCTTCGAATTGCACATTTTTGGGGAAAGAAATGGACAATTTGATTCCAATGGTAAAGAATTTTATAGAAGCCATGGGAGAATATTTTTATTAATTTTTTTTTTTTTCAGTTGCTTAGATGAATTAGAATTTTTAAAATAAGCAATGTGATAAAGCAATACAAAACTAAAAAGAAATAATTTATTCTTGCCACATGGTACATTTCAGAAATATTTTATTAATCAATTTACTGATACCACAAAAAGAACAATTCTTCTTCAATAAATCCAGACTGAAATTATTCCCAATATGCTATCTTGAAAGTATTAGATAGTAATGGGTTAATATCATGAGCTTAGCAGTTCCATAACTTCTGATCAGTTGAGCAATACTACAAGATATTCTCCCTCAATATGATTGTGATTGCATAACAAAAAATATATACAGGCATTTAAACATGAACATTCAAAATCTCTTTGAAAATAAATATAAGAGAAATAGTATGAGAAAAAAGATAATTAGTTTTCAAATGCAGAATCTTGGTAATATCTGTAGTTGAATCTGCAGAATCTTCAATATACAATAAAAGGAAACAATTTCACCAAGTTATCTCCAAAAGATTTTCATGAAAATATCAACTCATTGCTTTATAACATCTTGAGAGAACAACACAATAAAAATAAAAAAGACAATTGAAGATTGGAGAGAAGAATAAAATACTAAAAGGAAATAAAAGCTGAGGAATTGTTTTTTAATTTTTTTAAATAAAAAGTGCAAAAGAAATTTGTTAATAAAAGCTTTAAAAGAAAAATAAGACAAAAAATATCAATGGAAAAAAAAAAAACAAAAGAAAGAAAAATTAAAAACTCCAAATTGGAAAACTTTAGGAAATGAGGAAAAAAGAAAGAGTTGAAGAAAAAGTTAAATGGATGAGGGGTGGGGAAAAGAAAAAAAAAGAGAGAAATGAAAGAAAAATAATCCAAAGAGTAAAAAAAAGTTTAAGTGAGGAAAGGTAGGAAAAGAAAAGAGATGAAAAGATATGAGGAAAAAAAAAAGAGCAAATAAGATGAGATAAAAGCAAAATACAAATAATAAATTATTTTTATGCATTCTTAAGAAAAACATTTAAGAATTTTATGAGTGCAATGGAATTTGAAAATGCCTTAAAGAAAGGCAAAATGTGAACAACTGTAATGGGATCAGTTCGAGAAATGCAAGCAATGATAGAGAAAGAGATAAACAATGAGATAGACAGAGATAAATAAAATAAATAAAGCAAAGAAAAAATAACTAGAGAGAGAAAGTGTGTGTGTGTGTGTGTGAGTGTGTGTGTCCATTACAGCACAACTTCATGTATCTGAACCTACAAATCTCTTAACCAATTAAATCAATGGTCTTTTGGCACATGGACAGAAAAGGGAACTTTTCTGAGCAGCTTTTTGTGATGATTATGGCTTCTAGACTCAGGTTATCTGTGGCTTTGCTTTAAGACGCAAAAACATTGGCATGGTTTCCTACCTTGCAACAGTCCAGCTTGCCTTTTGAGATTCATCTGCAACAGAAGACCAAGACAAAAATCAATAAGGAAAATGATCAGTGAATGCATAAAATTCTAACGTTAATGTATCTACAAAAATAGTTTTCATTCTCTGTAAAAATCTATGAACAATGAAAGAAAGCCAATCAAAACAGAAACAGATTTACTCGTAAACAACCTGAAATATTTATTATAAATCTCAACAATATAATTACAATAGTACGTCTACAGTCTGACACATGGCCATTACATGAATCTTTACTCTGAAATTTTTACTGCATCGCTTTATCTACTTGATAAATATTCACTACTAAATGAAGTTCCTCGACAAGGAAAAGATTACACTGAAAAATAAATATTTGTTATAATAAAATAAATGCATATTTACACTATTTAAATTCAGACTACCATCCTCAAACTTTGTTGTTATCATAATATTTTGACTGTTGTATTCTCCAGCCTTCTTCAGGTGTATATTGAACAAAACCCTTTATTGAATCTACAGAGGTAGACTGTTCTCATTTTACTGCCATATCTGGGGATATTGTGTAGTTCTTATTTTTATTTGCTACTGCCCAGTTACTGATCGCACATTTACACTAAGTGCAAGTACACACTGCTTGCTCCAGGGACTGACTCACAATCCCCAGGTCACCATCCCATAGAGCAGAATTCCTTGTAGGTTACCCAGATGGATAATACACCTGAGGAAGACCAGGGTACACAATGGTCAAAACATTGTGATAGGAACAACAAAGATGAGGAAAATAGTCAGAATATAAGCATTATAAATAATAACACCTCATCCCAGAAATTCACAGGGAAAATAAATGCTATTCTTCATAATTATAGACTAGAAATTTATTGATGTGTTTATGTAGATCATTGAAAAGTTTGGCATTGCTTCATTTGGCTGACTAATACTAATATGGAGAAAATGTATTTGTTATTTCCTGTTTCAAATCACACTTTTTATTATTTATTTAAGTTACCAAAGCAAGAACTCATTTCTGAATATTTGGGGTTCTCATAGATACTTTCTTCTGTGTTAAATAAGTCTTACAATCTGAAGAGACATCTACAGCCACCTCATAGTAGGGTAATAGAGTTCAGGGGGATGGAGAGTTTTAGCGTTTCTTTGGACTCTCTTCATCTTTTCTGTTTGTCTTCTGGTGTTTTTGAAGAATGTTGTTTTTGCATGGAATACTCTTCTCCAATTTGTTCTTTTCTTGGCTCTGAATTGTTTGAGGCATTTCAGGGGTCACCACCATGGTATACACACTTCAGTTGACACAATCCACTGTGTTAAATCAGGGCTTGACAGGCAGATTCCTGATGACAGCTTGCATCAGGATACTGGCTTGTTCTTGTACATAGAACATCACCTTAACCACCTACCATTAGATCATGCTTAGTCTGGTCTCTTCCCTGAATTCTTACTACTATGGGTGACCCTATCAGGAGATGGAATTCCTGATGGCATTGCACTCAGGTTCCTCAAAACAAGCAAGCTTCTCCACTATGACACACTATATAGTATACACATGACTACCACTGATGTGTTTTTTTAATGTATTAAACACTAAATTTTCCTTATTAAAATAGTTCAGTTGCGTTTTTCATGAATGTATTTGCATTCTTTTTAAATATCTTAATTTGAAAGAAAATGATAAATAAAAGTTTCATGCAAGCTAATTATATATATATATATATATATATATATATATATATATATATATATCTCCAAATGAATAAGGAATGAAGAAAATAATTGCAATGTTCCAAACATTAATTTAAAACAGTGCTCAATATAAAAATAGAGCAATGAAAATTTATTATTAATATTTACTTTAGAACATGTACAAACTACTACAAAATGGTACATGTTCTAAAAAATATTAATTATATATATATATATATATATATATATATATATAGATAGATAGATAGATAGATAGATAGATAGAAACAATGTGATGAAGTGTGTCACTTAACTGAGCAGATTTATGCCAACTTCAAAGTTTCATAAAAGCATTATTGTGATGTCTTCACTCTTCAGCAGAGAAAACAAAAGCCCTGAAGAGTGATGACATCACAATAATACCTTCATGAAACACCAAAGTCGGCATAACTCTGCTCAATTAGGTGACACACTTCTCTGCTCAGTTAAGTGACACAATACTATCAAGGTTCTATCTCGATATCAAGTACTTTATGATAAAAAAGCTGATTGTCAAAAATGCCATGCTACCAGTAAATCATTGAAAAACAGCAATCTTAGCACTAAGCATCATTGCAATTTAACACTACACACACACATATATATATATATATATATATATATATATACCTTTCCAACAACAGGCAGGCAAATATTTCCTTTAATCAGGACAAAATATGAGTTCTTTGTACATCTCTACGTCTAGTGGAAAACTGCTAAAATATTCTTAATATTTACACAACTGTTCAACTCATATGAGAGTTGAAAAGCTGTGTCACAGATCTTGCTGGTGTCCATATCATGAATTTTTCAATCACTCAGTGCCTTATTCAAGTGGCTGATTTCTGCATGTGTTTCTCTAATAACCCTAATGGAACTGACTCACTGTTAAATCTGTTTCATTTCTATCCCTGACTCTTGCCATGTTAAGTAACTTTGCCCTTTTGGCAACCCTGACTATGCTGTGGTTTCCATCAATATCTCTTTCCACTTCCCCTCTCCCCAGGAACCCCTCAATCAGCCGAATATCTTACTGCTACCAAAGAGCAGACTGGGAGTCAGTCTCTGATTCCCTGTATGATGTCCCTTGGAACAAAGTTTTTAGTCTTTCTGTTGAACACTGTGCATCCAAGATTTTCTCTTGTGTTAAAGCTGGCATCGATGCTTTCATCCCAGCAAGGAAGCTACAACTTAAACCCCATTCATCCATCTGGTTCTTCTCTGCTTTATCAGTGCCGTGCATTTCACGATAATAGGCACCTTTTTGCCTCTGTTCATAATGAGTGCAAGAGGATCCTAAATGATGCTAAGCTGTTGTTTGCTGAAAGAATAAAGCAGCATATAGCATCCTGCAAGTTCATTTTCAAAAACTACTGGTGACTCTGTAAAAGTGTTTTAATTAACAGCAAGCCCCCCCCCCTCAATCTCCATTTTAATCAATGAATTTGAGGCCCTCACATCTTCAGCAGAGAAGGCTGAATGCTTTGCTCAGATTCTCCAACTCAACATTTGAGTCATCTGGGGTATCAACACCCAACTTCCCACCTATAACTGAGGCTCAACTGAATTATGTTCACATTACCCCCTCACTGGTCTCTAACATAATTTCAAAGAATGAACCACATAAGGCAAGCGGAGGTGACAGAATCCCTATCATTGTCCTGAAGAAATGTCTCCCTGAACTCTGCTATGTTCTCTCCAAACTTTACAACTACTGCCACTCTGCTTCTTGTTTCCCTGCCTACTGGAAGTCCTCCTCTGTGGTTCCTGTCTAAGAATGCCGGAGAACTCTCAGAACCCTCTATTGCCCTATCAGCCTCCTACCAAATTTTGGCAAAGTGTTCAAGGCTATTATCAATGCTTAAGTGGTTCAACATCTTACAGCCCAGGGCCAGCTTCTTCTTCAATAAACAATATGGTTTCTGCTTCACCAGGTCTACTGCTGATATGTTAACGACCATCACAGAGTATATACACCAGGCTCTTGATAAGAACTGTGAAGCTCAAACTGTTGGACTAGATATTTTCAAAGCATTTGACATAGTCTGGCATGCTGACCTTCTACACAAGCTACAGGGCTATGGTATAACTAGACGCTTGTTTGACCTAATCCAGTTGTTCCTTTCAAATTCACAATGAAGATAATATTAAATGACTCTATTCTAGGTACTATGCTTTTTCTGATCTCCATCAACAATCTCCCTGATGTAATCAGATCCCAAGTAGGCATCTATGCTGATGACACCACCATTTACTCCCACCTCAATAAGAAATCTGCCTAGTCTGACAAAGCAAACCTCACTGCTGATCTTGAAAAGGACCTCTAATCTGTGGTGCACTGGGGTAAGAAATGGCTCATAAATTTTAATGCTTGCAAAACAAAACTGCTATCCTTTAACCACCATAGACAACTGCTCATACCCCTCCATCAGCATGGATCAGGCTAGTCTTCCTGAAAGCAAAACACTGTGCCTCCTCAGCCTAACTGTATCAGACAACTTCAAGTGGAATGACTACATTGAATTCATAGCTAAACCTACTACTAGGAAGGTTGGTTCAGTGTATAGGGCCAGGGATTTTTTCTCGTTTGAATTCATCTTGCACATATATAAATCTATCATCCACCCATGCATTGAATACAACTGTCACATCTAGTCGGGTGCTGTTGCTATTCATCTCGAGGTTCTTGACAAAATCTAATAGAGAATGTAATTGTTTCCGACGTGGTAGCTCAACTTCAGTCACTTTCTCACCAATGTAATGTGGCTTCCCTCTGTCTTTTCTACAAATACTTTCACAGCTTCTGCTCTGATGAGCTTAGCTCCCTGATGCCCCCTCTGCATGAAGTTGGTCAATCTACTAGACTAGCAACTAGATCCCACCCTTTTACAGAGAAACCGATCAATTTTAAATGCAACTTCTACTCTATCAGCTTCGTTGCTCTCACTTCCTACCTGTGGAATTCCCTTCTGTATACTTGCTTCTCTGGTAGCTACAATCACCAAGAATTTAAATATAATGTCAATAGCCTTCTTTTACCTCCTTGACTCGCATCCTTCCCCTGACAATCCTTGTATCATGTTCTTTTCCCTTTCCACTCTACTCTCATGCAGCTTTCTTCACACTAATGTTCTCATCCTTCTCTTATCCATTCACTGATGATGACCCACTGTAACTCGTTCCTATTTCTCATCACTGTCCACTTATGTAACTCCTTGCACACCAGTGGCATTGCTTGAGATGAAATGATTAAAAAAAAAATCAGTCTCCTCTTGGCCCATATATTGGGTTAGAATATCTTGTATATATTGGTGCACATGCATAAATGTGCACACACATGCTATGAAAAAAAAAAAGAAACATACTTCAATAAAAAGTGCACATAAAAAAGAAAAACTTTTGATATCCCCCAATGAGTGGATAGAGTAATTCCCAGATGGTCTGTCTAGAGTCAAGAAGCTGAAGGTAATATAAATCAGCTGAGTGACAAACTTTTACTTGTATTATATATATATATATATATATATATATATATTTTCAGTCAAGAACTTAAAAAAGTAGTTTGACTGTGATGATAAAAACAATTTTTTTTTCCTTTTTTTAAATAAAATCCAAAATATAAAAAAGTTCAAGTTTGTAATGATTCATTTATTTTTAAGGATTATATCCTTTAATAAATAAAGCTTCTTAAAATGGGTCATTGATTATTGAGCCCAATAATATTTATTAATATAAATTGATCAATGACATTATGACTACTGTTCACAGTAAGTAGTGACATTTAAACATAAGCCAGTCTTACAAATGACAAGCTAGATCATAATGTCACCCTTAGGTGCCTGGGAAAGTAAAGTCATCTCATAAGATATGCTCTCATCATATATATTCACTAGTTGTTTATCCTTTGACAATAAATCAGATGTATTGATGAAGACATCAATCTAGTATTTTGACAAAGGAAATTTATTGTGATGTTTTAAATTCTATCAAGAATAATGAGAAAGTATGCTAAATAAAACAAACCTTCAGATATTTTTTTTGTTTACATTATTTGAATTATTGTCCTCATCTTTACTGTCATGTTCCTAACGTTTCAGCCATTGTATGCTCCAACCTTCATCAGGTGATATACATTGAAATTTCAAACAGAACCCTTTTAGTCCAGTAAGGTATATTGTTCTAGTTCCACATACCATACCTTTTTTCAATTAATTTCCTTTAGTAAATCAACTCTCTAATTTTTTATTCATCTTTGCTGTGGCCTCACACTGAACTTACAACTCTTTTGGTCAAGTCACTGGATTACTTCAACCAATGCTTTTATCCACTGGGCCATGTTTCTTTGAGGAAATATCCAGAAAAGGCATGGCACATGGAAACAGAACAATCTACCCCTGGTAAAGGATTCAGTTTCAAATTCCAGCATATATCACAGAAAGATGGTCAGAGTGTACAATGGCCAAAACATTATAAATATGACAGTAAAGATGAGGACAATAGTTATAATATGTCATCTGAGAAATATAGTCAGATATTTTTTGTTTTCTTTCTTCAGGTGAGCAGAAAGACTTGTAGAAGTTAACCCTTACACAGGGAGATTGAAGTGATTGTGCATATTTCCTAATGAAAAATATACTGCGTATTGAAAGTCTGAGCTTTTACAAATGACTTGTCATCTGAATATTGAAAGAAAATTATAAAATTTCCAAAAATATACTTCCCCTATGTTTTTAGGGGTCACATGTTCAATTCCTGTCAAATGAGATACATTTTCATAACAAAATTTTGCATAAATAACTAAGCTCATAGAAATCTAAATGTTCCGTTTAATTTAAAAAAAAAAAAATATATATATATATATATTTTAGTTGAGTTGTGATGATGCTTAGCGCCAAGATTGCTGTTTTCTCAGTGGTTTGCTGATAAGATATTTTGGCAAGCAGGTTTTTTTGGGTTTTTTTTTTTTTATTATTATAGTTTATATGTATATATGCAATGGCACAGAAAGTGGAATCGGCAAGCAAATTTCAAATTCTAGTTGAGACTATAGTAGCATATACTTTTGCTCAAATGCTCTTGGGAAAGGCATGAATTCATTTCTTTTCTCCTCCTTCACCAGTTATAGGTTCAATACCACCTTAGGTGGTAACCAGTTTAAGAGAAAGAAAATTTTAAATTTCAAACTGTAGCTAAGGCAACAGGAAACCACCCACTATTTTTACAAGAATGCATGAAAATTCATGAATAATGAAAAAAAAAAAAAAAAAGAATCTGTAGAGAGCCATGATTGTCTATAGCCTTGAATGGACATGGCACTTAAAAAAGTATATACATGAAATAAGTACCATCAGCTTTCAATTGATGCTAAAATTTTAAAAAGTAGCAAGTCATTTTTAATTAAATTTTATATATAGTATAATAGTTAAGTTACAAATTTTAAGGATTTAAAATCTGTGCTTAAATCTATTATACACAAGATGTTAGATACAAATTAATTTTTGAATGAAAATGTAGATGTGTATTTTGTTTGTTTTAGCTATTCCAGTTTATGAACTACAAAAATCTAACAAAAACTGAAAGATATCATATATTTGGAAACAACATATCCTACTCAGCAAAGTGTCATTCTCATTTTTGTCCTTAGTTTTCAAAAATAATAATAATTACAGTACACAGACATTGCCATTTTCTAATTTTATTTACCTTTATTTACTTGACATCTCTTCTGTTACTCACAGTACTAACCATAGGTCAAATTTGTTTACACAGATTCATAGATCATCATAACAAAAATAGATGAATACCTAAATAACTCTTGCCTTGTTGGCAGGGCTTCAGAATACACTGACTGCACCTCTGCAAGGGGGCCACCTGTTGGCTGAGGGTAGCGGGATTTTGGTGGTTGAGCAGGTCATGATTTGGGTACAAAGAGATCATGTTCCTGCAACATACCACTTTGGCCCTTACCTGGGCTAGACGAGCAGTCTGAGAGACCCGATCAGATCAATCGGCTGGTCAGGTCAAGCCCTAACGTCTACTATCAAATAAATTTCCTCTGAGACAAAGCCTGATATATAATTAAAAACAAAAAGCCTAAAGAGAAATTACATTCCTCATAGGGAAAGGAAAATAAACAAGATTTTAACATCTCAAACAAGGAGTAGACATTAGAAGGCGCTGGCTGAGGCTCAATCGGTCATAAAACCAGACATGATTGTAAACAAAGTTATTTGTTCACATAAGTTTTGGGTTGTGCATCTGTAACAGATGCTCTGGGAGATGCACATGATCGAGTATACTGCTTAGTGTAGCTCTGACCTGACAAGGCGATTGGGATTCCCCCTTACCAGGTCCCAACAACAGGCTCCAAGGTGGGTGGAGAGCACTGGCAGTGAAAACAAAAAAATAAAAAATAAAACTTATATCAAAACCAAAATGAAAAACCCAAATGCACCCTCTCTGACGTAGAAAATGAAAATGACTCAGAAATTGATATAAACTTTCCTCGATTCTATGTTATAGAAGCAATAGGAGATAAGCCAATGTCCAAATCATCACCTTTCTTGATAGAAAAGGTCCTATCCAACTTCATCAAACCAAAAAATGTTAAGAAAACTAGAGATGGTAACTTGATGATTGAAATAGACAAAAAAAAAAACAAAGTGAAAAACTAAAGAAAATGTCAAATTTTCATGATATTAAGGTCAAAGTGACCCCCCCATAAAAGATTAAACCAATCCAAAGGTATAATTAGAAGCAGAGAATTATCTCTTGCTTCACCAGGGGAGATACTAAATGAATTGAGCAACCAAGGGGTTATAAAATTCCAAAGAATCTTTATTAAAAAAAATAATGAAAAAACCCCAACTAATAGATATATCCTCACATTTAATACACCAAAGATTCCCTCAAAAATCAAAATTGGCTATAATATAGAACCTGTAGAGGTCTATATTCCGTCCCCATTAAGATGTTTCAGATACCAAAAGTCTGGCCACCATGGAGACAAATGCAGAGGGAGATCTACATGTCCTAAATGTGGATTGAAAGAGGAAGACCATAATATAGATGTTTGTTATGAAGAAATTAAATGTCCAAACTGTTCAGGAAAACATCCAGCCTTTTCTAAATCCTGTGAAAGATGGAAAAAAGAAAAAGAAATCTTAATAAAATACCAAAGAGATATTTCTTTTGCAGAAGCAAAAAAAAATTAGTAGGAAACTACATGGAAAACCAAACTTATACAAAAATGGTTGAAAAAAACTAACCCAAACATCCCCCAACTTCCCAATAACTACAATGAGCTAATAGAAAAGCTAATCCACTTACATCCAAATGAACTGATAAACTTTCAAAAATCCTTAAGGATAACATATGCTGAGAATATCAAAAAAAATATCAATAAAGAAAACGAAATCCTAAAACCAACTATATCATTGCAAAGCCAAATATCCCCTCAAAAATGCAATTACTGTGGAGAACAAATCCTCCAAAAATCAAAAAACTCCACCTTAAAATCTAGTAACCCTGAACCCAGGGTTTCACTTAAAGAAAGTGAATCTAGAAAACAAAATAAAAATGAATCAGATGCCAACTTAATTCAAAATACTCAAATTCACAAACCCCCCCTTATGAACAGTTTCTAAGTGTTAAAAAAGGAAGACATTGAGGAACAATCGCATCACAATGGAGCAGATATCCCAAATTCCCACAACAAAAAAAAACAAAAACAAAGTCAATAAATCCAAAAACAAAGAAGCAATTAAGATGACTACTGAACAAACAAAACCAACAAATAAAAAAATATCTCCCCAAAAAATCAACCCACCTAAAAATCAAACACGGTCTCGTTCAGCCTCTGGAAGCAGAGATAAATCAAACACCAAAAACAGGAGTAGACAAATAGAAAAAATGGAAACAGAATAACCAAATAATTCAAACAAATATAGAGAAAATAAAACCAAACCTACCCAACAAAATTACTAAATAAAATGATACTTC
This sequence comes from Ascarosepion bandense, assembly GCA_037127315.1. Classification (NCBI taxonomy): domain Eukaryota; kingdom Metazoa; phylum Mollusca; class Cephalopoda; order Sepiida; family Sepiidae; genus Ascarosepion; species Ascarosepion bandense. The sequence continues at coordinate 645,633 of JBBBDQ010001454.1, read as the reverse complement.
AGTGGAACTGCAGAGAAATAAGATCTAATTATGAAGAATTATTAATCCTCCTGGACAAATGCAAACCTAAAATCATATGTCTACAAGAAACCTTCCTTAAACACAACAATCAACTAAACATAAAAAACTACGCAGCATACAACTACATACACACTGACAGGCAGAGCATCTGGCAGTGTATCAGTCCTAATTAGGAACGATGTTCCCCAATAACAATTATAACCAGCAATCTTCAAGCAATTGTTGTTAAAGCAACATTACTCAAAACAATAAACATTTGTTCAATATATGTTCCTCCCCATGAAACTATCAATGATATTAATTACCAAACTACTTCAAAGAATTGACGATATTTCTCGAAATAAAAGCATCATGCTTTGTTGGGTCCCCAGTCATTGTGGACTTCATAGAAACAAAAAGGCTGACTCAGCAGCCAAGAACTCCTTAAACCTTGGCATAGGTAATACAAAAATTTCATATACAGACTTTAAATCATTAATTAACAAGTTCATTATAAAAAAAAATAGCAAGAGATGTGGAACACTTGCCAAATAAAACTCTTTAAGATTAAGCCGATACTTAAAGGATGGACACCGGAAGTCAGAACATCATGCAAGGAAGAACTGGTTATATTCCGCATTCATACAGAACACACACACTTGACCCATTCCTTCCTGTTGGAAAGAGAGGACCCTCCTATACTGTGAAGCACTTCCTACTAGATTGTGGCGATCTTTCCCATATCCACCAGACTTACTACGATGCCAACAGTCTGAAAGAACTATTTGCAAAAACAAACCCCAATACTATTATAGCCTTTCTGAAAAAAGTAAATCTATTCAAGAAAATATAACACTAACCAAACCCAAAGATATATATGATGCAAAGAGCAAGACTTAATGCAATGAATGTTTTAAAGTAACTTGACCCAAACCAATGAATAATTTAAGAAAAATTTATTTGAGCCAACCAATGCTTCAAAGAAAAAATTTTGGCATTAAATGACCCACAAAGGTCGATATGTCATAAAACCCAACCAATCAACCAACCTAAATAACTCTTGACCAGCACTGTGTATTGGAATAATGAACTACTTTTATAATTTCATGATTTTATAATTCATGAGATGTAATTTCTTCTGAAAAATGTCCTCCTTATCAAAAAACATAAATAAAAGAATTTTTAAAAAGGTTTAAAAGTTATCTATTCCTACAGTATAAAAGTTTTAGAATTTTATTACTGGAACATACTTCTACAAATATGATGCACTAACAGAATTATATAAGAAAAGGTTTGATCCTGAGAATCATTTCTACTAAGGTACTAATGCTTAATTTGTTACTAAGATTTTATAATTGCTCCAAATGTAAATACAAATGAAATTTGCTAACATAAAAGAAAAAGAAAAATAGAAAAAATGTATTGGAAATAAAAATATAATTATACTATTGGGAGTATTTTTATCTTGCCTTTTTAACAGCACTTCAAAAATTTAAATATACATCCTGTTGCCTTCACAGACTAAAGAAGCAGTGTTCAAAAATACTTTTTTTTTGTTTTGGCTGAAAACTTTTTATATCACATGTGCATTAAGGCAGGTCAGTTTTGGAACTGTAGTCTTGCACTCAATTAGAAAGTTGGGGTTTGACATTATGAATAATGAGACAAAATATTTTTTCCAAATTGATACCAATTTTGAGGAAACAAGGTTAAAAATTGGAGCAATGGAATTTAATTTCTGTGATCAGTGGAAGCCTTATAGTTCAGCCTTATAAAATTTATAATTGAAATATATGTGGTTAGTTTGTTTTAAATTAAAAGAGATATTAAATTCATAACAACTGTAACATCTTTAACATGATCCAGAGAATAAAGCAATAGTCGACTGAAATACAGAATGTTGCATTGAAAATATTACAGCACAATTCTTTCACCTTGCTTCCTGAAAATATTCATTTCTCAATATTGAAGTCAGATGAATTGGTGGTGAGGGAAGAGGCTATAAAAATTGTCCATTAGATAAGTAAACATTTATTCCTACTTAATTAGTTATGTCAATTTACAAGACTAATTTTAAAATTTAATTCAAATTACGTCACAAAAATATAGCCAAGTATGGGTAAATTTTCGAATAACAATATTATTTTGTTTCGAAAGTAGAGTGTCACCCAAGATTTAAAAAATGACATTCATCAACTCTGAAGTGACACACTGGTCAAATCTGATTAACTTCTTACAAAATGGGATTTGTGAACCTGAAGTTGCAGAAGATTTTCAAATAGTGAACTGCAAAAGGTTTTAATGAATGGAATGATAATTGCCAAATTAACCTAAATATTCGCAATGTGTGGAAAAAGCTAAATTAACTACTGAAACTCCCACAAATTTTATAAAGACAAGAAACAAGCCATAAGTAACATTATTACTAAATCATTAAGTACTATCAAATAAGACCTTTGCTATATTATGATGAAATATATTAAGCAATGCTGTAGTTTTAGTGTGATATGCAAATTTAAAACATTTTGTCTTATTTATGCCAAACCAGTATTATGCTGTTTTATACACTTTTATCTATTCTTTTTTTTTTATGACCTAACAAACGGTGTATGATCTTATTCATTGATTAGACTTTTTTGTAATCTCTTACCAATTTTACAGTTTTCACTTATTGAATAATTCACTTGTGGTAGTTCATGATTAGAAATCTGATTGGAATATATGTTCTATTCAATGTATCAATTTTATTTGGATTTATTTTTGAAATAGTAAAATTTTGAAGCCAGGGTGAAAGCAAAAGTTACTTATTTCTGTATATTTTTTTTTAGATGTTCTTTAAAATAAAATGTTCAATAACTGGTAAAAGCTAATAATCTAATTTTTTGTGTCAGTATTTATCACATCAAACTGCAGCTTTTGCACTGAGTGCAATGTATTTTTTTAAAAAGTAAAAAATCAAGCTACCCAAATGATGCATTTTAAAAAAAAAAGAAAGAAAATAAATTTACCTTTAATCTTTCTCATCGGTCAAAATGTAGATGACTTCAACATGATAGACATATCTACTGGCAGACTGATTAATTTATATTTTTATACATAATGTGGAGAGGAAATGTGGTTATTTTTAATATCATTTTAAGAGTAAAAAATAGTCTACATTAATTTTTTCAGTTTAAAAACTGAATTTCATGAAAAAAATTACTTTAATTTTAATGAAAAGTTTTTCTTTAAGTCCAAGTAAGGCAATAAAGCTACTAAGATACAAGCGCTATTGAGTGTGAAAGAATATAAAAAAAAACATCACTAAGGAAAGAAAACAATAAAAGAACAGGAATTAAAACAGAAGGTAATGATTGACATCGCATTTACATTTTTGAAGATCAAAATTAACAGGAAAGCAAAAAGTCAGAAGAGAATTCCACAACCAAGATGTGTGAAAAAAGTAAATGTTCGCATAGAAGAAATTGTGTAAAAATTGTTAATGAAATCTAATCCTCTTTAGCTAGATGGCCAGACTAATTAAAATATAATATAAAACCTAGCTGCTTTGTTTAGTAACTAGTGCTGTTCTTTGCAACCGTGTTTTCAATCACCAATATTGACACCACCGTGCTCTCTTGTTTAACCTACTCATTTGTTGCTGCTCTGTGTGAGCAGTTCCCCAATGGAGTGAGTCAAATCATTTTGAATTCTTTTTATTTTCTAACTCACATCTGCATCTCTTCTACAGCAAGATAATCTCTTTGTTAACTCCAGAAAAAAAAGATCTTTCTAGATGAACACAGGCAATGTCAGAATTTGTTTTGTACATTTGCTGCACACCTGCATACATTTCAGAACAAAATTTGAACCTAAAGATGGCCAAATGGTATGCATTATACTTTTGCAAAGTGATTTTGTTGTCAAATATTACATCCATTTCTTCAAGTAAATGTGACATGGCTTCCTTCTGTCTTCTCTAAAAATATTTTCATAGTAACTGCTCACATGAGATTTTTTTCCCTGGTGCCTCAACATTCTTTTTAATCGTTTCACACCAAGCTGGGCAGTACCACCACTGATATACAGGGGGCTAGATAAGAGAGTAAAAGTTTAAGCAGGAGGAGAGTGAAGAGAAAGACAAACCAGTTACAGGGGGTGTCAGAAAAAGAGCAAGAGAAGGATGTAAAAACAGTTGTAAAGGTAAAGAGAAAGAAAAAAAATAAGATATACGGGGTGATGTAGTAAGGACTGTTGTCAAGTGGATAAGAGATGGGAATTGACATTGTGTTTAAATTCTTGGAGGTTCTAGCCGTCAGAAAAGCAAGTATACAGAAGGGAATTCCACAGGCAGGAAGTACAAGAAAAGAAGCTGGTGGAGTAGAATTGTCAGCTGCATTTGGTTGATCTAACTGTAAATGGATGGGATCTTGTTGCCAGTCTAGTTACATGAGTAATCTTTGAGGAGGGGGTACCAGTAACCTAAGTTCATCAGAGCAGAAGCCATGAAAATATTTGTAGAAGAGACAGAGGGAAGCCACATACTGCCAGTGAGAAAGTGTCTGGAGTCAAGCCGCCAGGTTGGGACCAATCACATTACAGATTCTACTTTGGAACCTGTCGAGAACACTGAGATGAACAGCAGGGAATTACATGAATTTAAGTGTGCTACAAAATTGGCAACTAGGTCTCACCATTTTATTGAACTAGCTAGATGCAACCATTTACTTTAACTGCTTTTCTTGCACTTCACTCGTGGAACTCACTTCTGATTTATTCCTTCACTGATAACTACAAACTTCTAAAATTTAAATACAACATCACTATCTTCTGTCTTTACGAAACTTGTTCCTTTTTTTTTGCCCTTTCCTCAAACTTCTCAATTTTCAATCTTCTCATTCACTTTCACACCCTGTAACTCTCTTGCATTGAAGTGGCATTATTGCTTGAAGTGAAATGATTAAGCCGAAAAAAAAATTTGATTCTCTTCTTTGCTTTTCTTTTTTAATCATTTCACTCCAAGCAAAGCATTAATACCACTAAGATGCAAGGAGTTATTGGGAGTAGAAGAGAGTGATGAGACTTTAATAAGAAGAAAGGACAAAAAAAAAAGAAAAGGTGTGAGAAAAAAAAAAAATGGTGATTGACACCTCTCTTAAATATTCAATTTCATTGAACTGCAGTCATTGGAGTCAGACTATGATAATTTTCAACCATGAACTATTGTATCTAATACTTAATTTTTGTATTAGTTCTTTTTTATATTATTGTTATACAAGACCCAAGATCTACTCCAGGTAGAGAGTTACAGCATAGTGTTGTATGAGCATAAGCCAGAAAGAGTTCTACAACAAAATGTGTGATAGAAAAAAATCTGTCAGCATAGACTTTATGATTGCACCTAACCACTCAGCTGTAAAATGATGAGACCTTGCTGCCAATTTAGTGCTGTATTAGCTTAAGGCATTCATATATTTTATCAATATAACACTTGCTCGTAACGTTTGTCAAGGTCAGTTTTCCATCTGCACCTGACAACTGCCTTGTTCACAAAAATTAGCATTGTACTAAACAGTGAAGAAGAACAGGTATACCTATTATTAGTGTGTGTATGTGTGAATATATATATATATATATATATATATATATATATATATATATGGGCACATAGCCGTGTGGTTAGAACATTCGCTTTCTGACCATGAAGCCAGAGTTTGATTCTCACCATGGTCAATTTGCCAGGAAGGTGACTTCTTCATGTTATCTCTCTGGAGGAGGTGATCCCAATGTGCAGCATCTTTGGAAAGTTCCTGAAAATCATACCATGTGTTGACCCAAGCCTTGTGAGTGAAATTGAGTAGACACCTTTGTTTAAGAAGTTGTTTGTGATTGTGCTAGCTCGAAGTCACAAGTCATCATGGTTTGATTATCCTGGCCTTGTTCAAACCATTGTTCATGCTAAATAATGCTCACTCTCCCAGAAAATGTAACTAATGTCCGCTCAGTATAGCTGCAGTAAAAAAACACAGGTGGGCTCTGTGGGTGTTAGACAAACACCAGTTTGCCTGAGCAGGCATCTACAATGGAGATTAGCTAGCTGCCCTGGAAGACAAATAAAAGTGGCCAGCTATTATATATAAGAGAATCACCCAATACACTCTTTCGGGGGTTGGTTTGTCACAGGTCAAGACATAGGGCAATTCGTGAACATATCAATCATCCTGAACAATAAAAGTACAACTATTAACAGAAAACAAATTATAGTAGATAACACCAAAATACTATACAGCACTCACTGCAAGAAAAGACAGGATGTAGTCAAAGTCTTATTATCATACTGACAACACCCAATTCTTAATAATGACTGATACAATTAACAGAACTTAAATAAAAATAGTAAAAAAAGAAATAAAAAACAAACAACTTCTGACATTTTATCTATGAACTTTATATATATATATATACATACATACACACACACACACACACACACACACACACGCTCGCTCGCTCTCTCTCTCTCTCTCTCTCATTCCACCATAAAAAAATATGCATTACCTAAGTTTAAAATAAATTTTTAAAAATTAAATATCTTTCTTTAAGCTTTGATTTTAGTTTTTAAAAATTTAATATTCCCAATAAGTAAAATATTTTAATGAATTTCAATTAATTAGAATCTTTTTTTGTTTTCTATTTATCGGTAAAACCTATAAATTCCTCCATATTGACAGATTTGTTAAAACAAAATAACCATCTTTATTAAAAATCTTTTAAAAATAAAATATATTCTTATTCTAAAACTATTTGAAGAAATTGAGCTGATTTAAGGCTTAATTTAAATTGAAGTAAAATAGTATTATTAATTTAAAATATCAAAGAAAAACATTTTTTTTAAACAGAGTGGTTGTTTTGGGTGATGTATTGAGTGATTTATGGACAACCTGATTATTGGCAAATTAAAGTAAGGGAAATATAATTGAAAAATAGAACATGAATGCCCTTTATATAATTTTTTACTTAACTACCCAGTAATCTTAAAAATTTAAGAAAATATTCTAAATAATCTAATGTTATTTAGCCTTATAGCCTTCTTAATAAAAAGTTAGAAAATAATAAATAAATTTTTAAAGTTTACAATAGCTAACTTTCTCATTGTCTAATAATGCTGTGTATGAATGTCCCAATTAAAAAAAAAAAAATCAACACACTTTTTTTTTTTAAATACTGGTGGTTTTATTGTAGCAATCTTTTCCATTTATAAAGATTAAATAGTCCTAATTTAATAAGAATATCACTTGGCAGCTACAAATTAATACAAAATTTTAAAAGTTTATAAATTACTAGCAATATAACCTGGTGTTGTTCGGGTGTAATGAAAGCTTTAAAACTAATCCATGGTCCTGGAGCTCAGAGTCTTTGGATGTTGACATGAAAGACTAAAAAGCAATAGTTGTTTCCAGTCAAAGCAAAACAGTAGATTGAAAGAAAAATGAATGGATGCAATTCAAATTTTAGTTTCCGGTATCAATGTCAAATAAGTTTTCTGTCGCAAACTGAATTTTGAAGGTCAAATAAGTCCTCTGGGTAAATGGTATCATGGCTGAGACTAAGAACTACAATTATACCTACTTAGAGCAAAACCAAAAGCAAAAACCAAAATAAAAGGGCTGAAAATCTGATTTTAATCAGATCCAATAGGATATTGGCATATCGATTTCCAATATTGGAGTCAAATAAGCCATTCAAGGATAAACTAACCTAAATAAGTTCTTAAAAACTTATCGTACCCATCAGGAGTAAAACTGGAGATAATAAGCCATATTGATGGCTGAATATCGGTTTTTGATCAGATTCGATAGAATATTGGGGGTATCAATTTTCAATATTAGGGAAAATGAGTCGTCTGAGAAGATCTACTAATATTTGCAACTAAAAACTATAATTTTACCAGCAAGAACCATGATAAAAAGGCTGAAATCCTGATCTTGATCAGACCTGATCAGATATCGGGGTATCAATTTCCAATATCAGGAGGGGGAAATTGGAAAAAATAAGTAGCCTGTGACCTGACCGGAAGCCTAAAAAATTTTTGTGTGAAGTTTTGGTGAGAATTGGAGAAAAGTTGTAGATTTGTATAAAGGACATACAGACAGACAGACACACACACAAACATCTTTCCTTTTATATATATATATATATATATATATATATATATATATATAGAGAGAGAGAGAGAGAGAGAGATTCTAATGAAAACTTTTAATAGGTGAAAATGATTCTTGTAAAGTTAATTATTTATTGAAAAAGTTATTTTCTTTTTACAACAATAGTGTCAATAATATATTTTATTCATAAAAGCAATTAAAAGCTTTTCTAATTAAATAATATCTTCATTTTATAATATTTTGTATTTTACAATTCAAAACAGATTTTCTAAACTGGATATCCTGTCTGACCAAAATGATTTAAATTCTCCAAGGACTTGTCCTTCTAAACAAATATAAACAGTAAACCATACAAAAAAGAATTTCTCAAAATTTCATAAAAATTAAATGAGTGGGGTAACACATAAAAAGAAGTAATAAAAAATTTTTTTAAGATTTAAGAAAAAAAAAAGAAAAAAAATTTCATTAGTTTCTGAATAAATCCTGCAAGTTTCCTTAAAATTCAACAATTAGCTGATTTTTGTAAGACTTTATAAATGGGAATGACTGCTTCCAGGCCATGGAATCAACCTTTGTGTTTGGAATAACACAAGGCACTCAGGTCTCATTACCCATAATCAATTACTCTAGAAACCCTTATCAGCTATCCTATGCTGTTCAAGAACCTTTCAGATTCAATGTCAATGTGGTGGAAATACCATTCTTCAGTCAAATGCTTTAGAACCCAATCATGGATTTTGTTATTATTATATCTTGCACCTCTATGGTCATCCACCGTTTTATGTTGGCAATCATTTTTATTGGGTTTCCCATGTACATGCACTCAATATTAAGGCTTTTCTGGCTGTTATGAAAAGTGTTACTTACTCCCCTCTAGTGTTACTTTTACAGCTTTTACAATGTTTTAATTTATGCTTAGCCACATTTTATTTCCATTTTTGATTTATGCTTAGCCACACTTTATTTCCAAGCACCCTTTGTAAATAATCTTGTAGATACTTTAAAATCTTTAAATCAATATGGAAACTATGTACAAAGATATGTATACAAAGCTTTTTCAAATGAGAAAAGACTGTATAGAAAGTGAGAAAAGCATTGCAACCATTGCTTTCTGTTTGACTTGAATATCTTCAACTTTGGAGCCAACCAACAAGCATACAGTGCCAAGAAATGGTCCCAAATAATACTGACATTCTTTCTCAGCCCCTGCCAATAAAAAGTAACATTTGCCAATCTGCAAACAAATTGGACAAAGAAAACTGAATATCATATATGATACAATCTACACACACAAATATTTAAATGTGTATGATGAGAGTGTATGTACATTTATTATATGTGTGTGTTTATTGCTAATATCTAATGCATGAGGTGCATAAAACAGTCATATATCCATGTATGTATATCTATGTTTGATGTGCAGACTGAAATTACAAATGGAGTGCATAATTCTACCATATGCTTCAATGCTAGATTAATTCTACACATCAATAGGTAATCATCAGACTAAGAGACATCAATCAACAACGTCAATGCAAAGAATAAAATTTTATTAATTAAATGAGAAGTAGCTTGTAATTGATGGCGTAACAGCATGTAATACATTTAAGAATAGTGAATATTTCTCATTCTGTCAATGATTCCAAGAGAAAGAAAAGAAATTGATTCAATCTTGAAAACAAATAGTAGAGAGTCAGAAGCAATCAGTGTGTTCACATTTCTTTCTTTTTTGTATTATTGTTTAATCTTTGTTATCTTCAATGTCTTCTTGTCTCAGTTACAGACGAAACAAGAATATATGCTCAATATGGCACGAGTTTCCTTAGCTGATTTATATCTGGTGCTTCCACTATGTATTTAGAGATTCTCAATAAAATACAAAGAAGAATCTACAATGTTATTGGTCCTGATCTGCAATCTCAGCTCCAGTTACTTTGCCACCCCCATAACATTTTCCTATTTTTTAAAACTTTGCTTATCTTTTGAAAGGCAACTTTTGCTATCTCAATGAACCATCAAATTTCGATTTTGCATTTTCCATTCTGTTAAAACAGTTCCTTGATATCTAAATTCTTGTATTAACTTGATTTTGGTATTTGCAGTTTGTAATTCATATGTTGGGCTGTTCTTTTTGCTGTCTTCCAGCTCTCTCAGAATTGCTTAAATGTAATGGTTGAATAGTTTTGGTGAGAAGACCCAATTTTGTCTTAACACATCACTCAATAAATCCCAGGCCTAACTAATAAAGCACAACTTTTTGGCAAAATTCGACTTTATTCATCAACATAGTCTCCTATGTTCATACGCTGATTCCAATGCTTCTCTAACAGTTCAACTAATTTTTTGTAGAACGATTTGTCTTTGGCCTCAAAATATGCCTCAGTTTCCAACATCACTTCTCCATTGAAGCCAAATCTCAAACACTGGAGCAATCTTTTCAGACCTTCAAACAGCCAGTAATGTTTCGAGGCCATATCAGGAGAATAAGATGGATGCAGAAGCAGTTTGAAGTGCAATTCATGTAGTTTTGTCATCATTACAATTGACTTGTGACACCGTGTTGTCTTTGTGAAAGATCACTTTTTCTTCTTCATTTGTGACATTTAGCAATTTTTCTCTTCAAATACACCAATAATGCTATACAATGTTTGCTATTCTCAAGGTAATCAGTGAACAAAATACCTTATGCATTCCAAAGTACGGAGACCAAAACCTTGCCTGCTGATGTTTGCATCTTTGGTTACTTTGGACAGCTTTCACCTGCTGCTGTCCTCTCAGCTGACTGCCAATTTGACTCCAGAGTGAAGTGATGGATTCATGTTTCATCCACTGTCATACATTTACACAAAAATTCCTTCTTGTTGCATTGAAACAGCTGCAAACAATACTCTGAATCATCAACACATTGTTTTTGATTGACTGTGAGCAAACGGGGTACTCCCTTTGAACACAGATTTCTCATTGACAAATGTTCATGCAAAATGGTGAATACACTGCCTTCTGATATGTTCAACTTCTCTGCTACCTCACACAACTTAAATTTACGATTGACCAAAACGAGCTTGTGGACTTTTTTGGTGTTTTTAATAAAAAGCAAGGTGCAAATGAATGTGAACGGTGCACTATAAAAATGGATTTACCTGGGTCTTCTGGTACATCATCATAGTCATATATTTCATTTATTATATCTCTAATCAAGTCAATGCTGAAATTATCTATAGTTACAAGCATCACTATTAAAATTCTGTTGGGTCCTGCTGCTTTGTTCAATAGTTCTGACTGCAATTTAGTTTTTAATATTTCTGGTCCTTTGACATTTCTGTTCATTTCCAGTTGTCATGTGGAAGAGTACTCTGATGTATTTATTACATCTCTTAAGTATTTTTCCTTTCTCTAGTATAAGCCTTGTCCTTGGATTTGAGTACAACTTTTGTCTTGTTAGTTCTCTTGTTCTTTTATGCATATCTACTTATCTGTAATAATCATTCCTTCTTTTCATTTAGAAATTCCTCTTTTACCTGTACTTGTTTCTAATTTCTGCAACATCCTACGCTCTGCCATACCTTGGTATTGTTTTTTGTCTTCTTTTTATCATATCGTATTTGATATTGTTTGCTGATGTTACTAAAGCATCTTTTAAGTTGTTCTACTCTGAATTCCCATTTTTATTTGTATCTGCTTTTAACACTGTCCATATATTTCTCCTTTAAATTTGGATCATTCAAGAGTTTGTTGCATTGGAATTTTGGTGATGTCTTGGCCCTCTTCAAGATTCACTCTAAGCTTACATAACACTGGAAAATGGTTGAACCTGCAGTTGGCACTTGAGTAAATTTTTTACAATGTCTAACTGCATTCCTGAATCTCTTATTGATTGTTATGCTGTCAATCTGGTTCTGGGATTCTCAATGCCAATAGACATCTTGGGTGTTAGATCCATTTTTTTCTACATTCATTACAAGTTCCTAGTCAAAATTTGCCAATTATTTCACTCACTCCTTCTTAATTTTGGCATTCGGGTTTCCCATGACAATTGTAATTTCCTACAATTTTCATTGATCTTTGGCATTGTCTTGTGTACAGAAAAACTTTTCAAATTCTTTTTGTAATTTGTACTGTTAATGTATATACAACTATGACGAACATGTTAAAAAGCTTCCCTTTCAATTTAAATACAAGAATTCTATCAGATATTGTCCCCAAAACACATTTATGTCTTTGTGTTTTTCCCAATCCCTCACACCATAAGGCCTGCTGTCTCTCCTTTTTTGAATTCCTTGAACCAATAATCTGTGGTATCAGACAGTAAGAGGTCAACAAGTAGCCACAGGGAGATGATGATGAACATGAATGAGATCTGCCTGATTTGGAGAAGCAATCACATCTGAGGTTGCATCAATGTCATCCTCAAAGATGAGAGCAGTTTGATTGAATATTCTTTTTCTGATCATCAGCAAAAATAAAAGCCTAAAATGCCAACTACAGGTTGAGGATACTAAAATCAAACAAGTGCAGAAATTTCAATACCTGGAAAGTGTTCTTGTTGTAGAGTAGTTTTCGCACTGAAGGTTATAATTGTGCTATGTCAGTTGCTAATCGACTTAACATATCCAAAATGTTAGCAACTTGGTAATCTTCCACTCCTTAGTATTCGGCTAACTCCCGAAAAAAATATCAACTGCCTATTAGTTCTACTGAACTCCAATAGAAATCTAAAAAACTCCTATGAACTTTTCAAGTACTTATACTACTTAAAAGGGAGAGTCCATTATTTAAAGAACAGGTGTGTTTCACCATAACAGTTCTGACAGAAGATTCAAAGTGAAACACTGAGATCTGAATGCACATTTGCATGGCCAAGGACACATTTCAAAAGTTAAGCAGACTATTGAGAGACAGGAAGATTTTTGCTGGAAACAAAGAAAAAATATTGGGTTGTTATATGATATCTGTCCTATATAGCAGCAAATGCTGGACAATCTTCTCATTGATAAAGAAGAGAATCAAAGCAACAGAAATGTGGTTCTATAGAAGGATACTGAGGATAACATGGAACAAACATGAACAACAACAAGGTTTTGGAGGGGATAGAAATGAAAAAGAAACTTATACTTCATATCAGAAAGAGACAGCTGAAGTTTCTGAGACTCATAATGAGGAAGGATACAATGGGCTTGAACAAGTGGATGGCAGAGCAAGGTTTGGGATAGATGCCAAGAGGAAAAGTGTTAAAATCAACAAGGGATAGGGGTAAGTAGAGGTCAATGATCACCTATGTTTGTAAGAGACACAACACAAAGAAAAAGCAGAATTTGCACAGAAATATATTTGAAAATATACTAATTTCTTTTATATTTTTGTTTTTCTTCATAATTTTTTGAAGCTATCAAGCACACACTTTATATAAAGAGAAAAATTAGAGAGAAGAAAAAACCTGTCTACTCTATATTTATCGATTTGTCATGTAGAAGAAGTATAAATCCTGACCACTAGAGAAAGAAAAATACAAGAAAAATGATTATTCCACTGGCATTTAGGTGACAACTAAAATAACTTTGTAAGCACCAGACAGAAGTCTGGATCATTGAGCAATAGCAAGTAATCAAAGTTCAGTAAATAATGAATCTATTGAGTGACCCAACTGTGAATCTACCGTGGATCAATCATATTACAAGTAATTAACTGAATATACTAAGACCTAGATACGCAGTCATGTGATGCCAACACCTCAGTAACCTTATAGGCTACAACACAACCAAACGAGGTCACAACATTGGTGACAAAATTTTCGGACTCACACAAAGAAAAAAAAAATTCTTTTAAATTCACTTGCCAATACAACATTGGCAACAAAGATTTTGGGCTCACATGAAAAAAAAGAAAAATATTTTTTTCTTGTGAATACAACATTGGTGACAAAAATTCAGACCCACACGAAAAGAAAAGAAAAATATATTTCCTTTCTTTCAATGACATTACTATAGTTTGGTAACAAAATTCAGATTCACATAAAAGAAAAAAAATATCATTACTGCCAGAGCTAGTATTTCAATATTCACCAAAATAGTAAGCTACAATGGAGGAATTAAAAACTTATGCAACAGAAACAGCAACAAGAAATACATTTGCAAGAGCAGAAGGACTAACAAAAACAAAACATTCAGTTGAAGCAACAACAAATGTTGTTTGACGTACTTCTGAAAATTACCACAGACAAAATTGCAACAGACTCGTTTATTCCAAACATCACTACAGACTCAATAAATGAATTCAATTATGAACCATACCACAGAAGATACAAAGAAATTTTCGATAAAGATTGTGCTTTCTGGAAAGACAAAAAAAAAGATTGTCTACTATTAAGGAACACAAACAATATGTTAATTACATTCTGCCCAAACAGTCTGAAGAAATAAGCTTTAAAGAAACTATTAATATATTAAATGTTTTTGGTGAAAGAACATCATTATTCAATGCAAGGTGGAATTGCCTAAATTTATTAAAAAGTGAAGATGATGATTTTACCCCATATGAAAGAACCGTAAATAAAGAATGCCATAAATTCAAGCCTAATGAATTGACTCCAGACTCTTAAGTATTTAATATTTGTCCTAGGTTTAACATCAAGTGCGAACATAGACATAAGATCAAGGATCCTAACCAAACTTGAAAGGAACTTGAAAGCAATATTTTGCAGAGTTATATTCAATTTGCAAAATATTGCTGAAGAGTGTTAACACATGATAAATTTACAGCTGGACACCAAAGAAACAGAGGAAAGAGGTAATTATAAAATACACAATGTTCGATTATCCATTGAAAAATAAACATTTTGAAATTCCTGGCAAAGAAGTAAGAAAATACAGAAAACTCTCTACAATATCAGTTAAAAAATGACGAATCTTATTCAGCTCCTAATAATTACCATGTATGTGGAAGAAAACATTTCAAATTTGAATGTTTTTTTAAGAAATAAGAAATGCTATCAGTAGGCAGAATAAAAGTAGCTGCTGTAAAACCAGAAAATAAAGCAGAAAAATTAAGAAATTCAAACTAAATGCCTTGAATAAAGTTGGCACACACACAAAAAAAAAATTTCTGAATACTATGGCCAAGAAATCTACAAAAAGGAAATTTGTTTTTGTAAAAATTAATAACGTGAAAATTAAACTACAACTGGACACTGGGTCTGTCATCACAATTATCGATGAAAAAACTTAGAGGAAACTAGGTAAACCTAAACTATTGGCTCCAACAAAAATTGCTCATGGTGTTTCAGGTGAAAAGTTAAAGGTGATTTGTCCTGTAATATTTCTTTTTTTAGGTCAAACTAAAAGAAACAGTTGTTTACGTGTTAAAAAACACAATGAATTTGTTCGGAACTAATGGCATCGCCCTATTCAATCTGTGAGACCTGCCAATAAACTTGTTCTGTAATAAAATTAATACAAAAAGCAATACAACAGAGACATTCAAATTAAAAAGGAAATTTTCAGAATTTTTTTCTGAAGACCTTGGGCTTTGTACAAAAGGAAAAACAAAGTTTAAAAAGAATGCAGTACCAGTGTTCACAGTATACCTAAAGTAAAAGAAATAATATGCAGTTCCTAAGTGTGGAACCCACACTTAAAAAGTATAGACTCAAAAAGATTGACTCTAGAAGAAGTCAACTCAAAAGGGATGGTGTCATATAGAAGAAGTATAATTGCCAACACGTGTGGTTGAACACTGACCGCTAGAGAAAGGATAATACAAGAAAAATGAATTATTCCGCAGGTGATCAGGTGACCACTAAAAAAACTAGGTAAGCACCAAACATAAGTCTGGGGTGTTGAGTACTGAACAAACAACGAGTAATCGGAGTTCAAATAACAAATCTATCAAGTGACTCAACACTGAATCTACTGTGGATCAATCGTATTACGAGTATCTAACTGAATATACCAAGACCAAGATACACAACCATGTGATACCAACACATCAATAAACTTGTAGGGTACAACACACCAAACTAGGTTACAACAGTATTTTATCTTGATTTCAAGAAACTGTCTAAAAATTGAAGCTTGTATCAAAAGGTTTTGTAATAGTTTCCAAAAATTCATATGCCAAAAATAAATTTAAAATATTCTTATGGATTACTTGTAATTGCATGCATGAGTACTAGCATGGTTATAAATAATTACTCACCAATTTCATCATTGTGCTATTTTTTTGCATTATATTAAGTATCCAGAATATAATAACTAGCGTCTGCAATTTGAAACAGAGACTTATCAATGTACTATATTGTTGAGGTGAATGATACAGAGAGAAGAATGAGTGCTTAATATATTTATTCAGCACAGTATCTGGTGCTAACGGATATATAAAAACAATATATAGAACAATAAGTTACAAACAATTAGCAAGACAAACTTATAAGCAAAAGAGAGTAAGGTCTCAATGGTGAATAGCTGATGAAGTAAATCAATCCGAATATTAATCTGGTTGTCACAAAAATGGCTCTTTAAATACCTACTTGTAGACGCTTTTAGGCTATGAGCCAGTCTATTGGTTAGAGTGCTGAAGGGGTACTAGCTACTCTACAATACAATGATAATGTTCTGACTTTGAATACACGATTATCTCTTTAACTGTTTTTATTTTTTAAATGTACTTTTTATTACATAAAATTCGGTAAGACAAAACTATATTTTAATTCTGAAAATGCTGCCCAGAAAAAAAAAGTTTGGAAACCACTGATCTAATAGGTTAAATATCTTCAGTGTCCTAGTTTAGTAGGATTTAATTAAACCAAGGAAGGCATGAAACTTAATAATTATTAAAAACAGAGACTGTCCCCAAACTTCATGTTTTTAGAACTAAAATCTTTTACTCGTCTCAAATTTACTTTTGGTCTAAAAGTAATCTAAATGCCTAATTCATAAGATTTAAATAATTCATACATTTTTATAGAGAAACAATTATTTTATCATATTTAGTAAAAGGATTCATAAATTGTGCAGTTATATATTGGTTCTTTCCCCTCATAACTGGTTAATATTAAGAGTATTAAATCATTTGCATAAAATAATTTTAATATCTATCAGCATGGCTGATGCTAAACTCCAGGAAAGGAATTCTTTGCACCTTCTTTGGTTCACATTTTCCACTGACATGAAGTTGAGTGATTATATTGAGTCTACTGCTAGGAAAGTTTAAAGATTTTGTCAGGCCAAACAATTTTTCTCCTCAAAATTCATCATTTACATTTATAAATCTAGAACATCCATGCATTTAATACTGCTGCCATGTCTGGTCTGGTCTGGGGGCCCTACTATATATCTAGAGATATTTGACAAAATTCCAAAAAGATTCTATAATGTAATCAATCCTGACTTCAGTCACTTTCTCACCAATGTAACTTGTGTTTTTTCTTCCAATATTTTCATGGCAATTGTTCTGATGAGTTTCTTCCTTGCAATCTTGACTGCCTGAATTTAATTGTATCACTAAATTGGCAACTAGGTCTAACTGCTTTAGTATTTTGCTTTTTTTTATAATTATTTCACTCCAAGTAAGGTAGAATTGCCACTGGTGCTCAGGGGGTTACAGAGAGAGAAAGAACAGGGTGGTGGGAATGCTGAAAAAAGGATGAGAGATGAATGGGATTTAGGGAGATAGATAGCAACTGATGTTGCATTTATACTTTCAGTGATTGTAACTATCAGGAAAGCAAGTATGCAGAAGGGAGTTCAACAAATGGGAAGTGCTAGAGTCTAGCTAGATGCAACTGTATGTTCTATTCTAACAGTTTCTTCTCTTGCATCTTGAACTTTCATCCAATTTCTTGCTTTTCTGTCACAAACAAGTTTTTTTAATCCAGTATAAAGGTTTTTCGATTATTACAATGGATAATACATATTTCACTGCTTTGATGTTATTATCACGGCTCATCAGATCCGAATGGTACATTTTGATTGCCTACTGTTGTACCATTTGGATTTGACAAGCCGCGATAACAACATCAAGGCGGTGAAATATGTATTATCCATTGTAATAATTGAAAAACCTTTATAAATTACTCTGTTAAATTAAATAAATGAATTTAACATTCAGTTCTCTTCAGTTCGTCTCTTTTGGAAGTTACCTGGATAACATACCAAGTGGACTATATATATATATATATATATATATATATATATATATATGAAGATATTTAAAAAAAAAAAGAAAACAAAGAAAAATCCCCCTCTATATATATATATATATATTTATATATAAAAACATACATATTCAGTTTTAAAAAATCCTTGATAATTTCTAATAGATTATGTATAAGTGCTCAGATCCATTGTACATTTGAACAGTTTTTACACTACATCCAGAAATTAAAATGCTTGTATGAATGCAAGAAAAATTTACTAAAATGTTCAATCACAGAACCCTATCTATCGTTTTCAGTCAAATGTATATAAAAGAAGGGTTACTACCCATATATATATATATATATATATATATATATATATATATATCAATAAAAAGACAAGAAAAAACTATTCTTAGCTGATGCATTTCAACTCCTGAGGCTCTTTATCAATGCAAATATTGGATTTATTATGTTGCATGTATTTATATACAAGAAGAATGAATATACATCAGATGATTGAAAGATCATTCAAAACATGTGGAGGACGCAATGCCATAATTCAAAGTTTGGTAAGCAAGTAATATTCAAGAAATATATATTTTTTTTAAAAAATAAATGAATAATGATTAAATTTATTTTTAAAAATTTCTAAAATTTATTTAATATCAATAAACACATGCAACAAAATAAGTCTTTCACTGCCTTGATAAAGTCCCTCAGAAGACAAAACACACCAGTTAAGAATATTTTTTCTCTTGTCTTTTTATTCATTTTGTTCCTTTACACATACACTCTGTCTGAAAATAATTTACACCATATATATATATATATATATATATATATATATATGTCAGATTAAATAAATTGCAAACATTGTGTCTGCTTATTTTTAATAAAATCTGTTTATACTCACAAATAATCTTTCACGTATTATCATTGAAAGATGTCAGAAATGAGCTGTAACGTTGACAGATAATGTTGATAGAATGTTGTTGTAGATGCCAAGAAATGTTTGTAAAAAGAAGTTTTTTCATGACATTACAACATATAAAACAATTCCATTTTGGATAATTTTCACTTTCTAATGCACAATAAGCATTTTGTCAACCTTTATATTTGAAGCAGAAAAAGATTTACAGTAATTTTTAGCAAAACAATTTTGTGGTTATTTTTTGTTAATGTAATTGACACCCATGAAGTTGATCTCGGAAAGAAATTGAAAGTATTTGGGAACATTGAGAAATGAATGATGATAACATCTGTCAATGTTACAGATCATTTCTAACATCTTTCAAATTATAATACATGAAAGATTATCCATGAGTATGAACAGATTTTATTAAAAATAAGCAGACACAATGTTTGCAATTTATTTAATCTGACATGTTTAAAAGAAAATGTGCTGCCTAAATACACAAATATATTAAATCTGCATTAAATCAAAGCAACCCACATTTAATAAAATCACATTTCAATCTAGTCACAACACATTACATTGCATTTAGACATATGGTTCTGTTAACATTTCGATCTCTCAAATGGTGTGACGTCATAAAACCACATTACAAATTTATATCTGCTATTCGGTGACTGTTATCGTTGCATAGCAATGTTTTATGTCAACACAAGATAATGCCATTTTTAATGGTGAATGTCTTTATGTTAACATTCCTGTAACCTCTCTGATGATGGCTCATGTGAGCCAAAAGCTTAGAACCAGCATAATGAAAAAATATCCAAATGTTGGACTATGTTTGTCTTTATTTTCACCTGAAATTAAAGCCCCAAAATATGATGTTTAGAATGGCTCATGATTAAACATAATAGACATTCATTTTCTGTTATATTTAACAATATATGCTTAGAAAAATATCTGCTGCCTCAATACACTATATATATATATATATATATATAGTCTAAAACCTTTGTATATATATATCTATATGTATATTTACGCACAAGCATGTGTGTAGGTACAAACACCCAGACAGGACATTAATAATAAAAGCTAGGAATCCCTACGGTTTTACATACAAATCTTTAGAAATAGATATTAAATATTAGTCTACTGAGATACAAAATGCTGTTTTTAGGCTTTAATACTAGATATATCATTCAGTCACACATGCAGATATACGAATATATTTTTTAATCTCATTGCACTTTATCTGGAAAAATCTCAAATATTTTACTTTGAAGACAAAAATAACAATGAATAATTACCATAGATCCATATTTCACATCCAAATAATAGAACATCTATAAATATTTTTAAAGAAACAAAACATAAGAGTAGCACATTCTTTCCCCCAAACATCACAAAAGAACAGTTGAGCCAACTAAGAGTTTTCAGATAATTACATTACCAAATATAAAAAGCAATAAAAATAAAGTAAAATGTTTATCAGGTCTAGGCTGCATTTATAAATCAATGGCCTTTTGGTATCTATTTATGCTATTTGGGGTTTCCAGATCCTATTCCTGGAGCTGAAGACCCAAAATAGCACCCCTGCAATGGATATGATAAATATTTTAAGCTCTAGGACATCAGCAGCTGCAAAAATTCAAAACTAAGAATAAATTTCAAACACTATAAAGTTTATATTAAGTATGAAAGAGAAAAGAGTAGAAAGAAATAGAATAAATAGAAAGAGAAGCAGAAATTGTGATCTAGAGAAGAAACTGATAAAGATAGAATATAAGAAAGTGAATGAGATGATAACCAAAAGAAAGGAAATCATTTCAAACTGTTAGAATGCTCATGCCTTCCTTTGGAAAAAAAAATGTGAAAAAATAAAAAATAAAAAAAAATAAAAATAACAAATCTTGGGAGAATTCAAGTTAAACAAATTCCTATTTTGAAAATTTTTCTATGCTTGAAACAGGTTGTAAATGGTTACTAACTAAAAAAAAAGAAAAAAAATATTCTTTTATGTGTGTCAAAAGGCTCTTTTAATGGCATTTAACAGACATGAGAAATATATGCATATAGTTTGTAATATGCACATGTTCTAATGATATAATTAATATATATATATATATATATATATATATATATATATATATATAGTGTATTTTGACAGATATTTCTCTTTTATGCAAGTTCTATTAAAAACAACTGACAAGGTGTTGTGGTTATAAATTATAATATCTCCTGAGAAATTATATAAAAAACTTAAGTATAACCTGTGTCAGTCATTTTTAACAAAACTTATATATATAATACTTTATATCTATTTAATATGAGACATTAATAGAAGTAAATGTAAAAAAAGCATGAAAGCAAATCTGCTTTGCTCAGTCCCTAAATATACAAAATCTATTTACACTATTTACATTGTTCAGACTGCTGTCCTCATCTTTATTGTCATATTCATGACATTTCATCTGTTTTACACTCTGGCCTTCTTTAGGTGATATATGTTGGAATTTTGAATCGCTCCCTTTATTTCATCCACCAGCGTAGATTGTTCTAGTTTTATATACCATGCCTCTTCTGGACATCTCAGCTTCAGTGGAACTAGAACAAAAAGGGGTTGGTTTGGAATTCCAACATATATGACATGAAGAAGGCCAGAATGTACAACAACTGAAATGTTGTGAACATGACAATAAAGACAAGGACAAAGATATGGGGCATTTTTTCATGCTTTTTTTCTTTATGATGAAGGAAAAAAGTCAAAGATCTGATTTAAATTTTAATCCAGTATATTGCTTATTCCAATGCTTGACAGCAATTTATATCTTGTTCAAGGCTTTAAAAAGTCCCTAATGAAAAGTTACATACAATATGTTTGTACATAAAAACCATTAAAGTGGGCGAGGAGCGTTTAGTTTTTTTTTTTTTAAGAATACAAAGAAGTAGTGAATTTTATTTATATGCTTTTCACTCTATTGCCTGAAAACAGTTCTGTTTGACAATGTTTTTATTTTTTTGGTAGCAGTTGGGGAGGGGGTGGTTAGGATAAGCTTTCTCCATCAGATGGAATCAATCACTTGCATAGCATCTGCAATGTAATCAGTCCTGACTTGGCATCTCAATTTCAGTCACTTTCTCACCAAAGTGATATGGCTTCCCAATGTCTTTTCTACGAATATTTTCATGGCAACTGCTCTGATGAGCTTTTTTCCCCTGACGTCCTGTCTACATGAATTTAAGTGTGATACTAGATTGGCATCTGGGTCCCACTTTTTACCATTGAAATAGTTCAATGTAATTGCCACTTCTACTCAAACAGTTTTTGTTTCTTGCACATGCCACCTGTGGAACTACCTTCCATTTATTTGTTTTCCTAATAGCTACAATTGCCATCTTTTATCTTCTTAAATCCAGTTCATCTTTTCTCCTTTCTTCAACAACCCAGTCTTTTCTCTCACCATAACCCCTGTGCATTACTTGAGGTGAAATGATTAAATAAAAAAAATACTTAAACATCAAATTTACACAAAGAAATCATTGCAATTTTAGTATCAATTAAAGGCATACATTATTTAATAGATTTTTTACTTGAATTTGAGAGAATTTTTACGCAAGAGTAATAACAACATTCTTAATGGTGTTATTAAAGCCAATGATTATAATGAAATCTCCTAGTAATCTATCACTTTCAGAAGAGCCATTAACATAACCAACATTATTTGTAAAACTAAACCTATTTGTCTACTTGCTGCTGTTAACATTTGGGCTAATCAAGTCCTCAGCTTTCATCCGGTGTATTTCTAGAAGAAAAAAAAACAAACTTCTTGCTCGCAACTTCCTGAAAGAATGCCATTACCATTTTTCTCTTATGAAACAAAAATTGAAGAATTGGATGAAATAACAATAGCAGCAAGAGTAATTGAATGACAAATTTGGAAACATAAACTATATAACATATTTTGTCCTTTAGAAAGACTTCATCAGACTAAAATATTCTTATTGATGGCATTACATATATATATACATGGAGGGAGCAAAAATTAAGCAAAAACACTGGTTATGACCAGGATTTAAGCCTAAAGAGTGTGTTCACCCCCACCTCCAGTGTCAATATTTAAAAAATGATGAGTTTTAGATGATGCTTTTTTGGTGTAAAACATGAAACACTTTGACATGAATTTTTATTGAATTTGAAAAGCATACAATTAATAAAAAAATGAAAACCTATTAAGAAACAATTATATATAAATTTTTAGAGGAGTTACAAAGAAATTTACTATAAATCTTACTTTTTAAAATAAAATTCATGAACATTATAAAGTTTTTAATATTATTTCAAAATTGTGTAATTTTCTTTTTTCTAACATTTTATCTTGTTCTGCACTATTTTGTCTAATTTGTACAATATTTAGCAATTTTGCACTTATTAAACGTCTGTGTTCAATAAAGTGTAAAACTGAGCAAAAATTGACCGATTTAGATACAATTATGCAAAAACTAAAAATCTACATAAAAAATTTCTATGTATGTGTTGAAGAGTACCTAGCACACTAATCAATGGACTGGCGCATTACCTGAAAGAGTCTGTGAGTAGGTATTTAAACAGTCATTCTTTATAAGTTGGGACAAGCAGATTAATATTTGGACTGATTTACTTTGTCGGCTATTCACCATTTAGACCGTCATCTCTTTTGCTCATAAGTTTGTCTTGTTAATTGTTTGTAACATATTTTCTGTATTTTTTGTATATATCTGTTAGCACCAGATACTGTGCTGAATAAATATATTAAGCAGTCATTCTTTGGTGTATCATTCACCTCGACAATACAACAGTATGTAAAAAAAAAGATTCATCAAAATCTAATTGGGTATCCTTCAAGAGGCCAAATCAAATTTAAAAGAAGAGCCCAAATACTGTAAATTGTTTCAACTTTATTCAAAGGAGCCCCATTAAATCTAAAAAGAAACAAGTCTTCTGTTCTTATATTATTAATTTTATCAGAGGTCAAAGATTAAAGCTCCCCTCTAGTCTTGGGGCCCCCAGGCTGTAGCTCATACTAACCGCCCCTTTAAACCAGTACTGGATGACTAAGAAAAACACTGACAATTTAGGGATGCTAAGCTTTAAATTTCTGGCATTTGATATCTCAAGATGTTCACCTTAGATCTTTCTGCTTCTACATTCTTTTGGTTTTGTTTTTATCATTGTTGTTTATAATATGATAGTGACTGATTTGTTAAAAAATGTGTTGCATCAATTTTTTTCCATTCTCTCACCCAATTACCTTCCATTAATTTTATATATAGAGTTTATGTAATTCTCCCTCAAATAAGTACACAAAGATAAGGTTCAATTGTTCTTACGATACTTGATAAATCTTAAGGTTATAAAAAATATAACTGTATTTGGTTAAATAGCATTAACACTCAAAAATAGGTTACTTTGCATCATGAATTGAAATAAATTTGGCCAGAATGAAATCTTTTGTTTATAAGATGATTTTGTAGGTTATTATTATTGGCTGTGAAAGAAACACAGGCAGTTAAGGAAACCATCAGATGGTTTCTCAATCAAGATTTTGAATTGCTCAGTTCAATCCTCATGATTCTTTTAAAAATAAATTTTATTACTGATATAAAGTTCTTTTTAAATAGACCAAAGGAAATGCTGGACATACAAGCCTAATATGTACACAGCTACATCAATGCATCCATGGTATGTATTACAGAAAATATATATCCATAATATATAGTACACGCAGAAAGAAAGAAAAATACTGGATTTTAAAATTAAACACACACAAGCTAGGGTTAAATAGGGACTTAGGTGTGTTGAATCTCTACAAATATTTCAATAGGTAAAAAGAATTTTCTTTCAGATATTCCAAGGAATTTTTTATCTAAAACAAACAGACTTTCTCCACGGACGTGCCGCATGTTGATTGGTTGACCGAAAATAAACAAACGGACATGCCGCATGCTGATTGGTTTATCGACACCACGCGATATAAACAAAAAATATTCGGACGCTATCGTAAAATACGTTTCCAATTCTAATTTAAAAATCACTTGTTTCTGATGAAGGACCGAGGACGGTCTGAAATATAAAAATACAATAAAAATAAACAAATACTGTTTAAAAAAGTACGTTTTTAAATTCAAAACTTTTTATTAATATTCTTTCCTATACATATTAAGACAGTATACGTGGATGATCATCACCATAATATATAGTACATATATGTAGAAGGAGGGGGCAAAAATATAAACAAAAACATTGGTTATGACCTGAATTTAAGCCTAAAGAAACCCCCGTACTTAGGTATGTTCACCCCAACCCCAGTGTCTATATAAAACAAAAGATGATGAATTACTTTTTAAACAGACCAAAGCAAAGAAAAGCCTAATATGTAGACAGCTACATCAATAGCCTAATGATGAAAAAGCATCTATTTTACACAACAAATATTTTTTACACTCCTCGTTTTCCTTATCAATGCATTTGGTTTAGTCGTCTATTCCAAGACTGAACATTATACAGATTAAAGTTCAGATCAACAATCAGCTAATAACTATGCTAGACGACTGACATAGAAACCTAATCTTATACAAGTAGGAAAGAAATTGTTTTTATAAAACAGAAAAATATGTTTAGATACAAAATTAACAAAAAATAATTTACTGTTTTTATCTTGCTGACACATACACTAATCGGCAGGTAGAAAATTGGTTACTGGTATATACAAAGCTCATTTCAAATTATTTTCATTCTCTCTCATAAGCAGTTAAAAATTTGTTATCTTTATAATGGAAGATTGATTGACCGATTTGTTATCAACTGCAGTTACCAATCTAGATACTGATCAGGCTCAATGTTGCTTAACTTTGGTGATTATATGAAAAAATGTTTATTCTTAAAGAGAACTTAAGTTCTTTTTTTTTTTAAGCATTCCCAAATACCAAGTGTAATTACCACTCTGTGAATGTGCCTTACCACTTCTTGCATATAATGTTTTTTCCAGAAAACTGCCACTCTTATTTCACTGTAATAAACAGCTCTTGTATATATATGGTCATCCTTGAGAGTTTTGACATGTTCATTATAAAGACAGACTTTTATATAGCAGTTTATTACAAAAAAGAGAAACACCAAATATGAGAATATAGGCAGTTTATATAAAATCAATGAATTAAGTCAGTATTTCCATTTTCTACTACTTGGAGAGGAAAGAACTGACCAGCTAGAATAATTTGATAAAGGATAGCAACAACGATAATAATACTAATTGTTAGTGCAGACAAAGTATCAATTCTAAACAGTGTTAACACTTTCCACCTACCACCGAAAATATCTAACAAGATTCAATTATAAGATCAACTTGGCATTAAAATTCCCTCCAAACAAATGCACAATTATAAACTTTATGATGCAATTAGTAGCCACATCTGCCAACAGCATTTAAGGTCAAGCAATTCATGCTTGCAGCTTTTATCTTGATGTTAAAGCCAAAATTGATAATGAAAGTCAAATGATTGCAACAAATGTAGATTTGTGCCCAAATTAATGACATCCTTTATAAGTTATAGAACACTCTGCATCTTAATGACCTCAACATTTTATTTGAAAAAGCCAGTTTCTTAAAGAGTTTTCCTAGAGAGGTGACGAACTTATTCCTTCGGTATGTTCTTGATGATTAACAAAATAATGTATCCATTGTTGCTTTGGCACTGACATTTGTAAATAGTTTCTGTAGCTAATTCTTTCAGGTGACCCCAGGGAGAAAGGGGTTTTGGGCACAGTTCCACATGGCAAAGCTTTCGCCTGGGATAAAACTGCCTCTAACAAATGCAGAGGAATTTAAATGCAATCTGGCACTTTTGTTGTAAGGAACAACTTTTTCCAGCTGATTTTGATATTTTTAAACTTTTGGCATTTGGAGGCAAAAATGCAAACTTGTTTCTGCCAAAAACATTTGTCATATTTTTACTTATTTTATTTAACTACTTCAATAGTGTCTTTTATAAATGGCTCAGCAAGATATTCAAAATAAAACATCTACAAAATAACTTACCAAAAATGTTTGAGAGAAAAAAGATGCTTGCAGACATAACTGAGAGTGGCATACCCCAAACTTTCTTAAACTTCCTTGTAAACACAGCCTCATCACACCGAGTGTGCTGCTGCAGTTTCCATAATAAGTAGATTTTACATGTTGGAGTTGTCAGTCCCTTGCCCAACTAGTTTGAATTCACAGTTGTATTTCTCCTGGAAGAGTTGCAAACCAATGCTGTCCTGTGATTTAAACCAGAATTGGTGGTAGAAAAGATGTATTCACACCTTTCACAAAGGTATTTGTGCAAAAGTGAGCACAACTCAGCTAACATTTAAAACAAGACACTAATTCAACTTTTTACACCAATAATCCCTAGACTACATGCCCATATCCAGACATTTTGGCATCATTTTTCTTCTATGTAAAGAGCTTGTTTTTTAACGATTGGTTTTATTTATTCTATATAAATAGACTTTTCTGTATTTGTTAGGTTATAGGCTTTGTTATATATATTTAACATGTAACACCAGGCATAACAACTTGTGTGTGTGTGTATGCATGTATTAGGTACCTCTATTAAATCGCTAAAAAAAAACAGCTTCTTTGAAAAAAAAAAAAAAACTTAATAAAATCAAGCTTTTTCCATCAAAATGTTTATATTATTATCAAGAGGAAAGATCAAAGTATTTTGTAATAATTTTTTAATCCTTCTAACACGTTTGAAATTTTGGTAAAAAATCTTGTTTTGATTTTATTTAGCAGGTAGACAAATCATTATGAGAGTTTACAATGGAAAACATAATATTATATAACTCAGTTTTTTTCTGGTGACAAACACATTAATTTGAAAATTCTTGCAGAAATCAAATAATTGTTAGATTTTAATGAAACTTTCAGGACTTATTCACAAATAAATGAAATTATTTATTAAATTATTATTTTTTAAAAATCTTGGTAATAATATATATATATTTTTTTTTACATGTGTTACTCCACCTCCATGTAAATTCATGAAGATTTTAAGTTTGGGACCCTTTTTTATTCATACTATGTTTTTTTAGCAATTTAGTGGAGGTATCTAGTGTAGTACATTGGTGTTGTAACAAGACATTTTCCTGTATTATAAAGGTGGACAGGAAATGTGTTTTTAGATGTTGTCTAATAGAACTTGTATCTAACAAATGAAGAGTAAAATGTCTTGATAATGTTATGGTTGTCAAGCCTACAATCTACATACTTTTTTGTCAGTGATAGAATCACCCAAAGGGCATTTAAACTGATATGCACTGTTAGTCTTTTACAAAACACTAGTTGACAGAGAAGAGTTACTGTGTATGATTAAAATGGTTGTGTTCAATTTAGTATAATAATTAGTTTTATTTCTTTCACTGAGATCAACGTGGAATACATTGGCACTTATGAGATTTTTAGGACTTTTTCATCTAATTATATTGCATTTGATGATGGTATAGTAGGTTGATATCTTTAGGATTATCTGAGGAAATATTATGTTCTTTTTTATTTATGTCAATATTTCTAATGGCTCATCTAATTTGTTCATCAATGATGTAATTAGGAAAGTTATTATTAATGAGAATTTGTTTAATTATTTTTAATTCATTGTAGAATTTTTTTTTTGTGGAGGTGTTATCTTTTGCACAGTTTATTATATTTTGTATAATAGCTTTATTGTGATAGTCAGGACATTCACTTTTATAGTTTAGAGTGCAAGTGTTTATGCTAGCTGTTATTTTTAAATGGGGATGTAGTCAATCTATTATTATTATTAGTGCCTATCAATACATCAAGAAAATAAATTTTATTGTTAAGTTAGAAACAGTTGTTTTTTAATGTTTTTTGTACTTCATGTTAGAATATCATCCCCATACATTAGGTAGATGGAAAGTTTTTAGCGGTGTCAAATATCTTATTTTCAAGGTTAGCCATGTAAAAGTGACTAAATATTGGTCCCAGAATTGAACCCATGGAAATACCATCATGTTGTACGTAGATATTATTTTGATGTTCATCGAAGGTAATCTCATGGGTAGAAGTCAAGAGTAGTAATTGTAATATACTAGATTTGATTTAGTGAATGGAGAGATGAATTGCTGTAAACATTTGAATGAAAAAAAAACTATGGCACCTCCCTTAATGAATTTCACCTCAACATGTAGATAGAAACTGATAAGAGAACGAGAAAGAATCACTATAAAAATAAGTAGATGTAATATGTTTATATTATTCAGTGAATCATGTTTTTTATATATATATATATATATATATATATATATAAATGGGTGCTGAAAAGTTCTCATCTCAAACAGTTTCCTCAAATTTGACCAAGTGAGAGCTTGGTTGGACTAAGAACTTTCCATGTAAATAAAGTTTAATTAGATTTCAAAAAAATAGTAAGCAAGACAGTTTGGAAACCTTCAATTTGATATGTTTTGCTGATGAATTGACACCATCATCATTTTATTTCATAAGAAAATCTACATTTATACAAATAGATTTTGTTTTTGTGAAATAAAATTCTTTATCTGATGTTTCTGGTTCAATGGCAACACAAAATTCCAAATTATTTTATATATGTCCCAGGTCTATAAGTAGCATTTAACCTTTGGATAAATCTTAAACATAAAATTTCACCTCTGGTCAGTGTATTTATGCCCAAGTAATTTATATATAACCACAGAAATATAAACATACATTGGTCATGACATTTTATCAATTTGCAGAGGTAAAAATGAGAAAACATAAGTAATTAGTGATCAATGCAATCTTAAGTTTTTAGTGAAGTAATAACACTAAAGTTCAAAAAATATTTTCATGTGTAAAATGTTTTGATGACTCAAAAGCTACAGCATTAATGTAGAACCCAATGTCTCTGGTTCCCTCATATATTAGAATTTGGGATCAAAGGTTTTTTTTATTTCATTATATGCTTTATTTGACAGTAAACATTTAAAACTTACAGTCCCCCTTGATAAATCAGCTCTATACAAACACACATCAATGTAGATACTTATTTTTTATACTTTCTTACAAATAGATTTTACAGACAAAGTTAAAATTTGAATTGAGAAGAAACAAGTAAAATGGCATCCATCTTGTTCTTCTCCTGTTTCAATGATTTATGTGTAAATCATTTTTGACAACTTACATCAAGTTATAAGAAGGAAATAGATTCTGAAATGTTTACTTGGAACAGAGAAACAAATGCTGAAAATGTTGAGTACAAGCAGCTGTGGGTTCTGAAGTTTATCTAATTGTTGTGAAAATTATTTGATATTCAATAAATTCAAATATATTTTAAGTCCATGAAAGACAGCAAAAGGATACAATTACTGATTTAAATACTGTAATCTGATGATTTTAAAAAATGGTCAATTCATAGATGACATTGCATTTATCAAATTTGTACTAGAAATAAAAACAAAAAATACAATTTCTGACTTCCAGTGTTGTAATGAAGTTGAAGTGTCAACTAAACAAAAAGACTTTCTACAACAATGCAAAGGAGGAGAACAAATCAATGTCATAGCAACTTAGAAAATGAAATCATTGAAGTCAGTTAAAATTCTGGTTACATTTGCTAATGTAATTTTCATACCAACATTGTTAAATCTGCTATTAAGGTGTTAGTATATATCTGATATACTAACACCTCACAATAACAGATTGAACAGAATAGCAGAAAGAAAGGAATGACAAACATGAATATTTCTCAACGAGGATTTTGTCATGCAAGAAATTATATATATACAGGGTGCGATGGGTAAATTGTCGTCTAAATTCTGCTGAAATGAATTTAATGCAAACATGTCATTTTAACTGATATCAGTCAGTCAAGTGCCATATGAGATACATGCTTGGGTGATCATGTCAGGAAAGAGAGATGACTGACTGGGCAGAAGATTATCCCACAGTAGGTTGCTATTACTTTCTGCGGTAATAAGCCAAGGCTATAGAACCCAATCTGTCCTGTTATTTAGCCCATAACTGGAGGGGAAAAGACAGATTAATACCTTACCCAAGGGTATTTGTGCGTAAGCGAATACTAGGAATTCACTTGGAATTTGAACTCGACTCCTTGATTTCTCATTCCGAGCCAATAGCCACTGCACCACAATGCACATCCTCGATATATTTAACAAAATTATGCAAAAATATCTTTTAAGGGTAAATTTGTTCAGTAACACTGCTATTGGCTTCAACCACAGCCTCCATATGACTTCAGAATTTCCTGCAACTGCGAATAATAAATATATATTATGAGTATATGCACATATATAGATATACATAATGGGTATACACTCAAGTATACGCACACATATAAAACTAAGAGCTATTAATTATATATTAATAAACACAGATATTATCCTATGTCATGCCACTGATAGAGGATAATGTATATATCACTATTTGTCCTGGATGGAAAAATTATAATATATGAATACAACAACTAGTGTGAATGAGGCCAAAAGTTAGATGATCTTACTTTTAATATTTCTCAAAGGGAAAACGACAAGGACTGTGGTATTTTCTGTGTTCTTCATGGTACTGTGGAAGCTCCTTTGTTCTCTCTACAACTGTCTTGTCATGATGTCTAGCATCATAGTGATCTACATTCTGAACTGGGGTTTGTCATTCCCACAAACTGACATCACTAACTGGCCATCGCAAGTCCTTCATCAATTCATCTTCCCCAAAGAGATATAACCGCTCTTCACATCTCTACACTGTATTAATAATAACCACTAATTGTAGTAGCTTAGTTACAATGAAATCTTTCTTTTCTGTTTATAAAGGCCAAGCATAACAAATCTAAGCAACCATTTAAGGCTCTGGTTCAATCCTTCCAAGATATGATCTATTTGTAGCCTTTTATTAAAATGAAGGTTTAGCAAATAACGACAGAAAATGCTTTCTATAATTTCTTGAACTTTGTAGACTTTTGATACAGAATCAAAAAGAAAGAATTTTACCAAATAACAGAAACCACATCACTTAAGGATTACCAACAACAGCAACAGCTAAAATGAGTAGCACATGTAACGAGGAAAAAATAATAACTTAATGTTGACATTCCATGCTACTTCAAATAAAATGTTAGGAATGAAACCCCCATCAATACTAGAAAGAGTGATAACAGCTATTGAACTTAAGAAATTTTTTTTTTCTGAAAAATTATTTTAAGAGAGATTTTATAAATTCCAACCAAAAGTAACACTGGTTCCTTGGTCAATGAATATTGAATGTCTCCTTACAAAGAAACAATATTACCCTTATAAGGAAGGTGTTTTTTTTGTATTTTTCTTCATAAAATCATAGATTTATAAATAGTCAATATAATACTAAGCAATGGAATAACTATTATATTTCAATTTGACTATCTCTGTTATCTAATTCTGAATATGTGCAAACAGTCAGTTACTAGCAATAAACAAATAATATTTATATATTTTTAATATTAATTCTAGGTTCTTTTCAAATATCTATTTTAACTAAGTTTTAATAAAAACTACTTCCTGTTTAAAATAAATTATGTCTATTAACTTGAGAAACCTTAGAGAAGTCATTTCACATAGTTGTTCACTTATTGAACAAGTCATTTTATTAAAGATCATTTTCCAGCAATAATAGAATTCCTCTGATAACCATTAACCAACACCAATTCTCTAAAATACTAAATATTTCACATTAAATAATATATTAAATTTAAAAAATTATGTCTGGTTCTGCATTTTTATTCATCATTGTCAATCAGGATATGTTTTAAATAACATAATAACTGAAAGGTAATTCAGTGACATAGTCTATAACCTTTATATTTGTATCATGTTTCCAAGTAATTGAACTAATTGAATTATATTACAGAGGGCTCCAAACATTGTATAAAGTGAGCTGTTAAAATTTGATTATGCATTATTTATATTTTCTGGCATTTCTATCCACATGGGAAATTACAGATAAGATAGCATATTGAAGATATATTAATGGCTAGTATAAAATCTCTTTTTGTTTTGTTTTTATTTTTAAACATTACACCCCAAGCAAGGCAATAAGGACATTAAGAAACAAGGAGTTACAAAGTGTGAAAGAATATGAAAAAAAAAGACAACATTATTAAGGACAGAGAAAAGTAAAAGAACAAGAATTAGGAAGACAGAAGGTAATTATTGACATTGGGTTAAAATTTTTGAAGATCAAATCTGACTGAAAAGCAAGAAGCCCAGAGAGTGCTCTATAAGCGAAAAGTGAAAAAAAAAAAAAAAAAAAAAAAAAAAAAGAAAGAAAGAAACTGATAGCACAGAACCTGAGCTATTTCAACTACACCCAAATTTTTAAAGCTCCTCCCTAAAGCTCATCAGAACAATTACAATGAAAATACCTGTAGAAAATGCAAAGGGAATTTCATATCAGTTTTAACCTTGCCTTTAAACTAGCAGTAACCAAGTTCTTACAACTATATTAGAGTTGGTGAACTATCAAGAGATAATCTATATACCAAGTCATTTATAGCCTGGCCAAAATATTCTTTTAAACCCTATTGAGATGAGTCATTTACACAAGAAGTCACAAACATTATAAATAGCTACAGCAATTACCCATAAAGTAGTTGAGTGTTTACCACTTCCTGTGACTTAGTAACATGACATAACAATAACGTCACTAATATCTTAAGAACCAAATCAACAATTACAAGTACATACAAGCATGGCTTAAGAGTCTAGCAGCTAATGCTAGAGCAAAAACACTGAAGGATTTGAAATCAGTTAGAGGAGAAAACCAGATAACTGATCTCTTCTTGGCAACTTCAGGTTGTGAGGCTATTATAAAAATATTAGTAATTGAACACTCAGGACAGTCGGGGGGGAAATTACATTCAACACTATAAGTCAGCTAATAGTAAAAAGTATAGTGCCTAAGAAAAAGCTACTGAATGCAGAGAGAGTGCTAAGTTCATAAACTTTTACCAAAAAGTGAATGAACCAGTCATTGAATATATTCTTCATTTGAAACAGGTTGCCAAATATTGTGAGTTTGAGGAACTGGGATTGGAAAACCAGTCAATTGAATATATTTGATTCAAATGAAATTGGTAAATAGTCTTCAAAATAAGGAATAGTGACAAATGACTTTAATGCAGTTACAACTGGGAAAATTGTCACAGGAACAGAGTGTTGAATTTGTTCAGCAACAAGAATTGATTCAAAAATTTAATTCAACAAAAGTTACTGATCTGGTAGAGGAAATGGATATATATGCAATAAAAGAAAACAGGAAGACAAAAAAAAGACAGAATAATGTGCATTTGGTCTGGTTATAAACATCAAAAATGTCCTGGGTATGATGGTAAATTGCATCCAGCAGCAAGGCCTCTGATTGGGAGGTTGTGAGGAGCATGGAACCACCTCTTAATTGTTGTTGTTTCTAGGTTCACCCTCACCAGGAGTAGTAAAACCTGTTAGGGTCCCAGCTATCGGCAAATAGCTAAACTCAAACTGGGGTCAAAACACTATAAAAGTATAAAAAATACACTTTTATAGAAATATAAATATAAAAATAAACTTTTATAGAAAAATATACATTTATGAAGGAAAAATATTACCAACAATATATTTTTTAAGTAAAAAATTATTACCATAACACATTTTTGAAAGAAAAAAAAATTATTGCCATTGTACATTTTGAAAGAAAAAAATTATTGCCATTATACATTTTTGAAGGAAAAAAAATTATTACCAACAATATATTTTTGAATACAGAACGAGAAGACATCTTCAGTCTTCTAAAATAAAAAGAAAATAGAATTTTTCATCAAAATCTAACTAAATCAACCTTCTCACTAAAACTGAACATTAAAAAAAAATACCTTAAAACCCTACCTTTTTTTTAAACAAATAACCTACAGAGGTTGATATGCCATTAACTCAAACTCAAACATCAAAGAGAAAAGCAAAAATGTTCAGCATATAAAAAAAAGATGTGAAAATGTTTCAAAATGAATCATTTTAAACATACATGTAAATCCAGAAAGAAAAATGAAAAAGTTGGTCTAACAAAATGAAGAAGAAATAAGTATGGATGTCTTTTCATAGAAAAAAGGGAATGACAAAAAATTGAAAAGGGGTTATTAAAAATCTGAATCAATAATGTTTTACTGGACAGGAAACTAGATACAAAAATTGACATGATTTTGATACCTAGGAACTTTTGAAAGAAATTAGGAGAACCAAGTTTAAAGTAAAAATTTGTCCAACTGAATCAGTTTGATAGATTTGCAATAAAAATGTTAGACTGTTTTGAAGCCTACTTGAAACTAAAAACTAAGTTTGAAGTATTATCAATTATTGTGGCAAACTGTGAAAAGAATCACAGTCTAATAGAAAATGATGTGTTGAACAGATATTTGACAAAATTAGTGAACAAAGTCAAGAGGAAAGAAACCAGAATGTTAAAAGACAATGAAGCAAAGTTAAGACTAAAGAAAAATGTGCCCCCTTCATATTTTCAAAAATGAAAAGTACTATTTCATCTACTACGAATAGTTGTTGAAAAGCTAAAGAATTACTGGAACAAGATCCACTTGAATGGAAGTAGAAAATGAAGCTCCCTGTTAGTCATTTTAAGAAAGAAAGATGGGGATCTGTGCCTTTGTGGTGACTACAAAATAAGTAAACTACAAAATACGTACAGACTCATATCCTATCTACAATGTAGAATGCGCCTTGAACTCCCTTGTTGGTATGAAAGCATTCTCCAAAATTGATCTAAAGATGGCATACCATCAAATACCCATTGATGAAGGCTTTAAAGAAGTCACAACAATAAACATGCTAATAAGCTTGTTAAGATGGAAAAGAATGCCATATGGAATTAAAGCTGCAAATGTGATATTTCAAAGAGCTATAGAGCAAGTTATTGGCTAATATAATATAAAAATTGCAATATGCTAGCAGGAAGACATTTGTTTGGTTTAAACGACAAAGAACTAAAATGGAAAACCAGTGGTTTTGAATAAATTAAAAAATGCTGTATAAAGAATTAACAAAGGCTTATCACTAGACCAATTGTTAACTGATAAAATATTAAATATTAAAGTACCTAAGAACAAAAAGAATTAGAATCTTTCTTAGAACTTGTAATTTTTTACAGATGACATGTACAGCGATAATCTGAATTGACAGAACCTTTTGCTGCTTTGAGAAAAAAGAATGTGGAATTTGTTTGGACAAAAGAACAAGTGGCATTTGAAAATTTAAAGAAGCCAGCTGCAAAAATATTTGACCTTAGAAAAAAATTGTACTAACAACTGATGCAAGTGAACACTCAATTTGGGGAATATTCACTCATGATTGTCAGTTTTTGATTGGAAATTCTTACTAATTTAGAATTCTTATTTAATCCTAGAAGGGAATATTTCAAGGTCGCATTGTCTAGAATTCTAAGATCGGCCTTAATGCTAATGACATTTGACTTTGATATTAAGTACTTGAATTATTCGTATAAAGTATTTTAGAAAAAAAGGAGTTGAATCTTATACATAAATACTTTTAAAGATGAAATTTTAATATTTTAGGATTTTTTTAGCATGGTGACATTTAAGCTACTAGGGGAAAATTATAAAAAACATTTTAACAAGATTTATTTTATTACCTTTTAAACATCTGAAGTTTAGATAAAAGGTCTCTACATTATGCAAGAGAGGACTGAAAATATACTCTACATAAACTTTTAGTGATTCATTCATTTTCTGTGGCCTATCAACCCATTTCAGATTATTTAAAGTCAAAAAATATCTTTAAATTGTAAGAATTTCTAGAGATATAATAATGGTTTAGTAATACAAGTCTTACTAATTAATTCATAGTTGGGCAGAGAAGAGGTGGATTCATACCTTTCGCCAATAGAAATTTGAATTTGGCTCTCTGATTAACACTTCCAAGCCATTATCCATTACATCACTTGCAAGTCCAAGCAACTGGTATACTCAAGCAGCCACTGATCTTAGTACCGACCAGGTGATTATACAGGAAACAGTGTTTCAATGTGATGTGGCTATATTTTTTCAACCAACAAATGTTAGTAAAAATTTCAAGATATACTTACTTTTATGAGAGCAATATATCATGTGGGGTTCAGTTTACAGTATCTATTTTTATTAAAAAATATTGATAACATGTTTTATGTATATGAAGTTTGATGATGGAGGCTTACATAATCTTTCAATTCTAAGTAAATTCAAAAGATATAGACCAGAAAAACATATCTGATTAACACAATCTCCCACGTACCTGAATAAATTATTTCATTATTTTACATTATCATAGGCTCTTTGATTTTCTACAACCTTCATTGATTTTCCAACTAGAAGCATTGCTTCCCAGAGATTTTCTTTCCATGAATATAGTTCTCTCTTAATAATGGATCACAAGTTTTCAATTGGATGAATATCAGTCAATTAGTTAACTGGAGGGAGAAGTGACAGATTAATACCTTCCCAAAGGGTATTTGGATGTAAGTGAATGCAATTAATATCAAAGTCTCTTTTTTATCTTTAGTATTTTTGGATGATTTAATCCAATCCAGTATCTTTTCTAAGTAATGGAAATTCACAGACAACAAAAACAATTTCTAGAGAAGCCTTATGTCCTGATTAGACATGACAATTATATATATATATATATATATATATATATATATATATATATATATATATAGTAGTAGTAGGCCTCTATCAGTCAGAGTTGACCATGGGTAGCATCCTAGTTGTCTGCTTGGCTGGAGTATCAGCATCTGTAACTGTAGAATCCGATGCGGGAGTGACAGTCTTTGTTGCAGAGGCTGCCATTATGTTTTGTTTCTGGTCTGTCGGAGCTGTCATTTTGCTTTTTGCAAAGCTATCTCTCCATAGTGACTTGTGTCAGATGCTCTTCCCTTGATTTGAGTTGTTGAGCCAGGGTTCCACTCCATTTAGACAGGTTGACTACTATGCTCTCCCAAGACTCTGTGTTGATGCCCACTGCCTTCATATTGTGTTTTATTATGTCACGATACGGCAACTGTGGTTGCTTAGTGGGTCTTCTTCCAGAGGCCAGCTCTTTATACAAAAGGTCTTTTAGAATGTGACAGTCTTGCATGCAGTGCACATGGCCTAGCCAGCAAAGTCTGGGCTGTTTAAGGAGTGTGAACATGGTGGGCAGACCCGAGCCTGACAGGACTTCAGTGTTGGCCATCTTGTCATGCCATAAGATTACCAATATGCGTCGGATACTTCTCACGTGGAAGGTGTTCAGACACTTCTCTTGCCTGGCATACATGGTTCATGTCTTGCTACCGTATAGCAGTGTGCTGATGACACAGGCATTGTACACTGCCATCTTTGTCTTCACTGTCAGTTTTGTGTTTGTCCAAATACATGTTCCGAGGTGCCCAAGGGTTGTGGCTACCTTCCCAATTCTCTTGTCAAGCTCTATGTCCAGGGAGACATTGCCAGTGATAGTAAAGGCAAGGTAGGTAAATTGATGGACCACATCCAGCTTATAGTCATTGATGGTGATGATCTGTGGTGCTGTATGCAGAGACTTTGGTCAGCCCAAAGTCTATGCATGCCTGAGAGTAATAATCTATCAGTGATTGAAGTTCACTATCTATAAAATACTTACTGGCATGCTTGTTACAGAACTACTTTTATAGACTGGTGAAGGGGTGAAAGGCAGGTCAGTGGTGCCTCATAACCAGTTGCTTCAGCCTGAGAAGGCAGTTCACCTAGGGGAAAGAAAACCTTCATTTCAAACCTCCGCTACCTTAGTCCCTAAGCCAGTTCGCTGTTGTACTCAACTATTTCTGGTGATTCCTGTGATGACATTGGTCCCAAATTGTAACAACCCCTTTGTTCCTTTGGTCTTATATATATATATATATATATATATAATTTCCAATTGGGGAAAAAAATACACACACACACACACACACACATATACATTTATATATAAGGCGAACGAAGGTGATGAAATCCTGGTAACTGTCCTGAAGAATTGTGCCCCTGAACTTTCCTCTGTCCTCTCTAAACATTATAATTACTGCCTTTCTGCTTCCTGTTTTCCTGCCTGCTGGAAGTCCTCCTCTGCTGTTCCTGTGTTTAAGAACTCAAGGGAACCCTCGGACCCATCCAATTATCGCCCTATAAGCCTCCTACCAATTTCCGGAAAAGTGTTTGAGGCTATTATTACTGCCCATAAACTGTTCTTAGACAGATAGTATGGATTCCACTTTGCCAGGTCTACTGCCAATATGATAATGACCATCACAGAGTACATATACCAGGCCCTCGATAAGTCCGGAGAGGCTTGTGTTGTTGTTTTGGATATCTCCAAGGCTTTTGATAGGGTTTGGCATGCTGGCCTTCTGCGCAAGCTTCAGGGCTATAGTATCAGTGAATGTTTGCTTGATCTGATCCAATCTTTCTTATCTAACCACATAATGAATGTCGTCTTGAATGGGCATGCCTTCACATCCTACCACATAAACGCTGGCTCTATCCTAAGCCTAACACTTTTTCTAATCTTCATAAATGATCTCCCAGATGTGATCAAATCCCAAGTAGGCACCACCAGTAAGAAATCTGGTGAGGCAGAAAAACATAACTTTGCTACTGATCTTGAGAAGGACCTCCACTCAGTGGTGGACTGGGGTAAGAAGTGGCTCATAAATGTCAATGCTTCTAAAACAAAACTCCTGTCAACCATTACAGGCAATAACTCCTGCCACCCATAAACATGGACCAAACAAGTCTCCCTGAAAGCAATACACTGTGCCTCCTCAGCCTTACCCTATCTTCCAACCTCAAGTGGAATAATTACATTGAATCAATAGGTAAATCCACTGCTAGGAAGGTTGGGTCACTGTGTTAGACCAGGAAGTTTTTTCCACCTGAATCCATTTTACACATATACAAATCAACCATCCAACCGTGCATGGAATGCTGTTGTCATATCTGGTCAAGCACTCCTGATGTTCATCTCAGTGTCCTTGACAGGCTCCAGAAGAGAATCTGTAATGTGATTGGTCCCTACCTGGCAGCTCAACTCCAGCCACTTTCTCATCATCAGGATGTGGCTTCCCTCTGTCTCTTCTATAAATGTTTTCATGGCTTCTGCTCTAACAAACTTGGGTCACTGGTGCTTCCTCCACAAGAATTTACTCAGGCAAGCAGATTGGCAACAAGATCCCATCCTTTTACAGTTAGATCAACCAAATTCAGGCAACAATTCTATTCCAGTAGCTTCTTTTCTCGCACTTCCCTTCCATATACTTGCTTTCCTGATGGCTGTAACCTCCAGGGAATTGAAATGCAAAGTCAATTCCCATCTCTTAACTTAACTCCAGCCCTTTCTACATCACCCTGTGTATCTTGTTCTTTTCCTTTCTGTCTACCTTCACAACTGTCTTCACTCCCATGTTCACATCCTTCTCTTGCTC
This sequence comes from Ascarosepion bandense, assembly GCA_037127315.1. NCBI lineage: Eukaryota > Metazoa > Mollusca > Cephalopoda > Sepiida > Sepiidae > Ascarosepion > Ascarosepion bandense. Next base: position 604,893 of record JBBBDQ010001454.1, on the reverse strand, counting down.
TTTCTCTTTCAGCCCCTGTAGCTGGTTCATCTTTGTTTTCACTCTCCTCCTGCCTAATGCTTCAACTCTCTTATGTAATCCCCTGCACATCAGTGGTGTTAATGCCTTGCTTAGGGTGAAATGATTGAATATATATATATATAAGATTAATGCAGAGAAGTTTGCCACTTAACTGGGCAAGTTCATAGCAACTTGGAAGTATTGGGAGTACACTGTTATGATGTCGTCACTCATCAGGACTAGATTTTTTATGTAGCTTGATATGATTTATTTTATTATAAGAGTGGTCTACTGGTGATTAATTGATAATAAACCACTACTGTTGGTTAATTTGATAATAATCACAAACACCTGCACAATAAAAAGAAAATCAACCAACTGCAAATAATACAACAATAAAAAGAAATCAACACAGCAAAAACAATAAAAAACAAATGACCACCAGTAAACCACTCCTACTACAAAATATCAAATTACATCAAGCTCCAAGTAAAAAATGTGACAAGAGTGCAGATGGTGTCCTCATGAAACTTTGAAGTTGGCATGAACCTGCTCACTTAAGTGACAAACTTCTCTGCAATAATCCTATCAACGCCCTATCTCTACCTCGATATTGAGCACTTCATGATTAAAAAACCTGCTGCCTAAATATCTTTTATCAGTAAAACTACTGAAAATAAAAATCTTTGCACTAAACATTATCACAACACGATATATATTTTTATATAACTTTAATCCAAAAGGAAAAGCAGGTAGGTAAATCTCAAAAATCCGATTTACATTCAAATTACAAAGCCAATTATAAAATAAAACAAAATTCCGATGTTCAAATTCGTTGAGTAGCCATTCCTACAAGAAAAAATTCTCGCATCCTCAACAACAAAGTTTATTAAAAAAAAAAAAAAAAGAAACAAATGAGAAAATGAACAAAGATATACCGGCAGAAGTCCAAAAAAATTTTCATCACAGAAAATTAAAGGAATAAAGTTTGTTGCTGAGGACGCGAGAGTTTTTTCTCGTAGAAATCGCTATTCAACGAATTTGAACATCGGAATTTTGTTTTATTATATATATATATATATATATATATATATATATATATATATATATATGAGGGAATAGTCTAAAGATTTTATTCAATTAATATAAATTATTAATTAGATAAAGATAGAGAGCTCAAAGAATATTTTCCAGAGCATTATAAAATATTGAGAGGGAAACTCAACATATAGTTAAGTGGTTATAAATCATGATTTATTTCGACAATTGATTCATTCATTTCTTAATCTTTTCTTTATCTTATTTTCATTTTTATTATTTTACCATCCTATTTTCTTTTTTATAATTTTTTTTAGTTATATTTTATATATATATATTTTTTAATTAATTATCATTTTTTAATAATTTTATTGCTATTATTATTTTTAGTTTTTAGTTTTCATTATCATTAGGTTTTTTTTTTTTGGTTAATTTACTTTAGTACTTAACGTTTTTACTTTGATTTATTTCTCTATACTTAAATCAGCTGAAAATTGATGTTTTTGTGATATGGCTTTTTACCACAATAGCTCCTTTGTAATTATATATATTATTTTATGCATTTGTAATTTCAGTATAATATTTTCTCTTGTAAACTTTTTTGGCAACATTTTTTTTTTATATTTTAGGAAGATTGTAAAACTTTTTTTGAAGAGACTTTTAAAGAAAGTGAAATGTTTGAAGAGAATCTTTTGAAAAGGTCTCTGAAAAGATAATTTTTATCTTTAATTTTTTTATTTTTTTGTTTGTGTAATTTATTATTTATGACTGTAATGTATTTTGTCTGCTTTGTTTTTTCCTTCTCTTACCCCTTCTTGTCTTTCTAGTCATTTATGCCTGTAGACTTAAATGTCTATTCTTATCTTTCTTCTTTATGTTGCATGAGTATATATTCTATACAGTTTTATATAATTGTGTGATTTAGTGTATACAATTTGTCTGTATTCCTTTTTTTGTATCTGTTTATTATTTATTTTTGTGTATGTATATATTTTCTCATGAGACTTGTTTTGCGTATGTGCGATTTATTCCTGAGTCTGTGTTATGCTATATGTGTGATCTGATGTATCTATTCACAATTTATTTCCAGTTTAAATAATGCAAGTCTCATTTCTTCTGTTAAAAATGTTTTTTAAAATATTCTGAGTGAACTTATTTTTCAATGGTCTGAATAAGTATGTAATATTTATTCATTGTCAAAATAAATCTTGACTTATAACCATTTAACTATGTGTTGACTTTCCTTCTGAATATTTTATATTATATTTGCATGCAGCAACTTAAAAGCTATAAGTTTCAATGTTCAGTACACCATAATCAGGTAGTAAAATGTATACGACTGAGTAAATTAACCACATTTCACTGCCTAATAATAGTGTATTGAACACCAAAACTTAATACCTTTTAAGTTACAGTATGTTATTATCTATGCTTTACTTTTGTATTGAATATTTTAAAAAGTAAATACCAAACTGTGGAATATATATCCATTAGTTTAAACCACTTACACTATATATCAAAACAACTGATATACAGATCCACCCTCCTAATGAAGAGTTACATCATTAATGCATGCAAGTATAAATGATACGTCCCTCCTTTTATTAGCATTCTGGTAACCTAAAGATTGAGACTTGTGTAGCAATTTTAGCTCTGCCCCATTGAAGGTTGATGCTATCAAGCATCTTTTGCTCTGTCTGGATAGCCTGGGCATTGATAACTGCTATTTACTACTTTTGGTCTTTTCCTCTTTCTAAGGTTTTTCTTGATTTGGGATTTTTTTATTATTAGTATGCCCCCCCCCCACATACACCGTTTTTTTTAGGTCATTTGTCATGTAGTCTCTTGGTCATACTAACATCTTAGAGGTTAGATAGATAGATAGATAGATAGATAGATAGAAAGAAAGAACTAAATAACTTTAAATGATAAAGACTTCTTTATACATTATTGTTGCTATTTTCTAATCCTATAGAATAAATAATGTTTCTATTGTTATTGGTATGGTAATCTTGCTTCATACAGGCAAGATTAAAAAAAAAGCAATCTCAGAGTCAACAATCTTATCAGAAAATTCTTTCATCCTTTGTCCCAAATGTCATTCAGCTGAATTTTACATGATGCATCCCCATATGTTGATTACAAGAGAGACAGAAAATAAACCTGAAGATACCCTCCCACCACCACTTCCTCAGGGAAGCAAACCAACATGTTTACAGGGTCTGTATGCCCACATAATAGGAAGAAGTACCAAAAATGTTCTCAGCCTGATCCATTTCTCAAAATCTGACCAAACATTAGAGATATTTTTGAAAAAGCTCCTTTTCTGCCCCCCCCAACCTCATTTAAAAGCTGATAAAGCAAAATCATTAGTTGTTAAAAAATTTGACTGTTAATAAAAATTAAAACAAAATCAATGGGCACATTACTTAACTGAACTAACAGAAAAATACTAGTGTTTAAATCCCTGAGTTTGACATAACAGTAGCTGAAGAAATCTAAAGCTTTTCTCTAATGGCAAGAAAGAAAAGCCGAAGTGAATGTATACATTAATGTGGACAAAGCCTATAACTAATGTGACATTGTATAGTAAAGAGTTTATATGTCAGTATACAAGAAAAGAAGTAAATCATGGGAAAGACAAATTATAGAAAACTGCTGAAGACAAGCAGATAATTCATGTCTAACACATTGAAATCTTTGAGATGAAACAAACTCTAAGATTATACTGAAGGAGGTGGTGAAAGAAACCATTTTTCTGAATTTGTTTACATTTCTTCAATTCTTACAACATCTTAACCCCTTTGAGGCATTCAGCAGAATGACCAAGTAATTTGCCAAGACGTAATTATTCTTAATTTGAATAAACCTATCCAATCAGTGATCAATATTGATGGATGATCGTTATTCAGCAAAGTTGCTGTCAAAATGTCTACTGCACTAAGTTGTTTCTTACAACTTTGGTTTATATGATAAAGGAAATGACTAAAGATAGGTTCTGATAGATTTCTATAATAAACAAAGAAAATAAACTATGTTTAAACCAGAACAAAATATCTATTCCTGCTTGATTGCATTTAATAATTGGAAAAACCTGTTGGTTATAAATTTTCAGTACGCTGCTGGTAATCAATATGATGCAAAAACAATTCTTCATTAATTTGACTGCAAAAATTTAACTTCTGATTTGGATTTTAGAATGCAGCCAATAGATTGAGAAAAGATATTTAATATAAAACAAATAGAAAAATTTGAATTCATCCTTAAGAATCTATTTTTATCAAGTATTACATATTTAAAAATATTCATTTTTTTCTATACAAACACATGTCATTTCATTTAATTATTTTTTTATTCCAACATGGCAGCTGGAAATGCTTGCAGTAATTTTTATAGAATCACCGTTAAAAATTTTACATGAAAAAAAAATTTTAGCAACTTGATTTATACTGTCTGAATTAAAATAACTTGTTTATTCTTTTAGCTAATTTCATTGGAACAGACTAGAATATGGTGAAAAGTAAGCTTTTAGATAAATTTTACTTAGAAAAAAGAAAAGCCAAACATGTAAATTTAAAATTAAAAATGCAAACATTTTTGCTATGTTATTTACATCATTTGAACTGTTGTCTCATCTTTATTGCCATGTTTATGATGTTTCAATCATTGTACACTGTGGCTTTCTTCAGATGCTAGGAATTTCAAAGCAAACCCTACATTTTGATGAACCTCAAACTGGAGCATGCAAACAACATAAACATGGCAATAAAGATGAGAACAACAATTCAAACAATATAAATAATGTAAATACTACCTCATCTCAGAAGTATAGACAAATTTTTACTATGATCCAAACATTACTTTGACTGACTTGCATTTCTTTATAGTTGAACAGAACTTTGTTATAAAAGCATTGGTTAGACCCAGTGACTTGACCCAGCATGAGTTCAATACTTGGCTACAGCAGTGATGAATAAAGAAAAAACTGAAGTTAAAGAGTAATTCTGGAAAGAATAAAAGAGAACAATGAATACACTACTTTTTTAATTTCTCTGTCAGCTCAGGGTAGGTAGGGGGAATGCAAAAGTAATAAATGGAATCATCTTAATAAGCTTAGGCTGAGGAGCAGAAAATTTCATTGAAAAAACATATATGAAGCCCATTTCTATTGGGCACCTTACTGATTTCATCTAAACTTTTTTACTCTTAGATGACTAATGCAAGGTGAGGGTCTTAATAATTAGGTAGATTTGATTTATTTTCAACTAGCAGTATAGCCCAGCGTTGCTTGGGTGTAATGAAAGCTTTAAAATTAATCCATGGTCCTGGAGCTCAGACTCTTTGGACGTTGGTTCAAAAGACTAAAAAGTAATAGTTGCTTCCAGTTAAAGTGAAACCGTAGACTGAAAGAAAAATGAATGGATGTAAGTCAAATTTTGATTTCCTGTTATCGATATCAAATAAGTTTTTTTTGTCGTAAACTGAATTTTGAAAGCTAAATAAGATCTCTTAAATGGTATCATGGCTGAGACTTAGAACTACAATTATACCTACTTAGAGCCAAACCCAAAGCAAAAACTAAAATAAAAGGGATGAAAAAAATACAGACATACAGGCAGATAAACAGACACACACACAAACATCTTGCCTTTTTGTATATATGTTATCGATTTTTTGCACTATTGTAAGAACTGCAACCTTGAAACTTCTGAACATTGTTTCTTATGTCTTTGTCTATGAGTGTATCAAATTTGATTAAAATCGGACCACTCCTTCTATCACCCTATTTTTTTGATTATTGATATTTATCGAGGGTACCACAACACAAAACCTAGCTAAGAACACTCGCAGATGCTTATAGTACAACTGTGTAAATTTTCAAGAAAATCGGTTCAGCCGTTTCCAAGTCTATAGGTAACAGACACACAAAGTTCCATTTATAAATAAGTTTAGATATTAGAGAGAGTCTTAATAAAACAATGAGGTTGGAAAATCATTTAAAGGATCAACAATTAAAGAAGCATTAGATTTATTAAAGAATGGAACGTGATAATTCTGGAAAGAATAAAAGAGAAAATGAATATATAACATTTTAAACAAAGCAATCATAAAAAGCATGCAAGTAAAAAATTGAATCAAAAATAATAATTACTGTGCCCTATTTGAGCCCTGGGGAGAAAAAAATTGAAAAATTAATAAACAGTGTGTTTAATAAGCTTGGTGCGGTGGAGACTGAGAAATTTTCTTCAAAAACTAAATGACCCCCAACATCTATCAAGCACCTACTAGTTTCCATGACTGTGTCCTTAGCAGATATTTTTCTGGTCCTTTAGAAAATTCATCTTTTATAAATTTCAGTAGTGAATTTGAAAAGAAAGCAAAAACAATCACCACTGGCAGGCACTTGTTGCTTGATCGCAACAAATATTTTTCCTCTAAAACAGATCAAAACATAGCAGTACGTATCATTTTTTGTTTCAATTAAAGCAAGGTAAAAAAAAGCCACTAAAACACAAAGAATTGTTGAATATGAAAGAATAAGAAAAACACTATTAAAAAGTGAGAACAATAAAAGAGGAATCAACAAGAAAGTAGATAACAATCTATATTCATTGAAACTTTTGAAGATCAAAGTTTCACAGGTGAAAGAAACTGTTAGCAAAGAACTTACATCTGACCATTTCAACTGAAAATGATGACACCTTACACCCACTGTAGTACTTTGCTTCAATTCATAAATTCATAGGTAAGATAGAGGAAAGTTCATCAGAACAATTACTATGAAAGTGGTTATAGAAAAGGCACAGGGAATGTACATTATGGAGTCACTGAAGCCAGGATGCAAGATCAGGACCACTAACATTCCAGATTCTTTTTTTTTAATTTTATCAAGAATCTCTAAATATCTTGCAGAAGTACCAGAATTTTAAGAATAGAAATAAAAAATTGCACTCACACAAAATGAACTATACATACTAAAAAGTGTAATACAATAAAATTATATATAAATAAATAAACTTAAATGGGAAAAAAGTGTTACATTTTTATCAACAAGCACTAGTAACAACCCTATATTGCTCTTATCATAAAATCATGAGTATCATTTTCTTTCCAGCATTTTGTGAGTATACTTATTCCAAATGTATTTGCTAATAGAAGCGCAGATTTCAATTTAAATTTGACTAATTTTGTTAAAATGATGGAGAAGCTTAACACAAACAAATGAATCAGAGTGTACTTACCATCTGATGAAACGTCAACTCGGTGCACATCAATGATAAAAACAAAAAACAACTTTCGGTTGTTGTCAGGATCTGGTCGGCCGCCAATGCGTGGAATGGTGACACGCCATGTACTCAAGTCATGCAGTGGACACTCACGATTTAATGACCAATCATAGAAATTGTCATATGATATTTCATCTTCCAGAGAACTACAAGACTGTAAAAGAAAAAAAAAGAAAACAAAATTGCAATTTTGCCTATATATATTTATGAGAAAGAGAATTTATTTGAAAGTCGGGAATCTGAACATAAGCCATACAGCCATGTCAGTGTATAAGATATATTATCTTTTAAGAATATTTTTGTTTTCAATGTCTAACCATTTTCTTCTATGTGCCATGTCCCTTCAGAATATAAGCAATCCTGGCCTTCCACATCTCCCTATCCCTAGTAGCTCTTAACATGCTTCTCCTGTTACTTCTCCCAAACCCCGTTCTGAAATCAGTTTCCCCAAGCCCATCAAGTATGTTACATGTTGCTTTCATCTGTCTCTCATTTCCCCTATCTGATCAGTGAATATCAGTTTCTCCAAGCCCTCTTTCCACATTACATGTAACAGGGACTTCAGCTGTCTTATGTCATAAAATTGTTTGGTTAAATGGTAATACTAAATAGTAATGGTAATACTGTAATGTAAATGATAATACTAAAAATGTTAGGCAAGAACAACAGGTTTCTTGAAGAATGCCAAGAAAGATACAGCATTAATTGGATAAGTTTTAGGATGATTTTGCCCAGAAGTAGACTTCATCTTAAATTATTCAACAGGCGTGTCAAGTTTCTTTGATGAACTTTTTTTTAATTTATTGTCCAACTTTCTCCTCATCTCTCCACTCCACCAAACATTCTTTGGTTAACTTTGTTAGTTAAGATTTTAAGAAAAGGTTTTGATTTTAATCTTAAATCTGATTTTTGTTTCTAAGATCTGAGTAACCTTCACATTTACTGGTTAAACATTTTTTTTTAATTTAGACATTTTATTGTGTGATATGGTTGGTACACTTGAATGAAAACAGAAAGACAAAAATATTAAATATTTTGATAGAAGTTTTGATAAAAAACATTTACCCTGAAATCTCTAATAAGCCTTTGAAAACACAATTGTAAATTTAAAATGGATCTATAGGAAAAAAAAAACAATTTTAATATAAACAAGTATATTTACCAAATTTATAAAATAGTTCAGTAGTAAAGCATATATTGTAATACTAATATTAGCCATTTTCTTATAAAGAAACATTCAGCATTCCCTGACAGTTATAGGTTAAAATATCTTTCCGTTAAAACTCATTTTTAGGAAAAAAGTTTTTCAAGTGCAGTCATTATTTATGCCCTTTCCAGTATTGATGATAGGCTTCCTACCTTTCCTTTTGTTCAATGTGGAATGTCAATATCTTGATTATTGCTTTATTCTTTCCTCAAGAAAGAATATGTGATCTCCATATTTATAGTTGCTGCTGTTGAGAGTCATCATGTTATGTTTTCTCTTATCTTTTTTTTTTTGTTTTAATCACTGCTAAGAAGATTGGGTCACTATGTCAATCCAGGATGTTTTTTCCACCTGAATCCATCCTGCATAGATACAAGTCAACCATCCGTCCGTGCATGGAGTAGTGCTGCCATTTATGGTCAGGTGCCCCTGCCGTTCTCCTCAGTGTTCTTGACAAGCTCCAAAGGAGAGTCTGTAATGTGATAGGTACTGATCTGGCGACTCGACTGCAGCCACTTTCCCATCGTCGAAATGTGGCCTCCCTCTGTCTCTTCTATAAATACTTTCATGGCTTCTGCTCGGATGAGCTTAAGTCACTGATGCCTCCTCAACAGGTGTTTACCCGTTCAACCAGACTGGCAACTGGGTCCCACCCATTCACAGTCAGGTTAGCCAAATGCAGACGACAATTCTACTCCTGCAGCTTCCTCTCTCGCATTTCCCGCCTGTGGAAATCTGGTCCAGTTCTTTGTAATTCTGTAGCAGCAATCCACAAGATTTAATGAAGGATAAACCACATGAAAATCTTCATTTGATAAAAGTATTTAAGAAGAAGACTCTTTTCTAGGTTAATGTTTTGGTTTTGTAGTAGCTTGTAGTATTGAGTGAAACTACCCTTACAACCCTTTTCTATGTTCAAGACATTCCCAAAAACATAGGGAATGTCAAGATATTGAAATTCCTCATTGAACAAAAGGAAAACATAGCATGCTGACTCTCAACATTAGGAATAATGAATTTAGATTTCTACAATGTGAATACTACCTAAAACAACCCTCACCCCCGAAAATAGTTAAAGTGGCCAAAAAGTACTTGAGACAATGAACAATACAAACAATTTTTGCACTTTCTTACTCCCACCAAATTGAAACTAAGAATGCTGGAAAAATAAAATAAAAAATTAATTAAATTCTCCTTGTTTGTCATATTTAACAACATATGATTAAAAGAAAGATTGCTGCCCATACATACATATATATATATATATATATATATCCCATATATTTAGCAGCACACTTAACTTCAGCATAACTGTTATGGTGAATTACCCATGGCACACATGAACTCTTCCAAACTATAAATAAGCAGCAATTTCTGCTTTGTGCTGAGAGAAGTCTATTCCAGTAGATAGCTCTGACAGCTAGACCAATATAAACAATCACACTGGTGATTTTCTCATATGTCTGTTTGTACTACTGTTTTTTTGTTGATATATTTGTTTAACACTATTCCATTTTTATTTTTATTTCTGACACCCAACCAGGCCACAATAATAATGTGTCCTTCTTTAAATTTCTTCACTGCCCATACAACCTCCTTCATTCATCTTTGTCTTTGCTTTCTCCTTTCAAGTCTTTTTCTCAATGTTTATCCTCTTCAAGGTGCCCTTTAGACAGTCTTTGTATAATTTTTTTGGCTTGCAGGAAGGTTTCTTTTCCATCCCTTACTGCATACATAGTACTCCGCACATAGCTTGCTTTGGCAGTCTTCCTGTCTGACAACATGTCCACTCCACCTAAGCATGTGCTGCATGATCATGGATTCAATATGAAACAAAACTTATCTTTGAAGGACAACCATATCTGGAACATAGGTATATCAAGAGATTTTTGAGATGGGGTGAAGACATTTTTGATGAAAGCATTCTAAAGCTTGGTATGCCTATTGTAAGTTCTCCAGGTCTCTCATCTCTACAGCAAAGCATTGATGAAATTTGAAGAAGAAATGATACATTATGCTGAAGTGCACTGCTAAGTATATGAAAGATGTGACACCAATTTAAGCAAGAGGGTCCAAAGAAGAGTGAAATTTGCAGCCAAATTTGTCTGTCAAAGGCAGGTTTCTCCAATCATATGAGATCCCATGATAGTAGGGGACTTAATATTACTACATATAACATTCAGAATGACTTCTCTTGTAATGTCTGTGAGAAGCTGTGTAAGAGTGTGAGTGATCTTACTCAGCATTTTAAATCAAAACACAAGGATTGACCAGTGGTATCCAGTAGATTGACATGTAGTATTTGTGGATTCATTTGTAAATCAATTCCAGGACTAATTGAAAAAAAGAAAATTATTTTTGATTTTGAGTCATCTTAGACAACACCAACAAGAGAATCATAATCCATAAAAATCTTCATATCAAGAAGACAATGAAAATATCTCATGTTTGCTAGATTCATATATATATATATATATATATATATATATATATATATATGATGACCTAAAACTAAAGAAACTACCAATAATTTTGTGAGATATTCTTGTTTGAAAAAACAAAATGATGCAATCAAAGAAATTAACTCAAAACTGTTGCAACAGCTACAATTGTTATAATTTTGGATACTTCAGAGAATGTTAAAAAAATCAAGTTCATCAATTCACTTGAATTAAGTGGTATTTTTTCAAACAGATTTTAACCAAATATTGGAACACCTATCATGCTTCTTAGAAATATTTACCATCCAAAGTTGAACCAATAGAACTTCCTCTAGCTATTAATCAGCTGGACCCACATGTTATTGAGATAATTATCCTAACTGGGATATAAAGGAGGATGTACTCATTTCCAGTATCCCAATAATTCCAAGTAAGGCTCAACTTTGCTAAGATCTTGAAAACAAGGAAAATATCTCATGATTGCTAGATTCAACCTGAGTTTTACATACTTTTCCCATGGCAAGCAATACACAGATTGCTCAGATTGGATCCTCAAACTTTTTATACTGTCAACCAGTGGTGGCATCCTACCGGTTTATGCGAAATGATTCTTAAAATTATAAAAGCTTAGCAAACCAGTTGTTGAGTGATCCAAAAATAATCTTATATATTAATAGCCGATAGTCTAGGTAAAATGTTAGTTACACTCTGCTCATGCATATGCCTAGTGAAACTTTAATAGACACATGTCCCGTTTTGAAGTTAACAATGTGGCAAATCTTCTAGTTATAAGTTGGATAGGTTTTCTAATGGATTTTTTAGGGACAGCAGTGATTCAGTTCGAATGTGGCTAAGCAACCATAACGCAGCTGATGACACTAGAATAAAAAAGAATCATACTTCTGAACAGAAAGATGATGAGAGCAGAATTTCAGTCTGAAAATATCTTAATAAAAAATGTTTTTTATTAAGTTATCAAAGTGGTTTCTTTTCATACAATATAAAGTGATTTGTTTTCATTCTCAGATTGAAAAAAATATAAGCAGAATAGGTTCCTAAAGATTACCTGCCTTTATAAAACCAGTTCCTGAAAATTTAGGATGCCACCACTACTGGCAAGCATTAATATTGTTTACAAGAAACCCTAGCAGCATTAATGACTACATATTTGTTTTGTTATTGTGCATCAGAATATTTCATTCAGTAACAGATATTTTTCACATGAAATAGTGTAAATATTTTTTCATTTATTTGTTAGGTTATGATATAGGATTTGTTATATTTGAAGTTACATATTTTTAACAAGCAATACCAGGCATAGCTGTTTGTGTGTGTAAGCATTATATATATTACTTTAAACTTTATTATAGGACACTTTATATTTGAAACACATGCCCTATTTTTATTTATTAAACAGTGTGTACTATGTCTATTGGCCTGCATATTCCAGAAATCCTAATAAAGAAAATGCCTTCTCCAGCAGTTTTATAAATAAAATAAATGTCTATTTTTTCAAATACTATTATATAATAACTTTTTTAGTCTGAAAATCTTCGAGTTATTATTACAGAGAAAGATCGAAGGATTGTTTTATGCAATTTTTTTTTTTTTACCCTTTTGGTTAAAAATTTTAATTTACTTGCATCAGTAAATGAGCATAACCTTATGTGGAAAATTTGAACATTTTTGTGCAGGGGTGGGGGGAATTGATTTGGAAATTCTTGCAAAAGTAATATAATTACAAAATTTTAATGAAACTTTCATGACATTTTCATAAATTTACTTTAAAAAAGAAAAGGACCTTGGTAAAATTTTTTTTTTTTTTAAATTTTACATCTGTTGATCCACACCCAGATTTATTGAATTTTATGAAATTTGGAGAAATTCATTTTTTGCAGAGTTTATTGTTTGTATGATCTTTAAGGACAAATCTTTGGAGAATTTAAATCACATGTGTTTTGTTTTTTTGACAAAGAAAATTTGCTCTGAAATGTAAAATAAAAAAATACAATAAAACCCAAGACATTAATAAGAAAATGTTTTAATTGCTTTCAATAAGATTATAGACACTACTGTCTTATGAAAAATATTTGCAATGAATAATGAATTTTTACAAGAATTGTTTTCCTTCTTTTTTATTTTCATTATAAAAATTTTAAAATTCTGTATTAAGTTTTAGTGTTCAGATGATATTGTTATTAAGTAAAAACTATATTTAGTTATCACAATTCAGTGATCTCCTGTATTTTAAAAAGAATTTAGAAATTTTGTGTGTGTACAAATGTGCAGATTTTTATAAATACAGATGTCTGCAAATAACATTATGAGAAAAAAAGTGCAGTAACTATAGTAAATTTAAAATTTATTGGCAATTTTCTAACACTTTCTCAATAGGCATCTTCCTAAGTAAGACTAACAAGCCAAAATACTTAAAATTCAATAAATATTAAAATGCTTAAAATATAAATTTTAAACCTTACTGGATAATTAAAATTTTATAGAAACACATTTACATTGCATTCATCATATAATTTTATTATCTCCTCAAATAAATCTCTCAAACATTAGGCTGTCAATAAATGTGTCGACACCTTATAAAAACACTCAACTACAAGTTAGAAAATGTTTTTCTGCAATATTTTTAACTAAAAGTAATTTTATTTTTCTATTCAGTTTAATACTTTAAATTAGCTATTTTTTTCTCACATAACATTTCAGAAAAGTACATTTTATTTTTTTAAAGTTTTTTAATAATCAGAAATATTTTGTGTTAACAGATTTGTCATATGAATGATTTTATTGTTAATGTATATTTCTTGAATTAGAACACTTTCAGCTAGTGGCATGTGTTCACATTGTTTAACACATCACTCAAATACCAGGCCTAACTAATAAAACAACTTTTAGTCAAAATTCAATTTTTTTCATCAACATAATCCCCTTCTAGGGTGATACACTGATTCCAAATGCTTCTCTAACAATTTGTCTTTAGCCTTAAAATATGACTCAGTTTCTGATATCACTTCTTCATTGGAGCCAAATCTTTTTTCCTGGGGCATTCTTTTGAGGTCTGCAAACAGTACTTTATAAAAATCATATGGATTCTTTAGTAGTGGCACCATCTATATGTCAGGACTTATTGAGTGATATGTAATATAACATGCAAAAATCCACCTTCCTCGACCGAGCACCCATAGCTTAGAAGTATGATCACCAACTGATATCAGTTCAGTCTGGCCAGGTTTCAATCCTGTCTAGAAGCGATTGGATGTCTAACTGTACTTATGATATGCAGTGATACAGCAAAACAGGACTGTCTGCGGATGACTATATATATATATATACATTAAAAACAGTTTCCACTTCTGCGATATATGCGTGATTCTTCAGAAATGAATTGTGTTCTTTCAGTGACTGGCATGTCTATACACTGCTCATATACAACACGTTAAAATTTCCCTTCTCTGATTCCATGCACCTATGGCTTAGTGGGTAGCAACTCTGACTGACACCAAATCAATCGATTTTCAATCCCGGCCAGAAGCAAGTGAATGTGTCTAGCCACATTGATGAGCAGTGATACAGAAAAACATGCTTGTATGTGGATGACTAATATATATATATATATATATATATATATATATATATACTGCACTTAGACAACAATCTCTCTTTTATACAACCTGTATTAAAACTGATTGACAAGAAGATATGGTAAAGTTGTCATATAATTTAAAAACTTCACCATAACATCTCATCTGTCATTTTAATGAAACTTTATATTACACAAAACAATTTGGAAATTTTGTCTTGATGATCCAGCATATGAGAACAAAATCTATTATATATAACAAATAAAATTTTAACTACTTTCTTTGTTTCTCATTTCTTTGCATAATTTTGGTATATATCTATATATATATATATATAAATTTTTTTTTTAAATAACTTTAATCCAAAAGTAAATGTAGGAAGGTAAATCCCAAAAACCCTTCTGCAAGTATATATATCTTTTTCACAACATTAATTTTTTATAAAAAATTTTTTAATTATTTTTAGAAAATTTTTTTACAAAATTAAATTTTATTATTATTTTTTATTTTATTTAAATCTTGATTTATCATTAATTAGATTAATTTAATTAAATTTAATTAAATCATATATCAGCTTTTTCCCCTAAATATGTTTTTTCTAAAAATCTTTTTTCTAATACTTTAACCCTTTATAAACGCTAGTTTTGTTTGACACATATTGAGCATCTCTAAAATATGGAAATTTTTCTTTTTTTCTTTTCTTTTTCCTTCTCACTCCTTCCCTCCCTCTCTGCTTTGTTTAATCAAACACCACTTCCTATTCCATCTGTTAACCCCTTTCTCTTTGTAAAGCTAGAAAAAGCCAAATTTTCAAATTTTTTCACTTACAACTCAATCTAAAAGTAAAATTGTCCAAAATTTAAAAATAGAAATTGATTGTTAACCGATTTTTTTTGTGACGTAAATTTTTTACTTCTTGCAGTGGTGAATTCTTAACCTTCAATTTTTTAATTTCTTCTTTATTTCTTTTTTTTTATTTCTTTTTATTTCATTTTGAAATGTGGTAGTTGCCGATGAGATGTGAAATCTCTCTTAGGGATTTTCATGTTGAAATGATCATTCAACAATTTTGAACATCGAAATTTATTTTATTTTATATATATATATGTATTAATATATATATACATTAGAAAGATCAGTCAGTTAAGTGCCATACGTGATACACACTTCCGGTGATCATGCCTCGAAAGAGACATGACTGACTGGGCAGAAGATTATCCCACAGTAGGTTGCCATTGCTTTCTGCAGTAGACTGGTTGCCAATCAAAGCTATAAAACCCAATCTGTCCTGTTATTTAACCCATAACTGGAGGGAAGAGATGGATTAATACTTTATCAAGGGTATTTGTGCATAAGTGATTGCAAGGAATTCAACTGAAATTTGAACTTGGCACCCAGTTTGACGTCCTAGAATAAATAAACGCTTACAGCACCTGGTATTCTCAAGCGGTCATGCATCTAAGTACTGACCAGGCTCGATGTTGCTTAACTTTGGTGATCAAACGAGAACCAGCATAAAGGTACATTTTCTTTAAGTTTTCTTAAATGTACAATATAATAAACATGGTTTAAGAATGAGTTTCTACTCAGAACACTAAAAATAATAAAAACGTTGATAAAAATCTATTAATTCTTTGGATTTTATATCTAAAGAATTAATGGATTTATTTTTAGTAAACATAAGTATTTTTAGTGAATAAAGATGTCATCACTGTCAGTTTCATACTTCAAGTGTTCTTCAGACGATGTCTGAAGAACATTTTGTGTGTGTGTGTATGTCTGCATAAATCTCACACAACCCTTATTAGTTATATAATTTTATGCAAATCATAAAATTAAATTTTAAAATATAAAAATTCAAAGGAGACACTATTTACTGGCATCTAATATCAAACAGCTGATCATTTCAAACTTTGGTTAACTCAATTTTTATATAAAAAATAACAGTAAAAACAGAACCAAAAACTAATGTCCACTTTTGATTGTCATTTACTAAACCAGATCTGACTGCTCTTCTCTGATAGGTAATAAGGTAAAAAAAACAAAGTGACCAAAACAATGCAAAAAAAAAAAAAAAAAAGGAACAAGTTTAGAAACTTGTTTGTCAATTATCTGAATAACCTGTCTGTCAATTTGTCCAGTTTTTTCCTACTATTGTTTTATTTTTATTTTTTTGTTCTCCCCTCCATTAACCCAAATATCCTTCAACAACTTTTTAGAGAAGAAAATGTTTTTAAGTTTAAAAATATTTTTTCTCCATCAGAGAATTGATGAAATATCAACTAAAATGCCTAATGGGAATTTTATAAAAGGAAAAGTGAAACAAAAAAGAGAGTTCAAATAAATCCCCAATAATGGACATAAAGTTTAAAAAATCAATAATGAAAGAAATCAAATGAAAGTATTATTGATTTATACTGCTCATTAATATATAGATAGAATACCTTTAAGATATACCTGCCGCTGATAGAGATGAAAGTGTTGTGGTCATTGAGGGTTCCTTACATAATTTGCTCCAGAAACATGTTAAGTGAGTAGGCATCTGTCTAATGCCAATAGCCATTTTGAAGAAATTTTCCACAAGGTTACTTGGTTACTGCATTTGACCATATGTCCAGTATTTACTGCCATACATGAAGGCCAATATTACATCATATTTCAGTACTTCTAATTAAATTTTCTGTTTGTTAATAATTTGTTTAGCTTTTGGAAAGCATCTTTTGCTATCCCAAAGTACCTTCATATTTATGGACCTTTAGAAAATGCATTCATAAAACAGTTTTAATAGATAAGAGATTTCAGCTATTGAATCATACTCCTATATATCTGGACAATGCTTACAGTTATTTCTGTCATGACAACAAAATGTTGATGTATTTACTAAAAATTAGTATGCTGATGAAGTTTTACAGTTTAACACTTTTTATTTATACCAAGATCAAAATAGCCCATAACCATTTCCAGAGAGAAATTTTCTTCAAAATCTTTATAGCTAGAAAAAAACTCTCCTCCACATAATTACCATGCAGCAAAAACTCTTTAAACAATAATTAAAAGCTGTGTTTCTGGTTTTCACCACCAACTTTAAAGTTTTGCATTAATCTAGTCTTGATGCTTTCATTTGTTCTTCGTTTCTTTGTTCTTTTCTTGAAGAGCATCAAATGAAAGCCATTTTCAGGAATATAAGCTGTTGATGATAATTTTAAAAATCATTTCCTTTTTTCAGACAACTGAAAAATATCTAAGGCATGACAATGGTTATCTAGCCACCATTTGCTGTCATTCCTTGGGGAACCATTCTTTTATATCATCAGGACTATAAAGAATACATTTATTCACAAGTTGTACTTTAGAGTGAGTTGCTTTCATATTTCAAATCTATGTCTTGTACATTTCTGTCTCTTTCAATTCCATAGAGAACCATGGTTTCAAGCACAATTTGATTTCATTTTAATACACAAATGTACATCAATTATCCTAACAAATTCCAAATATATTAGTCACTAAGGAATAAGAAAGAGTCAAGTTCAATTTTGTAATGTTTGAAAAGAACGGACACAATCCTATCAAATAGAATATAGAACGCAAATATTTGTTTTTTTTTCTGCCACTGTATTGTCCATAGACTGAATATTTAAATAATGTCACTTAAGGTAAAGACACATCCAAATATCATTAACAAACAATTCAGCTAATTTTTACAATAGAGATATTTTTTTTTATTTTTTAGGAATCAAACTTATCAAGGATTCAGGCACAAAATTTTTTGTTAATCTGAAAAAACAAAAAAAGTTATTTTAGCATATTAAGACTTATAACTTCTTTCTTTTTTTACATGCCATGTCCCTTCAGGACATAGGTGATCATAGCCCTCCACGTCTTCCTATCTCTTGTAGCTCTTAATATCTTTTGTCTTGGTATTTTTCCCAAATCCTGCTATGCCATCCATTTGCTTAAGTCCATCAAGTATGGCATGCATTATTTCTTCATCTCTTTCCCTTGATCTATCATGTGGGTTTCATATTCTCCAAGTGATTCTTCCTCATTACCTGACTCAGAAACTTCAGCTGTCTCTTCCTGATGTTAAGTATAAGTTTCCTTTTTGTTTCCATTCTCTCCACAACCTTGTCATTGCTCACAAGTTTGGTCCATGGTATTCTCAGCATCCTTCTGTAGAACCACATTTCTGTTACTTCGAGTCTTTCCTTCATCTTCAGAAGATTGTCCAGCATTCAATGCCATATAGGAGGACAGCTATCACATAAAAGTCTAGTACCCTTTTCTTTGTTTCCAACAAAATTTTCCTGTCTCATTATAATAACTAATTAATTGCCATATTTTTTCAAAACATGACTGAGTAGACAGAAGATTTTCCCACAGTGGATAGTCATTACTTTCTGCACTAGACTGGTTACCAACCAAAGCTATAGAACCCAATCTGTCCTGCTATTCAACCCATAGAGATAGATTTATACCTTTCCCAAGGGTATTTGTGCATAAGTGAATGAAACAAATTTAACTGAAATTTGAACTTGGCTCTCAGGTTTCTCATTCTGAGCCAATACCCATTACGCCACAACGCACATCAATATTATAATAACTACCTGTGCCAAAAAGAGATTTTATATGAATGATTTTATCTTACCACAACAAGGAGACCTTTATTTTAAATTCTGTTTCTCTCAATGTCAGAGGTTATATACCCAACAAGATAAATGAGTATATTCTTAACAGATTCAGATATGGATACAAGCTATTTGAAACTGAATGCCAATACAATTTATTCATTATTGCATTGCAACTGTTAATAAATAGTGTATCATTTCAGAAATGAAAAACTTTTTCTTTTTTTGCTTTTGTAATTTTTTAACAGAGTTCGAATCCAGTCAAATTAATTTCATTCACTTGGGAAAAGCATTAATCCATCTTTTCTCCTCCTAGCTATGGATTGAATAGCCAGAGATATTGGGCTCTATAACTTTAGTTGGCAGAAAGTAATGGCAACCTACTGTAAGAAAATATTCTGTCCAGTCAGTCATGACTTGAAAAGAATATAATTGCCCAATCATGTATCACATATGGCACTTGACTGACTGCATTTTTTTAGCACTTTTCCAATTTGAAATGAAACTCATAATTGTTGACCAACTAAATCTCTTCTCAATCACTGAATGAAAGTAGCAAATGCAGAATCAAAAGAGTGCATTGTGTATTCTTTGAATGATGCATTTTTTTAAAAAATTGTATAATCTTCCTAAATACAGAAAAAAACACTTCAAATGAATATTTAATTTCTGAATTTTTATTGCTAACATGACTTTCAAAAAAGAAATTTGATAAACACTATTTTTGCAAAATCATTACTGTCATCAATTATCAACAGGCTACCATAAATAGTCACTGAATGGTCTTATAAAGAATATACCCATTTGTTTTTCAAATCAGAACGCTTATCACACGAGTGTATTCAGATAATTGCTTATGATAGAATTTTCAGCTGGGAAATCTAATAAGTATAAAGGTCTTTGACTATTGTCCAAATAGTTTCCACAGACGGAATTGGTAATTTCATTTTTTGTGACCCTGGTCAAGTCAAGAGGAAAGGTTTAGTTTACTAGAGCCAACTGGTTATTTCTTAAACAGAAAAATAATACAAATGTTTGAAGAAAAGCAAACAAAAGAATTACAATAGAATCCTGAACTACACTAACATTTAGTTATCAGTATTCCAAGAGAAATGGTTATTCTCTGTAGATATTTGTCCTTTCACAGTTTTATAATAAAAAAAATAAAAAAATAAAAAAAGCAATGTCCCTTTATTATATAGGCAGTCATAACTCTCCACAGATTTTTCCTTATTATCTGTGAATTATCATGACTTCTTCAGAAATATAGTGGAGGAATTTCCCATTACCTTCTCAATGGTTTGGAATTATGATTTTTCCTTCTCTTAGACTTGTTGAAATTGAAGGATAAAGAGCTCAATCTACACTGCTATTTAACACATAGCTAGGGGCAAGAGACAAAATAGACCTTCTCCAAGGGCATTTATGCAAAAGTGAGCATCACAGACTAACCTGGCATTTGAACTCGGCTTGCCAAATCCACTTTTCACACCAATATCCATTACACTACTCCTTTATAATTATAGTTATCTTTGTTTTGCTATTTTATCTTCTTATTAAGATTTTCTTTGTTGTTATTTAAAGCAGCACATTTTGGTCATATATTTGATTGTTTCAATTGTGAAAATTAGTTGTGAAAAATCAAAATAACTACTTATTTTCATTACTATAAATGCTCGGTTCAGGCTTAGATCTGCTACTGATAACATGTAACCCAGTACAACCTGCCACACTGACAGGTGGTTGGCGTCTAAATCAGCTCCCCTACTAACTTTTCTGCTGGTGAGGAGCGTGGCATGTTAGAACAAAATTATATTGTGTCAAAAAACAAGAGTTACTATATTTTGTTTGGAATTCAAACTCATCTTTGAATTCTTATTACGTCAACCACATCTCCTGTTTACAGTGCCTGTTATTACCAAGTGGTCTAGATACTGATCAAGCTCAATGTCGCTTAACTTTGGAGAATGAACAAGAACCAATGTTTTGACATTAGATGGCAGTAAGCTTTTAGAAGTTAAATTTGGAATATTATGCATTGTCAAAAAAGGAAGCAGTTTTAAAATTCTGACAGTTTTTAGTCATAAACAAGTAAACTTTATTATAATATTTGAAAGCAAATATAAAATGTTTCCACAAAATAGTGAATTGACAGAATATGATACCTGATGCATGCATAGCATAATGGTCAAAAGGATGGAAAATAGGAATCAGTGAGCCAAGTTCAAATTCTTGCCTGTTCTACTCTTGAACTAATATCTTTAGGAAAAACATTTTTCATTCCATCTATAGGTTAAAAAGTATGGTAAATTGGGATCCTTAGCTATGCATGGCAGTCAGTCTTGGAGAATGACAATTCACTTCAAAAGCATAGAGAAGGCAATGAGAAACCAATTCATTAGGTTCCTTAAGAAATGGAGATTCACAGATAATAAAGAAAAGGAATTTGTGGAGAACCATGATCACATATTCTGAAAGAACAGGACATCGAAAAAAAAAAAAAAATCTAATTTCCAAATTTCAACTTTCATGGGTTCAAGGTTTAAATATTGCTGGTAATTTTTTTTCTTCTTGAATTACTTAATCTTTAACATACTATCAAAAACTTTGAAAATTATACAAATTTCAAAATCAATTAAGTGAAATAAGGCTCATATATATCTCTTTTGTGCAAGTCTCTTTAAAAATGACAGGCAAGGTGCTATGGTTAAGTTGTCTTATATAATTTTTCATGTAATCTTATAATTTCGTTCTTTTAAAATCAAATTATATAAAAATTGTTTGAATGTTTTATTTCTCCAAGTGCTTTCAGCTAATATCAAGGATGAATTTTCTTTTCTTTTAACTGAATAGAAAATAAAAATATCTACATAGCGGAAATATATTTTCAGTTTAGTAATCTTGTTTTCTACATGGGATTTCATTATTTGAATGTTGGATTTCATTTCTAGCTATTATTATTTATATACACACACACACACACACACACACACACACTCATAAATAAATTCTTAACAAAATATTCAAATTGGTCATTTTCTTATTTCTTTTTCTACTTCAGGTATTTATTTGCAAGTTATCGGAATTGAAATTTGCAATTCTGCTAGACTTCTAATGCCAGGCAATATTATTAATTCTATTTACTTTAAAACCTCTTATGACGTAGAAATATTTCTTATTTAAGTGCTGTGATAATATGGCAAAGAAAATTGCCATATGAAAGTGCTGACTTCATGGTGTCTGTGGAGCAAAATGCTTGTATGTTGATAAAACGTTTCTTCAATTATCTTCCAGGATTTCCATAATAGAATTTTGTTTTGTTTGCTATTGAAATATGTTGCATATAATGGAAGGGTTGATCTACAAATTATTTACTAGATAAATACAGAATGGAACTCTTATTATATGAATTCATTAGAAATAAATCATGAGTTATTGAATTACATTGCTAATAATAATATGGTTTTGTAAATCTGTATTTTAAATATTTTACTTTATAATATAGCTCACCAGCCTGAAAGTGATTGTAATCAGTTACTGCTGAAATTTCAGCCTTAATTTCTGGGTTTAAAACTCCAACTTTTAGCTTCAGGATTATTTCCTGGGACAATAATCTAGCAGATTAAACAGTTTCTTGTGAATTTGGTGTCATTGTAATTGAGTTCAATCCACATATCCGGTTTAACAGACTCAGACTGAGTGGAAACAGGGTCACTTAATAACTAAGCAAGACAAAAAAATGAACAAGAGGAGATATCCTGAGACATGAATAGTAGAATGAGAGCATCTCTCCCCATAAATGAAATAAAGGGTTCAATTTGAAATTCCTAGAAAGTTACCTTGATCAAAAAACACTTGAAGAAAAGGTATAATGGCCAAACCTTGGGGGCAGTAACAAAAAAAAGGTGACATTATTGTGAATATAAATACTATGGAAATTTCTTAAGAATTTTATACAAATTCAAATTCACTTTGCTATTTTGCTATAAAGCAGCAATATTTAGCACACAAAACTTAAAGTCTTCATTCTTACAGCTGTATAGGCATACAATAATTAATGTAAAAAAACAGTTCAGACAAGTCTAAAATCATCCAATTATTTTACTGTTAAAGATGGATACTTGATATTTGTGTTGGTATTAAATTAATTTTTTTTATTTTTGTTCACCTTTTACAAGTGTTTTGATAATTTGTACCAAAAGTAAAAAAAAAGTTACTCTTCATTATTAATGGTTGACTGAATATGAGGTGAACATTTTGTATTGACTATATTGCAGAAAAAGGATACATGTTTCTATACACAGCTGTATTTGCTTGTTTTTTTTTTGTTTTGTTTTGTTGCTTTTTTCAATAAAGCAGAACCTAAATTAATCTTGCACAAAGCAGGGCGGGTCTAGCTTGACAAAGGATTTGCAATAATGATTTGAAGCAAGGTTTTACAAGGCTGGATGTTCAACTCACAGTAGCCAAAGTATACTGAGTGGTTTTATTGAGACGCCATCTCTAAGAAGGTTACCATTCAAAGATTGAGATATCATGCTAGCCATATATAAGTGCTACGATAATATTATAGTATTTGTGTCACTACACATGTTTTGAGTCTATAGTTGACTCTCTTCAACTACAGGTTGGTTACACTAAAATCAAGTAGGTACAAAAATTTAAATTCCTGGGAACGGAAGACAAAGTGGAACACTAACATCTGAGGGTGAATTGGTATGGCCAAGGATACATTCCAGTAGCTGAGGGTATTGAGGGACAGGAAAATTTCACTAGAAACAAAGAAGTACCGGATTGCTATGTGATGTCTGTCCTTCAATATGGCAGTGAATGCTGGACAATCTCAACAAAGATGAAGGAAAAAATTGAAGCAAACTGAAATGTGGTTCTACAGACAGAGGCTGCAGAGATCATGGATCGAGCATGTAAGCAATGATAAGGTTTTGGGAAGGATGTAAACATAAAGGAAATTAATACCGAGCATCAGGAAAAGACAGCTAAAGTTCGTGGGACATGTAATGAGGAAGAGAGGGCTTGGAGAATCTGATACTCACAGGTCAAATAGAGGGAAAGCGAGACAGGGGAAAGTAGCATGTAACATACTTAACAGACCTGAGCAAATGGATGGCAGAGCGGAGTCTGTGTAGGGTAACAGAAGATAGCGTGCTAAGAGCCACCAGGGATAGGGAGACATGAAAGGCCGTGATCGCCTATGTCCTGAAGGGACACAGCACATAGAAGAATAATAAAATACTGATATTTATAAACATAATCAATAGTTGTAATGTGAGAAGACAATGGGAATCAGATGTTATAAAAGATAAAAATTAACATTTCCAAAAATACCACATTCTATGTCATTTGCTTTATAAAGAATAGATCACATAATGAAGAAAACGGGCATGGAAACTTTGACACTCACAGGACATATTGAAAAGAAAAGGGACAGAGGGAAACAGCTCATTGGCAAAACAGGGATTAGGATATATATATATATATATATATATATATATATATATATATAAAAGGAAAATTTACTAAAATCAAGAAAATGTGGAGAGCCACAATTACCCACAACCTGAAAGACCACAGTATATAAAAGAAAAAAATATGAGGAGATGCTGACAAGGCCAAGAATTTTTCCATGCCTACCTCATAAACTAGGTTGGATCATCATTCATTTATTAATATTAGTTTTATGCAAAAGGTGGTTGTATTTTGTTTTTATCATTTCTGTATCACATTGTTTTCTTTATGCTGCTGTCTCTGTATTTTTTCTGCTTTTTATGCTCAGTCACTTAAATATTATGAGGGAATGCTGAAAAGTACTCAGCCTAGCCAACAAGTCAGTTCATAAAAAAATATGTAATGTTTTGTCATATTTTGGTAAATATATATTAGGTTGAGATCTTTTCAGAACATCACTGTATAAAAACATCAAATAATTCCATAAAACAAAATTCATGAATTCATGTTTAAAATTATAAATTTAGGATAACTTTAATGAATTTATGTCATCTTTAAAATAATGTGCAGGCTTTTTACACACATCAGAAAATATCCAAAATCAGATAGAGCAATACAATCTTCCTTAGTTATAAAATGAATAAATGTGTCTCTTTTAGAAAGCACTTAGAGTTGCTAGACATCTCACTTACAGAAATTATTAGATAACAGCATAATATTTCTTCAAAATTCTTCCTATTTTAATATTTCAATCCAAAAGATTTTTTTATTTTTATCTGTATCTATAATTTTGATCAATATTTGCTGTCTTCATGTTGAAATATGAAGCACCTACAATGTAAGTAAATATAATAAAGAGATTATCAAATTCCTCAGAAAATCTTTAAAAAGAAATTCCAAAATAGCCTAACATGGCAGAAAAGTCATATAAGAAACACATGCCCAGAATTTATGAGATTGAAATGTTATGAGCAAAATTTTTCAGCAAATCATCTTCATTGATTTAGTCAATATTTTTTATTAGTATATATTGAGAAAATAGATAATACAAGGAACATTATTATATTTGCAATGTTCATATATATATATATATATATATATATATATATATATATATATATATACACACACATATATATATAGATAGTTATATATAAACAAAACATAATCAAAGCTAGTTTCAATGAAATGGTTTTCCATTTGTCATATTTCTTAAAAACTTCATTGGGAACTATATTCTGTTAGATATGTTCTCATTACGATTAAGCTCCCTAGAGAGGAAAATTTAAATAAAAATAGTTATCATTTCTGCGATTTATGCATAACTCTTCAGGAATGAACAGTGTTCTTTCGGTGGCTGTCATGTGTATACACAACTTATATATAACACACTAAAATTTCCCTTCTCTGATTCCACGAACCTATAGCTTAGGGGATAGCAACTGACCAGAAGCAAGTGGATGTCTAGCTACACAGATGAGCTGTGATACAGTGAAACAGGCTGGTATGTGGATGACTCACACACACACACACATATATATATATATATATATATATATATATATACACACACACACTAATGTTCGCCCAATACTAGGCCAAAGAGCTACTCTAGGTAGAGAGTTATTGTGTTGTGTAGTATGTGCCTAAGAAAAAATAAGAAGTGAAGTTCATTGGTTTATGCAGGAATAATAACAGTTAACCCTAGACTTGAAGAGGTCAAGATTGTAGTGATTGGGAAAACAACCTGCCAAGAGTCTGTCCAAATGGAACTTACTTCTGTAGGGATTAAATAAAAATATGAAATAAAAAAAAAACACTAAATAAAATAAAATACAAAATAAAATACAAATAGAAAATAAAAGTACGAAATAAAATAAACATAAAAATCTCCCAAGAGTCCTCTGACAGGAAAGACAATTGACACAGGTGCCTCTATAACAATCTTGCCACAGAGAATGGCACTCGGTCTAAACTTAAACCCTACACCTGTAACACTATCAGCAGCAAATGGGAATAATATTAAATGCTTTGGCAAAGCAGTAGTTGATATTGGGATTCCGGATGTTGAAGACATCAAAAATTTTCCAGAACCCACAGACTCCAAATCTTTGCACCAATTCCTGGGAATGGTAAATTTTTACAGGAAATCAATCCCTCAAGCCTCAGATGTGTTACTGCCACTAACTGAAGCCATCAAACACAATCCAGTAGAAAAATATTAAAACTAAGCCCAACTGAAAGTGAATCATTTGTGGCAATAAAAGACATTCTTGCCAAAGTATCTGCTTTGACACACCCTGATCTGGATGCCACGCAATACCATCTAGTCATGGATAGCTCCAACCATGCAGTGGGTGCAGCGTTACATCAGATAATAAATGGTGATCCAGTCCCCATTGGGTTTTATTAAAAAAACTGTCTGAAAACCAAAGAAAGAAAATATTCCACCTTCGACAGGGAACTTTTGGCAGCATATCAGGCGGTCTTGCACTTCAAACCACAAATTGAAGACACCTTCTTTTCAGACTACAAACCACTTTCCCTGGTTTTCAAAAAGAAAACACCAATGAAATCAGACAAGCAACAAAGATATTTATCAATTATCACAGAGTATGTCACAGATGTACAGTATATAAGAGGAGATGAAAATATCGTTGCTGATTGCCTATCTCAACCCACATTTTCGGTGACTGTGGGCCCCTGCGACTTACCAGCTATCAGTGAATCACAAAGAGAGGATGAGGAAATTGACACATACAGGAGCCGACTTAAAGCCTTTGAGATGCAAGGGTCATCCGTCTGGTGCGACTTATCAATATCTACTCGCAGACCATACATACCTGAACCACTTCGTAGGAGAATCTTCGATATGTTCCATCACATCTCCCATCAAGGACTGACGCCAACAACAAAGCTAATTAGAGCTAGGTACTTCTGGCCAGAAATGGAGAAAAACATACGATCTTGGGTCAAAAGCTGTCTACGATGCCAACAGTATAAGATTTCTAGACACTAGAAAGAAACCACACCTTTCTCTCTACCATCAGGAAGGTTTGAAACCGTGCATATAGACATCATTGGTCCCTTGTTACCCACCACTACCTATGACGGGGTATACACATCTCCAGCTAGATATGTACTTATATGCATTGATAGAGCAACAAGATGGGTAGAAGCTACACCTCTACAAGACACCTCTGCTACCACCATAGCATTGGCATTCCTGCATACATGGATCTCTCGCTTTAGAGTCCCATTACATGTCATCACAGATAGGGAAAGTCAATTTGAAAGTGAACTGTTTAGGGACCTGTCTGCTATAATAGGTTTTCACAGGCTCCGTACAACGGCTTACCACCCTCAAACCAATGGAATAATCGAAAAGGTTTCACCATACTTTTAAAACAGCAATCATGACAAGAAAGCAGAGCTGGTTGGATGCATTGCCAATTATATTGCTTGGTATTAGGAATATGACTAATGAGCAAGGTTTCTCCCCGGCCGCTCTTGTCACAGGAACCCAGTTAATACTTCCAAGACCAATAATCAACCAAGAATATTCTGACCTGACAAAACATGACATAAAAAAATTTTGCCAAAGAGATGCAAGAGTTGGATATAACCCTCCTTTCAGAAGGACAGCTACATACAATTCAAAAATCCTTTATACCTAAAGAACTAAAATCAGCAACACATGTATGGCTGTGAACCGACAGGATTAGGAAACCTCTAGAAGCCCAATATTCAGGGCCATACAAATTGTTAAAACAAGAAGAAAAATATTTTATCATAGAGACATTGGCTGGTGATGAGCAAACGGGTTCAATTGAGCGATTGAAACCAGCAACACTCGCCCATGCCCAGAAAAAGAATGAAAACAAAAAACACAGCCTAACAGAAAACACATCATCACCAACAACTGAAACGCAACAAGACTCATCAAAGGAACCAGTTGTCACTCGCTCGGGTAGACGTGTGCGGTTTGCAAGAAACAATAACCTTTTTTTTACTACACATGAAACTACACACATAAACAAAATTATATGTACATTGAAAAGAGTAACATACACACATGCACCTTATAAAAGACTAACTTTGCCTTCAATGCATCCTTACTGTAGCTCCGCTACATTGGGTAGGGATGTGTTGTAGGGATTAAATAAAAATACGAAATAAAATAAAAAACACTAAATAAAATAAAAATAAAAAATAAAATTAAAACTACAAAATAAAAGTACAAAATAAAATAAAAGTACGAAATAAAATAAACATAAAAATCTCCTAGGAGTCCTCTGACAGAAAAGACAATTGACGCATGTGCAAAAAGAGAGGCCTCCTGGTGCCAAAAATAAACTCATTCTCTATCTCTGTTGGACTTTGGATGGTAAAGACGTGCCAAACTGTTCGGGAAGGAATTTTCCCAACAAGAGGTCGTTGGAACCGAAAAAATAAAATCAGTGTCCAAACTGTCCCTCTAGTGTCTCTGCATCTTTCCTTTTCTCTTTGCCTATTTATTTCAGCAGCGAAAGCCATTCAACAAGTTTTGGATTTTAGGCGAAAGAACCAACCCAGCAGTAATAGCCATAACATTCCATAGTTCTTACTATAGGAAGACAAAGAGAATGAGGATGATTCACTCTTGTGTATGTGGCATGGTAAGTCCCAGTTGTAACGATCAGGGGCTGGTGGGACTAAGGAATGTAGCTCATCAGAACACATGTCATGAAAGTATTGATAGAGCAGATAAGGAGTAGCATAAAAGTTTTGTTTGCCAAAGCCCTAAAATTTATATACTCAGTAACATTCAAGTAACATTGCTAAGAATCATAAAAAAATTCTGGTAAAAACCTGGAAAAGGTTGGTAGGAGTTCTAGCATCTAATGATGATTGGAGAGAATAGCAAATGTTATGGTAAAAACAACAAAACAAATATTTTTTTTGAATTCCATTTAAAATGTGAGAATTTGTTTTTAGAGTAGCTATGTCACACTCACCAGAAAGCTTTCAAGTTTATTATTTTTCAAATTCAAAACATACACAATATTAAGTGAAAAGATACTAATAATTCATTGGAAAGATACATTACTGTTATGTGCTTATAGAATCTCATCTAAATTTTGCTACTAAGATTTTAAATGTTTCTTGAAATGAAAATAGAAAACTGTCACAAGAAATATTCATAATATTTGAAAATATCAACTTAACAATTAAAGTAAAAAGTATCCTTAGAAAGTTTAATATCAATTTATAATATGCACAATAAAATTTACAGAATTATCAATGATTTTTTTTTTTACTTTATTTTGACACAGCATTTAATCATTTCTGGGCACAGAGCAGCTAGTCAAACCCCATTACAATAATTATATATATTAACTTAGGATCTGCTTTGATTAATTTCTTAAACAAAACAAAAACAGTGCACAAACTCTCAGTCATGATGGCTTGTGATTTCATGCTAGCACAACAATCATGGCCTTCTACATATCTATCCCTTGTAGCTCTTAACACCCTTTTTCTTGTTGTCCTTCCCAAATCCTGCACTGCTATCCACTTGCTGAAGCCCATCAAGTATGTCATGCATTGTTTTCCCTGTATCTCTTTTCCTCTATCTGTTCTGTCAGTATCAGATTCTTCCTTCCTAATTACATGTCCCAGAAATTTCAGCTGTATTATTTTCTGATGTTAAATATCAGTTTCTTTTTAATTTCCATCCTCTCCCAAACCTTGTCATTGATCACATATTCGGCCCATGGTATTCTCAGCATTCTTCTGTAGAACCATATTTCGATTGCTTCAAATCTTTCCTTCATATTTGAGATTGATATGGCAGTGAATGTTAGACAAAGGACAGGCCTAACATAAAAGAGTACTGAACTGGTCTTGAAATGGTCTGAAAATTTCCTGTTTCTTAGCTTTTGGAATGCATCCTTGGCCATACCAATGCACCTTTGAATCTCAATGTCACATTTTCTGGACTCAGTTAAAACACTTCCTAAGTATTTTAATTTCTGTACCTGCTTCATTTTAGTATCCCTTGGTCGTAGTTGGCATCTTGGACTGCTCCAAACTACATCAGAAATCTTATAAATTAAGGTATTACCTGACTCAGAGAAAGCTGAGTGATATTTGAAGTTCAGTACCAATATAGAATAAGACATTGGTATGAATTGGAATTTGCAGTTTCATGCCTTTTCTCAAAAATTCTTGCAAATGACAGAGAACTGACCAGTTCTGACCTTGCTATCTAACACTGTGCTGCAACATATAAAGGTAACTACTGTGTTGAATTTCTTTGCTTTTAAACA
The DNA here is from genome assembly GCA_037127315.1 of Ascarosepion bandense. Lineage (NCBI taxonomy): Eukaryota > Metazoa > Mollusca > Cephalopoda > Sepiida > Sepiidae > Ascarosepion > Ascarosepion bandense. The sequence goes on along the minus strand of JBBBDQ010001454.1, from coordinate 573,925 downwards.
TTTTCTTCCCAAATACAAAGCTTTTCTTTGTTTTGTATTTAAAAAACTAGAAATATATTTCCTAGAAAACATTCGCTTAGTGTTTCTACTACTTATTTTTTGTCTTGTTTTTATCATTTATAATAGTAAAATAGAAATGTTCTTCCTCCTGTATGGCTGGTTACATGTAACCAAAGATGCCTGTCTACTGGGGAAGCTAGCTAATCCCTGTTGAAGATGCCTGCTCACAGAGCCCACCTGTATTTTAAACTGCAAACTATGCTGAGCATGTAGTATAAAAAAAAAAAGATGAATGATGATGAGGGGGAAAACAAAAGGTGCAGTGGATGCTCACATGCAGGCAGGCCAGCTGTTTTTCTTTCTTTCATTGCCTCAAGGAAATGGATTTCAGGTTTCCTTTTCTCGGCAGCTCATTACATAAGGCAGTTGTGAAACAGACACCAACTATGTTGCTTCTCCTTCCTCTTTGGCAGTCTGACAACATGTGGATCAACATGTGGTATGGTTTTTCAGGCACTTTCCAAATGTGATACACACTGAGATTGCCTTATTTGGACTGATAACATCACCTTCCTGATAAATCAACCATGGTGAAATTCGAACCTGGGTCATATGGTCAGCAAGCAAACATTCTAACCACTGGGATATGCAACTGTGATATAATTGTAAGCCTAACCAAAAAGAACTGGCAATGTGACATCTGACAGCCTACATGGTATGAGTCTTTCATAATCTAATGGTAATGTTCTCTGGTTAAGAGGTACAGCAAATAATGCCATGGTGTTAACAATGGCCTTTTTATTGGTCTATGACAACACATAGAATACAGTGTACCATGTATTGATTGATGGCCTGAGTGACACTAACATTGAACTAGAATGTAATTTGAGGGAATATTTCTATTTGTTAGGTACTTACCACATTTGTCTGGTGTGAGCCATCCCATTATTGTATCCCTTGTGAGCACCGCACATTGCAAATCTGATGCCTATTCAAAATTCACATATTCTTGGTAGGATCTCATCATCTCAAACCCAGACCTCATTTTCAAAAAGCAAACATTCAAAACACTTGGTCATCTTCCTCCTAAACAAATTATAAACTCAAGCATGACTTTTTTTTTGTTTAATGTCATATCTCTTCATGACGTATGCAATCATGGCTATCCACAGATTGCTTTTCTTTACTATCTGTGAATTGATATGACTTTTTAAGAAAGATAGTGGAGGTGTTTCCTAGTGTCTTTTCCATAGTTTTAAATTTAGCATTATCCTGTTTTTAAACAGGTTACTAGCAAGTTGAAGAATCCTGTTTATCCAACTATTTGACCCATATCTTGGTGGGGAAAGAGATGGGTCTATGGCTTTCCCCAAGAGCATTAGTGTAAAAGTGAAAACCATGTACTTGGCCAGAAATTGAACTTGCCAATTCAATTTTCTGTGCCTTAATAATATAGAAAGAAGGCTACAAATGAAACATTTCTATCTTTACAATATTAATATAATAAATAGTGAACACTACAAGAATAATCATGTACTAAGTATAATATAATCATTTCTATCACATTTTAAATTGAAAATAAAACAAAAAAAAAATCACACATTGATATTATAAGTTTATCAGTTGATCTTCAGTAATCCATTTTATCAGTTAATCTTCAGTAAACCACTTGAAAAAGGTCTGAAAGAATTTTTTAAATATTATTTTTATTTTCTGGGAGTTGCTGGTTCAATTTTTGAGTCAAGAATTATATGAGTGCATCAATTCTTTAGTGGAAGTGAGACAAAGTGAGAAAATTACAAAAATTTAGATCCCAATTGATTCATTTTTTTATGGTATTTTACAGATTAATAAGATAATAAGCCAGCAAATATTTTTAGATTGTAAGAATTTTTTTTTATTATCTAAATTATCTAAATTTTTTTTATTATCTAAATTTAGTAATACCAAATTTAATAATTTATCCATAGTTGTAAGGAGAAGAATTGAATTTGTACTTTTTCCAAAGATATTTGTACATAAGTAAATATAACAAACCCCACAGAAATTGGAACTTGGTTCTCCAATTAACAATTCCAAACCATTAACCATTACATCACCTACACATCCAAGCTTACAGCCCTTGATATGCTCAAGTGATCACTCATCTAGGTACTGACCAGTTTAGACATTGCTTATCTTCAGTGATCATACAGGAACTAGTGTTTCAATGTGCTGCAACTGTAAGACGTAAATCCCAAGAAAAGCAACCAGCAAAATGACCAAACAATAAGAGCAATATATTGATAATACAAAGCATTGTTCTATTTGATCCTGTTAGAAGGTTACCCAGATAAAACAGACACTTGATAAAAAGTGCTGTGGCAAACATTTCTGATAGACAAGAAAAAGAAAAATGTTTAAATGAATAAGGAGCCAGTAACGTTTACCAATATAAATTAATATTAACATCTGCTTATTTTTCTTCTGCAATAAAACGGATAACATCTTTAAAACATTAACCTTATTAACGGTTGAATCATAGCATTAGATCAAAATTGAAATGGTTGTACTGAACAGCCAATTATCATTTTTTTTTTTAAATTATTCAACTTTAGACAAAACATAAAAAGAAAAGAAAACAATAATGTACCAATTTCATTTGATACAAAATTAATTATCAGTTCCAATTGTACAGTCAAGGTCAAGAGAATCTGATAGGAGAGAAAAGATATAAAAGTGAAATGATGCAAACAAAAATTAAATACCACCAACATAAGGCATATCTGGTGCGAAGTGAAGTAAATTGAAGAGTTTTTAGCTAATTCAATTACCTCCCAAACCCCAGTACCTTTACCACTTGTTCATATACCTTTTCTCTTTGCTCTTATATATGTATATCTCACTCAATTTGCTACCCAAAATGGCTTGCCACATATGAGACAAGAGAGGGGAAAAAATCTTAATTAGATTATAAGCTTGCTAAGCCTTGCAGGTGTTAGAAATATTTCAACAAGTACTACCAAAATTTGGTCTGGCTTCTTTTGACTTTTTCCATTGCTCTCAGAAACCGGACTCAGAAAAAAAATGTAAAAGCCAGTCAGGGAATTACAAATTAGTAACAGTAAAATTATAAGCAATAGAATCTACTGGGAAATTTCCAAAGTAAAGAGGAAATTTGCTAAAACACATTCATTTCTATTTGAATGGCCTCTTGAATACAAAATCTTTTGTAAGTAATTTGTGCCAAAGTTAATACAAAGTACCTTAAATAATCAGAAAATAACATACTTTATAACAGCGAGTGTGTGTGTGATTATATTTAGTTCTGTTTTGTTTTACAAATCTGACCGATTAAAAGGACCCAATGAGAATTAATGATAATCTTAAAAGTTATTTTTAACTGAAATAATAGAGAGTTAACTGACTAACATATACATGAATATATAGGCTTTTATACATGTATTAGAGAGCACATGATATATTTAATTTTTTTTTTATTCCAAAAAAAATATAAACTATTATAAATTATTTTTAATGCTAAAATCAAATTTAGACTGTGAATAAAGCTGGACTGTCCTCCTATATGACAGTGAATACTGGAAAATCTTCTCATAGAAGAAGGAGATTTAAAGCAACAGAAATGGGGTTCTACAGAAAAATGCTGAGAATACCATAGATTGTATATGTGAACAACAACAACAAAGTTCTAGAGAAAATGGCAATGAAAAGGACACATATACTTATCCAGAAGAGATAAATGAAATTTTAACAACATATGAGGAAAGAAGTCTTGCCAAATTTGATACTCACTCAATAGATTGACAGTAAGAGAGACAAAGAGTAACACATAACCTACCTAGCAAGTCTGAGGGAATGGATGGCAGAGTAAGGTTTGAGAAAGAGGGGAGAAAGTGGTAAATATTAAGAGCTACAAAGTACAGGAAACTGTGGATAGCCATGATTGTTAAAGACCAGAAGGAATGTGGAACATAAAAGAAGAAACAATTGCTAAGTAGGTTACTCATTGTTTCCCTTTTGCCTTCAATATGTCCTCTGAGTAGCAAATTCTTCAAGCCAAGGTTGTTTCTTCATTATGTGTCCAAAAATGTCCTTATTGGTCAAATAATCAATAAAACATTAAATAATTCCATAAGTTGTCATTAACTTGTTATCACTTGTAGATGTCAAGTTTTTTCATACATTTGTGAAATTTCACTTTCGTAATCTGAACTTTTTGAAATCAGCAACAATTATTGGTAAATTGCTTGTTATATACTAAAGAGCTGAACTGTTTTTTAAAAAAACCATAAGAAGCCTTAGAAAGACTTTTTTAAAAAGGCCTCAAGAACTGAGCCATTTTTAAAAAGCCTTATCAAACTTATTAGTTCACTATGAAAGGTAGAGTATTTCACAAACCACAGCCCTAACTGTTGCATGCAAGCCACATACATTATTTACCTGCATACATTTTGGGTTTTTTTTAATTGTTTCACCCCAAGTAAAGCAATAAAACTAATAAGATGCAGGGGGTTACTGAGTGCAAAAGGATATTTGAAAAAGAAAAAACATTGGTTTACATGTGTGTTTAATATCTAATATTATGCGTAAGTATCACTTTACTAATCTGAATGGAAAGACTTGCCTGGTAGATCTTTGTTTTGAAATTTTCTAACTTTAAATTCATTTATTCAAAGTAAAGAAACAAAAAAACAGGAGAAAAAAATCAAAATTTACTTATGTAAAATCTATTGGCTATAAACATGATTTTTCTCACCTGTAATATTCTTTAAACATTACAGGTGAGAAAAATCATTCTAAAAATGAAAAATCATTTTCAGTATTTTTTTCCTGAAGCCATACAAGTTCTTTAAATACCAATATCCATGGCTTTTAAAAAATGATTCAGTTAATGAATATATAACAAGAGTAATTTACCAATGAAGGTTGGTGATCTCAAAAACTTCGCATTACGAATATAAAACTTAATAAGTTTCACAAAAGAAAGTGTGAAAAAAACTTTACATGTAAAACAAGAAAATTTATTTAATAGAAAATACACAACATTGAATTAAAATTGAAAGAGTCAACCATCTTTCTAAAAGTGCTTAAAATTTGAGTTAAATGAAGGACTATTGGTAATGTCATAACATAAGAATAAATCAAAAGATTATTCAGTTTAATATGCCTACTGAATCCAAGATGGATTTTTTTAAAACATATTCCTAATGAATCCAAGATAACATTTTTAAAAGCATATTCCAAGGCAACATATATATTGATGTACCTACTACTGACTATCTTACATTAAGACATAAAAAATATAATAATTCAAAACCATGGGCAAGACAGGAGGGGTGTGTGTGTGTGTGTGTGTGTAAAAAATATATATATATATATATATATATTGATTGTTTAATTCCTTAATTACTAAGTTTTTGGTCATAATAAAATTAGACCAGTACACAGTTGTATTAAAAAGTGTTTAATACTATAATATTGTAGAACTTTTGAATATTCTTCATTTGTAAATGAGTTATTATGCAACCTAGGTTTCTACCATTGAAACTAAAATATGGAAAAGACCCAGACATAACATGGAGTATAATGAAAACGGCCAAGGCCTTACAATGGTGGCAAAATATGTAGACTGTGCCAGGAAGAAAGGTTAACAATTATGCTATCCCCAAACAAAAATGAATTATTAAATGAAAGAACAAAAATTATGACTAAGTGTAACCATACCATAAAGTACCTATTAGGTTCATACAACCATGGATGAAAAAGTTATAATTTCTTGTAATTTTAAAAATTGCGTGTTCATAAGTTTCCCGTTATGCGAGCATTCAAAAAAAATCATCGTTATGCGAACATTCATTTAAAAAAAAAAAGTAAAATCAGTTATTTCAAATTGCCTGAAGACACCACATGGTAGAAAACTAGGTCACATAATAACTTGTTTACAAATGAATAAATATATATATATATATATATATATATATATATATATTGTGTGTATTTTGGCAGCATTTTTTCATTAATGCAGGTTTCATTGAATAATATAGACAAGTTTTGTCTATTAATTTTGTGTAGGATCCGTTCGTACCATCTGATATACTTGATGGTGATATCGTTGAAAGACAACAAAAAATCACAGTAATTGTTGATTTTTTTATTGGGTCTAAGCTTTCAGCTCACATAAGCCATTATCAAAGAATAAATATTAACCCACAGTAAACATAGAACATTTAAGTTATTAACAATAAAGAGAATTAAATTGAAAATACAAGTCCATCCCTACCGTGGTGGATGGCCGAAGACAGTGACAAAATAGTGGCGTTGTGGTCCCTGATCTGATTACAGGCATTTGAGTGCGTTAATGGAAATATCAAAATTGATCATATTCAAACCAGGTTTAAATTGTTTAATGTAGATTGCTTCCAGGATTTTTAGTTTTTGTTTATTATTTTCTTGTTTAAGTATGTACGTGTTATCAACGAGCGTTTTTCTCAACGCACACTTCTGAGAAAAAAGCTCGTTAATAACACGTACATCACTCTGTGATGTCCTTCCTATGTAGTCATTACCACAACTACAAATAAATCTGTAAATACCAGAAGAAATATGATGAGGAGGAAGTAAATACTTTTTCATAGACGGGAAAGTAGAACGAGTGCCAAGATGGACCCTAACCTGAGCAGAAAAATAACAAGAAGTAACTGCTCTAGAAATTTGCTTAGCCAGTTGCTCACTACATGAACCAATATAAGGTAGCCTTAAGTACACCGGACATTTTTCCACAGTATACGGCTTATCCTTTGAAAATTTAATTATTTTATTCTGTATAACACCATTAACAACATCACTGAAATAACCATTTTTAGATAAGGTGCTGCGGATATAATCTAACTCCACATCCAAATAACTTTCCATGTAAATATTTAATGCCCTGTGTGTAAGGGTCTTAATTAAATTTATTTTTCGTTTTCTAGGACAAAATGAGTCCTACCGGGTGTATGATCCCAAAAACATGGCTTTACGAAACACAGAATTTTCAAATTTAGTTGGAGTCCAATGAACGAAAAGATCAAGAAATGATAAAGAACATTCGGACTCCTTTTCAAGTGTGTGTGTGTGTGTGTATATATATTTGTTAAATATAAGAGACAATGAATGCCTATTATGTTTAATCATGAGCCAGTTTAAACGTCATATTTTGGCTTTAATTTCAGTTGAAAATAAAGACAACTGAAATTAAAGCAAAAATACGTTTAGAATGGCTCATGATTAAACATAATAGACATTCATTGTCTATTATATTTAACAGTATATGTTTAGAAAATTATTTGCTGCCTCGATACACTATATATATATATAGTGTAAGAGATTATGGTAGGTGAAAGGGGAAGGCTATTAGAACAGATAGAATAAGGAAAAAAAATTTTAATGAAAAATTTTTTTAAATTCTTATTCTTTATTATTATTCTTTCTTAATTTATCTTACTCTTTCCTTCTTTTATGGAAAGTTCCAATGTATGAATTTTTTTTGGAGTAAACTTCAGATATATGAGTTTATCAAAATGATAAAAGGAAAACATTCTACATTAATCTCTTCATAAACAGCATTTCTTGTTTTAAATCCTTCGAAATTAAAACTTCTTATGTGTTATATCCTTTCAGGATATAGGCAGTCATGGCTCTCTACAATTTCCTGTTCTTCTCTCCTAAAACTTATTCTGCCATCCATTTACTGAAGATCATGAAGTAGCTTTAGTATTGCTTTCCTCTTTTAATCTGCTCTTCAATCTATCCTGTGATCATTATGTGAACTAGAAATTTCAACTATCTCTTCCCAATGTTAAGTGTAATTGTCTCTTATCATTTTCTCTAAAATTTTTTCATTGCTCATATGTACAGTCCATGGTATCCTCAGCATCATTCTGCAGAATTCCTTTTCTGTTGCTTCAAGTCTCTCTTTATCTGGGAGGAATGTTGAAAGACTCAATATAAATGAAAATTGGATGAAAATCACAAATTCTATTTTATATCATTAGCATCAATTAACATTCCAAAATTATTGATTATATACATTTTCAATAAAGATTTTCTGTTGGATTTAGTGGTTTCAGATATGATGAAAATTTTTTAAAAGTCAATGCCAATAACTAAAATTTAATAGGTTTTTATTGCTTCTTTCTACAGCAGACATTTGCATTAGAGGAAAACTAATCGTTGGTTCCCCTCAAAAAATATTTTTACATGGACATTACTATTTGTTTTAACTTTCTCTTCCCAAATATAAAGCAACAAACTTGAATAAGTCTTGTTTAGCATAAGCACAAACACCAACAACTGATCCCCAAATCAATATATATCTATACAGACATCTTTCCATTTGAGTGAATAGGAATATAATCTAAATAAATATATTGCAACAAGATAAACCATCACTAAGCAAAATGTATCAAACAAGAGTGGACAAAAAAACATCTGATGCTGGCATAATGAAAAACAGATAACAATGAGATTCAGTAATGTAAGTAAAATTGAACTTATTCTATAAACTACATCCCTTCAAAATTTTGAAAATCATGACATTTCACAATCCTGTGCTTTTAGCTCTTATTAAATTTTGTCTTTTTGTTATCACTCTTAAACTTAGTTCTGCCATCTATTAAAAAACTGAAAAATGTTGTTAGAAACAAAGAAAAGAGTACTGAGCTGTTATGTAATATCAGTTCTCTTATATGGCAATGAATGCTGGATCATCTGATCACAGAAGAAGAGATGAAGCAACAGAAATGTGGTTCTACAGAAGGATGCTGAGAATTTCATGAACTGAACATATGAGCAATGACAAGGTTTTGAAGAAGAAAAGTAAAACAAAAAAGACACTTAACATCAGAAAGAGACAGTTAAAATTTCTAGAGAAGTAATGAGGAAAGAGGGCTTGGAAAATTTGACACTGACAAAACAGATTAAAGGCAAGAGAGACAGAGGGAAGCAGTGTATAATTTATCTAGCAAGATTGAGTAAATTCAATAATATTCTAATAATAATGGACAATGTATCCAAAAACCAGTTTGTAACAAGAAACAAATTTTGTAACTTAACATATAATTATGTAGGAGAGACTAATGGTTCAAGACTAAATCAAAAAGAAAAGGGCATAAAATGTGATGGTAAAAAAAATTATGGAAGACTGAACAATAAGAAAGACATTATTTTACCAAATTCTCACCTATTAACAACTGCAACAAAAGTAAATATTCTAACTTAATAGAATGCCTTGCTATCCACTGCATGCAAAAGAGTTTCTCATTGATGAAGACATTGCAATGTTACAAGATTAGCCTGCCATAAGCTCCGACTAGAATTCAACCTAGGTGGAGAAAGTTGAAAACCCATGTGCATAACAGGAAGCCAAAAACTTACAGGAACTTTGCATTTAATGTCAAGATGAAAGGTAGAAAATTCCTGATGAAACAATTTTGAATTTATATTTCTCCAAGTCTATTGCTCATGTCAAAAAGATCCATACTAAGTACTTGTGACTTTTGTCACATTCATAAATACAAAACCTTTATGCTACTTTCTCTCTAGTGCAGGGGTTTTAAACATGTGTCTCACAGGTTACATGTGGCTTATAATCTATCTTTCTGCAGTCTACTGGGAACCATTTTCGTGGCCAATATTTTCCTATAATAAGTCTAATAAATTTGTCACTCATGCCTTCCATACTTTTGCAGTAGAAGTCCAAAATTTTAAAGTCAATCAATTTCCAAATCTGCAGGGCCCATTCTAGTTACTGTCCAGTGAAGGGGGAAAAAAAACAACTTTCAAACTACCTTGTATTCTTTATCACCTTCCTAACAATCAGGTAGAAATGTTTCCCTTCTTAAATTTCAATTTCATGTTAACAGAAGCTGACCCTGCCTCAAAAATGTTTGCCTCCTTCCCCACATTATGTAAATGTGATACAAAGAAACTATTTTAATGCAAGATTTTGTGGTTCTACCTGTGGGCTCCTTCAGGAGTTTGATGCCATGCCTATTAGTAATACTCTGGCAAGGGGCCTGTTTCTGGCTTGCTGCATCTCTCCCTCAGTACATAATGGCCTTTTTGTGCCCTTCAATTTGCTCTAGTAGCCCATATTTTTTTTAACATATTTTCAACATCACCAGAAATTCAGCAAAGTTAATACAACTTGTACTACAGCCTTGAATGACTATGAATTTATGAATTCTATTCCTGAAAGGATATCATTAAAACTTTTAAATAAAAATTAAACAATTGGATGTTTGAATGTGTGGATCTTTATTTGTTGGCTATTGTATGAGACAAATATCCTGTAATAAAGATAACTGCAGAATCATGTTTATATGTTTTTATGATTATGTATCATTATAATGTGGAATACTTCTAAGACCAATCAACACAAATATCACAGCACTTAACAGTTTCTAAATCATCAGAAGCTGTTTATGACCACGTATCAGTAAATCACACATTAGTAGCATGACTTTAAGGAATGATCAGAATTAAAAATATTCGCAGAAGAGTTTAATAAGATGCATAAATAATTAATAGCAAAGCTGTTAGCTGAGAAGCAAAAATTAAGAAAAATTTATTTTTGTAGAAGTAAATTTTAAATGAAATTTCAAATAAGTTAGAACATTATCCTGTGATTTTACTTTTTTCTTGACCGTGCAAATTACTTGATTACAATGAAATTAAATTTCCTCTTAAGACTGAAAATCAAAAACAAAATTAATTTTTTTTATATAATCAACAGACCCCAACATAGATTAAAGTATTTATCTGATGAAACTTCCTTGAAGTGTCTACTTGCTTGTTGATTAATCAACATTGTCTTTCAATGCAACATCAAAGCTAATTCATTACATGCAAGCAGAACAAATTCACTTATCCATAAATTTAATTAACACACTACTTACGATAAAAGAAGGAGTCTTCTTTGGACCCAGTTTGCCTAGATTTAATGTAGCCAAGACCATCTGGCCAAACAATCAGCAGCAAATACAATTGTCCTATTATCAATTACACTGACAATGATGATTCATAGATTTAGAATGAAGTCACATTAATCAATCTGAAAGAGTATGTACAAACATCTAGAATCTGAGCTGAAAAAAGAATAATTAAAGCTTTTACTTACGGCAATGGTTACTGTGTCAGCATCATCTGTATTTTCTATGTCCGGGATCTTGCCTTCCACTAAAAGACAAGCAAAACAGAAAGTGAAAGTAGAAAGCGTCAAAGCTTATACTGTGTGTTTGGAATGGCCATGGACACAAAATGTGTACTAACTTTTTCAGCACCAAATGATATTAATATTTGCATTACGTGTTAAATGTCCCCTGCCCACCCGCTAAATGCATTAGTGCTGAAGAGAATCACCTAGCAAAAAAAATAAATAAATAAAATTACAGACAATAGCCTTTGAAATATAATAAACAAAATAATAATTTAAAATCATTTGTATTTTTGTCATATGCAATTAAAAAGACTAAATTAACAGTCTTCTGCAAAACCACAAATAATACAAATTTATCTGCTTCATTTAAAAATGTTTTCAAAGCAGAAAAGATTAAGGAATGAGGAAAAGAGAATATTAATTATTTCCAATGCACAGAAAAATTTAGGACCGAAAATAAAAATAGAAAAGAACAATTATAGTGCTAGAAATAATGAAGAAATGTTTCATTTGTTTTTTTACAGCTTATCACCCTTTTAAAATTAAAAGAAAATATTTTTCGATTGTAAGAATTTTATTTTTTGAGGTAATAATGATTAAATTATACAAGTTTTACCAAGTAACCCATGGTTGGAAGGAGAAGAGAGGAGGTGGATTAACGCCTTTAACAAGGATATTTGCATGTAAGTGTATACAATGAACACAACTGAGGTCAGAATTTGACTCATTGATTAACAATTCTGAGCCATTATCCATCACACCACCTGCACATTCAAGATTACAGCACCTGGTATTCCCAAGCAGTTACCCACACAGATACCTACTAAACTTGATGTTGCTTACCTTTGGTGATTGTCCAGAAAACAATGTTTCAATTTAATGTTGCCATAAGCCTCCAATGAAGAAATGTGAATAAAGTATAGTATATATGTATAGATTTTGATATAAATTGAATTTTTTCTATTCCAGTAAAAGAAAGATTCCTTTCAGACTTAAAAAATATAGGCTAGTCATTTATATTTATTTAATAATAACTATTATAAGAAACTTTCAGGGCTTATTTTTTCATGTCAGTAGCTGGAAAATGATTATCCTTGAAATAATTAATTATAGATAAAATTGTTATAGAAGATAAAAACTAAAAACAATAAAGACTTACAAATTATTTATCTTGTCCAAGGAAGATATAAAAACTGTGCGAAGTTTATAACATTTGGTATTTATCAAAGTAAAATGAATTTTTCACAATCATTTCTAAGATTTATATTTTCTTAACTTTCTGACATGTTGGTAGAATATTTGTCTATATTTCTGACATGAGGTATTGTAACTATTTACATTGTTTGGACTGTTGTCCCCATCTTGCTTGCTATATTCATGATGCATCAGCTTCAGGTATTCAAAATTTTTAACTGAAGCCTTTATTTCGATCACTGAAGTCGATTATTCTCATTCCATGAGTCATGTCACTTCTGAATGTCTCCCTTTAACTCAATTCTCTAAGTTTTTTGTCCACCATTAACAGAGCCAGATAATGAACTTACAAACTTTGGGTCTAGTCACTGGATCCAACCAGCCCTTATATCCACTGTCCTTGAGGAACTTAACTAAGTTAAATGGAGATAATGAGGATATCCAGAAGTGGCATGCCTTATGGCACAAAAACAATCAACCTCAGTGATTGAAATAGAGACTTCAGTTCAAAATTCCAATCATCTGAAGAAGGTCGAAGCATACAACGGCTGAAACATCATGAATATAGCAATCAAAATGAGGACTACAGTCCAAATAATGTAAATAATTTTGGTGGAAGTTTTAAATTGCCCAGTTGAAATTGTTCAAAACTAGAATATGCTGTGCTTGAAGGAATCACATAAATTTGCATACATAATTTAATTCAATCAACCAACAAGGACAAGAAATTGCTCTTTATCTTGTTTATATTTGCTTCAAAGGAAATTTGAAGTATTTCCAGTTTCTTTATATGGAGATACACAGGCGCCACTTTAGCATGGGAGCTGTATTCTGTTTGTGCCTATAATTTCATACAGAGGCAATATTGATTTGAAATTTTAGATTTTCAAGAGAAAGAGGAAAACCATAAAAGATAAAATGAAAAATTATGCCGTAATTTTCAAAGAAATTTCCTTCGATCTGTTCAAAACAAGATGTCAATCATCCGATCCCTAGAGGCAACAGACAAGTTGCTCAATTCAACAAAATCTCACAAGTTGTTATATCTTCCTCTCACTCTGACACAAAACGTAATCGTAATCAATTCACTGACTTTATCTTTCCTTTTTGTTTGATTTTTTTATTCTTTGCCTTCCTTTGCAATACTAAATGTTTTTTTTCTTCTCAATAACAAAAAATATACATTTTATCATTATGTCCATCATTGTCTATTGTGTGACAGGATCAAGAAAAAAAAATCAAGAGAAGAAAAAAAAAGAATCAATGAGGTTTTGGTTTATTTTTAAATTTTAGTGAAAGGGAAAGAATCAGTGGTAAGTTCAAATACAATTATTGGAATAACTTTTAGACTGATAATGTTTAAAAAAAAAACAGAATTATTACAGGATTATTTCACTAACTTATATTCATACATGTGCAGGTAGTATAACTTATTGGTACCGAGTTCAAATATCTGCTTAGTTACATTCACTTTCACACAAACATCCTTGGGAAAGTATGAATCCAGCTCTACTCCTTCCAACTAGAGAATAAATACAGGGTATTTTAAGCTTTCTAGCCTTAGGTAGCAGCAATTCTAAGAGCATTTCTCTGAATTTCTAAATCACAGAGAAACCTACGAGAAACCAGTTCACTTTCTTTCAAAGAAAACATGGCAATTCATAGATAATAAAGAAAATCTGAAAAGACATGAAATTGAAATAAAAAAGGTTTGACTTAATTTGATAAATATCACAATCTCAATTTCATTCCAGATCTTTACACACGGCAGAAATATAGGAAGAAAAACTTATGCAATAATCATCTTGATTTCTGATGCTATAAAAGGAGTGACAAGTTGCTTATACTTTCATAATGACTGATTATTAGACAGAACACATGTTTGTTATAGCTTGACTCAGCATTTTTCCCCACTTTGTAAGGTTTTATATAGATTCTCACAAAAGCATGTTCAGTTTAAATATATCTATTCATATGACTGGAAAATCTCTGCCTCATTTCTTTTTTTCAAGAATTTAAATCATACGACTATTTTATTCTTTAAATACATATAAGAAACTATAAAATTACTTTAAAACTTAAAAAAAAAAAAGGGTACCTGTACTCTTGCCAGTCTGCTATATTTTACCATATTTTTACCAAAATAACATTAAAAATTAGTGTAATCCTGTGTGTAAAGGACAAGTTTTTTCATCTAAAATGATATTCAAAAGTCAGCTGCATGTTATACTTTAGTTTAAAACTTAATCCTGTTTTTTTGGAGGGGACTCAAAACAGTTAAAATCTAGTCAAATTGGATTCATTTGTTTGCCAGAGAGATTATATTTATCTCATGGCATAGTGAAACAAAGGGAAATAAATCTTACATAAAATTTCTCTAACTCCCATACAATACTGTACTTTTTCCATAGAGTTTGGAAATCATTTACAAGGTAAAAATACTGTTTAATGATGCTGCATAATTTCAAAATAAAAATCAAACAAATAAGTTAATATTTATTCAATTTAATTTCAATTTATTTTCTCAGCATATATTGACAACATAATGATCTTATACCCCAAGAGTCATTATCACAAAAATAAACAAAATGTCTTTTTCCTTCTTCCTTCTTTCACAAGCTTTGATCATTTTCTTTGCTCTAAAATCAGGTGCATTTTATTTATGAAAATAAGCTTCTTTCCCCTCCCACTGGAATTTCTCTACTTTTTAACTTCATCTTGTACTTCCTAGCAATCTATACACAAAGGATTATATTACATCATGTTCAACACCAGTTTAGAATTCATCGTTATTCTAAACGAGAAAAAATTAAAAAATCTAAACAATAGCAAAAAAGCCTTTTTTATGCACTTATATATTTTCTAGCATTCTATAAACACTTTCATGTAACCATAGATTATATCAGCTGTATAAAGATATTTCTTTAGAACAAGTTCATTAATCTCCATAAAAAAAGAGGGAATCTTTTGTCAGTCTCATATTGCCTTTCCTAACTCCAACAACGGCAAAGCAAATCTTTTTTTTTTTGAGAAACTAAAACAGACTTCTACACTAAAAACATGTTCTATACGATGACTGGAAAAATTTGAATAATTTCTGCTGAACAATCTCAAATGATGTATTAGATGTTTCTTTTCTCACAAAAATAATATATCTTGTTTATGTAATTTCTAAACTTTAAAAATGAATTTCAAATCTTTTTCCAAATATAACTTAAAAAGCAGACTCATGCAAGCCAAAATGTTCTAAGCAAATCATTATGCAATTCCCTTTTTGAAAGAAATCAATTATAACATCACAAGATTATAAATTAATGGTTAGGGTGTCAGACTGGAATCTGTCAGATATTCTGAAATTAAAAACCCTTTTTGGTCAGAAATGAAAATTCAAATATTAACACACAGCTGTGTCAACTTGCTCAGTTCTATGTTTATAAAAACCAGCCATGGAAAAGTGGGTATATGGATACAACATTTTAATTACCAACTAAAAGATTTTTTCATTATTTTTGTTATTTGATTAAGTTTATCTGGAGATTCACAAATATTTTTCCTTCCTCTACAAAAAAAAAAAGTTATCAACATAAAATGAAGGAATAAGGTTTTTTTTGTACATTAAATCTTATTTTTTGACATTATGAGTCAAAGTAAATGCTGTTTTAAATATCAAACACTATAAAGTATTTAGCAAATTTGTTTTTTTTTTATTTATTTTGTCATAGTTTAAAAAGACTTGAAGGTCAGACATAATGTTGTTGTAAGTATTTCATTCCCACAAGAGACCGTCATTTGAATTCACTAGATACTTAAGTGTTCAGTGCTGGAAAAGCTGACCATGACTTTCTGCTAAGAACCATTTATTCTCACATGGTCATTAAGTTGAAACTGATAATATGTAAGCTTAATAATCAAGGTAGAACTAGTATTTTGTTGCGAGCTTTATCCCTCTTTCCTTAAATTCTAGCTACAAAGTCTGGCTAATAGTTTGATTCAAGTAAATGTAAAAGAAACAACCAAGTTTTAACATTTCACAGAGAAAGACATTGATTTTAAGTTTATTAATAATTCATGTCATCAATTCTAATAATGCCATTCCCCTTTTAGCAAGATTAATTCACTTTCACAGCTTGCCTTTTTAACTCAATAAAAAGCAAGTTTATATAAAATCACTAAATGAACATTTAACTGATAAGAGTTTATTACATTTTAATTATGATTTATAAGTTTGCAGACATGTTATTACAATTTTTACAATATTTTCCCAAATTAATTATCTGTCATTTTCACATGGTTGTTCTGTTAAAAAACATTACTAGCTTTAAAATCTACACTTGAATCAAAATCTTACACGTATAAAATATCATTATTAAAAAGAAAACAGAAAATTTATGATTATTAAAGAACATTTTCTGGACAGGATTTGAATGACCCATGTAAAGCAAATGAAACGCTAATCAATAAATATATCTGAGTGAAAAGATAAAAATAGTAATATTTACAGAAATCTTTACTCTTCTGAGCATCACACTTTTTTATAGTCTTTGCTAATCATATTAATCAGACTGAATAAATTGTAATCTTTGTTGCTAATATTGATGAGCTAATGGAAATGAGATAAATAGGAACAGATTTAGTTTCAATACTGAATAACAAAAAGCCTGAAAACTATTTGAGCCAATATTAAAAGAACCAATTATCTGTATTGTTTATGACAAGGCAGTGAGTTTGAGTTTTGTTTAAAGGCATGTCAACCTCTGAGTTATTTAATGCCAAAAAGGTAGTTTTTTAGTTTTCTGTTTTTTTAATTTTCAGTTATAGTGAGAAAGTTGATTTAGTCAGATTTTGATGAAAAAAACTTGTTTTTTTTTTGGGGGGGGGGGGGGTAAGAAAACTCAAGATGTCTTCTGGTTTTTAATTTTTGAAAAAGTCCTTTAAAATGAAAAGAAGAAAGGTTTGTTTCATTGTTTTATGCCGACAAGTTTTTTACAATAGATTCATATAAATAGAATATGTATTCTTTGTAAGAAATCAGTTTTTTAGATCAGGTTTCATTGACATATTTTTGTAAAGAGGGTTTTATCGCAAGTCAGATGTATCACTGGTATATTTTTTTCCTCAAAAATAAATTGCTCTAAATACTTTTTTTCTTCAAAAATTTGTTGGTAATACTTTTTCTTCATAAATATATTGCTGGTAATATTTTATTTGCAAGGAAAAGTATTGCTAGAATTTTCACTATAAAAATCTATTTTTATACTTTCATAGTGTTTTGAACCCAATTTGGGGGTTATCTATTTGCCCATAGCTGCCACCCCAGGTTAGGGCGAAACTGGGAACAACAGCAATTAAGAAGTGGTTTCAAAACCTTTCAATTAGAGGCCTTGCTGCTTGGTGGAGTTTATCGTCAAACCCAGGACTAGATGTAGTTTATCATCATACCCAGGATGATGAATTTGGGTAGGGTGGGAGGGTTACTCACTTGTGGAGGTGAAGTTAGTGTATTCTGTAGCCCCAGCTGACAGAGTGGAGTCAAAAGTGAAAATATTCACTTGAATATTATAATAGCAAAACAAATTCATTCAATATAGAACTTTCAAAACTTTCAAATACCTTGAAATATTTTAAATTTGAAAATGTACATACTAAATACACCTGAAAATAGCTGGAGAATTAATCAGTAGTATACTATGAAAAAAATGTAAGCACAGGAGAAAAAATATCGGATAATAAAACGAAGTTTTTTAATTAAATATTTTAATTAAACTGTATATGAAAGTTCATATAGATAGAGAAAATACTATTTATAAAATAAACAAGATAATCTTGTCTCTCAGACAAAGCAACTGATAGGCATGTATGGATTCATGGTGCAAATCCTTCATGTTACACTGATACATTATAATTCATATAACATAATTAAGTTAGTGACAATAAAATATTCATTTGGTATTTTCAGCAATGCCTTTTTTCATTTTTTTTTAGTTATGGTTAAATTTTGATAATGTTTCATCTTAGTTAAATGAAATATCTAGATCTTTTTCATTAAAAGACATGTGGAGAAAGGCCAATCTTATATGTAATGTTACAGCAAATTTGGCCAAAACATAAAAAAAAAAAAATATCAACAAACAACAAAAAAGACAGATCAGGACCAATAATATTGCTGATTCTTCTTTGGATTTTATCAACAGCCTTCAGGCAAATAGCAGGGGCAGCAGACCATATATGGCAGCAGTATTCTAAGCATGGTAGATAAATGGTAGATGTAGATATGTAGAATAGATTCTGGAGAGAAAAATCATTTCACACACTACAGTGAATTTTTTCATTTACAATAGAATACTTTATTTCTATGCCTGTCAGAATTGCTTAGCTTCACAGTGAATTTCAGAAGTCTTAAATGCCAGTTCATACTTCTGATGCTGATCTGCATTTATGGTGAGGTGAGTATGTATATATTTCAATACTGCCTGACCCTGCGATTGAACTCCCAATATTCAAGAAATGCATATTGTCAAAGCTAGAACATTTAAGTAACAGAATTTTGGATCCATAAATATAATGTTGATTCTTCTCTAATTATTGGCTCTCATATAGACTGATAGCAATGCTCAGCCTACTAACTGGATTATTTGAGCAGAGCTCAACTACTACTACTTTCAATCATCTTATTTTCTAGATAGAGATAGAATAAGAAATTTTAAGTTTTATTCTCTATTTACATAGTTGATACATTTGCATTTCAGTTCTTAGTAAAAAGACAAAAAATTCTTATCAGGTCATTCTGTAGCAGGAATATCTCAATTTGAAATCATTTAGATATTCTTCATAAAAACCAATGATAAGCAAGTAAGAGAGATACTTTGACCCCAAAAAATTTAAAAGAAGATAAAACTTAAAAATGAGCATTTGAAGTTCTTTAACATTGGGATTTTTTCTCATCACCAACAATGAAATTCTAACCTACAATTCATATAAACAAAATAAGAACTCATAAGTTTATGTCAAATACTGCAAAGCCAATTGTCAACATATACAATTTGGTTTATCAACTCATTTCATAAATCATTAAAACATTTTTTTCATTTATCAAGCAAAAATACTATGAAGCATAATGTCATCCTTATTTAGTACTCATTGATAAGTTCTATAATTTATCACAATATAAAGTTTTCCAGATCTACATCTTCTACAGTAATACTGAAGGCTTCTTAACTATGTCTGCATCACTATTAGTCTAAATTTTGACACAAAGGTTAACAAGCCAACACAGTGTGAGGTTAACCTCAAAGGTCATTCAAGATCACCAGTGATCAAATGTCATTTCTAGATAAATTACACAATTTCTAGTAACATGGCAGAGCTAACACTGCCATATCCAGATGAAATGTGAGGTCAATAGCCTCATGTTACTGTGGTGATACAGAGCAAAAGCGAGGAGCCAGATGTTTGCACACTCACGACCAAAAAGCAAATGACCAAATGTCATGCACAGCCGGATTCACGCAGATGTTCTGGTTGAAAAATAAAAATTAATTAAATATCAAATTTCCAGTTTGTGAGCCTACACGAATTTTATTTATTGGCCAATGGAAAGCCCAGAATCAAATACAAGTGTGAAATCCCAAATGATCTGCTGCAATCCAAAAAGAAGATATAAAATGTCAATACAGAAAGCATAGACAGACAGACCCAGACTCAAGAGAGGAGTGCAATCAGTATCCTCTTGACTTAGATCAAGAGGCTTACTATCCTAGCATCCCTTCCCTCTCCTCTTATCTTTTGCTGTCTCAAAACTACTTACTGATCTAAGGAGCAAATACATCAAAAACATTCCTTACTTACAGTGCTCCCACATACTTAAGTATTAATTCTCCTTTCAGCATTTTATTGCCATGAACATTTTAACATCTGTTTGACGTATACTTCAAGTATTACTTTAATTGTAAAAAAACCTTAATTGATATGTGTATATATAAAATGTGATTTTTGAACTCAAATTGCTTTTCTTGAATTATAATCTTTTTATGACTTATAGTGGGCTATCTTCAACAAGGCCAAATTCCGTTAACCCGCAACAATATACAACTACCCTCCACTAGAATGGACTCCCACTATAAACAGGAAAAGAATGGATAACCCGCTATATTACCTCCTCTGCACACAAATTTATCTAACAAAAAGATTTTTTAATAAACTGTAAAAACAAATCAATCATCAACCTTTTTTGTGATTATTTAAATCTGAACATATTTTGGGATTGTAAGAATTTTTTGGAGATAATGATTTTCTGATAGGAGTCTTACTATTTAATCCATAATTGGGTGAAAAGACAGATTCATACTTTTTCTGGGTGTATCAGCATATAAGGAAATATAACAAACCTGACTGGAATTTGAAATCGGGTTTCTGATTTCTCATTTCAAGTTTTTATCCATTACACCACCTGCATATCCAAGCTCACAGTACCTGGTAATCACTGAACAGTCACCCAACTAGGCACTGACCAGGTTCAATGTTGCTTAACTTCAGTGATCAGGTGAGGACCAGTGTTTCAATATGATACGGATGGCCACTTGTATCCAAGGATGCCTGTCTACTAGGGCAATTAACTAATCCCTGTTGCAGACACTTTCTACAGGCACATTAATGCTTGTTCAACACTCAGAGAGCCCACTTGTGGTTTATACTGCCATTATGCAGAGAAGACCTTAGTTATAGTTTCTGGAAAGAGCACATTAATTATTTTGTGTGAACAACAGTCTGAACAAGACCAGGACACTAAAGCCCTCAGTCACAATGACTTGTGACTTCATGCTAGCATAACCATTGATGGCTCCTAAAGGGTCCCATCTACCCAATTTCACTCACAAAGCTTGAATCAACCCATGGTATGGTTTTCAGGCACTTTTCAAATATGTTGCACACTGGGATCACTTCCTCCAGACCAATATCAAGAAGTCACCTTTCTAACAAATAATCATGGTGAGATTCAAGTCCAGGCTGAATGGTTAGAAAGCAAATGTTCTAACCACTCAGCCATGCACCGATGATATGGTTGTAAAAAAGCGGTGGAAATGTGACATCTGACAGGCCACATGGTGATGTTCTCTGGTTCTACAGCAAAGATATAGCATTTTTGTTGGTCAATGACTATGACAACATATAGAATACAGTGTATCATGATTTAATTGATGGTCTGAGTAACACTAGCATTGAACTAGAATGTAATTTAAGGAAATATTTCCATTTTTTAAGTATTTACCATACATGTCTGGTGTGAGTAGTCCCATTCTTATATCCCTTGTGGGCATCACACACATTACAAATCTGATGACTATTCAAAATTCACATATTGGTAGGGCATAAAATTCTCATCTTCTCAGGCATGAGAAAACATTAGTTTGGGACAACTGGTTAGGTTGATACAATTTTTTAATCAAAATTCTGTGATATTTATTCTAAAATCAACAAATTTCTTAAAGTAAAAATGAATTCTTACTACTCACCAATAGTGGCTGTTTTTTTAAAAAGCAGAATATGCATATATATATATATATATATATATATATATACACACACACAAAGAAAACAAACAAAACTTCTTTTTAAACATTTTAAAAAATGAAATTTGAAGGACTTAAATTTAAATATTGTATTATTTATCTCTCAATTTGAAAAACACATATCGAATATTAAAAACTAATTTTGCTTTAATAAAACAAGTTGTTTTTTTTTCCTCTCAACATTGGGTTAAAAAACCCAATGTTGAGAGGACCAACAAATCTTGACCATTTACAAACTATATTTCCTGCTCATCATAAACTAAACTGAAATGATCAACAAGCCTTGCTTGGTGGTATGACCCAGAGAAAATAGAAACTAGTTGATAGAGTAGAGGCTACAGGGCACAGAAGCCACAGTTTAAAGATTGAATTGATCAAAATAAATATTTATTTACTAAACATTTTAATGGATTTTTTTTATTGTGCTATCAACAAATATAACAAAGTTAAAAAAATATATTTTGATTTCAAGACTGTTTAAAATTTTGGGAAGATGTATAAAGTTGAATTTTGAAATGGTTCCTGGAAAATGGTGAAAAAAGTTAGTCTTGAGCCATGATTCTTGGTATATTCTTGCTACTGTTCTCCCCCCCCCCAAAAAAAAACAAAAAACTTGATCCATTTACACATGGTAGATAATGTGCCCCCATCTTTCTGGTTCCAACAATCATTCTGCAGTCAAACAATGCTAAACCTTATTCACATCCCATTGTTGCCAAAGCTACACTACCTATTATGTCAAACAAGGGACTGTGAAATATAAAAGAATTATTAATAAGAAAAGACAATGTTTCTTTCAGAAATAGACAATATCATAATAGATATTTATATCACATTATGGGAGTCTTTTTTGTTTTGTTTTTTAAGAAACAAGAAACAAAGAAAAGCATTGCAATAAAAGAAATAAGAAAAATAAAAAAGGAAAATGCAAGTCTTCAGGAAAACTTAAATATAGGAAATAATATTCGATTTCACTTTGCAACGAGAATGCTTGGAAACAATGTCTTATATCACATTGATTATGTCTAATCCTATTTGGATAATTCAATCTGAAAAGTTATGCTTTTAAGGCATTTTTTTTCATTTCTCAAGGAAATAACTTGTAAACTTATCTGCAAATTTTTCTTTTGTGAAAAATACAATTGCTAATTAAGTGTTAATGATATAAGAAATTATATACAAGGAATGATCAGCAAATTGTTGCTATTTTATATCTTTAATTTCACACATGTACATCGTTTTTGATTTTGTCAACTGCACAGTACAGTTGAGTCAGTTGGGCACTGGTGAGAAAAAAAAAAGTACCATGGCACAATTCACTCTGCCAGAAATTTTGAAATGGCATGCTGTACTATCTAGCATTTTGGCCAGAAGCTTCAATATGCACATTTTAGAATGTTTGGGTGTATCCTCAGACAGAGCAGAGGATTCAAAAAAGTTGGATGAGTCTAATGGTGATTATGAAGGTGTTTGAAGTAATCACTAGTGATGGCAATGTTAGACTTCCATTCATCTTCTCACAGGGCTTCAGACTCAACATAGAGGCCTACATCAAGTGCCTTGAGGAGGTAGTGCTATCCTGGGGTCAATAGAGTAGCTGCTGAAAACCCTATGTCTGGCAACAGGTGATTGCACCATGCGAAGCAGGAGAACTCAGTCATGGATGTCAAACAATTTTTGCGATCACATCACTTATATATATATATATATAATATTCTTCTGTGTCATACCCCTTCAGGACATGAGCATTCATGGTTCTCCACAGTTAGTCTTTTTGCTATATCTCCTACTCTGTTTTGCTAACCATTTCCACAAGCTTGTTATATAGATTATGTATTGCTTTTTTTTCTGTTCATCTTGTCTTCAACATTCTCTGTTAGTACCAAATTTTCAAAACCATTTTTCCTCATTATGTACCCAAGAAAGTTTAACTATCTCTTTTTGATGTCATTTATAAGTGATTTTTTGTTCTCATTTTCCCTAAAACTTTATACTTGCTCACATGTTCATTTCATGGTATTCTCAAGTCTCTTCCTTTGTAAAGAAATTGTCCAGCATTGACTGCCATATAAGAGTACTGATATTGCCTAATAATTCAGGAGTTTTTTCTTTGTTTCCAATGAAATTTTCCTGTTTTAGTATTTTGCTTGGCTTTTGGAAGGCATCTTTCCCTGTCTCAATGTGCCTTCATATTTTCATGTTGCATTTTTCATTTAAAACACCCCCAAGAAATTTAAGTTCTTACACTGGTTTAATTCTGATATTTTCAATTTATAATTCATGTTGGGCTGTTTCTTTTGCTGACAATTATACAGTTAGTCCTTTCTTCTCACTAGCAAGCACATTCTATTTCTGCTATAACAGATAAAGAGTTTCAAATTCAGATATGTTAGTGATAGGACTGTCTGTTCCACAATGTTTATGAAGAGGATATAATCAAAATCAATTCACCAGGTCTACTGCTGTCTACTGCTGATGTGCTCACGACCATCACTGAGTGTATACACCAGGTCCTCGACATGAACGGCAAAGCCCGAACTGTTGCCCTTGACATCTCCAAAGCATTTGACAGAGTCTGGCATGCTGGCCTTCTATGCAAGCTGCTAGGCTATGGTATAACTGGACAATTGTTTGACCTAATCCAGTCATTCCTTTCAAATCGAACAATGAAGGTAGTATTGAACGGAAAAGCCTCCTAATACTATCACATGAACAGAGGTATCCCCTCAAAGGTTCTATTCTAGGTCCTATGCTTTTCCTTATCTATATTAATGATCTCTCTGATGTAATAAGATCCCAAATAGGCATGTACACTGACGACACTACGGTTTACTCTCGTCTCGATCAAAAACCTGCCAAGGCTGACAAAGCAAACCTCGCTGCTGAGCTTAAAAAGGACCTCCAATCCGTGGTGGACTAGGGTAAAAAAATGGCTCACAAATTTTAATGCTTCTAAAATGAAGCTGCTATCTATTAACCAACACAGACAATCGTTCCTCCTGCCCATTAGTATGGATCAGACTAGTCTCCCTAAAAGTAAAACACTGAGCTTCCTCAGATTAACTGTCACATCAGACCTCAAGTGGAATTACTATGTAGAATCCATAGCTAAATCCGCTGTTAAGAAAGTCAGTTCTCTGTGCAGGGCCAGAAAGTTTTTCCTGACCTGCACATACACAAATCTACCATTTGCCTGTGCATTGAATATTGCTGCCATATCTGGTCGGGTGCTATCTACCTAGAAGTTCTTGACCAAATACAACAGAGAATCTGTAATGTGATCAATCTCAACTTAGCAGCTAGAATACAGTCACTTTCTTACCGAGGCAGTGTGGCTTCCCTGTGTCTCTTCTACAAATACTTTCACAACTTCTGCTCCAATGAACTTAGCTCACTGGTAGCCTCTATATATGAATTTCCTCGAGCCACAAGATTAGCAACTAGGTCCCACCCTTTTACTGTGAAACCAAATTGTAAACGCAAATTCTACTCCAGCAGCTTTTTTACTCACACTTCCTGCCTGTGAAATTCCCTTCCATTTACTTGCTTTCCCAACAGCTAGAATCTTCAAAAATTCAAATGTAAAGTCAATAGTCATCTCCTGTCTTACTAACTTACATCCTCTCTCTCATGCTTTTTTCTCTGTCCACCCCACTCTCATCAGTATTCTTTTCCTTCTCATAGCCTCTTCCTGACACCCCCTGTAACCTGTTACTCTTTCTCATGATATTCCTCCTATGTAAACCCCTGCACAACAGTGGAAGTAAAATGCCTTGCTTGGAGCCACATGATTATAAAATAAAAAATGAGAATCAAACAAGAAAATAATCATAAAAACAATTTTGTAGTTTGTGTAGGTATACACTTCTATCTTAGAAGAAATAATCAGAGATAATCAGCCAACTATCTCCCAAGAACACACAAAACTCTATATTTCTCTTCTGAAGTTACATAATCAAATGAAGTGGAAATGAACCCATATATGCTAGAATTTTTTTATTTAAATGTGATAACTTCACAAATAAAACCCTGCTTGCTTCTTTTGGACCTGAACCAAACAATGTTAAGAAAATTCAATGTCAAAACATATTTTCACTAATTTTTATCAATGAAATGAAACTCCTCAGAAAAAAGAAAATCCAATGTTAAAAATCACACAATTCACAAACTACTGACAGCAAATTCTCAATTTCTAAAAGTTTTAAGATTTTTAAATATATTTTAAAAAGTATGATATAGATGCAAAAAATGACAGTTGCTTTGCTCAGTAAGCAAAAAATAAACAATAGCATTTTCATTTTTGCATGCTATCTATATGGATCTATACAAATGCTTTATCTTTAACACTGAGCATTCTTCCCCTATAAATATAGATAATTTTAAACAATGTAATCAGATAGATAGATATTTAGGCAGGAAGCCTTAGGATAAAGACATGACCTTTGCACAATTTATGCACAACTTTGATTCAGATATGCAATGACAAATGAAAATCAGAAAAGCACAAAAATTTCAACAGATGGACCTTGTCAGCTGAATTTAACATGACTTGTGTTATAAATGATTACAAAACCCTTCCCCACCCTCCACTTTTATAGGCAGAAGCACATAAATGCATGCTGGGATTTCTTCCTAGCCAATAAAATAGGTCAATTCACAGTTTCATCTGACTCAATCTTCTTGCTCTTGTGTGCCAACACCATTTCTTAGTTTGTGAACTTTTGTAACATATTACTGTTGGTTTACCTTGTATATATTTGTTTACTTGCTTTATATTATTATTATTATTTTTTTTTTGCCCTGTTTTTTTCTTTTCTTCTTATTGCAAATTTTGTCAATTTTGTTTGTTGGACAGTTCTGTTACTTACTTCACATTTAAGCATGGTTACCCACTGAAGAACTTATTTAAATTAATTCTTGCAGCCTAAATATATATGATGCTATATCTGGATCGGAAAAAAATACTATTGTTTTTCTTTAAACAGTTACAAAGGACAGATTAATTCATGTATATTCAAATACATAAAAATGAGCATTTGAATTCTCTTATAACATATTTTCTGATTTCATTCACACATGTGCATTACTAATATCCCTCAATCATGCATACAAGTGAATTGTGTATAGACAATGTTTTGCATGAGGTTTTTCATCCTTAGGTTAACAATATATAACAAGAAATATAATATGCAAAAATATATATAACAACAATGAAGCAGAATATAAACACTAAAAGACAAAGACATATTGCCCAGTAAATAAAAGCATTGGTTGGATCCAGAAGACTTGACCCACATAGTTGTCAGTTCAATACCTGGTTACAGCAGAGGTGAATAAAAAAACTTAGAGAGTTGAGCTAAAGGGAGATAATTGATACTGAGGTATCTGGAAGAGACATGACTTGTTGAACTAGAACAATCTATCTTGGTGAGCAAAATAAAGGGTTCACTTCAAAATTCCAATCACCTGAAGAAGGGTAGGGTGTACAACAACTAAAACGTCATGAGGCCAACAGCCCAAACAATGAAAATAGTGTAAATAATTACATTACCTCATTCCAGGAATATAGAAAAATACTAAAACACAAATACATCAATATGCAGTCTTAGACACAAGCAAAATGAAAAAGCATTCATTGTAATGTCATACAAACTGTAGTATTATCAATTGGCAACTAATATCTTGTGAAAGGAAACATTTGACGACAGTAATCATCTTGAAAATCAGTTAAGTGAAATGGACCTTACATGAATCATATCAAACTACCCTGACAAAGAAATTCAGCTGAGTGGAGCGAACTTGATGAATGACCTTTTTAGATGAAGGCTGGCAGAAAAAAGAACATTTGTCCTCTATAAGAGGGTGGTCACTAGCAGCCAAAAAAAGAGGACTGCTCTCAATGACATGAAAAGAAAGGTGCATACTGATTAGATCATCCACCCTGATCTCAAATTTCATCTCATGATTTTATTTTGTGGGTAACAATATCGTAACAAAGTTATTTCCATGTATTAAGCCACAAGTTTGAGAACAAATCTGATGCTACAAAATCATACAAGTGTGTGTGTGTGTGTGTGGTTATATATATATATATATATATATATATATATGCAGTTAAATATAAGAGACAATGAATGTCTATTATGTTTAATCATGAGCCATTCTAAACGTTGTATTTTTGCTTGAATTTCAGTTGAAAATAAAGACAAAAATTCTCCAACATTTGGATAATTATTTATTGATTTTCTTCTAAGCTTTCGGCTCACATGAGCTATCTTGGACGATCACAATAAATTTAAAAACTTAACTAGTAGTACCACCACCCAACTTAAAAAACATTAATAAACTTATTACTGCAAACAATGCTGAAATAGGATCCTATAAACTTCAAAAGATTATAGGTGACTATCAGCCCGACTACCTTTATGGAAATGTAAAAATCCATAAAAAAGATCATCCCCTCCAACCTATCATTTCACAAATACCCACACCAATATATAACCTTTCCAAAACACTTAAACTAATTACTCCCTATCTTCCTGGTAAATATTGTATTAATTCCACGGACGAATTCTTATAGATTCTCCATTCCGTAAAACCTAAGAATCAAATAATTGCATCTTTGGATGTCCAAAACTTATTCACAAATGTACCCGTCCATGAAACAACTGACATCATTATCCGTGATGTATACAATCATGCTACTCTCCCATCAATCAATATTAAACCCACTATATTAAAAAACTATTATTAGCATGCATCACACAAGTACCCTTTCACGATCCCTTAGGCAATATTTATACACAAATAGATGGTATTGCAATGGGATCTCCTTTAGATCCCCACTTTTCTAATTATTATATGGCAAATCTAGAAAATAAACTAATTAATGACAACAATAAACCCTCTATATATGTAAGATACATAGATAACATCTTTGTTTTAGCTAAGAATATTGATCAAATTACATATCTTAAAAACAAATTTGAAAGTCACTCCGTCCTCAAATTTACATTAGAACTTAATATTAATAACAAAATCTCATTCCTTGATGTATTCATTGATTCTAGCACACATAAATTTACTACTTCTCTATATAAGAAACCAACTAGCATAAATTTGTGTCTTTTTAATGATAATAGTAAATGCCCCAACGATATAAGTTAGCTGTTATAAAAAACTTAGTTCAACGCACACAAATGATATCTTCCAAATCTATATTTTATAAAGAATTACACAACATTAAGCAAACACTAGTCAATAATGGATTCCCTAATTTCGTTATTGATCAACAAATTAAAATGTATCTCAACAAAATTAGCAATAGCTCTAACAATAATGATAATATTAATAATAATAGTTTACATCAAAATAAACATAACACTATTAACTTATACTATTGCAACCAAATACATAATTATAAACAAGGTGAAAAAACTCTCAAAAACATAATACGTAGAAATGTTAAACCAGTGGAAAGTAATAATCAAATTAAACTCATTATATATGATAAAAAATTCAAAACAATTGACCTCATAGTCTATAATAACCCAACAAGCACTAAACTAAATTCTCTACAAAAAACCAATTTACATGCCCATTCAGAGATTGCATCTCTGATACTAATAAAAAACCTAGTACATATATTGGTTTTACTACAACCACACTCTCCTGTAGACTTACATGTCATCTTTCTGATCAGAGTACTATTAAACAACATTTCTCTGAAAGACAAACATGTAGGTAATATCAGACAGATTTTGGTCAACAATACGGTGATCCTTACTCATACACACAGTAAGAGGAACCTGCAGATATTGGAGGCCATGTACATCAAATCTAAACAACCAACACTCAATAAAATCAACTTTAAATCCGGAAATAACATATTACATTGCATTTGACTACATGGTTTTGTTGTCATTTCGCGCTATCATGCGGTGTGACATCATAAAACCGCATCGCATATTTAAGAACTGCGTTTATTATTTTTGGTAACTATTGCCATTGCCAAGCGGAGTTTTATGTCAACACAAAATAAAATCGGTGATTTTTTTTTTTAAATCATATCACCTCGAGCAAGGCGGTAACACCAGTGATGTGCAGGGGGCTACATAGGAGTGAAAAGATTAGAAAAGAGAAAACCGGAAACCACATCCTAAACAGGGAACAAGGGATGAGCCTCTTCACCTGTTCAATAGACATGGGTGGAGTGTGAACCGGGCAATAGTTTAGTCTATCTACTCCAACTGGAAAAAAAAAAAAAAAAAAAAAAAAAAATGGTGAATGTTATAATATTTCAGTCTAAACAACCTCTCTGAAGATGGCTCATGTGAGCCGAAAGCTTAGAAGCAAATCAATAAATAATTATCCAAATGTTGGAGAATTTTTGTCTTTATTTTCAACTGAAATTAAAGCAAAAATATGACGTTTAGAACAGCTCATGATTAAACATAATAGACATTCATTGTCTCTTATATTTAACAGCATATGTTTAGAAAATTACTTGCTGCCTCGATACACTATATATATATATATATATATATACACGCAATACAAGAAATCTAGAAGTGAGCCACCATCTACTGCGGTGGTGCTGGCTCACTTCTAGATTTCTTGTATTGTATTCTCACTCTACTTTTGTACTTTCGTATCGAGCACTTTAATTGTTAAGGTTTCGTCTTGTGTTTTTTTTTCTTTTCAACAGGCACTAGATGTATTGTTCTTGTGCACTGTTTGTTTCTTTTTTACCTTCCCCATTATTTAACCCATGAGGTAGTTCTCACCGGGTTACAAAACGATTTAAATTACTGTTAAGTTAGCATTATTTTTGGATGTTTAGTCTGTCATTATTAGTGTTGTCTTACTGTGATTAAGTCCATTATTATATATATATATATATATATATATATATATATATATATATATAATGAGATAGATATATAAAAATACCAAATATGATTAATAAATAATTAGTAGAATACACAGGTACAGCCAATAGTTGCAGCCTGTAAATGTCAGATACAATAAAGAAACTTAAGTGTGGTAGGCTTCCATTAACCAGGTTAATGAAAGGCAGGAAAAGACAAATATATTGATGAACAGAATGGAAATAAAATGATAAAAAAACAGAAACAATCTTGATGTATTAAAAGTAAAACTTCCATTGATCTTACAGCATTATTTCTATTCTTTTCTTTTACAAAGATCAATATGGAGAAAATAGAACTGTTCCTTAATATAATTGTTTCAGATTTGATGAATAGATAGGTAAGCCACAGGTAACTATGTGAACAATGACTATTGCAGATCATTACATTACCTAAATATTATATAATTAAACAGATTGCTGTATTCCAATAATTATAGTCTAGACACTTATATTCTTCAAGAGGACAGGTATTTTTAAACAAATATGCTTACACAATTTATAACTTTCTGAAAAAAATATAACTATAAGTGAAAGAAAAATGTAATTCATGATAAAAGTAGATTTTTATTAAAAGTATGATTTTTTGCTTTTACAGTCAAGTCAGGCCTGCTACTGGTAACATGTAACTAAGTGCAACCTGCTGTATGGACAGGTGGTTAACATCTAAAACCACTCCCCCACTAGTTTTTTCTTTTGGTAAGGAGGGTGGCATGTTGCTACAAAGAACGAAAAACAAGGCCTGTTAAAGGGGAAATGATCTTCTTATAAGAGCCTATACCCAACATTATATACATGTCAAACTTAGTATATAAATCATGAAAAATTAGAAAATCCACAGTCAATTGCATAAACCCCCTAATGAGAGGACTGAATAATTATGAAAAAGTTTATCTACAAAACTCCAAAGTCGAGGCACTGAATATAACATCTATCAGCTAAGTGACAAATTTTATTTGTATTAATTATATATATATATATATATATATATATATATATATATCTGATAGAATCAACACACATACATATGAACAGACATGTGTCCTTATACATATACTTACAAAACATTTTCCACATCCATATATTTAAAAATAATCACCTATTGCTGTATTACATGTGACACATCTGACCAATAAGAATCAACTCCAAACAACATTCCAGTATACTGTCTGTAAAAATGTTTCATAACCTGATCTCTGAAAAAATTTAAATAAAAGTGAAACATGTTAGATTGAGACACATTTCCTACCTTTTTTTCTTTATGCTCTCATCTTGCATGATTTCAATTTATATATTCAACTCATATATATATATATATATATATATATATATATATATATATTATTATTATTATTATTATTATTTAGTGTATCGAGGCAGCAAATAATTTTCTAAACATATACTGTTAAATATAAGAGACAATGAATGCCTATTATGTTTAATCATGAGCCGTCTAAACGTTGTATTTTGGCTTTAATTTCAGCTGAAAATAAAGACAAAAATTCTCCAACATTTGGATAATTTTTTATTAATTTGGTTCCAAGCTTTTGGCTCACATGAGCCATCTTCAGAGAGGTTATTAAGATGGTAACACAATAACATCCACCATCAGCAACGATTTTATTTTGTGTTGACACAAAATAAAATGATTTGACATAAAACTCCATTGCTTAGCAGAGTTTTATGTCAGCACAAAATAAAATCGTCGCTGATGGTGGATGTTATTGTGTTACCATCTTAATAACCTCTCTGAAGATGGCTCATGTGAGCCAAAAGCTTAGAACCAAATTAATAAAATATTATCCAAATCTTGGAGAATTTTAGTCTTTATTTTCAACTGAAATTAAAGCCAAAATATGATGTTTAGAATGGCTTATGATTAAACATAATAGGCATTCACTGTCTCTTATATTTAACAGTATATGTTTAGAAAATATATATATATATTATATATAATATGAATATAAATAAATGTACATATAGATACAAATGTATATGCCCACAAATATTTTTCTGGTGTTAATAAAACAGTGCTCAATGTAATATAACAGAGCTGTTAAGTATATGTTGATAAATATACATATTATCCCACATCTATAGCCAAAAAGTCAGTTGCATAATGCATGAAACTCCAAGTTGTGCTATAGATGTAGCATAATAATTTTTATATGAAATTAAGAGCAAGTTTTCATATCTTCAACATCAGTTAGGCTGCATCGGGAATTTTATCAATTAAAATAATTTGGGTTAGTATCATTTTCATTAAGTGAGAATATATGTGAGTGTATGTGTCTGAGAGCACAAAATTTCAACACCTTAAATAAATGCTTTAAATTACTCAAAATTAAATATACACATAGTTTACTGGCTAATGATCATATATACAGATCAATATATGTACAGAATAACAGGTTCATTAAGTACTCATATCCACTTTGGACAATAACACAAGCCTATATTATTACATGCATACATTCATATAGATGGTGAATATCATTCTATAATGCATTATTTCATGTCTCTTGTAACTGTGAACAGTACAGTAAGTGTTGTAGATGGGCTGAGTCAAGTTCATAAATGTATCCGACTGTGCATTGAATAATGATGCCATATCTGGTCGAGTGCTCCTGCTATTCACCTAGGGGTCCTTGACAAAATCCAACGAAGAATCTGTAATGTGATTGATCCCAACTTGGCAGCTCAGATACAGTCACTTTTTCACAGGCGCAACGTGGCTTCCCTATGTCTCCTCTACAAATACTTTCATGGTTTCTGCTCAGACAAATTTAGCTCACTGATAACCCCCATAGATGAATTTGCTCGAGCCACAAGATTAGCAACTAGGTCCCATCCTTTTTCTGTGAAACCAATAAATTATAAATGCAAATTCTACTCCAGCAGCTTCTTCTCTTGCACTTCTCGCCTGTGGAATTCCCTCCTGTTTACTTGCTTTCCTGACAGCTACAATGTTCAAGAATGCAAATGTAAAGTCAATAGTCATCTACTATCTCACTAACTTGCTTCCTCTCTCTCATGCTTTCTTCATCCACTCTACTCTCATCAGTATTCTCATCCTTCTCCTTCCCGCTTTCTGACACCCCCCTGTAACCTGTCACTCTTTCTCATAACTTAACTCCTATGTAACTCCCTGCTCAACAGTAGCAGTAAAATGCCTTGCTTGGGATGACACGATTATAAAAAAAATAAAAATAAAAAATAAAAAAATATGTGTGTGTATGTGTTTTCAAAATGATTGAGCACATTATTCTTTAAAAAGAGCCTCTTTTATTCAAAACTTCTTCAGAAAGATTCTCTGTAAAAAAAAAAAAAATGTACAAGAAATAACCATATATGGCAAAACTGAAGAAGTTACTGAATGGTAAATAAGGATCCATGATTAGAATAAAACATACTAAACCCCCCCCCAAAAAAAAACAATAAATTGATGTAAATAAGCTCCTAGTGAGTACAAAACAGAAAAAAAAATTACTCATAACCCATAAGACAAAGAGAAGCTTGATATGAACAACTAAAATATGTAAATATTTAGGTTTGTGCAGTACCCTAAATGCTTTGTCAGAATATTTCAAAGCATAACCCATGCTGTTCACCAAATGTAGTCTAAATGCTGGCTCAAACAAATACTATCACTGATTCCACTCTGTCTAATAGGAGTTAGTATATGCTGTCCAATCCAGTTCTCCAACTAGAAGTTGGTTCACCACACACAATCAGCCTCACACTGACCACATTTCA
This sequence comes from Ascarosepion bandense, assembly GCA_037127315.1. NCBI lineage: Eukaryota > Metazoa > Mollusca > Cephalopoda > Sepiida > Sepiidae > Ascarosepion > Ascarosepion bandense. The sequence goes on along the minus strand of JBBBDQ010001454.1, from coordinate 539,283 downwards.
GTTGATAAACAACAGAACTGCTTTGCATGTAAGGCAAACCATCCTTAACAAAAGATGGGACACTGGAATAATATCAAAGACAACATGCAAGTTCACAGTAGAAAAGCTAGAAGTCGCACAAAATTTATATATATATATACACACACACATACATACATATAAAGCTAGAATGGGTATCATGTCTTGAATGTTGACCTTCCGAGAAATGGATAAAAAAATTCAATGTACTTGGACTACTGTGAGGGTAAGCTGGGAGTCAGGAAGAGCATCTAGCCTTGTAAAACCTTGCTATTTGTTATGATGAGTCTCAGTATGTTTTAAAGTTCAGCAAATGCTAGTGACAGGCATACTTTAGGGATGTAAATTAAAATCTTCTGTCATGTACAACCCACCTTGCTTTATGTGAGATTAATCTTGGTCTTGCTTCAACAAGATGGAAGATAAATTCACAAAAAAATGTTTGGGAAAAAATCTGTCTTCTAAATTATGTGAATAAATTGTCAGAATAACAAAGTAAATTGAGAATTTACACAATTTGGCTAATATAGAAAACATTTGGCAGAGAGAATTTTCTTTAATTACACAGAACAGGACTTCATTTTCCTCAAATAAAAATTACATTTCTTGTATTATTATGTGGATTACTTTAATTATTGAATTTTTAATAATAATTTGTAAAAACTTTAAAATAACTATTTGCTTTTATAATGTAATATTATTATTTTATAATAATTACTTTTATAATGTAATTTGACAGCCCAGGCCCAAGTGGGCAAAATATTTATATCAATATGCTGTCTAAAATGACAGCTATATATATATATATATATATATATATATATAGATGTACATACTATTGAGTATCTTACATTAAGACATAAAAAAATAATCCAATCCAATGAACAGAAGGGAAATGTGTATATATATATATATATATATATATATATATACATACATACATACACACACAAAGGTCTGTATTATAAGAGAATGGTTATATTTTTTTCTTCACTACTCAATGACAGAATTATTGCAAAAATAAAAAAGCATTGATAAAGAACAAACAGATGGCAAGAGCTTTAATAATTGGTAGCAAAGAAAATGAACTAAGCTGATGCCGACTCGCTTTTGTCTCTCTAATGAACTGAGGTGACACAGCTTTACTATTCTCTCTCTCTCTCTCCATGAGCATGACAGGAGGGAAATATACACACACACACACAATGGTCTTTATTATAATAAGGAGTATTCTCATGACAAGAAAATCTATTCTATTCTACTAGAATGCTGTGAAAAACTTTGTACAGTAACAGTAAATAGAACAACAGAAACCACCAAATACTATGAGAGCACCTCGATGAAATAGAAATGTAAATAATTTATTAATGGTAATAATTAAAGTTTCAATATTTTCTGACACAAATTAGAGCTTTAACTTTCTTCATCTATCAACTGAAATTAATCATTTTAACATGTTAACTACAATATTAGAATTGAAGATCAATTTCCTGAGTTAAATGCATGTAAAATGCAGCACAAAAAAAAATTACTTTTAACAAAAAATTCTCAAATTTGAAAGGACTTCATTAAAGTTAACTTTTTCAAACTAAAATTTATTTTTAATAGTGGAAGATTTAATAAACATTTATTTAAAAAGTTTTTAAATTACTGATTTTTCTAGTGCAGGTCTGAAAAATTTATATATATATATATATATATATAATTTAATTTTTATATGCAATTAAGAGCAAGTTTTCATATCTTCAACATCAATTAGGCTGCATCAGGAATTTTATTAATTAAAATAATTTGGGTTAGTATCATTTTCATTAAATGAAAATGTATGCATGTGAGAGCACAAAATTTCAACACCTTGAATAAATGTTTCAAATTACTCAAAATTAAATATACACATAGTTTACTGGCTAATGATCATATATACAGATCAATATATGTACAGAATAAGATGTTTGTTAAGTACTCATAATTAATACACTGTATATCCACTTTATTTACACAGGCCTATATTATTACATGCATACATTTGTATAGATGGTGAATATCATTCTATAATGAACTATTTCATGTCTCTCTTGTTAACAGTACAATAAGAGTTGTAGGTGGGCTGAGTCAAGTATAGTCCAACATATGGTCAGTGAGAGAGAGGTCTAGCAGTTGTGTCAACCAGGAAAGTTGTCAAACATCTTCTAGAACATGTGGTGTAATATCTCCAAGTTGCAAGACTGGTAGCACAATATTCTTGACATACATGGCACTGTTCAATGTTCCCTGCACAAATACCAAAAATGAACTAGGGTCTTAATTTATAGCATCTCTTAAGAATGTCCTAATTTGTGACCACTGAGTTTTAGGTAAATATACAGGGGAATGTCATTACTTAAGTCAGTATTACTTACTATTACAAACCTTACTTTTAGTGGGTAGACGTATTTGAGTTGCTATCCCTGTTATTTTATTTGATTAAACAGTGAAATTTAATAACAGGCATAAACTGAGAAAAAAATGAACCTGCATATCCCTTTTAGTCACCAGAAATCAAGTCTATGTTACACCTGCAAACAACAGCTTGCAAGGAGGCAGAAACTATTTTCATCATTGAACACTACAGAACACCATTTAATGTCAGGTGGCCATCACATGACACACGCAAAGACATAAACTACTTGAGATGTCAGGTGACCATCTCATGACACCAGCGGAAATATGCACCACTTGATATGTCAAAGTGACCTTCTTGTGACACCAGTGGAGACATGCACAATGGTGCTGCAGCCAAATTAGAAGTCTGTCTAGAGGTAAATATACATACAGTTCTACTGCAACAGTTCATAGTGATATTCATTTTGATCAGTACTGTGGGCACCATACAGTATAATACTAGTGCTTTTTCAGTGTATTGATCTTGGTTAATGTAATATATGTCCAGAAGCTAGTAAGAATGTTCTTTTTGCCAGTGTTGCCAATATTAAAGCAATATCAATGCATTATATGTGCAGAAATTCTCTAAAATCACTCTTCAAAGGCTCACAGTTTTAATTCACTCAAATATTTGTACAGAAGGAACCAACAGACATATTCATCATATGACACCTGCTTAGACTGAACAATTTCACCTTAATTATTCATGCATATGCTGTTATTATTATTATTAATAACCTTTTAATTGATCATTCTTTCTAAAAGGTTAAATTGTAAGAAATATGGTCAAGTAATAAAAGAGAAAAGCAAGCTGATAAAAACTACCAAAACTAATTACAAAAATCAAACCATAGCAATACAAAAGACACTGAACTATAATGACACAAATCTCAGACATTGGGTTGATTAACTGTAAAACTACAGGTAAGATTCCAGAGAAAAATATGTAAAGAAAAAAATTTTTTTAAAAAATCATTGTTTCTTCTTTACCTTTAATTGCTATGATAAATATTCAGTTATTGTCAAATTGCAAAAATAATAATTTTCTTAATCAGACAATCAGAACTGATTGCCATTTTTAGCAGAGTGACTAAGCCGCATCATCAACCAAATTTATCTACAGCTCAGATGGTGCACTGGTATAAGAGTTACTATATCACAAAATGGCCAGAGATTTTGGAAATGTCATCAAAATATCTACAATATATTTACATGTATGTAATTGCATCCAGGCCTAAATTGGCATCTTCTTTGAGGTTACAATTTTGGCTTGTATAAATATATGAGAACCTTGAATAAGTTCTTGCTGTTTTCCAACAGATGGCATTCCCAGAACTGTCTGCATGTGCATGTAGTTTCAGACAGTAATGCATTCATAAGGAAGTACTATAAGTAAGCTTGAAATCTAGTGTATATCATTTTGCCAAAGTGTAAACAACTTTATTTTTCATCGTGTTAAGCATGTCAGATTTCGTGCCAAAGAAAGTGTATTTGTGAGGAGTTTTACTGAACTATTTTATTCAAAGAAAATCTGCAGCTGAAGTACACAAAATTCATGTAGAAACTTACAGCAACCATACTGTCAAAAACAACATTTGGAGTTTGGTTTAGATGCTTCAAAAATTATGATTTAAATGTTGAAGATAAAGAATGCTCTAGCGAACTAAAAGATTTTGAATTGGAGGCATTAATTTGTAAAGACTCATGTCAGACACAAGCTGAACTAATAAAATCATTAGGAGTTAATCACACAACAGTCTCAAAATGTTTGAAATCATAAGAAATGATTCAAAAGCAAGGACATCAGCTGCAGTACGAGTTGAAGCCGAGAGACATCAAACAGTGTCTTGATGTTTGTGAACAGCAGCTTCAATGGCAGAAAAGGAAAGGTTTTTTGCATCGTATTGTGACCATCAGTGAAAAGTTTATATGCTATTATAACCCTAAGCGAAAAAGATTGTGGTGTAAGCCAGGCCATGCATCAATATTGGCAGCAAAGCCAAATATTTTTTTTTGTTTAATCATATCTCCCTGAGCAAGGCTGTAACACCACTGATATGCAGGGGACTACATAAGAGTAAAAGCACTAAATAGAAGAGAGTAAGGAGAAGGACAAACCATTTAGAAAGGAGCAAGAGAAGGGAGGGGACACAGGTGTGATGACAGTTGCAGATGTGGAGAGAAAGGAAAGGATATACAGGGTGGTGAAGAAAGAACTAGGGTCAAGTGGTCAAGAGATGAGTATTGACCTTGCATTTGAATTCCTGGAGGTTGTAGCTGTCAGGAAAACAAGAATAAGGAAGCAAGTTCCACAAGTGGGAAGTGCAAGAAAAGAAACTGCAGGAGTAGAATTGTAGTCTGCATTTGGTTAATCTAACTGTGAATGGGTGGGACCCAGTTGCCAGTCTGGTTGCACAAGTAAACACCTGTTGCAGAGGCACTAGTGACTTAAGTTTGTTAAAGCAAAAGCCATGAAAGTATTTGTAGAACAAAGGGAAGCCACATACTGTCGGTGGGAAAGTGGTTGTAGTCGAGCCGCCAAGTTGATAACTATCCCATTACTGATTCTCCTTTGGAGCCTGTCAAGAACACTGAGGTGAACAGTGAGGGCACCTGACCATATATGGCAGCAGTACTCCATGCATGGACAAATGGTTGATTTGTATATATGCAGGATGGTTTCAGGCGGGAAAAACATCCTGACTCGACGTAATGACCTAACCTTCCTAGCAGTGGATTTAGCTATTGACTCAATGTAGTGATTCCACTGGAGATCAGAAGAGAGGGTAAGGCCAAGGAGGTGCAGTGTATTACTCTCAGGAAGACTCGCTTGATCCATGCTTATGGGAGGCAAGAGAGGTTGCCTGTGATGATTGACAGACAGCAGCTTGGTCTTAGACGCATTGAAATTTACAAGCCACTTTTTACCCCAATTCATCACAGAATGTAGATCCCTCTCAAGATCAGCAGTGAGATTATGTTTGCCCACTGCACTGGGTTTCTTACTGATGCGGGAGTAAATTGTGGTATCCATGCTTCAAAGCTTCTGCTCTGCATTTGGTGAGATCAACTAAGTGCAGCTGCTCAAACCAACCGAAACCATCATGGAAGATCACTATCAACTACAATTGATGTGTTTGAGCCGAGGATCAAAGAAAAAATGGCTGCTATAAGTGCAGTGACACAAAAAGTGATTTTGCAACATGAAAACACTAAGCCACATGTTGCAAAAAGGGTAAAAATCTACTTGGAAACGCTTAAATGAGAAGTCCTACCCCACCACTGTATTCACCAGACATTGCCCTGTCCAATTATCACTTGTTTCAATTGATGGTACATGGCCTGGCTGAGCAACATTTTTATAGAGATGCCTAAAATATGGGTTGACTCATGGTTAGCCTCAAAAGATGTCATTTTTCTGACATGGAATTCAAATGCTGCCAGAAAGATGGAAAAAAGTAATGGCTAGCAATGAACAATATTTTCAGTGATATGTTTCTTATGAATTTTTGTAAATAAAACACGACTTTTCATGAAATTTCAGCAAGAACTTATTCAACGTCCTAATATGTAATACTCAAATTATCTAATAATAGACACAAACATATGTAATACCCAATAGCTCTATGGTAAGAATAAGAAAAATAAGAACAAATTTGGAGATATAAATCAAAGAGAACTATAACAGAGAATAAAATAATATTAACATCAGAATGGTAATGGAATGTGCAGTCAAGACACAGCTGATAACAAGAAATGAAATTTGATGCCATTCAAAATTAAACATATCGTTTGAAGAAACAAAACAACTCAAAACATCAAATGAGAAAACTTTTACTAACTGCCAATTTGTATCATTTTTATTAAAAAAAAACTTTTGAAAAAGATACAAACCAAAATGTCTCCAAATGAATAAAACCTTATTTACAACTCTTAGTCCTCAAGAGAACAATGCTGAGAAAATTTCATATAAAAAATCCAACATACATTCTTCATAATTCATTGATCATACTAAGAAGAGACTTCAGTAAAACATCAAAAAGTAAATGTTAATAATCAGATATTTCTGAAGCTAATTCCAAAAACTAAAAATAACCTTTCAGTTAAACTCCTGTAACCTGTAAAATTATATTAAGCTGAATAGTCTTTTTTAAATGACAAATCCCTGTTGCCAGTCTTTTTGTCTTACAAGCATGAAAAGTACAAAGAAACATGAATGAGAAATTACATAAATTCCCAAAGAGGATTATCAACATATTCCAAAATGTCTGACTACATACTACAATTTAACTTTCATTCATTGATATGAATTATTAAAGACTAGATTTTTAAAATCTTTTTGCAAGTTTGTTTTTTTTTAAACATTTTTTGGTTGTTTTACAATTCTTTAAAAAACTGGCATATTCAGGAATTGAAATCCAATGTCCACACATTTTATTTAAATGAGATACTACAGATTTCTTAAGATGAAAAAGAAATAAGCCAAACTTTTCCAGACGTTAAGTCATTGACATCAACAACAAACTTATTAAAGTTTATGTTCTCATGTGCAAAGCACTCATTCTTTTATTTGATATCATTTTGTGAACCAAGATTTTAATGTTTCATTATGCATCTCAACTGCAAATCCCAACTGAAGCAAAGAAACAGTCAAAAGGAAAATAAGAACAGTTTTGTCAATAATCCCATCAAACTGAACAGACATCGTAATTGCATTGCCAAGTAATCATCTTTTGTCTTCATTATATTATCTATTTGTAATATCTTCATGATGCTTGAGAATTAGAACAAAAGCACAAAAACATAATTGTGGGAGGAGGAGAACAGGAGCAAGTTCTGCTTGTGTACATATTATCTTTATATAATTGCATCTAATAAGAAATGTCTTTGCATATCAAAGGATATAATAGGAAAAAAGAGAAATATTTCTTAAAATAACTTTTGTATTCGTGAGAAGAGCAGACTGATAAAGCATATAAATTAAATCAACACAGTACTATGCTTCAATAAGATATTTTTTCAAAACAGTTTTTATATGAGTAAAGATTTTCAACACCATTTTTCATAACAATGATAGCAAAATCTTAGAAGTGTCTGAACTTTATTTGACTCTTTATTACATGTACTAATTGTAATCTAAAAACGATCTCCACATGAAATTATGGTAATGAGCATTTTTAAGTATTTAAGCACTATGATTTCTTCTCTTGCTTAACAGAGAAAATAACTGTTTGACGACAAGATACTCACTGGTGACAAAAAAGGAGATATTAGACAAATTCAAAACAAAGATTTAAAGCAGTTTTCAATACCTTAAACCAAGTAAAACCTTTTTAGGGGAAATGCAATGTTTAACATTGATGAAAAGATTGTGTCAAAAGGACAGTTATTCCTTTGACACCCTCATCAATATTTACTTACAAGATTATAAAAATATGTCAATGAAGTACAATGCAGTATTTGTTTAACATTTTATAAAGAAATAAATCTTGAAAAAATTTTTATTAAAAAATTTATAAAAATTACAAATTATCAAAATATGTAAACCAACATTATATACCATTTTATAAATGACTATGAAAACAAGTTTTTTTATTCAAACTGATAAATAAATTTTAATATCTTATCAATACCCAAGTACAAAAAAATATATAAATCCATTTTCATATGTTTGAGTATTATTAAAATTTTAATCATCGCATTGCCAAAAGAATCAAAAGTGTATATAGTAATAGTAATGTCAAAGGGATAACTGTCCTTTTGATATGCAAATTTTGAGAGATTGGGCACAAAAATTAAACATTGCCTTTAAAAATTTTTTTGCATTTGGTGTGATTCAAAGAGATTCATTTTTATTAATTGCTACAATTTGCACAATGCAGCAGTGAAGAATTAATTTGATGCATTGAATGAGAAAAATACCTCCTCTTCTGAGCAAGGAAGCTCACTAATGATGTTGCTGAATAGCAATGTCCATTCTACATGCTACAAATGTTACTTAGCAAACAATCATGGAACATATGTTTTTTGCAGATTTGCTCTATGTCAAATTCCTTAAAATCAACAGTTTTTACAAATTCAAGTTTTCAAAGACTTTGTCAAATCAAAACTGGAATTATTCATTTATGAGAGAATATTCAATTTGGCTTAATGGTTGCGCAAGGTCAGAAAAAGCTAAGAAAAATACTATGATAACTGATAATTCTATTAAAAACATACTTGAAACTTTTGCATCAATATGTGAGTAAAACAAAGAAAAAATTACCTTATACCATAAGTATAAATTCTATGCAAATTAGAGCATTCTTTAGCCATACAAAGGGTATCCAAAGTAAAGTAAAAGCAGTTACTAATCCAACATGTATAGTACTTAAATAACCTCCTTTGAGAAGATGGCATCAAAGGATTTCAGACACCTTCACAACATCAGCATCATCTGTTCAGAACAACCTGCAGGTAAATGTAATATGATCTAAACCAGTAGTTCTTACCCAGAGGTGCTGCACTCTCTAGGGGTGCAAGATTAGTCCTAAGAGGTATGAGAATACAGAATCATTAGGGTTGGTTTAGTAAGGAAACTATAGTGTAGTGTTAATGATGACAGCGACATTAAGGAAGATCTCATTGATCTGAGAAACACTCATAGAATCTAAATGGAGTTCACCAATGGTCGCCTTGAGCAATTCTGGGTTTCTCAGTTGGACTGGCAAAAAAAAAAGCTCTTGCTGCACTGGTGTCTTTTACAACTACATACCTTTGCAAAACTTGATTTTCCTGTCTACTTTGCAACAAAATCAATAGCAGAAATCTACTGGATCCTCAATACAACATGCAATTAGCACTCAGCACTAAGATTTGATGTCATTATAAACAGAACACAACAGTAACATAATTTTTCACAACACACCATGCATATGTGACGAGGAAGTTAGAAGCGTTTTTTTGCCACTAAGGCCTTGGGTCATGACTAAAAATAGTCACCTTAGCAAAAGAATAGTAGTAACTAGGTTATTTGGTCAGGTTTTTGCCAATCCCCCAAAAAGTAGTAGTAACTGGTCATGCGGTCATGGTTCTACCACCCCAAAAAAAGGAGAGTAGTAGGATTTGGGTCAGTTGGTCAGGTTCTATGTTTCCCAAAAAGAGATTAACTAGCCTGGTAACTATGGATACAGGGAAAAGAAGGAAAAGACCAGAAAAAGAATGGGCCAATGAATATAGGACCCTGTTTCTATATAAAAAGAAAAAATAGTAGAAAACCCCAGAGTTGTGGGGGCTACAGGCCATACGTAGACTCCTCTCCAGCGATTAGTTCAAGATGTCAAAAGAACTTTTTCATAAAGCTACCAGCTGAAATTCTCCATACGAAAACCTTCCTCAACATCCAGTGAATACACCATGTTGCTGCCGTGAAAGGTAAAGATTGTTTCGTTAATCATTCCAAACCCTAGCTGTGTATAGTTATATCTATATATTCTTTAGCTGAGTTAAATGACCACTTTCCATTCCACCTAAACTTCCTCCAAATATCTTCCTTGTTAGACCCACCTTTTATTTTCCCGAGAATATTGAGTAAAACTAGTACAAAGTTGAACTTGTTCTAGTGTCCATTATTATATAGTTCTGTCACCTTATACCTGTGTTTTTGCTAAATATTTTTGTGTGTTAAAATAAATTTCCTGTTTGCATCTTGCGTTATAGTTTACATCACTCCCTTCAGCATTATTCCAAATAAATTGTGTTTGATGCGTTGCTGACCCAAATGGGTTCGTAACATATATGATGCATATTATACTATGTTACCATCATTTTATTTTATTTTTTTGCTAATCATAGGTTGTGAGAGCAACAAAATTCTTTCCTTCCTTGATAGTCTTTACTTTCCAATAGCATCGACTTGCTTCAAGGTCAGACCTTTTCTGTTTCTCCCTTGTCTCAGGCAATACTACATTTATATTGCCATAGTTGGTTTCTGATTGGCTGGTCAAACCAATCAACACAAGTAACTAATCATATAGTTAGGACATTCTCTCATGAACCTCTTTTGGTCATGCCCGGTCTCATGAGAAGTAAGCCACATTTTTCTCTGCCATCCTGGCAATTCCTCACCTTAATTATGGACCTACACTCAAGACAAGTTCTTGCCCACTTTGCACCATGAGGTCTCTTTCTTCATTACTCTAATATATACTTAACCTGGGTTTTTGTAATGCATTATTTTGCTCTCAGTTATGTGAATAAAAATTAATGAAATTTGTAATTAACAAACAAGATCAACATTTTATTTCTGATTGTTGTAGTATTGCTATTAAAGAAGCTAATTCCAAACCAAAAGTTCTCCTATAATAATTAGCATACTGTTGTATCCAAGAAAGGATTACAATATACAAGATTGTTACTTGAGGGTAAAAAAAAAACAATGTGACAGTAGATGGAAAGAAGAAAGTGATATTGCAATAGAGAGAACAATAAGTAGATAAACAGAGATTAGTAAGACATTACTAATCTCCAAAGCAAGACGCTGGTGAATGCAGTGATCACTATAGTTCTCTATAACTAGTAAGTCCACATAGGGAAAAAGGGGTGTAGGATATTTTATTACAACACCTTCCCCGAGTTAATTTTCCATGATATTCTGCTCAATATATTTTCTTTTTTGGGTCAGGACACAACCATTTCACTTTTTTCTTCTCTCTAATGCTCTCACATCTCACTAATATTTGTGCTGGTGGCATTTGTGGCATTAGTGGGTTTTGAGGAGCTGATACTTCTTTCATTGGTGGGGTTAGAGGAACTGATATTTTCAGCATTGGTAGGGTTAGAGGAAGTGGTATGTCAAAAACATCATACAACACTTCCATCGGCATTTCTTTACCCATTTCTTGTATGACATCTTTATGCCTGGGCCTTAACTGGTTTAAGTGTCACTTATGTTCAAATTTTTCACCTTTCAACATACAGGTTACTCTGCCAAGTCTTCTAGTGATTGTTCCATCTTCCCAGAAATTCTTTCCACTTCTATAGTCTTTGAAAAAAACTTTGTGATCAAATCTTTTAAGCCCGGAGACAAAGTTTTCTTTTATTATGTTTTTCTTTGCTGGACTTGGCAACAGCCTGTCAAATACTAAGCAAATTCTCCTTGCAAACATCAGTTCAGCTGGTGACATGCCTGAAACTGTTTGGGTTAGAAGTGATTCTGTACACGATAAAAATTTCTGAATAAATACTCCTCTCATCTGTGTCCAAGCTGTGATTCTTTCTTAATGATCTTTTGAAACTGTCCACAAATCTTTCTGCTTGACTGTTGGAGCTGGAATAGTTGCAGTGTGTTCAGTGACCAGAGATGTACAGAAATTTTAAAATTCCCTTCCAGTAATCTGTGTCCCATTGTTGGTTACTATATTTTGGGGCACACCAAAACAACTAGAAAGTTCATTCAGCACATTTATAGTAGTTGGGGATGGCAGGTATTTGCATTTGAAAATTTCCAGCTACTTGGAATAGCTGTCCATAATTATTAGGTAGTAGTGACCATTTTTGTGGTACAGTGGATATCGGCTCGGAATGAGAAGCCGGGGAACCGAGTTCAAATTCCAGTTGAATCCATTGTATTCACTTACGTGCAAATACCCTTGGGAAAGATATTAATCCATCTCTTCCTTCCAGTTATGGGTTAAATAGCAGGACAGATTGAGTTCTATAGCCTTGGTCGGCAACCAGTCTACTGCAGAAAGCAATGGCAACCTACTGCGGGATAATCTTCTGCCCAGTCAGTCATGTCTCTTTTGAGACATGATTGCCCAAGTGTGTATCACATATGGCACTTAACTAACTGACTGAGTGACCATTTACATTATTTTGTTATAAACTTATTTACATTCAAAAATTTTAAGTTGGATGTTAAACAGTTAACCATCGTGTTATTTATAGGGGGGAAAATGTATGAGAAAGTGGAAGAAGCTTACTTGTAACACATTTCATCCTTCAGCCAAAATTCGACCGCGGTTTCACTCACCGGATCGTCCTGACGATCCGGTGAGTGAAACTGCATTCGACTTTTGGCTCATTTTTAGATTTAGTTCATATCTTTGCTCTGCTTTCGTACTTTCGTATTGAGCTCTTTTTTGTTAAGGTTTTTGTCTTGGGGTTTTTTTTTCTTTCAAACACAGCTTTTGCTTTGTTTGTTTCTTTTTCTTTATCCCCCTTTACCCATTTGGTGTTACTTTTTGGGTCTGACGACTTTGTTTAACGTTTTGTTAGTGGTAGAACTTTATGATTTTAATCATTAGTGATACTGTTTTCTTTGTACGTTCTTCTATAGTAATAATAATTATATATATATATATGTGTGTGTGTGTGCATGCATGCCCAAAAGACACAATTATAAAAAAAATTTTAAATTAAAAGAAAATGGTTAAAATTCAAAACCTATTATTTAAAATACATAAATTAATCTTAAAACTAATATAAATAACAATTATATTATTAAAAAATCTAACAATATTTACTTTCATTTATTCGACATTAAATTACAATAATTACCATCCTCCAAAATTTACCTTGGCTGTCATTTAGCCTGATATATATTTAGGAATGTCTCTTAAGTTTAGCAATTCTGCAAACAAACAACATTTTTACTTTTGTTCATAAATACTTGCAAATTAAAATCATGCCTTGATAAATTATATCAGAGAACAAAATGCATCAGCTAAGTCTTATATATAAAACACATTTTAGTCATCTTTATTTGCTTACAAGCAAGTGCTGCTTCTTAAATACAGAGACATTACCTTATTTGCACTTCTGTTACAAGGTGGTTGCTTTATCATTTTGTGAAAACACAAAAGAATCTATTTGTTATCTATTCTATAAGGATATCAGATCTAAATTTTTATGTGTACAAGAAATGTTTACCCTTGCAAAGCCAATAAAGTCCCAGAGTACTCAGTCTCCTTTAAAATAGATGAAGACAAACTGAGCTTTTTATTCCTTTTCAGGTTGTATTCAAGATAAACTAAAAATCAGAACTTCAAAAAACAATTGCGTATAAGACTAAGTTAAAATATATTCTATACCAATGTCAAAAGCTACAGAGAAAACATTAATTCTTTTGCTACATATTTTTCTTCATTCACAAATCAGAACCACCAAATCCATATTTGCCATATAAGATGCATGTTCGAATAAAACAAGTACATTTTTAGTCTGAATTTGAGTTTTGTTTAACAGCATATCATCCTCTGTAGGTTATTTAATACCAAAAAGGTGGGGGGTTTTAAGGTGTTATTTTGTTATAGTGAGAAGTTTGATTTAGTCAGATTTTAATGAAAATTTTTTGTTCTTATTCTTTTTTATTTTAGAAAAACTGAAAATGTCTTCTAGTTTTGTATTCAAAAATGTTCTGAGAATTTTTTTCCTTCAAAAATGTGTTATGGTAATAATTTTTTCTTCAAAAATGTATTGTTGGTAATATTTTTCCTTCAAAAATGTATTCTATAAAAGTTTATTTTTATCTATATATTTCTATAAAAGTCTATTTCTATACTTTCATAGTGTTTCGACCCCAATTTGGGGGTTGACTATTTGCCCATAGCTGGATCCTGAAAACAACAGCAATTAAGAGGTGGTTCCATGTTCCTCACAACCTCCTAATCAGAGGCCTTGCTGCTAGATGCAGTTTACCATCATGCCCAGGACCAAGGTCCATTTTTAAAAGAAAAAGTAAAATTCAGTAAAAAGATGTGGGTGTGAACTACTTCCCATTAAGTCAGATCTTTTCAGTACTCCCTTCATATATTGTTTACACTGTTGTCTTCATCTTTACTGTTGCATTCATAATGTTCCTGCTTTCTTCAGGTGATATTTGTTGGAATTTTGAACCAAAACCTTCATTTAGTTCATTGTTCCAATTTCACGTACCATACATTTGGATATCTCAATTTTAATTCATTTGCCTTGATAGCTCTGCAAGTTTTTGTTCTCTCTACTGAAGCCAGGAATTGAATTCACAACTTTTTGGATCAATCAATCACTGAACCATGTACCCTCTAAAGAAGGCCAAAGTATACAACAGCCAAAACATTGTGAGTGTAAAGGTGAGGACAACAATGATCCTTTTGTGCTTGCTCAGCTTTTCAAAATAGTGTTAAACTGGATGCAGAAAGGAGGCAGATTTTATAGAGCAACAGCCATGTGCTTAATGGAAGCTGTTGTCTTCTTCTATGTGCCATGTTCCTTCAGGACGTAGGCGATCATAGCCCTCCACAACTTCCTGTCCTTTCTAGTCTCTAGTAAAGTTTGACTTTTTGCTATATCTCCCAATTCCTTTTCTGACAACCATTTACACAAGCTTGGTAAGTAGGTTATATACAGCTTTTCTATGTCTCTCTTGCATTCAATATGTCCTTTGAGTTGCAAACTTTCCGAACCCTCTTTCTTCATCATGTGCCCTGAAAGTTTCAACTATCTCTTTCTTATGCTATGTGCAAGTATACTTTTTGTTTCTATTTTTTCTAAAACTTTGTTGTTCATGTGTTCAGTTAATCTTATTCTAAGCATCCTTCTGTAGAACCATATTGTCTTTTGCCTCAAATCTCTTCTCCATGGTCCAGTATTCAGACATATAAGCATACTGATATCACATACATATTCAATACTATTTTCTTTGTTTCCAATGAAATTTTCCTATTTATAATTTGTTTAACTTTTAAAAGGCATCTTTCACTATCCCAATGCAACTTCAGATTTTGTTGCATTTTCCATGTGCTGAGAAAATACATTCTAGATATTAAAATTTTTGCACCTGTTTAATTTTTTATCTCTAATTTGTAATTTGCATCTTTGACCATGCATTTTGTATTCTTACAGTTGATGTTTAGTCCTTCTTGCTTTCCTTTGCTACCTTCTGTATAAGTTCCTGCAATGTCCTTTTTGTGTCTCTCTTCACTGTGCCATCTGCATATCTTATGTTGTTAAAATTATGACTGACAATATTGAATCCTGTTAAGACTGCTAATTTTCTCAGGTTTACTTAACTGTAAAGACTAAAAAAGTTTGGCGAGAAGACCCATCCTTGTCTTAAGCCCCTTTCTATTTTTATGCATTTACTAAATTCATTTTCTATCTTCATGAAGGCAGTTTGCTACCAGAAAAGTTTAAATAAATCAAGCTTACTTAGCAATTCTCACAATACTTTGTGATGTACTCAGTTTTTAATTTCAATGATCTCAACATTAAATACTATCCACAGTTAAATCCAGTACAGAAAAATTTAATGGAATAAGAGACAATCACAAGAGTTCATATTTTTTTTTAAATCATTGTAAGTAGCAGCAAGGTACTTATTACAGAGTTTAGATAGAACAGTACCCAGTTCAGGGGCACATTTCTGAAGGTCTATTGCAGGGATACCATCAAGTTCACATGCTTTGAAGAGATCCAGTTTAGAGATGATGGCAGAAACCATGGACGAAGATATATGCATATCAATCAATAGGGACTGAGAGTCAGGCAAAAATGCTCTAGATGAGCTGTGAGTATAATCTGAGGAGAATTTATGAGCAAGACATTCTGCTTTATCAATAGAAGAAGTTAACAACTCTAATTGAGTTAAGAGAGGAGAGACAAAAGTCTGATATTAATGAGAGAGAAACTATCTTTTCAAAGGGAGTTCAGCATACTTTGATATTTAATGGATGGCATGAAACATACAGGAGGAAACTGTACAGAAAACCTTGTTAACTGCACTAACTGTTGCCCTGTTGAAAGAGCAACCTCTCTGCTATCAATCCAATAGTCTAACAACTTTGCTTTGCACTGATTGAAAATTAAATCATATACTTTTTTTATGTATTTCCTAGTGAGTGGTGAAGTGATGATTGATATTAAACATGCTTTCATTTTAAATAATGCATGTATGCTCATTATGGCCACCAAACAACACTATTTACCTTAATTGGTTTACATTATCAAGGTTTATGCATGCAGTCAAGCTGTAGAGACTAATAAGAAAAGCAAGAACATTTATATTCTCAAAAACAATAATATGATTCTGATAACTTCTCTAGTGAATGAACATTAAAGAAAAGCAATTGTAACTTGAAAGATCTTTTTTTCTAACAATATCAAGGAAGCAGGAAATTGTTTGGCTTTCCAGCCAATCAACATCTGTAGAACCAGGTTTAGAATAAATTTAAAACAACTGATATTATATCTTTGCAAAATTCCTTTTCTTTTTTGTTGCATGAACATAGGAGTGCATATTTTATTACCTCTTATAAAATGAAAAATAAGACATTTACCCGGAAAATTACTATCTAACATCAGTCATGCTCAAATAGTTTTGAATTGATAAAAGTCTAATGAAAAAGACAATTCCTCCTCTTACAAAAAAAAAAGGATAATGTAGATTCTGATACTAAAAACTGAGCACAAAATTCATACCAATATCCAAACTCATCATTTAATAAAAATGTCATTATGCACTGATAGATCTTCCTCTCCCACTTTATATATATATATATATAGAGAGAGAGAGAGAGAGATAAATAGTGTCTAATTAAAAAATGAATATCTACTCAAATACAAGTATTGATTAAAAATAATGTTCAAATAAATAAATTAAATATGCTAGTTGTTAATTCCATTTCATTAATCTTTGGTACTTTGATTAATATTGTCTATTTACAGTTGTTTACATTACAATACATTTCAGAGCAGAGATGATTGTTTACAAGAAATTGAAAATTGTGTATATAAGGCTTAATTTTTCATTTAGACTGTGAAATCATTCATGGTTGAGTGATCTAAGATGCACCAGATCAATTGGTGTCTTCCTTTATGTTGTTAGAGATTGAAAGTTCAAATCTAACAAAATTTCTCATAAATAATAAGGCCGGTAGAAATATATATATATATATATATATATATAGATATATGGTTTAATTCAAAACAGAATATCTACTCAGATACGAGTATTGACTAAAAATAATGTTCAAACAAATTATATATATATATATAGTGATGTAAATTAATAAATATATATATGAGGGTGCACCTGTGTATAGTATTATTATTCAAGTGCTAATATAAATAAATATACGAATTATCCTATGTCTATGGCACAACCTGAAGTTTCATGCATTATGCAATCATCAGGTGTATATTTCAAACTAACAGTTTAATACATTTGAATTTAAGTTCACTCAATGTTCATGGATATTAAATCTGATAAAGTTACTGCTTTTTTAATAACAAGATTCAAAATTTAAATATTCTAAGGTTACATGTACATAAAAATGTAAAATTAAAATATAAACTAAAAAAATATTAAAAACAGTAAAATGCAGAGAAGAAATCAAAGTGGTGTAAATCATAAAATGTAAAATCTTAAATATTCAAATATTACATGTAGATAAAAATTTTAAATTTTAAATAAAAATAAAAAATAAAATTTAGAATTTAAATTAATAATTAACAATGCAGGGAGCTAAAATTAAAGGGGTTTAATTAATAATTGTTAAAAGTAATATTGTGGTGGGGAAAGAAAGGGGCAAATGTATGAAGGAATCTATACCACTCTGCATCTAAGAATTTAGGTATATTTTTCTATGATACCATGTGATCATTAAATCACTTCTTTTTTTTTATTAAGCAAATTAGGATTATTGATATGGTTTAAGATGACAAGTTTTTCTAAAAGGTAAGGATTACATCTTTCTCCTTTTGCTTATATATCTCCAGCTGAAAAAAACCCAACAAGTCTAGAATCCAAAGTTCACCGGGATTTACTTTTAAAAAAGTGCTCATTATCAACATAGGTCATAGAACATAATATAATTAAATTTGTTTTTTTTTTTAACTTAAATTAATTTAATTAAATTAGTTTTTCAAAAACAAATTTAATTATATATATATATATATATATATATATATATATATATATATATATATATATACACACACACACTTTTTAAAAATTATTTTTGCTATCCTAATATGCCTTCAATTTTCAGTGTCACACTTTATACCCACTGTTAAATTCACTTACTTTATTTTTTCTTCAGAAAATTTTAATACCAATGATCAATGCACTTGAGAATTATCATGTAACATATTCTGATAGGCAAATGGTGACATTCTGTATTACACTGGTGACAAAATTATTGAAGCTATGATCTGTTGGTGGAAAATGATACAGACCAAACACTTATCAACAGTAGTATAAAGCCATCTTAAAACACAATCTTTAGTGTGACTATTCAGTTCATTTTGCATCTGATTATAATGATTTGATATTTGTTGTTGCTTTTCTACTTTGCACATTTAATCTAAACGTTGTCCTTGTCATCATTTTCAGACAAAAGAAAGTTTCCTTTTTCTAATAATTTCTGTTAATTTTTCTATTACTTTCTAATAATATATCTGATATCATGAGACTTTTTTTATTACAAATTTGATTAATATCAGTAAAAACAATAAAAGTTTGTATGAGTAAATCACAGAAATTTAAGCAATTAAGATCCTAAATTTGGAAAAAAAAACAAAAATAACAAGTGTCTGGTAGCATACATTTGGTTGCAGTTACAAAGACATTTTACAAATATCAGCACTCATTTATATTGCAATTTTAAAAACACTGTATTCAAATATCTATCATTAAAACTCACCAAGTATCATTTTTACCTAACTTAAAGACATTTCTAAAGGTAAAACGGTATTTTTGCAAGAGACAATAAAAACAATGATGTATTTAAAACAGTGTAATTTGGCCAAACTTGTTAAGACATAAAATGATAATCAACAATAAACAAAGAGGAAATGCAAACACATTGGCAGTATCATAAGAGCTATATCCATTTATGTATATAGTTGTAAAAGATACTGAAAAGAATCTTCACTGAGTTTCTTTATAGAATTATAATTATCAAACATAATCAGGATGTCTCCAACAGCAATGTTACACAATATATATTAAAATATATAGTGTTGCAATATATTTACACACACATATTATATATATATATATATATATGTGTGTGTGTGTGTGTGATTGTATTACAGTTCTTAATCAAATATAAATTTACATAATTCTAAATTATTCACATGGATATTTATTGGTAGGTTTTGCATCCAAGTAGATGGGAGAGAGTATATGTGTGTGTGTGTATATATATATATATATATATATATATATATATATCATACACACACCCAAAAACCTTAACCAAAGCATTAATAATATCCATTTTCTGCAGCTGAGATCATTAATGCAAAGAACAAAAAGTTTTTTAAAAAAAGCAAAATTTGGGAGAAGTTTATGCAAGCTGAGAATTGAAGCAGAAAGAGAAATAGCAGGAAAAGATGGGCAATATGTAATTCATAATCATTTCCCATATGACAGGTTTTGCAGGAAAAATTATGGAAGTAAACATGATTAAATAGAAGCAATGAAATGAAAAAAAAGGAGAGATGATTAGAAGAGGCAAAAAAACCTTGCTAGTGGTGTGAATTTAAAAGAAGATTAATGTAACTAAATATATTCTGAAGCACATAAAATACATCTTTGCAGAAACTAATTTAAAATTAGTATTTCTCCTTAAGTCCAGTGTTTTAATCAGAAAATAAACTCATCTTTATCAGACAAATTTGTAAGAGTTTTCTCACAAGCACAGAATTGCCAACACTTGCTTCAGCAAGTTGAAGGGTGTTACAAAACTAGTTTGTACTAATTACCAACTTTTAATTATAGCATTTGAATTATCTACGATTCTGGAAGCTGTTTAATGTCAACTACTCTCAAATGATGCCTATCTGATTATTTGAAAGTGTTATTAGGCAGAATTTATATATATGCAAATATGGCTAAATTTAAACTATGAGGGACATTTTTATCACAAGAGACCCCTTAGCTATAAATATATGTATTAATAAGTTCATTGACTAATGATGAAAAAAAGCATTTATTTTATCAGAAATTTCAACATAAACACCTTCATTGATTGTGTGCTTAGATAAGTGCTTTTCCACTAATAACACAAATTGTTTGTATATGCTCTCATATAAAGTACATCATAAAATATTAAGTTTCTGCAAGAATTGGAAAAAAACTGATAAACAAAAAAAACTAATGTAAACTCTTAATTTACCCAAAAATAAATAAGAAAAAAATCAGCCTTAAAAAATTATTTTCTAATCACCTTGTATCTTTATCTCTTTATGACATTTGACAGAACAAACTGTTATAAAAAATGTTCTTAGAAATAAGGTCTAAAAATGACCAGCAGTAAACTAAAATGAAAAGATAACCGCTGATAAAAGATTATTTTCACTATTTATATTCGGACTGTTGTTCTCTTTGTTATTTTTATCCCAACATTTTGGTCACTGTGCCCTCCAGCCCTCCTCAGGTGTGCACCAACCTAAGTAATCTACAAGGAATTCTAAACTGAACCCTTTATTTAATCTATAAGGGTAGACTGTTCTCATTCATATGTCTTATTTACTACTGTTTAGTTATTGCTCACCCATTTTTCACCGAGTGCAAGTACAACACTGCCCAATCCCAGGATTCAACGCACAACCACTATGTCACCAAATTCACAAACCAATGTTTTTACCCACTAGAACAATTTGCTGAAGTAAACTTAAACCTAACATTGGCTGCTGATTAGGCTGCAACTGCTGCTGCAATTGAAGGTCATGTACAAGCTATATAGTGACATGTAGGTGTTACATGTTTTGGTTTAAAACTATTTCTTTAAGGTAGGATCAATATTATAACAGTAAAGATCAGCCAAAATTAGATTTTTAATATAGAATTAAAAAGATTTCTCTAACAGAAACAGGTACTTTACACTGATCTCTAGTAAATGATCTGAAGAGAGGATTTTTTTTTTTTTTGATAAACAAATATTTTCTCGTATGTCTTTCACTCTGGTCAGTTGGTCAATGATCATTAGTCTTAATAAAGTAACTTCTGGAATGTATTTATTATTTATTTTAATAAAATTTTCCTATTACTTTTACTACCTTTATTATCTGAATAAAATCCTTGTCTAGAAGTGGAATATTGGCTTACATCTAATATAAATTGTAGTTATCAGATTAAATGAAATAAATCTTCTAAAAATGATTACAAAACATCACTATCAACATCAGGTTGGATTCCTTTTTATGTGTTCAGTTGATCTGAATAAATGTTTGCAATAAAACCTGATTATAAAAAATGCTATTTTGATGCAAACATTTAAAGCAGGTCTCTCAGTCTTGAATAAAAGGGATTCAACTACTACACTTGGCTGTGTGTCCAGTGACTTGATCCAGAGTTGTGAGTTCAATACCTGGCTACAGAATTGACTTAAAGGGAGATAACTGATACTGAGACATCCAGAAGAGGTATGGCATGTCGAACTAGAACAGTCTAACCCAGTGGGCAAAATAAAAGGTTCAGTTCAAAATTTCAATCACCTGAAGAAGGTTGCAGCATACAATGGCCAAAATATCATGAATATAGAGACAAAGATGAAGACAATGATCCAAATGATGTAAATATACACTATTTAATAAGAATTAAATGGCTAGAATCTTCTAACTTTTAAAACAGTAATAAAAATTCAACTTCAATTATTTTGCAAGAATTTTTCATAATATAAAAAATATTTGATCAATATTTATTTCTTGTAACAATTAAATAATAAGGATAAAACAATTTTGTCAGCTGTTAAAACAAAATACAATCAATTTTATTTACAAATGGCTGGATGACATGGTTATAATGCTTGGACCAAAATGGTAATAGTGATGTTAAGCCTAAATTTCACTGCAAGCATTCAAAGCAACTGAGCACACAATGAGAAATCTGGCTTAATTTAATCTTCTTCAAAGTAGGAAGTTATCCCCTTCTGAAGCCACACACTTTTTTTTTCTTTTACACACATTACATAAATTATTCTATTTTGTTAAGAGTAAAAATAATTGACTAGAGAAAAAGATTAGAGTTGTATGTATTTTAAACAGTA
This sequence comes from Ascarosepion bandense, assembly GCA_037127315.1. Lineage (NCBI taxonomy): Eukaryota > Metazoa > Mollusca > Cephalopoda > Sepiida > Sepiidae > Ascarosepion > Ascarosepion bandense. Next base: position 516,829 of record JBBBDQ010001454.1, on the reverse strand, counting down.
AGCAAAGAATGATGATGTTTGATTTTAACAAGTAAAAAATTAATCTCACTTTGTACAGTCTTCTTTTAGAGATACAATATGGCTTTGGTCTCTCTATGTCAGTTGTTGATATTTAACAGTTATTACTGAATTTGTCTATCAAGGTTTAGATAAGAATGGCAAGGTTTGGACTGCAGCTTTAAATATCTAAGGCATTTGACAGGCATACTGACCATCTTAAAAAAACTGAAGAGCTATGGTATCTCTGGCAAAACCAAATTTTCATGGCAACTGGTCTGACAAGCTTTTTCCCTGGTGCCCAGAACATATAAATTTAAGCATGCCACTAGATTGGCATCTAGGTCCCACCCTTTTTTCATTGAAATAGTTAAATGTAACTGTCACTTCTATTCTAACAGTTTTTCTCACACATCCCACTTGTGGAACTTCCTTTGCTCACCTGATAGCTACAATCTCCAGAAATTTAAATGCAACATCAATTGCCATTTTCTAGAATTCCATTCACCATTTTTCAATACCCCATTTCCAGTGTTTTCTCTCACTGTAAACCACCTGCACACTAGTGGCAGTCCTGTCTTGCTTGGGGTGAAATGATTAAAAAAAAAATAATGTAATTCTCCCAGTGAAGTAAGAAATTTACATGCTAGAAATGCACTTTGAAATGTTAGTCAGTTAAGCGCCATACATGATGCACACTTGGGTGATCATATCTCTCTTGATCGCTAACTGACTTGGCAAAAGATTTTCCTGCAGTAGGTTGCCATTACTTTCTGGGGTAGACTGGTTGCCAACCAAGGTTATTGAACTACTACTCTTCTAGATCCTTTCACATTAATGCCATAGTCCCCAAAGAAGCTATTTTTGGACATACATTGTTTCAAATCTTCTTCAGCTATATGTAAACGTAAGTTCTATTCTAATAATTTCTTTTCTTATATTTCTTGACTATGGAACTCTCAGTTTCTCGATTTCCTTTTACTTATGATTTCTTGAATTATTTAAATGAAACATCAATTGCCATCTTCTATCTTTCTGAATCCTGCTCATTTACTGTCCTTTATTCACACTAACATTTTATTCTCTTTCACTCTTAGTAATCCCTTGTTTCTTAGTGACATTGTTGCCTTGCTCAGGGTGAAATGATAAAAAAAAGAATGTACACATTTTCTTTTACTCCTAACTGATAGATTTCATCTTAGCACAATTTATTCATTTATTTAGCTCCACACCACAGAAGGTTGTTTTTCAATGAAAACAAGGATTTTCAGTTTGCTTTTTCACATTGAAATGGAAATAAGAGAGAATGTGAAATTGAAAAAAGAGAAAAGCATTCTTGAAAACAGCCAACAGCTTTGAGCTTTCAGTCCACCATAGCGGCAAAAAAAAAATAAGTTTTCTTAGACAACAACAACAACGCAGTTTTAGTTTTGGGTGCCACAATAGCAAAATACAAGTTTATGATACAAACCTTCATTGCTTCCAAAGCTATTTCCTGGAATACAAAAACATCTGTTATTCAATTTAGTTCAACAAAGTGCACAATGATTAAAAAGTAAAAAAAACGGAATACAAAACTCTCACTATACTCAGTATTTTTAATTTAGATAACACTGGAATGTTTTTATGCTAAAAGAAAATCTTCAGTAAAAATTAAAATACATAAAGTCTACAAAGAAAGCCGTCTTCTAGTCAAGTTAGACATTTAAACATTGCTAGTATCAATATTCTTCAGCTTAATGTAGTAACGTAGGGCTTTAGTGTCAACACAAACAACATTTAAAATGAGTTTCTCAACATGATTTTTCCTAAAACTTTTAGAATAGTTCTTTGTTGTTGCTTTTTGCTAGTATTTTTAAGATATTAAACGCTACAATTGAGGATAAGCAACTTAGTTTACAAAATAGTATATACTATGTTAACATGCAAACTGTTTGAGGCTAGAGTGATAATAGTGGTGACAGACATATTGGGACACAAAAGTGATTTCAGTACAAAGTCACCAGGTCCAGCAATATTGGATTAGTTTGGGTCATCTGGGTATATAATTTTATTCACATCAGGTTTTGAAGCTCATTTTGTTCAATGCTGGCTACAATTTTTACAAGTGACAGCACTTTTTTATTCAGAGAACAGTAAAAGAGTTTTTCATAATATCATACTGATTAGGATAATACTCAGACTAACACAACCAAAGAGTTTCTTCTGCTTGCACAACCATAAAAGTAGGACTTTTGCTTTTATTATTTTTTAAATCAGTTTGGCTGACATGAAAGATGGTATTCCCATAAATGCCTTATTTAGAAGCACTTAGCAAAGAGACGCTGAAGAAAAAAAGGAAAATCAAAAAACGAATAAAAGAAAAAAAAATAGAAAAAAAAAATAGAAAGCACAGAAATAAAAAAAAAAAAAAAAAAGGAAAAGAAATAGCAAGAGGAACAAAACAGAAAAGTGGGATCTCTCCTCAAAATACTTGGAATGCTTGGCTCCCATCTCTAATGAGCAAAATTCATGCATCAGGTGAAACGGTGCACTCACTTAGTTGAGGAGGATTTGTTGCTGGTTGATCTCCCTGAACTGAGAGCAACTGAAAAGGAAATTGTCTGCTTTCATAGTTGAGAGGATATCCAGCAAGATTGTCAAGCTCACAAAATATTATAAGAATAAATTTTTGTCAAGTTAGGGGGTAAATGTTAAACAGGTACTAAAAATAAAACAATGTTTTCTCTGTAAGGTTTACTAATACCCATAGCTGAAAACTTCTTGACTCTAAGCAAATATAAACTGAAGACAAAGAAATATATTCTTTTGTGTGGAATATTAGAACAGGGTTTCAGTTGTTGAGATCCCTAGTTCCTGTAGGATTTAGTTGGGCAAACAGAGAAGTACTCTACTGTATTGCAAGTTGAGTCTGCTATGGTCACCTAAATCCAAAGGCACTGTAAACAGGATTTCATGATTCTGAGCTGAGGCTATTCATCTCACATACAGTTTATATAACATAGGTTGAGATGGTATGAAGTCATGCAGTGGAGTATGAATAAGAAACCTATTTCTTCTTTACTCCAATCAGGAGCAAGGCAAGTTATCCAATTCTTGTCAAATGTTATGACAACCTTCTGAACTAGGTGACTATAACCTGTTTGGAAAGTTGAAATGCATTCTCAAGGCTTTGGTTCCCCACCCCGTTTGATGAGATCATGAAAGGACAGCATGACTGCACCCAATGAGTACTCTCAGGCTACCTGGTTGACCAGCATTAATGATTGTGTTTGGAACTGGGAAGTTTAATATCACTTCAAGCATAGACTCAGAAGAGGTTACTCCTGAGGGTATTATGTATTGTCCAATTTGAGAAATTGCAGCTATAAGTACCAGTTGTTTGGGAGAAATGGAAATTCGATATAATAATTGACAAGAAAGCCTTGAACTTCATTGCCCACTGTTTGAATGTTATAAGTCAGAAGCTGCCTGACATTTTATCAGGTAGAAGGACCAACATGCTAGTACTGTACAGAGACTGGTTATCTCTCTACAGCATACCCAAGGAAAAGGGTCCCCTGAAAACCAGCCAGTGGGCATCAAGATTTCCTTCTACCTACCAAAATCATAGGAAATTAGGTCATAATAAATTTTCCTACCACTTTTGCAAAGTTTAGCTAGACATTGAAAGTATACCTTCATACACCCTTATCGAACTTTCATAACAACTGAAAAGTTCAAGGGAGACAGGTGATAGGCAAAGGTGTGGAAAAAAAAGCCCAATTAACAAGATCATAGTCTCTTTGGGGCCCAATTCTGATAACACAGACAGTCCAAAAAGATAGATACTTCACTAGTCAGTCTTACCTTAAATCTAGTAATACTTCTATGTGCCATGTCCCTTCAGGACATTGGTGATCATAGCTCTCCACAATATCCTGTCCTCTGTAGCTCTTAATAAATTTTGTCTTTTTGCTATCTCTCCCAAACTCTGCTCCATCATCCATTTACTCAAGCTCGTCAGGTAAGGTGTGTGTTGTTTTCCTGCCTCTGTTCCTTCATTCTATCCTGAAAGCATCAGATTTTCCAAACCCTCTTTTCCTCATTATGTGCCCTACAAATTTCAACTGTCTCTTCTTGATATTAAATATAAGTGTCCTTTTTATTTCTATTTTCTTTAAAACTTTATCATTGCTCACATGTTTGGTACATAATATTCACAGCATCCTTCTTTAGAACAATATTTCTGTTGCTTTAAGTTTCTTCATCTGTGAAGAGATTGTCCAGCATTCACTAAAATATAGGAAGACTGACATTACATAACAGACTACCAGCACATAAATAGCAATAAAAAAAAAATACAGCTATTATTTATTTCACCCCTCCAACCTTATAAATTTCTCCCTAAATAAATTCTCCGTTATTCTACAAAAGTCCAACCTACTTCTCTCCCTTATACTTTTTTATTTTATGACAATGTTCATTAAGGGGAAATCAATGAAAAGGCCTAATTGTTTTTACCCGAATATATTGGACAAGAAAAAAATGTAGCCATAAACATTGAGGAGTTTGAGTATTTATTTCCTAAAACTCCCACAACACAAAACCAAAAAACAAAAGTGTGAAGTTTCAATAAGTTATTCCTCATCTTGCTAGAGATTCAAGGCATACTCTCATTTCATAAAAGGTCTTTCACCATAAGATTGATCACTTCACCAGAATGATGTAGACTGAGAGGAAACCATCAAGTATGTCTTCTGAATAATGAAATGCCTATTATGCATGCTTGTTGAAACTTACTATGGCTTGCATGCTTTTAGGGTAGGGTTACTAGATTAAAAAAACAGGATACTCTTAAAATCTCTCTTTATATATATATATATATATATATGTGTGTGTGTGTGTGTGAATTAATAAATATGCATATGTGTATAAACACATGTATAAAAATATTCAGGTGTTAATAAAACAGTAATGTAGCATAAACTGAGCTATTGATTATATATTAATAAATATACGTATTATCCTACATCAGTGGTACAACTCAGAGTACCATACACTTTGCAGTCATCAGGTGCATATTATAAACTGACCATTTAAGAGATTTGAATTAAAGTTTACTTGATGCCCATGGAAGTTAAATCTTACATTGTTAGAGTAATGTTTTTTTAATTTATCATGAGTTTAATACGAATATACAAAAATAACATAAAGATAAAAAAAATTTTAAATGAAAAAAAAATTAAAATTCAGGGAGATGAATTCAAAGGGGGAGTAATTCATGTTCATTATTAAAAATAAATATTTGGGGAGAAGGAAGAAAGAAAAGAAGAACGTAAAAGAGTGAGAAAGAAAGAAACACACACATAGGGAAATCTGTGTTAATCTGGGTCTAAGTATTTGAGTAAGAATTTTTTTTTTTCACAAATATGTGGTCAACAATTCACTTTTTTGTTTGGAAAATTAGGGTTATTTATTTAAGATGACAAGTTTTTCTAAAAAACCAATGTTATATCTATCTCATTTTCCATTGTAAGATTTGGTTTTAGTAACAATATTCCAGTTAACAACTGGGTTATTGTTGTTGTTGTTGTTTCTAATTGGTAATAATATATAGATAAAGCAGTAATTTTACTGTATTTGCTATTGTGTAAAGACAACATATGATTATTGAAATGACATTTCCACTTATCTGCTGTGGCTCCAAAATAAAATTTAACATCATTATCCAAATGGATACAAGCTCTATAAATAATACTTTTGGACATGCACTGGTCATTTAATGGACAGAGCTTATATTTTTGGCAGTTGCAGTTACTCACTCACTCTCTCTCTCTATATATATATATATATGCCTACACATCCAGATTAATATATTATGTAAAAAGAAAGAAATAAGTTAAAAACAAAGAAATGATTTTAATATGTTATGAGGAAAATAAAAGTTAAATAATTTAAAATATATTTAATACATGCTAAGAAAAAGCCATTCTGGACAAGCAGTACTATGCTTGTGCTTTGCTGTTTCTATGTATTGGTTGATATCCAACTTTCCACCATCTTTAATACTGAAAGTGCGATTACAATATACCACAGTTTGCTTCAAAACAGTTTCTATTTTGTTTGATAAATTTCCATTCATTGGAATATTCAACAAGAAATTTACACTTTTTTTTTGCATCTTGGAATGGATGGAGGGGGTTAGTTTTAAGTTAGAAAAAAAAAGTAGGTTGTGGCAAGTATGCTTTGTTGATAGTATGATTCAATTCTGATATAGAAGTGAACAGCAACACAGTTGGCAAGCAAAATGGTGACAGTGTGGCTGTCTTCAGACAACCATAGAAGTTGAATAAGTTGCAAACACATAAGTTTTATGTAAAATTCTTGCAACACTAGTTTGCCTATATATCGCTGGCTATATGCGTCGGTTGGATCTAGTGAGTTGACTTGAAGAGTTATGAGTTCAATAACTGGCTACAGTAGATGTGAACAAAAACCTTAGAGAGTTCAGTTAAATGGCGGTAACTAAGACATCCGGAAGTGACATAACTCATGAAACAAGAACAATCAACCCAATTGATTGAAATAAAGTGTTTCATCCAAAATTCTAATCACCTGAAGAAGGTCAGAGCATAAAACTACCAAAACAGCATGAATATGACATGAAAGATATAATGTAAATAACAACATATAAACAACATATAATGTAAATAACAACACTAGTTTCTTCATTACATTTGGATTCTTTTCATCACAAGAATCTGAGAAAAAAAAATTATAAGTTATGATCAAGAACTGTAAGAAGATAGTAAAAATATATTTTTATTACAAAATTTGAAAATGAACTAAATATGGAATATTTGGGGTGTCTTTGAAAGGTCAGTATGAGACAGGGGACAAGATTATCCAATACAGGACATATACAATATATAAGGGACATCTGACATCCTTTTTTTTTAAAGAATTATTTTTACTTTGGAAGTTACTTCTATTTGCAGTGAAGTAGGTCCATTTCTTAAGAATAAGAGACACTGTATTTCTAAGTTTACTTGGTGAAATGTAAATAGTAATATGGGTAACATGAAGGAAAGATTGGGGTTTATTGTTTTATGGCATATCAACCACAATGGGTTATTTAATGCCGACAAATGTTTAGGATAGGTTCATTGTAAGTAATCAGATTGTAGATCAGTTTTCATCAACATATTGAAAAAAGGTTTTTTGCCAAGGATCTGAAGTCATTGATTTGGTTTATTTTTGTTTTACGGCATATCAACATCAATGGGTTATTTAATGACAAGATTTTTAGGATAAGTTCGTAAGAATAAAATATGTATTCTTTGTAAGAAATCAGTTTGTAGATCAAGTGACATTGACATGACCTATTTTAGTATAGAGGGGTTTTGTTGAGCATCAAATGCATTGCCATGCTTTTTCCTTTTTTTCAAAAATGTATTGCAGCTATCTTTTTTTAAATGTATTGTTATTTTTACTATAAAAATCTATTTTTATACTTCTATAGTGAACTCCAAAACTGGGGTCAAATCACTATTTGCCCATAGGTAGGACTCTAGCAGGTGCTAAAATTTCAAAGTTCTACAGACATATTCACTCCTGAGCAATGCAAACAGAATACTGACACTGACCAGATACACACAATAGGGTGAAATCGTTGAAGTTCAAGAAACCTTTTGCCTGAACAAAGTGAAGACATAACCCAACCTTCTTCCCCAGTCGTACGCTGTTCTATGCGTATTAAACAAAGACCCCAGTACTTGCAAGAACATCTTGAATAAAACAATTTAGACTAATCTTAATACCAAGCACTGTTTTTAGTAGATGACAGAGAATATTGTAGTGGCCACTATTCCACGCTCATGCCCCCTCCCCTTATTGATACTAGTCCCAACCCAACCTCTAAAAGCTATAGTTCAATTGTAGAAGGGTTCTATTAACAACCTAGCAACATTTTATGCTGAATAAAACTAAATGCTTACATCTTAGCACACAACACCTTGTGTGATAAAATACTCCAGTTTCAGATTAGTTAACTCAGAGTAAGAAAATTGTTTGAAAACACGAGGATAAATAATAAATGTAAATTAAATTTTTTCATAACTCGTTTTGAATTATGCATGACATGACCAAATTAAATAGACTGCATTTTCTTTATAAAATATTTTCTATTCTAATATGATTGCATTAAGATTGAATTAAGTCAAAGTTTTAACCCAATAACAAATTCTCATTGTTAAGAAGTGGTGTAAAAAAAAAATAAAATAAAATAAAAAGTATCATTTTAGCACGGAATTTCCAATATTTTTTCTTTGATAATTTAATGCATTATATTTTTATTCTTGAATATCATTAGAGAACAAAGGGCTTATTTCCATATTCAATATTAAAAGAAGCTAGTTTTCAACAAAAACTTTTCTACACATTTTACTAATGTCAAGTATATATATATATATATATATATATATATATATGTGTGTGTGTGTATTTTGGGTAAAGATGCATGACAAATTGGAAAAAGTTTTTGTGTGACACGCTATATTCTTTAGAACTTCATCAAACTAAGTTTGTTTACATTGATGTGGCTGGACATGTGCAAAAACAAGAAACACTGGAAATTTTAAATAATCAGATATTGCAAAAGTAACTTCAACATAATGAATGAGTCACTCAGTCATTGATTTGAGGTTTTATACAAGGCATATCTAAAGTCTGGCTCGGGAGGGGGGATGCAATTATGCTCCAGGGTTAAATTTCATATGGCCCCCATCTTCTATTATAAAATGTATCACATGGCCTGCCAGTATTGTCAATTAGAGTATATAAAATATACACCTAAGAAATGCAATTTCATGTTTTACCAAAAGGTGGCTGCAGCACTGGTGATGTGACCTTGACCTTAGCCATTTCCAGCCAATTTCTAAAATCACAGTCTTTGAACCAGACCTGACCTACATCCAGCAGTCCAGACCTCAGCATCACCCTTCACATTAGTGCAGACAAGTTATTTGTTTTGGTCATCTGAGATGAATAAATTCCGAAATCTTAAGTGAATTAAAATTGTGTTGATCAAAATCAGTTATAAATATATTTGAACACTGGACTTGTATCACTTAATAAGATGAACATTGGTGTCATCTTTCTATTCATACATTTTTAACTTAAAAGTAGACAGACAACAATAATTACCAATAATAAGTAATGTTTAAGATTAACTTGGGATATAGCTTCCTGGAAATTCTTTTTTCTCAGACATATTTTACTTCATCTTATATAGGATCCAGATATGGCAGGCTGAGTTGTTTTTGATACTAGCATTGTACCTGTCAAAAATGATGGGAATGATCAGCATCAGGGCAGATGAGTTTCTTATAAGAGTCAATGGCCAACATGTATATACAGCTAGGATTGAGTCTCATACCTTGAGTGGTAACCTTCTTAGAGATAATATCTTGATAAAAACACTATGTACTTGGACTACAGTGAGTGAGTTAAGCATCAGGAAGAGAATCCAGCTTTGCAAAACCTTGGCTTAAATCATTCTCAAGCAGGACCCACTTTGCATTGTGCAAGATTAATCCAGTTCAAAAAAACTACTATGTATACATGTATATAAGAATGTGCTTCTCCCCTTTAAACTTTCATACTTACATTTACTCTGCCTCTGCCATTTGCTTTCACTTTCCCTTTACATTGGACTAACTTGACTCCACTTCTACCTTTCACCCTGACTTTGGCTCTTACTTTTACCTACATTCTGTCTTGACCCTTTCATTAACATTCTGGCATAGAGGTGTTATAAAGAAGCCACTTACAGAATATTTCTGATAAGTATGTTTCAATTTTCTTGACACGGATAAAGTTATTCCATCTTTAGTGAATCATTAGAGCATCAGTAAAAACTGGGAACCAAACTCTTAAAAGAACCAAACTGGGAAGCAAATTCTTAAAAAATATAAAATAATTAGAAATATTATACCAAATGTAGGTGCATAGATACAAATTCAATCAATCAATATTATGCATGTTCTCTTACCATTAATATTGTGCATCATCTTTTACCATCAATCATTATCGTGCATATCCTCTTACAATCAATCAATATTGTGCGTCTTTTACCATCAATCAATATTGTGCATCATCTTTTACCATCAATCATTATCATGCATCTCCTCTTACAATCAATCAATATTGTGCATCTTTTACCATCAATCAATATCGTGCATCTCCTCTCATCATCAATCAATATTGCGCATCTTCTTTTACCATCAATCAATAGCATGCATCTCCTCTTATCAATCAATAACGTGCATTCACTTACCCATGAATCAATAATTTGATTTAACTTGTGTAAAACTAATCCAGTGTCTGGCACACAAGATTAACTTTTTCAACATGGATTAATGAATGGAAAAAAATATCACTTACATTTTGGGAGTATCATTTCTAAGATGTTAAACTTGTACATTCAAACTTTGGAAAAAGTTTAAATTGAGTTTATCAGAAATAAACAAAGACTTTACATGCATTTCATACAAATTAATCAAATCTTTTACAAATCAAATGATGTTTTGCTCTCAATAAAAGAATGTTTAAACAATGAAATATATAATGATTAAATTTTAATAATTTTATAAATCATTTCGACTCAAAGAAATCAATGAACCTAAATTATATGTTATGCACCTACAGAATATGGCAAATTAGTCACCACTCACTGAATTATCATATTTTGTGTATAATACAACATCGTGTAAATAAATTACATTCTTGAAAACAAACAGCTATATCTATGTAAAAGTTCTACCAATCTCAATGTTGTACGTATATTTTACTAAAGTATTTAATTTTTCACAATATTAAAGAAGATAAACGAACCTGATTTATAGCCATTGCATGTTTCTTTGCCTAATTTCCTTTTCAAAACTTATTTTTAAATTTTCAGGTAAAAGTGCTAACTAGAAATGGAGGAATATGAAACAACAACCAAACATGGGAATTATTACCCCATTTTTCAAGCAGAAACAGCTAAAAAAAAAGTATATGATTTATACAATAGTCAGGCCTTTATTTCAACATTAATGTTATTGAAATATGACAGAGTTTGTGTATTCCATTTCATTCATTATTTTTATCACTTTCAATGAATTTCCTCTCTGAGATGAGACATTCAATTATGTCAATTCCCAAAGAGCAAATTTAGCTGACATATCAAATACCTTGCATAAACAATTGTTATCAATTCCTGTCTATTTTGTGCTTTATTATCTATTGTGATGAGGGCATTTGTATTCTTGCTGTTTCAAATGAGAGCTTTTTTAAGCTGAGTAAAAATTTCTGAAAACATTTACATAATAATAGCTTCCCTTTAATTTACATTCCAAATTTCTTGTATTATGCACTCGAAAATACAGCAAACAACCATCTCTAGCCAACTAGTACCCAACAAACCAACTTACTTTATAACCTCAAGTACAGAAGCATTTCCTTTACATAATAAAATGGTAAATAAACCAAGTGAGAATTGGAATGTGTGGCTCTCAACATGGCCAATCAAATACATCAATGCTACTATCCACTTGGCCACTGTCCCAAAGATGCACTCTACTAGAAAGTTTAAAGATACTTAAATCAAAGCGTGACCCTGGCTTGATATTATTACACACAAAGAACAAAATATCAATACAATGATGACAGCACCATGAGGAGACATTTCTGACTGGCTTTTTACGTTCTTTGTTTCCACTCAATATATCATTCATGACATTTTATTTCACATATTTTAACCAAGAATTCAAAGTTTTATTTTCATTACTTAATTCACATTAACAGAGCAGAATTCTCATCCAAATTCTTATAATCAAGTTTGAAGTTAGTTAATAATATAAAATATAATTTAATATTAATAAATATTTCTTCCACAAAGGTACTTAATAATAATAGTCCTACTAATAAATACGCATGATAACGATAAAAAGGAAAATAATAGCAATGTTGATAATTAAAGACAACTAGTTACACGCTTTGCACTATTAAAGCAAAAGAAATAATAACTAGTTTTATTACTACTAATAATAATAATAATATTCTCAAATATTAACCATCATAACTAACTACTGAGCTTCTGTAAAGATCAATATCTAATAGTCTTTACTTCTTAATTATCAATGTAACCCAAATTAATTTTGCTGGGATCATTAGTTTCTAAAGGAGCAATTTGCATTGGCATGAAACACATGGTGAGTATTAATGCCATTGATGATTAACACAGATCAGAAGGACAAATATTCCACAGCTAATTGGTCCTTTATTGCCAAGGGAGGCAACTATTGATGGAAGCAATTAGATTGACGCCAGTTCTGATAAGAGCATCATTTCGTAAACTTGATCTCATCACTGCTTTTGAATCAATAGCACACAACCTTTGCTTCTCCGTATTCTGGGAAGTTACAAAGAGTACTTGGATGTAACAAGTTGTAAAGAACGATTAATTAAATGAATCAACCTTTCACACCATTCTACATCAAATGAAAAGTTTTACATACTCAATTTTGATTAATTATATAGGTAGTTGAAGGGAAACAATTTGATTTAATATTCTATAATAGAAATTAACATTAACCCAATTTAGAAAGACTTAATACACTCTTCACAGGGTGTGATGGGTAAATTGTCACCATTTTATATTTTGATGTTGTACATATACGTTGTTTTTGATTTTGTATAGTAGGGTCAGTTGGGCAACATCTGTGAGAAAAAGAGCACTGTGAGACAATTCACTCTGCCAGAAATTTGCAAATGGCATGTTGTACTGCTTGGTTTTCGCACCAGAAGTTCCAATAGGAACATTTCAGAGTGTCCGTGTGTCAATCTGAGCACAGTACAGACGATATGGAAAGAGATGGATGAGTTTAACAATGATTATAAAGATACAGCAGCTTGGAAAACTCACTCTGATCATTCTGATAAGATAAGAAAAGAACTCCCAAATTTGTTGGTGAGGGCTTCAGACTAAACATGGGGGGCTACATCAAGTAACTTGAGGAGGTAGTGCTTCCCTGGTTCAAGAGGGTGGCTCCTGAAAGACCCTATGTCTGGCAACAGAACTCTACGCACTATGCCAGACAAGCAGAACTCAATCATGGTTGTTAAACAATTTCTGTGACCACATCACCCCTTACATCTGGCCACTTAACTCCCCAGACTGCAACCCTCTTTATTATTATGTGTGGGGTACAACTGAGTGAGAGACCAACAAAACTCATTGTAACACCAAAGATGAACTGAAGTCAAGGATTATGACAGTGTTCATCAACTTAAACAATGATACCATCTTGAAGAGTTGCAAGAGATTATGAAGTCATCTGGAGGCTGTGGTTGAAGTTAATGGTGATTTCATTGAATAAATTTACTGTTTAGTATTTCAATATATTTTTGTGTAATTTTGGTAAATATATCAGTTAAAACGAGATGTCAGTGTTATTTTCATTTTGGCATAATTTAGACGACAATTTATCCATAGCACACTGTATTTGTTTTTATGCTTAGTTTGATTTTCAAGCAAAATGAATCAATGAAGACATTATCCACCTTTAGATGGGTTTGCAAGTTTTGTATTATAATGTAATAGCATTAGGAAGAATTTAAAAATGCTACCTAATGTTGTTACAATATCAGTAAAAAGTTTTTTTAAAAGTCAAAGAAGGGGAATTATTATGTAAATTCCCAACAGTTCAAATAGCTGGTACTGTGTGCAAAGTCTGGGGAGGAGGATGACTTGCAGAGATTGACAAGCTTAATGACACAACTAGTGACACCTGTAAGCTTTTAATATTTATATTTTAAATGATTTTATATTACTCTGCAAATATACCTGCAGTGAGCACATTTTTTTTTTTACAAAGTCAACAGAAGATTCCAGCAAAGAATCAAGATTTTATCCCTGTTGTTTCTTTTTTTATCACTATTAATTATAACTTTAAATATCGCAGAACCAAATGAAAATCAGACAATAAGTTTCTACATGAAAGACAGCCATTATTTAAACTAAGGATATGATTGCAAAATTCAGTAAACTTTCTATATTGTTCATGACTAATTAATAAAATTTTCCTATATGTTTATGCAATTTACATCATTCAAACTGTTGTCCTCATCTTTATTGCCATATTCACAATGTTTCAGCCATTATATCCTCGGATCTTCTTCAGTTGATATACATTGGAATTTTGAAACCCTTTATCTAGCCCACAAGGGTAGATTATTCTAAATGCCATGCATTTTTTTTTTTAGGGGGAGAGAAGATATCTCCGTTTCAGTTATTTCCCTTTAGTAACTCAATTATCCAAATTTTTGTTTACTTCTGCTGTGGTCAGGTATTGAACTCACAATTCTTTGAGTCAAGTCACATTATGGATCACTCAACTAACTCTCTAAAGACACATGGCCCAGCGGATAAAAGTGTCGGTTGAAATAATCCAAAAAGTGACTTGACCCAAAGAGTTGCGAATTCAATACCTTGTCACAGCAGAGGGAACAAAAACTAAAAAGGAATTAATTGAAACTAAGATATCCAGACAGGACATGTGGAATTAGAACAATCTACTCTTGTGGACTAAATAAAAGCTTCAGTTCAAAAGTCTAACATCTAACACCTGATGAAGACATGAACATACAACAGTTGAAACATCATGAATATGGCAATAAGGATGAGGAAAACAATCCAAATTATGTAAATATTGTAAATAGTTACAATACCTCATCATAAAAATATAGACAGATATTGTATATGTTGACATTTTTATACATCTCCTCTGAATATGATGAGATATAATTTCTGTGCAAATTCAATAAATAAATTATTGCTTATTATTTACAGACATCAAGTTAATTATATACATCAGTATATCCTGCATTAATTAGCAAGGTAGACCAGGCTCTCTAGCCATGGTTGGTAAAGAGTCTAGGAAAGCAACAGTTTTGATTTCAAATTGTATAAAGCCCTGATAAAACATGTACTATACATCCATGGAAAAGATTATAGCATTTGCATTTAAATGCAATGCAAAGTTGTAAACTCTATAATCTTGATTGAGGATAAAGAGATATATAGGTATATCCACAAGATTGATTTAAATTAAACTTTATTTACTGTTTGATTAATTCTATTTATTCCAATGGATGAATTTGTCATCAATATATTCTGCAATATTATAGACATATATAAGATTATTATCAATGTATGAACTACCCTATGATGTTTATAGTCACAATTATTCATAGCAGATTATATTATGCAACTTATGAGATATTAGTTCAAATGATTGAACAAAGTATAATTCAAGATCCAATAAATACTCAATAAATAAAAGTATTTAAATTGAAAGAAAACAAAACTTGCAAAAGAGGAAATATATAAAAAATGATATTCCAATACTGATATATAAAAAAAATTACAAAGTCTATTGATGTCATGTGGTATGTTGTAATAATGTTTCAATCTCAAAACCATGCCTGACTCCCCAAATAAAGGCTTGGTTAGAAGTACTGCTAAAAGAAATTATTATGACAAGGCTGTATAAATGTTTCTAACTCCTCTGTGAAAATAAAAATACTCAATAAAAACAAGAAATTAGTAATTTTATAAGTAAAAACAATACCCCATGCAAGTAAATATAACAGAGTCTTGTTTCCATGAAAGGAAAACTATTTAGATAAAATAAATGCTTTTATTTATCTACAGTGAAATTATGTGAATAAGACCACTTGGTATTTTTACATTTTAAACTACAAATAATATCCTATGATATTTAATAGCAATAAATAATTTTTTCTCAGTATATTTTTCTATTGTAAATTTATTCCAGATATGATTCATTGTAAAGCATAAATTTGACAGATAAAGTACTTACTAGGAGAACTCTTAAAGACTTCTTTAAGTTTGTTTCCAAAAGTGGAGAAACCAAATTCTTTCTTCTTCTGTGGTCTGGAATGGATAACAATGTAGAATTTAAAGAAACAGAAAATTTCATAGAATAAAAAGAAAATTGTAATTCACAAAAATCTTTTTAAGTCTTTCAGAGTTATCGAGTAAAACAGGGAATGGTGGCCATTTTCATCTCCTTTCTTTAACTTTTTAGTGACAACAAATAGTTAAGTAACTGATTGGGTAGTCATAATGTGCATCATTTAAGTAGCAAAAAGTTGAGGTTTGCATATCTAACTACAGTTAAATAAGCAAAAATATCTTCTTTGGCCATAAATATTGTAAAATCTACAACTTTAAATATATATGGAAGATAGAAAATAAGCTGTGCAATTAGGAGATTAACAAACGGAGCAAGTTAAAAACACTTGTTAAAAGAAAACTTCTCTGCACCAGTCTATAATCATCTAAATACAGATCTATGCAGCTACTATCATATAATAATAAAAAATATGTGATTTTGAGGATTGTACTGCAGAGTTGATCTTCATTATAAATGCAAGCAACCTAAGTAGCAGTAATTAACAAGCTAGTCTCCCAGGTGATAATTACTAGGAGTTGCTAAACTAAGCAATTTATCAATATGCAAGCAAATAATCCCTAAAGAGGATTGACAAGGAAAAGTAACAAGTTCAGTTATTAAGAGAAAAGTGCTATCTTTAGCATTTCAATGCTTCCATAGGATATACTTTCTGGTTCACGGACATCAAAATTGTTAAGATAATAGTTTCCTATTGAACAGGTGAAGAGGCTCATCCCTTGTTTCCTGTTTAGGATGCGGTTTCTGGTTTTCTATTTTCCAATCTTTTCACTCTTTTCTTTATTTTTTTTTTCAATTGGAGTAGATAGACTAAACTATCGCCCGGTTCACACTCCACCCACGTCTATTGAACAGGTGAAGAGGCTCATCCCTTGTTTCCTGTTTAGGATGTGGTTTCCGGTTTTCTCTTTTCCAATCTTTTCACTCTTTTCTTTATTTTTTTTTTTCAATTGGAGTAGATAGACTAAACTATCGCCTAGTTCACACTCCACCCACGTCTATTGAACAGGTGAAGAGGCTCATCCCTTGTTTCCTGCTTAGGATGTGGTTTCTGACTTTCTCTTTTCCAGTCTTTTTACTCTTACGTAGCCCCCTGCGCATCAGTGGCGTTATCGCCTTGCTTGGGGTGATATGATTAAAAAAAAAAAAAAAAAAATTTTTTTTAAAATATATCTTTCAAACTATTATTGTTGTATTCCACTGTATGATAGAATCAGTCTTTTCACTAGTCAGTTTTGCAAAGATCTTAGAACAGTTTGCTAGTAATAAAGACAACCGTACCTGGTGTCACCAATGTAAGGGCGATAAATGTAGAACAACAAAATATTACAAATATTGTAGACAAGAAACTACTTGGCATAGTATACAGTAAGATTTATTATGATAATATATACTAAATGAATACTAGCTATTCAGTCAAGAAATCTTAACAGCAAAATATCTTCAACTTTACTATTGATTAACAATGCCTTAAAAATTTAGTTACCTCCCCCCCCGCCATTCTTGCACAGATCTGTCTTTGTCAAAGCTCAATTGATATTCTATGTGCCATGTCTCTTCTGGACATTGACAATCATGACTTTTCCCAATTTATTATTCTTTGTAGTTCTTAATAAATTTAGTTTTTTGTTTTCTCTCCTAACCTTTGCCCTGCCATCCATTTACTAAAGTTCCCTAGATAGGTTATTCATTGTTTTCATTTCTTCCTCTTGCTTTCAATATGTTCTGTGACTATCAAATTTTCTAAGCCTTCTTTCCTCATTATGTGCCTTAGATATTTCAATTGTCACTTTCTAATGTTAAGTATCCTTTTTGTTTCCATTTTCTCCAAAATTTTGTTGGTGCCCACAGGTTTGGTTCATGCTATTCTCAACATACTTCCAGAGAACATTTGTTACTTCAAGTTACTTCTTTATTGTCCATATTCAGTACCATCTAGAAGGTCTGATACATGGTCCAAAGTTTAATAAATGAAATCAGAAAAAATCATGAAAGAAAAATGCATCCAGAAACTTTGGAATAAACAGATATAAAAGCAAGCTTTATTTTTTTCTTAACATCCAGTATAAATATATAATAATATATATTTTATTATATACACACAAAAACACACACCCTTATGCAAATTAAGAACGAATAATGGCTTCCTAGGATTTTTTATACTTTCCCTGATCGCGTCTACATTGTCACTTGGTGTTCTCTCTTCTGACTGCATTTTCCTTTACATTTTGGACTGATGGATCCAGTTTGTTTCTTAGCATTGATGACACAAGTGACAGTTGC
Organism: Ascarosepion bandense; assembly: GCA_037127315.1. Lineage (NCBI taxonomy): Eukaryota > Metazoa > Mollusca > Cephalopoda > Sepiida > Sepiidae > Ascarosepion > Ascarosepion bandense. The sequence goes on along the minus strand of JBBBDQ010001454.1, from coordinate 498,527 downwards.
AAGACTGACATCATAACAGACAATGACTGTAGGACAACTAATCGATAACCAAGAATATAGTGTCTGGAGGTGATAAAAATCTGATGCAATCACAGATGATGCAATATTTTTCAAGACCAAAAACTTTCATCATATACCCTGAAAATAGATTCATATTGCTGCACATACACTGCAAATAACCTAATCTGAGGAAAAAATAGAAATTGATTACACCCTGTCACTCCAGTGAGTCTAAAACTAACTGCATGGTGAATGAAAGGAAACTAAAGTAGTTTCAATTAATTTGCATAAGGGAGAGTGTATGTGTGTGTGTATATATATATCCCCTCCCCTTGCATCATTTTATGACAAAAGACTGCAAATATTTAACATGCAAAAGAAAAACTACAGAAACATTGCAAAGCAAGGGTATTTAACTCCCTCAAGTGATTTTAAAACCCCACATACCAAACTTCCAAGATTATTAAACAATAAGATATCGCAATAACAAGGACAATATAATGCATATTTAAAATATTTAGGCAAGAATAATCAATAATAATAAAAATGGTATAAGTTCTTTCAAAGATCCAGTTACAAAACAAAGTATGATGACAGATATTTTTATCTAAGTATAATGTCAATCATCTTCAGAGATTTGAATTAGCATATGTACTGGATTGCAGAAAGAAAGCTTTAAGAGCACTACTCTTCACATACCATACATTATCCAGGGTTAGAGAGGGTCAAGATTACTAACAAATGAACAAAATGCAAGAAAATTATTTCTATGCCTTTTCCTAATCTATAGGCATTAAGTGATACAAATAATGGGACCATTTGTCACTTATAATTTTTAAAACTTTTATATTTTTAGGAACAGTCCAGTGTAGAACATGAAATTTATGATTTACAATTTAATCTTGTTCTTTTCTTATTGAGTTTGTGGCATCTATCAGTCTTGAGAAGTCATGGGTCTGCACTAAAATGCTATACCTCAACTGTTGATGGCAGCGCTACATCAGTTATGGCTGTACAGACCCACAAGGGAATAATGACTACAATGAATGCATGTGAAGACACTCTTCTTGTTCCCTTACCTTCAAGCATGCTTCACCCCAGTGGTAAATATCTAACTCTTCTCTCCCCACTCCAGCCCTCAGTGTAAATTACATAAGCAATCATTGGTAAAATCTTTGTAACTATCCATGTCTATTGCTTTCATGTCACTTTTCCAGACGTCCTTGAAGTAAAGGTGAGGTTGCCCTCATGCCCACTTGCCAGTAACTCATACAGAAGACCTAGACTATTGCTTCCCTTGTTTTGACGTCACAGTTAAGTGATGCTAGAGTATCTCGAGCTCTAGCCAAAACTTTCAGTAAATCTAATTTTATTCAGTAAAAAAATTTTGTCTTAATAAAGGAATCAATTGATCAACTCATTCATTTGTTTTCTATGGCTTATTTTTTCAGATTATCTAAAGCCAGAAAATATTTTTATATTGTAAAAATTTTAGTTGGGGAATAATGATGATTTAGTAATACATGTTTTACTAATTAACCCATAGCAGAGGAGAGAAAATTTATACCATTCTCAAGGATATTTGTGCATAAGTGAATATAATGAACCCAACTGAAATTTGAACTTGGCTTTCTGATTTCAAATTCCAAGTCATTATCCATTACACCACCTGCATGTACAAGTTTACAGCACCTGGTATTCATAAGTAGTCATTCATTAGGTACTGACCAGACTCGAAATTGCTTAACTTCACTGATGATATGGGAACCAATGTTTCAATATTTACATGGCCATAAACCTTAAAGGAATCAAGACATTCAGATAATAATGTATAATAAAGTAAAATATAAGATAATGTCCAAACTAATTTGGCAAAAAGAATTTTTTCTTATTCAATTTTACATATGAATCATTTGCTAAGAATACAATTGTTCTAAAAACATTTAGCATTTGACAATGGCAAAGAATTCCTATTGTTTTGCCCACCCAATAAAAAACAAATCATTGTAGAAAATAATGTTCTATAAAGAAAATTCTTAATGATGAGAATGTTTCTCATTTCTTTCATAATAATGAAAAGGTTGTTGTGAAAATGTTCATGCTGCAATGGATTAAGGATTAAACATTCAAATATAATGAAAATGAGGCTAAAAAAAGTGGAAAAATCTTTCAGTTTATTGTTTCATCTGCTGAAAGTGGTGAACACAATAAAAGGCATGAAGCAAATGTGAAATATGCAGCAATTTATTAAGTGCAATATTGAAAGAGAGATTCAAAAGTTTATAAAGAGAAGAGTAATAAATAATATCAGAAAGATTATCAAGGAGAATGCACATGTCTATCATAAAAGTTTCAGCTTGCAGTGGCAACATTTCAAATCAAATTGACCAAAAGGATTACAGTTTACCTTCAAATATTTTTCTAATATATTAGTGCTTGAATATTTCAGAAACATTAAATTAAGGAATTTTTTTATTTTTTAGTAGGGCAAAATGTAATACAATTTTTTTTAAATCTACAAAAATTATTCAAATTTAAAAAGATTTTGGTTATAAAACTGAAAATATATAACTACATATAAACATAAAATATCTTATATATAAAATATTACAATACAATTTTGGAATTTAAATAATAATCTTGAAAATTACAAATTTATAAATAGCCTCAACAAAATATCAAATAATATAGCAACAATGATATAAAAATAAAGAGGAAATATAATAGAAAATAGGAGTATTTAAATAATATTAATTAAAAGATTTATTCAAACAATTGTAAAAGACTATTTAAGTAAAGTATTACAACTTTAGAATTACATATTAAATGAACATTACATGTGAACTTCACAACAAATAAATTAAAAGATAACAAAGAATTCAAAGAAATAATGTGAGATAAAATAAAACATCAATTTTACAAACATTTACTGATGGTAAAAATGGCTTTTTCAGATCACTGTGATCTGAAATCCAGCACAAGCTGGTGATGACTGTATGTGTTTTGTTGGAGGTTACAAGGGTCACTAGTAAACTAGAGTTCATCTTATCAGGTATGATGTACAGATTTTACTGTAGAACACTTGAACTCCTTCATGCTTGCTATGTTTCCCTTCCAGTAAGTCAATGCTACCATACCTACATGTAAGTTTTCAGAAATACTTGGTTAACTTCCAAGTAATCTGTTGGCCCACACACTTGAAAGATTTTAAACATTTTGCGACATCTTAGAGATTTAACTAAATTCTCTGAAACCATAACCAGCAAACACAGCTAAGTTATAAACTGTTCTGAAATATACTTGGTTCTTATGTGCAGTGTCCTCTCAGAACACAGGCAACCAAAGTCCTCCACAACTTCCTGCCCCTTGTAGTTCTTAATAAATTACCTTTTTGTTATTTCTCCTAAACCTTGTTCTGCTATATATTAACTCAAACTCAAGATGCTATGTGTCATTTTCTTCTATCTTGTCTCTCATCTCCAATCTGTCCTGTATATTTTCCAAGCCTTCTTTCCTCATTATATGTCCTAGAAACTGTCTCTTCCTGATATTAAGTATAAGTTTCCTTTTTGTTTCAATTTTCTCTGAAACGTCGTTGTTGCTCACATGTTTGTTGATGGTATACTCAGCATCCTTCTGTATAGCCATATTTTTGTTGCTTCAACCTCATATGCTCCATATATTGTCAAATAGTTACTGTTATTCAGGTTTGAGGTGAAGCTACAGATTATTAGATAGACATTATAATTTGCTGATACTTCAATATATTTGTTTTCATGCTAATACTAAAGTTATAAAAAATCTAAAGTGTCCCTTTAAGGAGGTATAATTTTTTTCTTTGTTTCAACTGAGTTTTTTCTTTAGGTTATTTCACCATTATAGTAGTTGTCAAAAATAGTTCAGAATAAGAAATAAAACCTATGATCTCATCAGTACCAGTTAATTGGTTTAACTACTGAGCTAAATTCCAAAATAGTCGACCTCCTTTATATTTATGCTTATATCAAACAACAAAAAAAAAAAAAAGAAGAAAAATGACCAAAGATAGGCACAGGTTTCTTGAATAGCAAAAATATCACTTTTGAAAGATCATGAAAGCCAATTGTTAAACTATTAAAAAGAGATAATATTAAGTAAAAATATAAAAACACCACTTTCCGTTTATTTTCTTCAAATTCCAGATACAAATGAACCAGGCGGGTTTGGTTGATTTTGCATCAACGTCACTGGGTTATTTAATGATGAGAAAATTTTTAGGATAGGTTTGTATGAATAAAATGTATTCTTTGTAAAAAATCAGTTTGTAGATCAGGTCTCATTGACATATTTTTTGGAAAAGAGATTTTTGTTGAAAGTCAAATGTATAGCTGGTAATATTTTTTCTTCAGAAATATATTGCTTGTAATTTTACTATAAAATCTATTTTCATACTTACATTGTGTTTTTTCCCAGTTTGAGGGTTAACTATTTTCCCCATAGATGGGACCCAAATAGGTTCTACCACCCCAAGTCAGGGTGTACCTTGGAACAGCAGCAGTTAAAAGGCAGTTCCACTCTCCTCAAAACCTCCTAATCAAAGGCCTTGCAGCCAGATACAGTTTATTGTCATACCAAAGACACACACCACACACACCAAGTAGGGAAAAGACTCAAAAAGACAGTGAAATGTCCTTCTTGGCAGTAATCAAAGGAATCAGGTTTAACCATGTGAGTGTGTGTGTGTCTGCTTGATCAAAACCATGAAAGAATTTGTCTTTCAGGAATATATTTTCTACCAAATTGTTTGGAAATTGTTGCCACAGTAGGAACAGTGGCTAAAGTCTAGAAAAGGAGGTTTATTTATTTCTTAAGAAAGAACAGAAAAGATAATTGATGTGAAGAAAGCCATTTGGCAACAACCTGATTATCTTGATTCAAGTACATCTGCAAATGCAGCAAGGAAGATAAGTTAAAACAATAAGTAGAAACTGATTGGCAGAAGCAAAACAAAAAAAAGAAAAAAGGCATTTGTAAATAATTCCACCTTCATATTTGTAACATGTATCCAATCCGAATGACAAAGGAGGCACGAAAGCTTAGCAGTTAAAAATACTTAGCCTGTCATTGAGACATAATTTTTCACCAGAAAATAATTAGCTGAGCTTAATATTTAATTTTTAAATCTATGATTTTTCTTATTCTTTTTTTCAATTCCCTTCTTAATTGTTTTATTGCAAACACAAAGGTTGTAAGCGCATCACATGTACGACAATCATTGCAGCAATGATGCAACTTTGGCATGATAGTCTGATAGAACTCAACCCTCTCCAGGCTGGTTTTGAATTCAGAATTTTTCCTTCTCCTAGACCAATTGCCATCCAAGGCTATAGGACCCAGTCTGTTCTGTTATTTACCTATAGCTAGTGTGTGTGTGTGGAGGAGGAGAGAAGAGAGGGATTCATACCTTTCCCAAGGGTACTAGCACATAAGTTAACGTAATGAACTCAACTGGAATTCAAACTCAGCTTTCATCCCTCAATCAGGGCAACTACCACCATGCCTCACCTCTTTTCATACAGATTAATAATCATTTCTATCTCTTATTTATCATCATCTTCCTTTCTTGATTTTATTTTAAATGTTTTGCATGTTGTTTTCTTTTCTATTACTTGATATGAGATTTTTCTGAGATTTTCTTTTCTTTTTACGAGACTTGTTTCTATCATATGTTCCATCTTTCTTTCTGTGAATTCTTTATTTCAAGATGTCTTCCACCCTTTCCACACTTTTTTGTTTTCTTCTTCTCCTCTCAATTTAATAATTCATTTTTAGATTGCCATACTTCTCTACTTCATATTCTTCTCCCAATATTTTTCTCTTACTCATTTCCTTTCTCTTTCCCCCTATCCAAATTCTCTCTCTCACTTTCATATACTCACTTATCTTTTTATTCTGTTTACAAATGCCTCTATCTCTGTTTTACTTCTGCCAACCAACCTATCCTAAACTTTTGTCACCTTCCGTTTGCTAAACTTCTAATCCTTTTCTATTTTTTTTTACAATGATGTTCATTCTTTACAAGGCCCATGAGCCACTTGAGTAACTGCCACTTACAGAGTAAGAGACAGTTTATGGGGATATGTGGGGAAGATAACTTAACAGGTTAAGATTGTAGTAATCAGGGAAGCCACTTCTTAAATACATTCTTGATATCCCTTTCTTTCTTTAAATGTAAAGTAAAAACAGATCTGTCATACCTGAAGGTTTATATGGCAAAAGAACAATCTTGTTTTCTATAAATAGGTCAATAAAATAGAAAATTCTGTAAACTATAAAGAGATTCTAAAATCTATATGAGTTATTTAACTCTGAATGTACAATAAATCAATATTTTATTTGCATTCCTTACTTTCTTTCCTAATCTGTTATTCATTTATTTATTTATATTGTAGAATAATTATTTATATAATAAAAGGAAGTGATGTATTCCTGAAAGAGAAAGAGTGATTGGATCAACTACCCAACCCAATCAATCTTTCTCGAGTATGCATCACTTTCTTTTATTCCCTTCCTTAATGTCTCTTCTTCTCTTCCTCCCTCTTATAGGCACCATCTTTTTTTTCTCTGCCACCACCACTTTCTCATCTTTATTTTTCCTTCAGATTTCACTTTCTTTTCTCACCCAAAGCCAAAAGAGATTTTACCTTGTACAATCACTTTTGGAATAATACCAGAAAAGTGTCTATATTTGTTCTTTCCTTTTATAAAACACAAGGTCAGTAAATGAACAAATTTATATCTCAACTTAAAAATACAAAAAGACTAGACAATGCCAAGTCAGCTCTCATTAAAACAACTTTAACTAAATACATCAATTTAGTATCATATTTTAAGACTTGCTAATTGATAGTAGAACAGTTGCTACTAATATGAATCACCAGCAAGGTGACTCTCATGAATGTCAATCATGAAATGGCTTTCCTGATCATATTAATCTACATTTCAACTTCAATTTAGTTTTCAGTTGTAGATTATTTTTGAACATCCTCTTAGTAATAAATAGTAAATAAGGTGCTAAAATATGTAGCTATTCTGGGATACTGAAAATTTTACAACTACAAAAATAGTATAGAATATGATAAACAATACAGATGTCACACATTTAATGACTAAATAAATATACTGTCGGCTGTAGAGGTAAGATCATGTGGCGCTGCCTATATTGGAAATCAGCATTAAAAATTCTAAATTTCCTATTAGCTAAAACACCAACTGCAAAAATAATTTTGCAATTATCAAAGCCATAAAGTAAAGCTCAAAATGAAGAATGGTAGGCTTCACCAACATCAGTTCACGAACTTTAAAATCAAATGTTTATGATAAATTATAACTTCTGAGAAACACCAAAATGGTAACTAAATAGATGATCCTTAATATCATCTATTAGAATAGTTCATAATAGTTAAAAGGAACAGTCATAACAAATTAAGTATAGGAGAGAAAAAAATTATGACACAGGTAGTTTCACTCAACACAGCAAATTGCTTTTTCTTTTTCATGTGCCATATCTCTTCAGGACATAGGCTATCCTGGACTTCCACTTGGCTCTGTCTCTTGTTACTCTCAATATTTTTTTTTCCTCTTGATATCTCTCCAAACCCTGCTATGCCATCCATCCTATCAAATATATCTCGCGCTACTTTCCCCTGTCTCTCTTTCCTTCTATCTATCCCATGAGTATCAGATTCTTCAAGCCCTCCTTTCTCATTACGTCCCAGAAACCTCAGCTGTCTCTTCCTGATGTTAAGTATGAGTTTTCTTCTCATTTGCATCTTCTCCAACATCATTGCTCATGCATTTAGTCCATGGTATCCTTAACATCTTTTTGTAGAACCACATTTCTGCTGCCTCAAACCTCTCCTTCATCCTTAAAGAGCACGTCCAATATTCGCTACCATACAAAAAGACATATCACATATCAGTCCAGCACTCTTTTCTTTGTTTCCAATGAGATTTTTCTGTTTCTAGGTACTCTGGTTAACTTTTGAAATGTGTCTTTGGCTATGCCAATGCACCTTCAGATCTCAATGTCACATTTTCAATCTTCTGTCAGAATGCTTCCCAGGTATTTAAATTTCTTTGCTTGTTTTATTTTAGTTTTTCTGACTTGTAATTGGCATTCTGGGGTCTTCTTTTTGCCTATGACCATACATTCAGTTTCCTTGAAGTTTATGCTCATTCCTTTCTTCTTGCTACAAAACCAAAACATCAACCTGAAAACTCAAGTCATGTTAAATATCTTAAATAAGCTTTTCAGATCAAGACTTTCATATGGATGCCATGCATGATGCCAAACCCATTCAGAAATATCTAAAGTGCCAACTGTATACAATCACTTCCTAAGGTCAATGGTGAAAAAATTATTTGAGCAAGTAAAGCCTGAGGGTCTTAACAAGGATCATCCTTCTTTGAAAGGTGAACTGGTGCTACAAAGAAATGTACTAAATAACCAAAAACTATACCACTTGAAGACTGTCAACAGTAGCAACAACTAAAATGGCTAGTCCATATAACTCAAGGAGAAAACGGTAACATAATTAACATGTTAACATTCCACACCATTTCAAATAAAAGTTTAGAAAGGAAACTCCCATCAATACCATAAAGAGAGATAGCAACTACTGGACTTGAGAAACCTGTTCTAAAGAACTGTAAGAAAAAAGTTGTTAGTACTACTTTCAGTTGTAATTTCTGACTGCTCAGTCAAGGAATACCAAATGTTTCCTTATAAGGAAACAGCTAATATTACCCTTCCCATTAATACAAACTAAAAATATCAAGCTATAATTTCTCAATAAATTACTCCATTTTTGTTCTTACAAATACACAATATTATTCTCTGTAGTATTGCATTATACAGAGAAAAACAAAGCAGATTAACATTATAACTTGTAGTTGATGTATAAATTTTATATAATTTATGTTACAACTATTGCATTATTTTTTTGATATTCAGAACTGAAGGAAATTCTTCACTTGTTTGAATAATCAAAATATACTCTTGAAATAAAGAAAAATAATAAACTAATAAAAGATAGCTCTGTGGTTAAAGCATTAGAACTAGATATGAAGAGTTAGTTTTTAAGAATCTCTTCTCGCAAAACAAAATGGATGATCTTGTTAAGAGCAATGCAAAAAGATTTGGCAGAATAGGTTTTGCTGCATTTGATATTTAAAATATTTTAAACTAAACTATGTATGAAAATCATTTGAAATCTGTATAAGTTGCAAGCATTTTAAAGAAATTATTGTAGATTAGAATTTTTATTCAAAATTCTCATTAACACTACAAAAATATTTAATGGTTGTTTTAAAAGGAATCTGATAAACCATCAAAATATTAAAGAGAATATGTTTAAAGAATTAAATAAAATAGTTTTAATTTAGAGTGTTAATCCTTAAGTCTTGTCCAGGATCAAAAACATTAAATAACCAGAGTGGTTTTTATTAAAAATCATTGGGTGACCACAGGACTAAATATATAATCACAACTAAATGTATATAAATATATATTCAATATGCCAGTTGAAGTCTTTAAAAATATAAATTTAAATTATAAAATAATATATTACTTTAGTGTCATTTGAAAAACTTCTGGGACAAATTATAATTATAGTTTACTGACAGTGTTAAAACCATCAAAAATGGCTTTTAATTAAGTTCACTTGGAACAATCAATGAAGACTAGCAATTCATTAAATCTGAGCAAATGTTAAAATAAAAATTTGGATGTGTCAACCATTAAAGATTTTTTTTTAGTGAACATTCATTGCAAAATAAGATTTTCTTGTCATTTTAAATGATTAGGCAGAAATTCATTTAAAATTTAATGATTGTCAACCAAAAGTTGTTAACCATTTTCAAACAATACAAGCTTTTGATTGGCTTTAAAACAATAATGGAGGATTACCAATTTTCATAAATCCTGTGGCTTTATTTAATCCTCAGTGAGCATTAAATTTTCATATTTCGATCATCAATATATCTTCAGTCGTGGTTGTTCATGGAGTTAGTCAAGTATTTAACATTAGTAGTAAAAACTATCTTATTCAGAGATATTTCCATTCTTAAATGATTTGATCAAATTAAAAGAAGAAACTATTGTCAACTCTAAGCAAATGACTATATATCAATTCAAATATGGCAGTATGATACAGGTAAGCAAGTTTATCTGCAAAAGTAAAATCTTTCAAAATAAAATCAAAATTATATTTCATTTAAAGGCAATATGAAATCTTTCTGCAATCCTGAAGAAAAAAGGAGATTGAAAAAGTTTCATCTCTTAAGTGAATATTTGACCGATCAGTTTTGATAAGCAAAAAATTTAATGTTTCATTATTAAAATGAATATCAAAGACAAAGTTTCTTTTTATACCAGAAATGGGTTCTTGCAATGCTCCAGCATGAAGCTTATAAATTTACACACAAAAGCAATTGCTTGTTCAAATTTTGAGATTTCAAAACTACTGAAGATGAAAATAAAAAACATTAGAAAGATCTGTTTCCTTCTATCATGTGATGTTTCTGTATTCACTTATATTTTTTGCAATGCTTACAGTTATTAATACAAGTATAGAAAGTATTTTAACTTTTTCTCATAGGCATTCAAGAATGTAACAAGAATCAGTAAGCAATTAAAAAAAGAACTGATGGACTGGTACTTTCTAAACATTTCTTCATGTTATATTAAACCAACAATAATAAATATACAACTATTATGATAATTTGTTAGCATTTATATCAGTGAAGAGTAAATGCACAAGGTTTAAATTGGTCACAAACAATTTAGTGCTACAACTTAGATAAATCATTTATCAATAACTAAGAACTATACAAACTTCATAATCTCATAACTTCAAAAATAAGAATATTTTATATAGAGATGTTTAGAATAACCCAAATAAATCTGATTTAGATAAACAATTTTAACAGTATTACTCAAATTTGTGATTCTATCAAAGTGAAATTCCAATTCGAAGTGAGATTGACTCTTAACAGTAATTTAGACAAACTAACAATTTGGATGAAACCAATCACTACTAGGCGTTCATTTGAAAATATTGCATTGGTATTTACCAAAAGATGAAAGAAAAGATTCAATAAACACAAATACCAACCAAGATGAAAAAGGAAAAGAATAGAAAAAGCAAAGATATAACATAAAAAGAAATTAGAACCTGGGGAAAACAAGTTGATAAAAGTATAATTTTTGATTGATTTATATTCTGATTTATATATGAGCTGTACATTTAAAATTGTTTAGTATTCTTAGGAGAATTAGACTTTGAAATGCAAAAACCCCTGTCTTACTCTGAAGAAATTTTAGTTATCAAATGACTTTATATCTTTACTCAGAGCTGCTGTAAAATTAGTGATTATGACCACAGTCAAATAACTTCTGATCTCTTTGAAAGAAAAGTAACAGTCTGCTTTGAACTACTAAAGGCTGATCTGAACAGAAAGGAGCTTTTACTGATAAGAGAAACATGTGAGAATGTAACGGCTGACTACTTGCTTTCAAGTACACTCATCTGCTAAGTTGGTGAGTTAATCTCTGTAACAACCACAGAACCAACCTGTGGTTTATGTTGTAATTATGCCAAGCAAACCTTAGTTACAATTTACTGAAGAGAGAACACAATCACTTTTGATCAGCAAATGAACACCACCACATGCTCAAACTCTTCACCACAATGACTAGGCACTTTGTACTAGTATAACCATCAATGCTTTCCAAACAGCTTACCTAATTTTGCACATAAAGCAGAGGTTAACCTGTGATATGGTTTTCAGATAACTCCTAACAGTGCTGCAAGGCTGTGACCATTTCATATTATCAAGAAATCAACTACTTGACAAATTGAACATGGCAAGATTTAAAATATGGTCTCGAGGTTGGAGTATTAAGATTCTAACCACTTAGCCATGTGCTCATCTCATGTGAGATGGTTTTATTATAAGTGCATATTACATTTTCTTTCTATTAATAACTTTTCTACTCTTCTACTTTTCTAGTTGTATTGTTGTTGAGATTTCTGCAACACATATGGTTCAGAGTTGCAGGAAAGCACAAAAAGATCTAAGAGAAGTCCTGAAGCATATGTACTGGTGATTCAGTCAGAGTGCTTTCTACACTGGAAGATCTGCTTGTGGATTTCATTATTTGGCAGTCTAATGGTATGTCCTGCCCACCTGACTTTCTCCACCAAGTCATAAATGGATTGAATGTTTGAGAGAAAACATTCATACTGGAAACTGTCTTGACATGGTGTTCAAGATATTTCAAAAACATACTAAGTGATATTGGATCAGCAGGTGTACATTATCTATGGACTACCCATGTTTCACATATATGAAACAAACTATGCATAACCACAACATACTAAACTTTTTGGTTAGTTTTGAATCTAATTCTACTACAGATTAAAGTATTATATAGTCTTACTAAATGGATACTACCTTTGACAAATAATATCAACTGAAGCTGAACTGTGAAAAGAAATTTATTCAATATGAATGGACAGAAATGAGGAGTTTTGGGGTTTTTTTTTAACACCATGTACAAGGCCCAAGAGCAACTCGAGGTAAGGGGTTACAGATTAAGAGTCACTGTTTATGGGGAAGACAATGGTTAATTTTAGACTTGAACAGGTTAAGATTGTAGTGATCGGGGAAGCAGTGGTTCAAGGCAAGAAGATGTTCGAGTGAAACATCAGTGAAATATGAAGTTAATGGGGGTGGTTTGCTACAATGTGTGCAGCATGTTGGGTTTTAGCTGTGAAAGTTAGAACTGGTAGAACTAAAGAATGTAGTTCCTCTGAACACTCTCCATAGAAATGGCAACAGAATAGCAAGAGGTTTGCAATGTATCATCTGCGATGAAAGTTATTGTAGGGTGGAAGATAATCCATCAACCACAAGGATGCAGAGGCATGTGAAATAGTAGTATAAATGCACAAACTAACTTGAAAGTATCTTCAAATAGCTGATTATTTTTCCTTAATATAAATACAACTCAGTCTTTAAACAGCATCATAATTTAAGATCAAGAATATAGATGTTGTACAGAATTTGGTTGCTTACTCTTATGTGCACTGTGGTACAGTGGATATCGGCTCGGAACGAGAAGCCGGGGAGCCGAGTTCGAATTCCAGTTGAATCCATTGTATTCACTTACGCGCAAATACCCTTGGGAAAGGTATTAATCCGTCTCTTCCTTCCAGTTATGGGTTAAATAGCAGGACAGATTGGGTTCTATAGCCTTGGTCGGCAACCAGTCTACCGCAGAAAGCAATGGCAACCTACTGCGGAATAATCTTCTGCCCAGTCAGTCATGTCTCTTTCGAGACATGATCGCTCAAGCGTGTATCACATATGGCACTTAACTAACTGACTGACTCTTATTTTGGTTTGCATCATTTTCATCCAGAAATTTTTTTTCTGTAAGATGGTGGGAAGAAGTGAGAGAGTTTAATTCAAGTGATTGCCCTAGAATATTTTAATGAATGTTTATACATTATCATAAAGATAACATCCTTTTTAAAGTTTGATATTAATTAAAAGATTTAAAACATTATTGCTGGTTTTCTTAATAAATGATACTTGTCATCTATAATAATTACTTAGAATTTCATATAATTTTTTGAAAGACATTTCTATATTCTTATTTCTTTTACAACCCAAATTCCCAAAACAATTCAATATTGATATAAAACTTCTGCTTGACAACAAACCAGTTATAGACTGGTCGTTCTATTCAGCTTCCTTTTGTCGTTTCTTTCTTCTGGCCAATTCTGTGGCTCTCGTACTACATTTGATAACTTTCAGTAGACTTTCAAATAGTCTCTTTGTTTTATTCATTGTTTCTGTAATTTTTTACCCCAATTGTTTTCCCCTACAGATTGAATTCAGTATGCTACTTACTTTTCATAAAATCCTCTTAAGGCTGCAACAGTCACTCTATGAAACAATATCTTACTTTGATACCCTCTTGAGTAAAATCTAAAATCATAAATCCTGGCACAGAGTAAAATGCTGTGTTAAAAATAAAACCTGAAATATCCATAATGAAGGCTTATCTCAGAAATTTAGAATATGTAAACTCAAGCGAGAAAAAAAAATCAGTCTAGAACACTAAAGAAGTTGAATGTGTCAGGCTACAAAACTTTAAAATTAATGCTAAAACCTGTTGAAAGTTAACTATGTGAATGTTCTACAAAGATTTTTCAACACATTTTAACCGACTTGTAAAATGTAGTACATTTCAGTGATTAATCAATTAAGACACAGATTTTTTAAAGAAATATTTTAATGCAACACTTTTTTTAATTCTATTCTTTGATCTCCCTTTCTCCTAATTAGTTTTCTCATGATCTTTCACTCCCAGTAACTGTATGATTTCTTCTCTCACACTTCTTACTTGTAGAGATCTCTTCCTCTTTTTTGCTTTCCAGTTAACTTTGATCTCCAAAAATTCAATGTAAACTGCTATCGTCTGTCTTAATTTTTGTTTTTTTATTGTTCTCTCTCCTTAATAATGTGTTTTCTTTCTCATCTTCTCTCACACTCAGTAATCCCTTGAATCTTAGGAGCCTTATTGCCTTGCTTGGGGTGAAATGATTAAAGAAAGAAAAAGTCAAAGAGATGAAATGTAAAAATAGTATTTTCATTTCAAACACTTAAGAAATGCAAAAGATAAAAAAAAAACATGCAATCTACAAGATGATAAACATGCAAAATTATAATAAAGTCTACAAAAGTGTAAGTAGTGAAGTCGGTCATAAAAGCTTAGTAAAAAAGAAACCACAGACAAAAGAAACAAATAATTTAGCAGAAGAATTACTGCAAAATAAAATAACAATGCAGTGAAAACTACAAAAAAAAATTGGAAAAATAAGTTACAACATACATATAAACAAAACATGAAAATTTACCGGTGGTTGTTAATGTTTGGAGGCTTCAGAACTGGTGCAACACTGAAGAAAATTTAAAATTCAAATTAGGAAAAGAAAAAAATGTTTCCAATCTTTTAAATGATGGAAATAAATTTTATTATAAAAAGTCAAAGAAATGCTTTATGAAAAAAGAAAAAGGAGCACCTCTTAAATATGCTTATTCCTGCAACAGAAGCAAAAGTCAGAAAATATTCTTAATGTAAAACATTCCAAAAATTTTAGAATCTTCTGTCATTTTTTTCTCCTTGAAATTTGTATTTTCAGACAGCACACATTATAAAAATTTAATCCTGCAATCAAAGTATAATTTCTTCAGACTTACAATCTGGAAATAATGATATAAATCAGAAAGAAGGTTTCTTTGTTGTTATAGTTTTTAACGTTAGTAATATAAACTTCTTAATTAAAACAAAAATAAATTTCATATTGATTATGTGTAATAAAAACGTAAAAAATTCAAAAATGTCATCACTCGTTTGACTTTAAGACTTGTTTAAACTTATTTCTTTACTAAAGAAAGCTAAATGAGATTTAAAATTACAGTGAATTCGTATAAAACCGCTAATAAAGAACAGGAAACAATAACATCTAACATTTCACAAGTTTCTTGGAATCTAGCAAAGCAAAGATGCCAATAAAAGTCAGACAGATTTCATACAAAATGTAAGTTTAGTAAATGCTTGCATAAAATAACTATTGATTGATGGTGCAATTATGGGTGGCATATAAAATGAACATTTATACTCATGAGCAACTGGCATTCTCTTGTTAAAAATCAAAATGAACTTTTCCTGTTGGCTTTCAACTCAACCAATAGGCAATAGCATTTAAAATAATCAACATTTAGATTGTTTTTTTTTTTTAATGGCAAAAGTCAAGAATGTTTTTTCTTATTTTTTTAACTAGAATTTTGACAGTGATGAAAATGAATGATAGCAAAAAATATGAACAAGTAGCAGTAACACTTGATTCAGAAATGCAAGAACTGTGGGCAGACTTTCTTCTATGCATTGTATATTTTACAAGTTGATAAATGTACTGTTAGGACTAGAAAACCCTTTTAGCCACAGTCCCTTTAATGAAAATAAGTAATTTGAAATACTTAATTTTACATGGGCTTAAATCTCATCTACAACTGCCAAGGACCTACTTATAATTACCCCAACCTCCATATCTGACCCATTACATATATGCAGGAAACAAAGTTTGCTACCCAAAATCTTCACTGAACATAAAAAAACTGCAATAGAGTTTGTCTGTGATAAAAATTTCATATTTTATATACATATATCTTTCAAGGTAATCGCCCTGATAAAGTTTCTTCTTTGGTATTCTAGACTTTACAAATTTAAGTGCAGTACTAGATTGGCAGCTAGGTCTCATCCTTTTACAGTTGAATTGGCTAGATGCAACTAAGTTCTATGCTAACAGTTTTTCCTTTCACACTTCTTGCTTGTGAAGCTCTCTTTTGGCCTCTTGCTTTCCAGTCAACTCTGATCTTCAAAAATTTAAATGTAACATCAATTGCTATCTTCTTAATTCATTTTCTTCTACTGTTTTTTCTCCTTAATAATGTTTTCTTTCCTTCATATTTTTTCACACACAGTAACCCCTTGCATCTTAGTGGTTTTATTGTCAAAGAGTGAAATGATTAAATACTTATATACAAAAATAAATTATATTATATATATAAGTGCTAAATTGTAATGGTTTTTAGTGACAAAATTGATGTTCTTTTTTTTTTCAGTAGTTTACTTGTAGAAAGGTATTTTAGGTAAGTAGATTTTTTTTCATCATAAAGTGCTCAACATTAAAGTAAGGATAAAGTGTTATTAGAATTAATGTGGAGAAACTTGAAAACTCAGATGACAAATGACTCCAAAGAGTGAAGAAATTACAATAATGCCCTCATAAAACTTCAAAGCTGGCATGACTGAAACAATACTGCTCAGATAAATAACAAGTTTCTTCACAAGCTAGTTTCCTTCTCTTAAATTCATTGCCAACCAAGGCTATAGAGCTCATTCTACTTTGCTATAAAACTCCGGCTATAGTGGGTTAGTTTGGTTGATTTTCTTTAGTGGTACTTGTATAGATTATTTAATGCCAAAATCTAAATTTGAACGTAATTGTATGCCTTCAACTACAGATAAAATATACTGCTGGTTGTTTTGCTATTTTGTATTGTAATTTATTTTTTTTTTTTATAAAAATGTATTTCTATACTTCTATAGAGTTTTGTTTTTGTTTGGGGATTTCACTCTTTGCCTATAGGTAGGACCCTAACAGGTTCTACCATGCAGGACCTAGGAATAACTGCAATTAAGAGTTTGTTCCACACTCCTTAAAACATCCAATTTTCTGAGCATAGGCCTTACTTCTAAATATAGTTAATCGCTATACCAAGGAATCACCTGATTGGGGAGAAAAGAAGTGGATTTATACCATTCCAAAGATATTTGTATGAAAGCTACTGAAACAGACTCAGCTAGAATTTGAACTTGACACGCCAGTCCCATTTTCCATGCTGAACACTTCCAGAAAATGCCTACATCCCATCATGCAAATAGTGAACTTCTAAAACTATCAACAGTTGTCACTTTGCTAAGAATATTAGAAAGAAATTTCTTAGTCTAGGGTTATAATTAATTTTTCTTTTATTTTCTGTAATTTAGAAACTGGACCCAATATTTCAGTTGAAAAATAAATTGAGGAGGTATTTGGAATTAGAAGGTACTTTCCACCACAAAATAAAAATGAGAAAGTCATGCTTAAAGTTTTTTGACTTTCAAAATGCCATAACTTTTGATTTATTTGAGATAAACCATTAAATTTTCTTTAAAGGAATTTAAAAGCATCTACTTTAACATACAAACACTTACAATGAAAAAGATGTGTGGCATTTTGAATCAAAAAAAATTTTATACATGTATAACACAAACCTAGCACCACTGGAGTGTAGTGCAACCTTTGCTCAACAAAATACTGACATTATACTCCTCCAAGTAAGAGAAAAGGTTTGAAATATGTCTAATGGTGCACATCAACTCACTAATGAATTTTCATGAAAAAAAAACAAAAAAAACAAAAAAACAACATATATATATATATATATATATATATATATAGAAGAGTAAAAATGAATAATCTGACATATCATAAAGGTAATCATTATACATTGTTACTAGTTAAAAGGATGTGTGCCGTGGCTCTGTGAATATTGGCTTAGAACAAAAAATCAGAGAGCCTAGTTCGAATTCCAGTTGAATTCATAAATTCACTTATACAAAAATACCCTTTCTTTTTTTAATAATTATTTCATCCCAAGCAAGGCAGAACTGCCACTGGTGCACAGGGGGTTACAGAAGAGGTGAGTGATGAGAAAAAGGGACCAGTTACAGGAGTGTCAGAGAATGAGTAAGAAAAGGATGAAAATACAGTTGTGAAGAGGGCTGCAAGAGAGTAGAGTGAAAGGAAGAAGAACATGATACAAGGGTTGTCAGAGAAAGAATGCAAGTGATGAAGATTAGAGATGACTTTGCATTTAAATTCTAGGAGATTCTAGTTGTCAGGGAAGCAAGTATACAGAAGGGAATTCCACAGGCGGGAAGTGCAAGCAAAGAAGCTGCTAGAGTAGAAGTTGTGGTTACATTTGACTGGTTTCACAGTAAAAGGGGTGAGACCTAGCCGCTAGTCTAGTAGCTCAACTAAATTCATGCAGAGGGGGCACCAGGGAGCTAAGCTCATTGGAGAAGAAACCATGAAAGTATTTGTAAAAGAGACACTGAGAAGCCACATTACGTCAGTGAGAAAGTGACTGGAGTTGAGCTACCAGTTTGGGATTACAGATTTTTGACATTACAGATTTTTTGCTGTATTTTGTCAAGAAGCCTGAGATGAATAGCAAAGGTATTAATCTGTTGTTTCTCCCTCTAGCTATGAGTTAAATAGTGGGACAGATTAGGTTCTATATCTTGATTGGCAACCAGTCGACTACAGAAAGTAATGGCAACCTACTGCGAGAAAAATTCTGCTCGGTCAGCCATGTCTCTTTCAAGACATGATTACACAAGCATGTATCATGTGTGACTTAACTGACTGACTGCTTAAATAACAACCACAATGAGTAGACAAAAATATTAATAGTATAAAAAACAAAAAAATACTACCAGTATGAGGCAGAAGATACCTTAAACACCAACATTTTGCATGAGCCTGCACAGTCAGGCAGGAGTGTATTTGACATCAAATTTAAGCCTGGTAGTGAGTACCTGATAATACAGTTAAGTTGCTTTCCAGATAAAGGAATGTTTAGGAAATACATTGTCATGCTTAATTTCGCATACATGGCTGAAAGTACTTTCTTGTACTGAGGGCCTAAATTCTATTTCATACTTAACTTTCTGAATGGCATAAAACCAATTTTCCCTTGATCAATTAATTATCATCCACAAAATAAGAATTAAATATCTTCCTAATCATGATCTTCACACAAGCTTCAGTACCTAAGAAGAAACAAATTAAGTTCAGAAAATAATCTAACTTCCTTGTACAAGATCTAAAATACAAATTGTATTTTTGCACTTAGGAGAAGATGCAATTTCCAATTTAATATTTAGAAAAAAGTTAAAGTTAAAAAAAAAAATTATATATATATATATTTATATATATATATTAGAGCAAAATCGAAAAATTTGCAAATTGCTAGTAAGTTGGCTAAAATACAAAATATCAAAAAGTTGATAGCTCATTAGGCGAAATGATAAGAGAAAAGTATACAAATAACAGAGAAGAATTGGTCAAATTCCAAAATGTATTACTCAATTACTTTACTACAGTAAGTACATTTCTACACTAAAACAGTCATAAGCTTCACAAATACTAAGCAGCTACTATAAAATACAAAAAAAAACACTGACATCTTCCAAAAGAAAAATAACTTGAGTAAGTTTAGTACTTGTTTTCTTTTCTTCTCTCCCCCACCCAGTTCTTTTTTCTTATGAACAGATACAATGCCAGCTCCCTATTTTAGTAATTAGCCTCATTGTATCATAAATAAAGTATACTTTCTAAAAGAGCTTAAGCTGGTTAGTTGATATACAGATTTAATAAAGAGGTAGAGTTTCTTTGTAAAAGAAAAGGAAACCCTTATTTTACAAGTCACTGGTACTTGTTCGGAAACTACAACAAAATACAAATGTATTTTTTCACATACACACAAACTCATCAAAATATACACACACAAGTGTGTGTTTGTGTGTGTGTATATGTGTGCATGCCTATGTTTGCATGGTGATGTACAGATAGCGTAATTTCAGCAGCTCAGAATGAAAAATCAGTGAACCAAGTTCAAATTCCGTCCGAGTTATATTCACTTTCGCACAAATACTTTCAGAAAAAGTATGAATCTTTCTAATCTCTCCCCAGCTATGGGTTAAATGGCAGATAAGAGCAAGCTCTTTAGCCTTAGTTCATAACCAATTGCTGAAAAGAACAACTCTGAAACTAAACCTAAAGAGTGTTGTTTGAAGACTTGGTACCATGCTGTGAACTAGTTTCTTGTATTCAGTTCTTTCAAAAAAATGTATCTGGTTCTGCACAGTACTTCGCTACTATAATCAAATCATGCATGCAAGTGCCTTGGTTGTTCAATTTTAAGAACTGAATTATTAGGTCCACATATGTCTTAAATGATGAGAAAATCATGATATTATACTGAACACTCCTGTCATTTTTGACATATGAGGATCAAGCAGCTCAGTTCTTAGAACCAACTGCCAGACTACCTGACACATATCACTTGATTTTAGTAAGTAATGCTTGTGTAGAACCAATTTGGAAGAGCCAAATATAGAGAACTGTGGCACAATATCCCACAAGGTCCCCAAACAACCCACTACAAGTTCTGAATTCAGAATTGTTTTTCTCCTAGACTGGTTGCCACTCAAGGTTATAAAAACCAGTCTGTCCTGCTGTTTACATTGGGATTGGGGGGAGACAAGATAGATTCACACCTTTCCCAAAGGTATTAGCACATAAGTGAATGTAATGAATTTGAGAGAAATACAAACCCAACTCTCCAATTTCTCAATCCATATCTCATATATATATATATATATATATATATATATATATACACACACACAGATGGTGTTCCAAGAATGTCATACACACTTAACAGCTGATAAATCACTTAATTTTCATTTCTTTTCAGATTGAACCCATTAGAAATAATGATGGCAGCCAGGCTAAGCTTAATGAGATTTTGTGAAACAGGTGGATTGGACAAAGAGGTTCAGTAGAATACTATCCACTTTCACCAGACCTCACACTACCACCAGTTTTTTTATGGGGTTATTTAAAAAAGTCTATTGTACAGAATCAGTAAACGTCAACAGAGGCCAACCAATGAATGCGACATGCACAAAAATGCTGAACAAAATATTTCTTGCAATTACATTTCTTTGCATTATCAACAGGACATTGCTAATTATGGCTCTCCACTATTTTCTGTCCTTTCTAAAAAAAAGTTTTGTCTTTTTGCTATCTCTCCTACAATTTGTTTTGCCATCTATTTACTCAAGCTCACTACATAGGTTATGCATTGTTTTCCTCTTTCTCTCTTGCCAAAAATCTATCCTGTAAGCATCAACTTTTCCAAGCACTCATTATATTCCCTCAAAATTTCAATGATGTTAAGTACAAGTGTCCTTTTTGTTTCCATTTTCTATAAAACTTTGTCATTGCTTACTTGTTCAATTCATGGTATTATAAGCATCCCTATACAGAACCAGGTTTCTGTTGTTTCAACAGGCATTGTCAGAAATAATTAAATCCTGTCTGTAAATTCTAAATTAAATTTTGCATAGTAAACTTATTTTAATGAATACTAATTTGATAATCATTCAAAGTATATATACATTTTGCAAGAATACTATATATATATATATATATATCCGAGTGAATACAAAACGAAGAAAGAATTCTTACAACATCCAAAACATTAATTTAAAACATTCACAGCTCTATATATTATATATCGAGCACCATAATATATATATATATATATATATATATATATATAAACAAATAGATAAATATACGCATTTACAAATATATTCTGTAAAATATAGCAGTATACATACATTAAACGAATATTTTAACAGCAGTATGCACAGGCATATACATATATAACAAATAAATTCAGACATAATACTACAATGAAAACGAAAGCAGTAGCTCTCTAATAACACGTTCATCAGATAATGACTCATAACTCAGGTATGGTTTGGGGGCTGATGCCTCATAACCCCTAACCCAGGAATATCTCATATAATTAATAAACTTTTATTTTTCCATCATAATGTAGGAATGTCAGATCTATACAGAATGTGTCTCGATATATTTTCTATGAATGACAATTGGAGTTAAGCGAGTTATGTAAAGGTCCAGTTGACAAAGCCTTGGTTTCCAACTTTTATTAGTCCTCCAGCTACTTATACATATATACAAACATCTGCAAGATTTAAATTACAGAGAACCAACATTATTTATGAATTCACATACCCCTTAAGGAACTGTGTTCCTGATCAAACCAAATTCATGAATAATTACATTGGACACACAACTACATGCCTATCAACAAGTCTCACGTTACACCTCTATGAACAAAGCTCAATTAAGACTCATATAAATACACACAGATACCTACCAATTTCCATCCATAACATACTTGTGAAAATTATGATAATAGACTCATCAACATGTAAAAAAAAATCTAAAAAATAATAGCAGCACTAATAATAAAATAGAAAAAGCCAACAATCAACTTCAACAACAAACATGGCCAGAATATGCCTTGCCATGTTTGGAAAATAAGAAAACATTCCCATCACTCTAGAAACATATATAAAAATATGTACACATTCAGTTAAAAATAAAAACATCCTTGATAACTGCTAACAGAATACCTGAAAGTTCTCAAAGATATAGAACATTTGGACAATGTTTTATATACTTTATGTTTCTGAAAAGTAAACACTAGTACAAGAAAAATCAAATGAAAAGCTTAATCGCACTATTTTGCCAGTTGTTTTTAATGATACTTTGTGTGTGTGTGTGTGTGTGTGTGTGTGTGTGTGTGGTAAAAATCGTTTTAAGATAGGCCATATTTATGGGTAAAAGTGCTCAGTATAAGAAATAGAGGATATGTAAATGTAGAAGTGGTCACTAAAGTCAACCCACATAGCCTGAAGATTGTGTTCCTGCATGAAACTAGAACATCACCACTTGATATTGACCTTATTGTCCTCTTATATTTTTTTATGTAATACATACATGCAAAACAATTGGGCCAAGGATTAAAAAACAAAGATAATAATTGTTTCTAAGCTAAAACTTGAGATGAATATAGTAGAGATGTCAAAGTAGAAAGAAAGAAATATCTGCTAGCACAGAAGATTTATTGGCAAATACAACAGAAAATATTATGCACCAGATTTTGACACATTCAGAAAATAACAATATGTTTTGAAGCAGCTATTCAAATTATTAATATACAACTTTCTACTAACCAATCAGAAAATGCCATGCACAAGGACTGACAACCTATAACAACAGTCATTGAAAATCTCACTGGCACATGATGGGTTTGTTTTCTATGGCTTATCAACCTTTTGCTGGTCATTTAAAGTCTAAAAATATTTTTTGATTGCAAGAATTTTTGGAGATAATAATGATTTACTGATACAAGTCCTGATAATTAACCCATAGCTGGAGAAAAGTGGATTCATGCCTTTCTCAAAAGTATTTGCACATAAATAATTATGACAAGGCTGACTGGAATTATAACTTTGCTCTCAGGGCTGTCACATGTGAAAGTTATTCAAAAATAGCAGACAAAGGATCTCTCTCATAAATTTTGTGAAGTGATATATGAGCATATTCATCATGGAATCAGATATAAAAAAGAAAAAAATGTCCAAAAAGCACAAGAATCGACTCAGAAAAAATGAACAGAGATACAAGAATAGAAAAACAAAAAACAAAAGCAGGTTACAGTGATTTAATATTTAATTTGACAAAATGTTTATTTCATATTTTATTTGTATTTGCATATTTAAAATGTCTTCCCTTCTCACATTTCTTAGTACTAGATCCTACTTGAGTTTTAGGGGCATACAAAGAAGAAGTTGGCCCCAGGCATCACCAAACTTCTGCACATCACTAGAGATGTTACAGCAAAAGATTTGCTATAAGTTTCCTTTATTTTCTCTCTTATCGTGGCAGTCACAAGGCAGGAAATTTTACATCATTTTTCAAAAGACATCAGTATGAAATAACAACTGGTAAATGGCTGATGCCATTTCATTGATTACTAATTTGAAATGTCTCATCTATTTGGCCATTCTTCACAAAAGAATAAATTGTTCAATTAACAATGGGATGAAGTGGAATAAGCCACAAGTGATGCATCATCAGTCTTTAATAGAAACGCACTAAACCACCTTTGTGAACATCCGTCTTCACTGAAAATGTGATATCTATTGTTGGCTCAATGAAATGCATGGAACAACTTCAAATCCTATTTTCCAATGATAAAAGTGATCCAATTCAAGGAGATATAAAGATACACAATATTAAATTTTCACATTTATGGTAAATACTTTTTTTAAAATTAGAATACTAACAAATAAAGTGACATTAGTTCAAGAAAAGTACATGTAACTCTACTTGTGATTATTTAAAGAAAGTCTGGCTGTCATGAGCAAAGATGTCATTGCAAAGAATAAGAAAGCCTCATGAGGATTGTCACTAATAAAGGGCACCAAAGGTGGAAACAAATGAATAAGTTTCCACGGACAATGTTTGATAGCAATTATGATTTATTTCAGCTCTAAATTGATCTTGACATTATCTGAAACATTAATCTGTAGCTTGATGTCATATTGTCCTCTAAATCATAGCAATGGAATTGTTGGTTTCCTCTGAGACAAGAATTAAGGAGGTAAATTAACAGACCTAAGTTTGGTAGCAATGAATTTAATAATAGACATTGATGCAAGAAACTACTTACTTATAGCTGGTTAAAGGCAGATGTGAAATAACAGCAAATTGTTTAAATAGGTACATTTAATTTTCTGTGAAGCTGCCAACACTTACTAACTTGTTTTCTACGAGGGTCGATCCAAAAATAATTTCTCCTTATATTGGTCTACAATATCCAAGGTAGATATTGGTGATACAGGAATAGAGGCTGAACTTTCCCACCAATGATCCATCATTTTGTGACCTTGCTATGAATAACAGTCTAGCAAAACTGCATCTGACATAAAAATGCATATGAAACAGATATTCATCATAGAATTCCTTGATACAGAAAAAACTCCATTTATTGCTATTTATCAATGATCACTGTCTACAAAGACCAAACAATGAATATGAACACAAGTAGTGATGCATAATGAATTTCAGCAGTGGCAAAAGTGAGGTATATAATCAACAATTTACTAGGATGAAAGTGTAGAGAAAGTACTTTAATCACTAAATCATGAACATTAAAAAAAAAAAAAAATAGCATCCTCTCTCTTTCATCACATAAAAGTAAACATTATTTTAATCCAATGAAGTCCTAAAGGATAAAACACTATATATATATATATATATATATATATATATATATATATATATAGTCATCTGCAGACGGTCCTGTTTCGCTGTATCACAGCTCAACAGTATGGATAAACATCCAATTGCTTTCAGATTTTAACATGTTATATTCACAATGTAAACAAACACCAAAATATATATATATATATATATATTTTATTTTAAATCCAAAAGAATGAGCAAATAGATAAATCCCAAAAACCTGATCCTATTAATATTAATGAAATTAATATTAAAATTGATCAAGGTGAAGGGATGATGTAAATAGTAGGTTCTATTTACAGAGTCAAATATATAAAAATAAAACAAAAATTTTGATATTTGATTCCATTGGATTGCAATTTTAATGTGGAAATTCTCACTTTGTCAGCAACAGCGAAAAACAAAACTTTTTTTTTAAGGTATTGTTTTCTGCTGTTGCTGATGAAGCAAAGATTTTCTCATTGAAATGGCCATCCAACAAAATTAAACTTCACAATTATTGTTTTTATATATATATATATATATATATATATATATATATTAATGTATATCTGGGCAGTAATCTTCCTTTTAAGCGTTTTGTTAAAAATGGCTAACAAGGAAGAATTTATTCATTTTTTATTTAATTTTTACAGTATTCTTACATATTTATCTTTGCTGGAGATAAATATAAAAATGTTTCACAATTTTTGATTTTCCAAATACTTTCTGTCATTTCACTGGTCATTTTCAAGTTATTTTTCCAATGTTGTTATTTCATCCTCAGGTTTTAACTGTAATGAAGTTTTTGATTTTGAATAAAAACATTCTTTAAAAGGAAAAGGAGCATATAGAGGAGGATAGATTGGGCCTACAGCTTTGGTTGGCAATGAGTTTAGGAGAAAAAAAACGAATCTAAACCAGCCTAGAGAGGTTTGGCAAAATACAAATTAGTTTCTCAAAGGATGCAGTATACAGCTAGAAGATGGAAAAATCTAATCCAAAAGAAGCCTGTATTTGTAACATCATCTGACATATGGCATGCAATGCAACCATACAGAACATAGTGCTATGATGCCGATAGTGTGCACTGTAGGGCTAAGGCAACTGAACACTTAAAACAATTGAAGTGTACAGCATGTTCAGTAATAACATGCAATATACTGAACCTTCATCCATCATTGTTGGATACGATACAACACATGTATAATGTATGATAGCAGTGAATTTACACAATGGACCAAAAGTTTAGAGTCCCCCTGTGAATCTTGAAGAATTACCTGAAAATTGAAGTTATCTGCCTTTCCTTTCCTTAAAGTTTTTAAAATGTAGTTGATAATAATCAAATCAACTCATTACTGCATAAAGTTTCTTTTAAATTTTACCTTTTTTTTCCTTATCCACCTTCCTTGCAGATTTTAAATTTTAGGTAACTCCCTCTCAAACAAACTGAACATCATGTACTAATATTTTAAATAGTTACAGCATCATGGCTTAGTAAATGTTAATTAAACCAAAGAAAATATATCGTCTATGTCTATCTCTTTGCGCAAGACATATGTAACGTTGTATGTTTGTCTAAGATAGAAACATACATATTTTTTGAAGTAATAAATAGATGATAACTGAAAAACCCAACACAGCATCCACTGATATGTGAAGACACAACACTCAAAAACAACCAAAGAAAAACTATAGATACTCATAGGCACAAACTTAATAACTTACAAAATAATTTGACAATGGCTTATGAAAACCAAAAGCACTCACAATATTATGAACAATTTATGGGAACCTAAAAAATGTTTCAAACTGAATATTTTTTTTTTTTTTACATAATCATTTCAGTCCAAGCAAGGCAGTACCACCACTGGTGCATGGTGGGGGGAGTACATAGGAGGAGAGTGAAGAGAAAAAGGAACTGATTACAGGGAGTAAGAGAAGAATGAGAATTCTAGTGAGAAGAGAGTTATATGAGAGTAGAGTGAAAAGAGAGAACAAGATGCAGGGAGTGTTGGGGGAGGATAAAAGAAGGATGGGAGTCAAAGGGATAAGAGATGGCAACTGACGTTGCATTTAAACTCTTGGAGATTGTAGCCATCAGGGAAGTAAGTATATGAAAGGGATTTTCACAGGCAGGAAGTGTGAGAAAAAAACTGAGGGAGTAGAAGTGACAGTTGCATTTGGATGTTTTAACTGTAAAAGTGGTGGGACCTTGTTTCCAGTCTAGTTGCTTGAGTAAATTTGTGTAGAGAAAGCACCAGGGAGATAAAATCTTAAAGAACTTTCTATAATTTTCAATCAAATACACACACTATATATGTATTTATGTATTTCACTTGCACTCACAATGCCCACTCAAGGGTAATATGACACAAGGTCAAGTTTAAAGTAGGACAGACCCCCACTATTCACTTCTGTTAATAACCCTGGCCACTTTCCAAAGTAGAAGTATTTCTGGACAGGGAAAGTGGCACTCCCACTCCCAGGTCTTAAGTACATAATATTCAATTTCAATGGGCAAAGTGACCTTAACACATTTTCTCCTGCATTATGTTCAGAGTTAGCCAATCTTCTCTATTCAGTTCTTGATAAATGATTTATGGATATTAATTTGATTTGGGATTTGTTTTAATGAACTGTTCAAAAATAAAAAAGTTAACATTTAATAAGCTAAGTGCCATACATGATACATGCTTGGGCGATCATGTCTCTTTCAAGACATGACTGATTGGGCAGAATATTATCCTGCAGTAGGTTGCCATTGTTTTCTCCAGTAGACTGGCTGCCAGCTAGGGCTATAGAACCCAATCTGTCCTGTTATTTAACCCATAACTGGAGGGAAGAGACCGATTAATACCTTTCTCAAAGGTATTTGCGCATAAGTGAATGCAAGGAATTCAACTGGAATTCGAACTCGGCTCTGCAATTTGTCATTCCAATCTGATATCCACTGCACCACAACGCACATCCACTAACATTTAATGAGGAAACTTTAATGGGCAAAAACACAAATGCTGCAATTTTTCCTAATTTTTTCTTTGTTTAATATAGCTTCCTTTTTTCTCTCTATTCAGCATAAAAACATTTTCAAATTTTATTAGGCATACATGTGTTAAGTTTACCATGTCTCTCTTTGTACACTGATGCATAATATTTTCACAAGCTTAAACTGTTTTATCATCTTTATCATAAAAGTTATACAAAAAATTTTTAACGAAAACTTGAATTGACGTTTTTTTTTTCAATGCTCATAATGAAATATATTCATCTTGTTAAAAAAAATCTCTCTTATTCTAACATGTGTTGTGTTCTGGGACATATTCCCTGCAGATGTCAGATTACTGTATGTACAAGATACTTTAACTAAAAACTAGTAATGTCTGTGTCAGAATGTAATTACATTCAAGTTTTCTTGAGGAGAGCTTAAATTTCTAGCTTGTTTTCAGAGAAAATTTAAATAAAGATTATTTTCATTTTATTTAAAAGCTGTTTTGAAATGATAAATTAATTATCCATTTTGGTTATGTTTACTGGAATTTCGACTTTAAATAAAATACAGAACACACCTCAAAAAAAAAAAAAAAAAAAAATGTTTGCAATCTTTAAGAATTTCAAGAAATGACAAATTCCAAGTGTAATGATATGAAACTCCCTCCCCCACAAAAAAAAACATTATTATATATTATAAAACAGTTTTATGTATATTCAAAGTAGCAACATTAAAAAAAATGCAGTTTTTACATATCTCTTTCATATATGAATTATTTTAGCCTTTGATTTATCAAACTTACTTTCTAAATTATTACAATCAAAAAAGAAACAATCTAATGATAGCCTCAATTTTTGCAGAGACCAAAACAAATACAAAACAATTTTCTTCTGTTAGCAAGAAATGTGATCTTTATATATATATATATATATATATATATATATATATAGGGGAGGGAGAATTAATGTGGAGAAGTTTAAAAATATAACCAAAAAAAAATAAAATAAAATAAAATAACCACCAAACAAAAAAAAAATCACATATTAAGTCTTTCTTCTTCTTCTTTTATGTACCTTGTCCCTTCAGGACGTAGGTGATCATAGCCTTCTACGTCTCCCTATCCCTGGTGGCTCTTAGCACGCTTTCTCCTTTAATGTCTCTCAGCCCCCATTCTGTCATCCAGGCTCAGGCCTTTTAAATATGTTATCCGCTGCTTTCCTGTCTCTTTTTCTCTCTATCTGGCCTGTTAGTATCAGGTTCTCCAAGCCCTCCTTCCTCATTGCATGTCTCAGGAACTTTATCTCTTCCTGATGCTCAATATTAATTTCTATCGCCTGAGATTTTTTAAGCACTCACATATATTAACACAGTAAAATAAAGGTCAACCCAAAATAACAATTAAGCAAACATTTACTTCTTCTATGTGCCTTGTCCTTTCAGAACATAGGCAATCATAACTTTCTATGTTTCCCTATCCCTGGTGGTTCTTAGCATGCTTTCTCCTGTTACACCACACAACTTCTGTTCTGTCATCCTTCTACTCTTCAAATATGTTATCTGCTTAAGCACTCTAAAAAGATGTTAACACAATAAAAAGCAATAAAGAACAACCATCTGTAAACACTACAGCACACTAAAAAGAGATCATCACAATAAAAAGCAATTAACCATCTGTAGAACCATTCACAAAGATATTCAAATACACCAAGCTCCATATAAATAAGAAAATTACCAGGAAGGGGCAGTAGATGAAGAAAAAAGCCCTGAAGAGTGAAAACTTCACAATAATGCCTTCATGAAACTTCAAAGTCAGCATAATTCTACTAAGTGAAAAACTTCTTCAGATTAATTCTATTAATGCTCTAACTTATATATATATATATATATATATATATATATATATATATATATCTTATTTTTTAGGATACTCATATTAGAGTAGACACTCCATTTATTTATTAAACAGTATATTTATTTATTTTTGTTAACTAGACCAAATAAATAATATGTTTAATAAATAGACAGAGCATCTACTCAAATATGGGTGTCCACTAAAAATAATATTTAAGTGATAAAATTTGTCAGATTTATAAATAAAAAATCCATCACTTCTTCGGAATATAACATGAATTTGATGTAATAGAACAATTATGACTGTATCTACTACTAGAAAGGCTGGGTCTCTGTGTTGATCCATGATGTTTTACTTGTCAGAATCCATCTTGCACATTCATAATTCTACTATTTATCCGTGCATTAAATAGTGTTGACATATCTGGTCAGATGCTCTTGCAATTCATCTTGAGGTTTTTGACAAAATCCAAAGAATAATCTGCAATGAAATCAGTCCTGATCTGGCATCTCAACTTCAGTCATTTTCTCATTGACATGACGTGGCTCCCCTCTATCTGTTCTACAAATATTTTCTTGGCAAATGCTCTGATGAGAGTTTTTTTCCTGGTACCCCAACCATGTGAATTTTAAGCACGTTACTTGATTGGCACCTAGCCCCCCCTTACCACTGAAGTAGTCAAATACAACCGCCACTTCTACTCAAACAGTTTCTTTTCTCACACTCCCATTTATTTGCTTCCCTGATAGCTACAATCACTAAAAATTTAAATGCAACGTCAATAGCCATCTTCTATCTTCTTGAATCCCATTGATGTTTTATCCTTTCTTTAATATCCCCTGTACCCAGTCTTTTCTTTCACTGTAACTCCCTTTACACTAGTAGCAGTCTTCCCTTGCTTGGGGTGCAGTGATTAAAACATTTATGCTTAGTAAATCATGATAAACATCAATGTGTTTACAGACCTGCATATATTACGCAGACATTTCAAAATAAAAATGCTATCATTATAATTCTTCATGATGCGAATTTATCAATATATTTTGTAACTAAATTATGTACAGAATCATATCAGTAAATGATATTCACATGACAGTATATATCTTACATATTTAATATTTTAAGTGAATTGGCTCAGCAACAGGTATTCAAAAGAAGACTATTCATATACTAAACACCTTTAATAATTGGAGAAATTCTGTTGAGATTTCTAATCAAGAATTAATGGACTGTCAGAAAGTGTCATTCTAGAGGCAAATAAAATCCATATAGTTTATAAAGTTTGTGTCCTATATATTACATAAATAAAACAATTTAACTTTAAATACACATCCTTTATAAATGTAGTTATACAATAAAATCAATCTCAACAAATAATTTATGTAATAGATTTCAAAAGTAATAACAATCAATTAACATAAAAGATAAAAATATAAACTTCTTGATAGCTTAATTATTAATCAAGAAATATTATAACATAAATTAAGCAGATATGATTTCAATAGAAGTGAATAAATTATCTGAATTTTTCATCACCATATTGAGCTACTTTATTTTTATTATCTTAATCATTTCACTCTAAGCAAGGCAATAAAGCCACTAGAATGCAAGGGGTTACTGAGTGTGAGAGAAGATGAAACAGAAAAAACATTATTAAGGAGAAAGAACAGTAGAAGAACAGAAATTAAGACAAAGGATAACAATTTACATTGAATTTAAACTTTTGAAGATGAAAGTTAGCTGGAAAGCAAGAAGCAGGAAGAGATTTCTACACAAAAGAAGTCCGAAAGAAGAAACCTTACAGTTATATCCAACCATTTCAATTGTAAAACAGTGAGTGATTGCTTCAAATCAAGTACTGAACTTAAATTCATAGGGTTTAGGCACTATAGAATTTCATCAGATCAATTACTATAAAAATATTGATAGAAAAGGCACATGGAAGTTATGTTAAAATAGTAGGAAAGTGTCAGAAGTCGCGATGCTAGGCCAGGACCAATAAACTTTCATATTGTTTTTTTGTATCTAATCAGGAATCTTTAAATGCATAAACAGAAGCTCCAGAGAAGATTTGAAAGCAATATTCAATGCATGGATGAATGGTAAATTTATAAATCGGTAAGATGAATTCTGGCAAGAAAAATTGACAGATTATTCTTCCTGTTCTTTAACACAAATATTGCATTACAATAAACAAAATGGTTGAGCAAAATAAAATATTATACATATATTTTTCATCCCTTATCTTTCTTTCAACTAATAGATTGTACAGAATGCGATGGGTAAATTGTTGCCATACTATATATTTAATTTTGTGCATACATGTTTTTGATTTATGTTTGGGTTTTGTTTAACAGCATATCAACCTCTGAGGGTTATTTAATGCCAAAAAGTTGAGGTTTTAAAGTATTTTTTTGAATGTTCAGTTATAGTGAGAAGGTTGATTTAGTAAGATTTTGGTTAAAATTTTTATTTTAGAAAACTGAAGATGCCTTTTAGTTTTGTATTCAAAAAAATGTATTGCTGGCAATAATTTTTTTCCTTCAAATATATATTATGGCAATAATTTTTTTTCCTACAAATACATATTATGGCAATTTTTTTCCTACAAAAATATATTATGGCAATAATTTTTTTTCCTACAAAAATATATTATGACAACAATTCTTTTTTCTTTCAAAAAATTTATTGTTGGTAATATTTTTCCTTCAAAAATGTATATTTTTCTATAAAAGTATTTTTATGTATATATTTCTATAAAAGCCTATTTTTATAATTTCATAGTGTTTTGACCCTAGTATGGCATGCTGTACTGCTTGACATTTGCAGACTGTGCAGAGTATTCAGAAAGAGTTGTATGATAAATCCAGTCAATATCATGGTATTTCGAGTGATCACTAGTTAATAGTGTTGTTCATTTTTCCATAGAGCCTCGGACTCAACAAGGTGGCCTACAACAAGTACCTTCAGAAGGTAGTGCTGCTTTTGATCAAGAGGGTGGCTGCTGGAAAACTATGTCTGGCAACAGGACCCTGCACCATGCCACACAAACAGGAGATCCCAGTCATAGCAGTCAAATAATTTCTGCAACCACATCACACCTTAAATCTGGCCATCTAACTCCCCAGACTGCAATCCCCTTGATTATCATGTGTGGGGCATAATTGAGCGAAAAACCAACAAAACTCCTTGTAACATCAAAGATAAACTGAAGTCAAAGAAAATGACAGCGTTCACCAACTTAAACAAGGAGACAGTGCAGAAGAGTTGCAGGAGATTCCAAAATCGTCTGGAGGCTGTGGTTGAAGCCAATGGTGATTTTATTAAATAAATTTACTTTAGTATTTCAAGATATTTTTCTGTCATTTTGGTAAATATATATTAAAATAATATGTTAGTGTTATTTTTATTTTTACATAATTTAGATAATTCATCCCTCACACTCTGCAGATTTAATTTTTTTTATACTGAAAAAACAAAAAACAGGTATCCTTACTTCTTCAATTCTATCTCTATCAAATTATTCTGTCATTTACTCTCTTCACAAACTGCTAATCTCTCATTTCAATATAATCTTTTCTCTAGCTCATCACTTCTACCACCTCACCTTTTTCTCATAGAAGAATTTCATAGTTTTTGTGCTTATCTCCCAGCCAAATAGAACTTCAGAAATAATCTGTACTGACTCTAGTGGATTGAATGCACCATCCTTGGCTAACAAGTTTCTCAAGTTATTAGACTCCTGCTTCTTAGTTTAATACATGTGCTCTATATAGTGGCAGAAACTGGTTTGTCATCTTATTGCCAAAGTAGACATAACTTATGTTTACTGAAATTTCTTTTCTCCTATATATTTTTCTATTGTTTCATGAAGTGCTGTCACTTAGTTTATTTGTCAAGATCCTGATTCATCATCCATAAATTAACAAAAACTGTACTTTATTATCTATCTTTCCTTCTAAAAAAAAAAACAAAAAAAAAAAACAACTCACTAGGAGGTGCTCCTTAAATCTATGAAAAGGTGTGCATTTCTTTCCCTAGTCTCTTTTACAGTTTTTTTTTTTTAGCTCTGGCTTTCAGATGTAGTCGCACATGGGAAAAGTGTCCCAAACTGGGGCATGTTTATTTTCATGGTTTTCTCTTGACTTCTTGACACACGCAAGCTCATTGATATTCTAGCTACTTTTATATTTTTCCTATTGTCACATTTAATTCCTTGTGTTAATACTTGTATTGTCATTTGTTTTCTATTGGTTGTTTTGTGTTACTTATTTTTTACCTGAACTCACATTGAGTCTGGCAATATAGTATGTAGGGATAAATGTTCAAGGAGCCCATAAATATTTACTTTCTAAAGCGTTGATTCCCACAACATAATGGCGACTAATATTTACCCAAATATACTAACATTACCGCAACAGTTTAACAAATCTTTTTAAAGAAATTATTTTTGAAATGATAAAATTACGACTGCTTTAAGTATGCCAATATTTGGTAGCACTGCGCGCAGCTGTTGGGTTTTTTTTTGGCTTCTAATAAGAACAAAATATGATAATATGCATGAACTGTTATCGAAAATTGATATTCATATTCTAATTTTTTTATATCCTGTTACGCTTTTAATTAGAAATATGGTTAAATTTCCAATGGATCTCACACAATTAAAAGGTATCCTGATAAATATTATTACTTAAGTGATTTAGCAATTTAATATTTAGGAATACAATTAGATTAAATAGCTGTCCCCAGTGAAATTTAGTCAGTTAAGTGCCATCTTTCGAAACATGACTGACTGGGCAGAAGATTATCCCGCAGTAGGTTGCTTTCTGCAGTAGACTGGTTGCCAGCCAAGGCTAGAGAATCCTCTTTGTCCTGTTATTTAACCCATAACTGGAGGGAAGAGATGGATTAATACCTTTCCCAAGGGTATTTGCACCTAAGTGAATGCAATGAATTCAACTGGAATTCGAACTCGGCTTCCTGATTTCTCATTCCAAGCGGATATCCACTACACCACTACGCACATTATCATTATATGGATAGCTAAAAACAACATGGGACATAATTTTGGTTTCACTTATGCCAATTAAAAAGAATATAGCACTTCAAGGAGAAAGCATTTAAAAAACATAACATTACTACCAGCTATAATCACTCATACTCGTTTAAAACATTTTCTACCAGTCCATTATTCATAAATCTAACTTCTGTCTACCAATACATAAAATAATACTACTTCCAAATAATACTCTAAGATTCAAAATAATACATACACAATAATACTTTAATAAAAATAATGTTTCTAAATAATGTGTAAAAATAATAAAATAATACAAACAAATAATACCAAATTCCACCTTCAATGAAACATTTCAAACTACAATCATGCTATGTTTTGCTGACCTACAATAAAATGTGATAACAGCATAAATGCATCCTCACAACATCTCCCTACATTTTCAATGATTTAATTTGGAAATGTCTACAGATCTTTCCTTCACACATACACTTAACTAATATTACCAACCACACGTTCATACACTTTGCCATCCAAAAAATTTCTCACATATATTTAAAAATTATCTACCATTTTCATACAATTGACACATGTATTAATACGCACACATACATGTAATGTAAACAGACAAGTGTTTCTATACATATACAAAATATTCCACACACATACATTTGAAAATAATCATCTCTTGCTTTAATATGCCTGACATATATCCGACCAATAAGAATAAACCCCAAATAACACATACCATTATACTGTCTCTCTATAAAAATTTTTCATTTTTACCTCAATCTCTGAAAAAGCTTTAATAAAAGTGAAACATTTTAGATTGAGATATGTTTCCTATTTTGTTCTTCACTTTATTCTATCATATATATGTGTTTCATTATTATTATATAAAACAAGAGAATTGGAACAATGGAGAGGAAATGTTATGTTGATTTGAAGGAAGAAAGAGGATAAAATAAAAATAGAAAAATGACAATTAAGTGAAATGAAAGCTGGTGGGGAGGGAACATGGAGAAAAAAGACGGTAAGTTAAATTTAATTTTTATTATTCTTTTACATATTTTCATCTTTTAAAATGTGTGAACCTTTAATCATTTCTCTCAGAGTTTGATGCATACCAGACCTAATGTAGGTAGGTACAGCAGTATTAATATATAGATGTATGGTTCTACTAAATAAATGTTAGATAATACAAATGCTTGAAGCCAAATTAAATTTGTATTTGTTCAATGTGCTGATTATAGGTTGTATCTGATTCTAAGGCTGATACTTTCAGACTAAAATTCAGTGTGTATAGTCATACTCAAAACTGTTCTACTTTGATACACGAGATGGTTAAGTTTGTAAATTGTTCTCAAGTACTGAAGATAACGGTAATATTAACCATTTCCATTCAAAGAAACACTTGGTATTCATTGACCAGGCAACCTGCTTTCAGTAGAAATTTATGAAATTATTCTTCTGAAAAATTTTTCAAGAAAATAGCTTTTTCAAATCAAGTAGCTGTTATTGCCATTTACAGTATTGATGGTGGTTTTTCTTCCTAATCTTTTATTTAAAGTAATGTGATATGTCAGCATCTTGATTATATCATTATTTTCTCTGAGTTACATGTGCTATCCATTTTAGATTTTACTAATGTTGGTAGTTCTCAACTAATGTGTTTTTTGTTATCTGGTACAGTTCTTTGTTTGTGTTTCAGGTTGATGTTTTGGTTTCGTAACAGTGTTGGGTGAAAGTTCCTCTAGCACAGCCTATTCTATTTCCTTTTGTACTATACTAAATTTGTTATAACTGAGCCATACACTATGGTATTTGAAGTGTTAATCACAATATTACTATTGTCAATAGCTCAATATTCTGATGAATGACCTTATACAATTACATAGAGGATGATATATCTCAACTTATACTCTCAAAAGCAAATTTCATATCCCACAATGCACAAATCTATATCTCATTTTTATATCATTTTTACACTTTGGGTAATATAGAAAGAGTATAACATCAGTAACAGTACTGGTAGTAGCAGTCATAAATTGGTAAATTTACTAATAAAATTTACAAATATATATATATTTTCTAAACATATGCTGTTAAATATAAGAGATAATGAATATCTATTCTGTTTAATCATGAGCCGTTCTAAATGTCGTATTTTGGCTTTAATTTCAGTTGAAAATAAAGACAAAAATTCTCCAACATTTGGATAATTATTTATTGATTTGCTTCTAAGATTTCAGCTCACATGAGCCATCTTCAGAGAGGTTATTTAGACTGAAATACAATAACATCCACCATCACCGACGATTTTATTTTATGTTGACATAAAACTCCGCTTGGCAACGGCAATAGTTACCAAAAATAATAAATGCAGTTTTATGACACCACACCGCATGATAGCGCAAAATGACAACAAAACCATGTAGTCAAATGCATTAGAAGCAAATCAATAAATAATTATCCAAATGTTGGAGAATTTTTGTCATTATTTTCAACTGAAATTAAAGCCAAAATACGACGTTTAGAACGGCTCATGATTAAACATAATAGACATTCATTGTCTCTTATATTGAACAGCATATGTTTAGAAAATTATTTGCTGCCTCAATACACTATATATATATATATATATATATATACTACATTCTTGTTTTGCTTTTTTTTGCTCTTCATTTTTGTTGCTTTTCTTTCATTTGATTTATAATTCCAATGATTTTCTCCTGAT
The DNA here is from genome assembly GCA_037127315.1 of Ascarosepion bandense. NCBI lineage: Eukaryota > Metazoa > Mollusca > Cephalopoda > Sepiida > Sepiidae > Ascarosepion > Ascarosepion bandense. Next base: position 460,307 of record JBBBDQ010001454.1, on the reverse strand, counting down.
GAGATGTTGGATGAAAGAACTCCTGAGACTCTTAATAAATTCCTTGTTTTTAAAGTAGTATACAAATTTTGTACCTCCAAACATTTGTTTTTATATATATATATATATATATATATATATATAGAGAGAGAGAGAGAGAGAGAGAGTGTTTCATTAAGATGGATCAAAGCTAGCAGTACATAAAACAGTGTTATTGGTGAAATTATATTGATTTCACTATTGGATTATGTTATTTGAGTCATGGCGATTATGTGTGAAAAATAATATTGCCCAAATATATACCAAGGCTTTGGCAGAACAAGTCACTGTTTGGTGTGCATTTTTTGCTAGCAGAATCATTGGCCGTATTTCTTCAAAAATGAATTCTGTCATGGTGACAGGCAGGCAGTACCTTGCCATGATAACCAACTTTTTTTTATGGCTATGGATGTCAAAGATTTATGGTTCCAAGAGGACAGTGCCATGTGCAACATGCCACACAGCCAATACAACAATTGCTTTACTAAATAAGAAGTTCCCATGTCGCATCATCTCTCGAAACAGTAATGTCAATTGGCCACCACAATTGTGTGACTTGACAGCTTTAGATTTCTTCCTTCGGGGGGGTCATATTATTTTTCACACATAATTGCCATAGCTCAAATAGCATGATCCAATAATGAAATCAATAAAATTTCACCAATAACATTGTTTTATTTACTGCTAACTTCAATCTGTCTTAATGGAACACTATACATATATATATATATATATATATATATATATATATATATATATATATATATGAGTTGTTATAATGTTTAGAGCCAAGATTGTTTTTTTTTTTTCAGTAGTTTTACTAATAAGCTCATTTTTTGTTGTAAACTGCCTAATATTGGGGTATAGATAGAGTGTCGATAGGTTTAATGCAAAGAAATTCTCCCTTTAACTGAACAAATTCATGCCAACTTTGAAGTTTTGTGAGGGCATCATTATGATGTCATCACTCATCAGGGCTGTTTTTTTTCTGATCTGTATCTTCATGAAACTTTGAAGTTGGCATGAATCTGCTCAGTTAAAGTGATGAATTCTTTGCATTAAAAAAAATATATATATATAGAGAGAGAGAGAGAGAGAGTGAGATATTCCTTTTTCTCTCCTTTTTTTTTTTTTTTTTTTTTTTTTTAAATCATTTCACCCTAACCAAGGAAATAAAGCAATGACACAAGGGTTACTGAGCTTAAAAGAATATTAGAAAAAAGCACTAAGGAGAACCATAAAAGAACAGGAATTAAGAAGACAGTTGATAAGAATTGACATTGCATTTAAATTTTTGAAGATCAAAATTGATTGGAAAGCAAAAAGCCAGAAAAAAGCTTCAAAAGTGAGAAGTGTGATAGTTCTATGCTAACAGTTTCTTCTTAGTTATATCTAACCATTTCAAATGTAAAGTAAAGAGACCTTGCTGCTATTCTAGGGCTGCATTTAAGTTCTTAAAGTCTAAGTACAATAGAAATAAATTTATCAGAACATTTATCATGAAGATATTTATAGAAAAGGCATAGGGAATTTATGTTACACTGATGGGAAAATGGCAAACTGAGATGCCAGGTCAGAACCAATGACATGGCAGATTCTTTTTTGGATTCTATCAAGAATCTCTAAATATAAAGAACCACTAAACCAGATGTGGTAACAATATTCAAAGCAAGAACAAATGTTAGATTTATAAATATATAAAAGATTCCATCAAAAAAATTGTTCTAGTACAACACAAAGAACCAACTTTTCAAACAGCAAACCTAGCAGTTGATTCAATGTAATCATTCCACTTCATGTCAATGAAAAAGGCTAGCTCAAGAAGATGCAATGAGTCAATCTCCTGAAGGTTAGCATCAGCCATACTGATAGAGGACAAAAAGGGTTCTAGCCAACAATTAAAAGAGAGTAGTTACATCTTGGGTGCAAATTTTGAAAATAAAATCATGAAATATTTTCCTTATATTTATTGTTTTGTTAGCCTCTTGGCCAATATTCTCTTTGACTTCTCAACAAAAAAGATGTAAAATTATCAAAGTCCAAGAACCATAAAAAACATGATTAGAATAATAAAGAAATTTAATATTCTTACAAATAAAACCAATAAATCTTAACAATCTGAAGATTCAGTAATCCTTGTGAAAACACCCCCTTCAATTTGACAATCACAATGATTTGTAGGTCTGCTTCACTTTCTTACTTTCAATTCTGAATGAGTTCAAACAGAGCAAATAAAGATTTGAAAGGTAAAACTTTTAGGATATATTTTTCTGTGCTCTCAGTATTACATAAACTACAATTTTCACTTTACCTGCCATTAAAATCTTCATAGCTAAATAAAAACTCAAGCTATCTTATATTTCTTTATTTTTGCACTGGACTCACACCTACAGACGTAACAAATCAAGATGAACTCCTCTTACAATTCGTCTTTGATCTTGGAAGATATTAATCAGTAATGAAGATTCCATAAACATTTTCATACACTTAGGCAAAACTTCTCATATTAAAAGATGCATATATACTCTTTGATATATCCTTCATAAAATATTGTCTTGAGTTCTAAAATTTGATCATATTATAGTTAAACATAATTAAAATATACACAGCTTCTTTAAATAACTTTGATATTTTTTTTTCATTGCAATATTAACAAACATGAATAAATCCAACTCCAACTATCTAGCCAAGTAAATTGCCTTTTGGATATTTATATTCAAAAGTGTGCACATGTCTAATGTTTTTCTTTGTTCTGAAGGAGTTTTTAAATTTTCTGAAGGCATTTTGGATGTTTGCTATAGTCAGATCCACTAAATATGAATGTTTTTCTCTTTCATAAACTTATGTCAGAATCATTCAGGATTTTTGTCTTTGTTTTTTGAATACCATTCAGGTATTTAGAATATCACATATGTATCACCTGAAAGAAATTTCATTTTTAATCTACTTAAACACAAAGCATAAATAAGATAGTTATAAATTAAATTATACAAAACCATCTCTTTATCTGCTTCAAATCAGCCTTTTCCTTATCGAGCTGAGTATATGATATGTTTTACAAATTAAATACTTTAAATGAGCGACATTTTAATCTTCAGCTTTCTTCTTTACCAACGACTTAAAATTTAAGATATCTTGGCTTTTGTCAAATATTTTACCTTAAATTTAATACCAAGAAAGTGGGCTATCGTCATATAATACTTAACCCTAATGTCAGTAACTCAGCCAACAGAGAAAAAGATATTTTACTTGGATATTATATATTTAACAGGCTGATACTAGAGTTTGAACCAGAAATCATTAAATTCTTAATATTATCATCAGTAAGCTATTAGTGATGATAAATTCTAATTGTTTGCATTTTTAATTAGTATAACTCACAATACAGTACATAACAAGGAAGTACCTACAATAACACAAAATAAAGTTTTAATCATAAATCATTTCTATTTGAACAGAAAAGAATAAATTGTGTCTTGCTTTTCAATGGTTATTATATGGCAAATCTCCACCAAATGCTAAGTAATAATGACAACTTTGAACAATACAGTGCAAGAAATGGTATGCCTATTAAAAGCTATAATTAACACAAGTGAAAGCAATTTTAGTGAATATCAACAAAACCACATTGGTTAGAAACTTCAAAATAGTACATGACAGAAACAAAACATTTCAAAAACAAACAATAAGAAATACTACATTGATCAACATTAAAAAAAAACTAATTAAAAGCTGATTATCTCCCTTTAACTCCTGTTCAATCTCTAGATAACTATTGAATAACTATTTCATTTAAAAAAAAAAAAAAGAAAAATAACAGAAGTATTGGGCTTATCTTATAGGAATTAACTTTATACAAATGACAATAAACAATGCCATTAAAAAAATGCTTATAATCTATAGTTGTTCTTATTAATTTTCTTTTTTTAGTCATATTTTATTTAAAACATGAAATAATATATTTTAGAGGAAAGATTAAGTTCAAGAACAACAAAAGCAGCCACTTCTTTAGATTAGGAATCCATCAATTTCCAAAAATGACAAAGTTGTGCATTTGATGATATTTCGGGAATGGTATCTTAACTGCTATTTTCCTGGTAGCTGGACAATTCACCGAAAGACAATTTACCAACAGTTTGCCAACAGATAATTCACAGCCAGGACAATTGGTTGAGGATTTAAGTCTTTCCAAGTTCAAGCTCTCATCCAGTTTTCTTTCATTTATAGAACATTCTAAGCCCTTCAGTCATCATTATGGAGTTTATCAAGACAGAACGAGGAGCCAGAAAGCTTTTATTTGAGAGATACACCTACATTGTTAAACAAAACTAGAGAGTCTGAAAGTTACTGGAGGTGCAAACAATGAAAACCTTGCAATGATGTAATTAGCAACATGCCTTCAGAATACTAGCATCCACCAACATCTGGACAGTTTGCAGACAGTTTATAAAAAAACTGAATGAGAGTTTGAACTTGGAAAGACTTAAAGTGTCAACCAATTGTTCTGTCTGAATTGTCTGTTGGCGAACTGTCAGTCAGTAAATTCATTTTCAGTGAACTGTTTACACATGGTTTTCCCAGTCCACAAAGCAGCTATGGAGAACAAACTTTTACCCATGGAGTATGCTCCTGCTCTCCACATCACTAAAATTGTTCACTGGAAAGTTAAATGCCAATACACATGATTCCAATGCTATTGCTAGAGTTGCTAGGATATTGCTAAAGTCTGTCACAAACAGCCTCGGAGACTCAGGATTTTTTTCATGGTACTGATTTTCAACACCTTTTCTCATGAATGGATAAAGCCACAAGACAACAGAGGTTTTCCTTCACTTAGACAAACTACCTTACTGGGTAGTCTTACCTGTCTCCCCAATTATAAATGCACACACACATGAATGCATATATTTTTATCTCAGGGTGTCAATATGTATATATGTATTCATTCCTTAACAAATACTACATTATTGCAAACAATTGTAATCATTAAATAACTGAGTAGTTTCAAGCAAAAAAAAAAAAAATTTAATCAAAATAAGCAAATTATTTGCCTACTTGAAATTCTCATTTCAAGATTCAATCTGACTCATTAATTTGTAGCAAATAATAAAATCCAAGTAAACAAACCATTTCAGAGTTCTTGTCGCAGTTTTCAACTTTGACAAGTAATCATTGTCTGCTAAAAATGTTGCACAGAATTACAACATATTGCATTTGTGTTTCTCTCTCCCAAAAGATTCCAATGATCTGAAGAGCATAACAACTAAGGACAAAATTTTTAGATTTTTCTTACCAGGCATTTAATGTACACCACAAAAGAACACTTAAACATTCTACTTATCTTCAACAAGATCATAGATGTTTCTAATTATTTATCTAATTTATAACAAATTATGTAGGCTGGCAACCTGATGAGAAGGATTTTCAAATGCTGCTTTTGTCCCATTATGCCATTAACAGAGGGTCCAGAAATAGCAAATAAAGTTTTTCTAGTTGATGAAATACATAAGCATGAATATGCCAGGTTGGTGGCAGAAGAACAGAGTCTCAATCATTAAAAGAATAAACAATAAGCTGCTTCTTCTTAATGTGCCATGGTAAGCAGTCATGGACTTCTACTTGCCTTATCCCTTGTCGCTCTTAACGCTTTTCCTCTTGCTATCTCTCCCAAACCCCACTCCAACATCTACCTGCTCATGCCCATTAGGTATGCCTCATGCTGCTTTCCCCTGTCTCTCTTTCCCTCTGGCCTGTGAGTATCAGATTCTCACAACACTTCTTCCTCATTACATGTCCCAGAAACCTCAGCTGTCTCTTCCTGATACTAAGCTTAAGTTTCCTATCTGCTTGCATCCCCTCCAAAAACTTTGTTGTTGCTCACATGTTCAGTCCATGGTATCCTTAGCATTCTTCTGTAGAACCACATTACTGTTGCTTCAAGTCTCTCCTTCATCTTTGAGGAATTGTCTAGCATTTGCTGCCATATAGGAAGACATATCACATAATAGTCCAGTAGTTTAAATGTTTTTAATAGTTTTTATTAAACCTGTAATCTTATCACTAATAATTTAAGCAAAAAATCTCTAGTCATCAATGAAAATACTACATTCCAGTCCATTAATATTTGAGTCCATAACTTGAAATGCATAGCAAACATGATTAATCTAACATCATGATGAAATAAGGAAAGAGTATTATTTTTTGTATCATTTTACTCCAAGAAAGTGATAATGCCACTGACACAAGGGGTTGCTGGGAGTGAAAGACAATGAGATAACTTTAGAACTTATCTGAAAGCTGATCAAACATGAAACAAGAAATAAACCTCTACTCTCATTCAAAAGAAAGTGGAGAAGTGTGAAGTCCAGTAAACAATAAATACATAAATTTGTAACAACTGACAAAATTTGAAATCACAAAATGTGAAATTATCTTGAGATTATAAGTAGAACATAATTAAAAAAACAACTGGATTAACAATAAGAAACCTATATAGGATGACTAAGAAATCAGCAAAATCTCACTGGATACAGATTAAAACTCAAAGATGAGTGTCTCTTTACTGAAACCTTATAAGGAAGAAAATCAAAGAGTGACAGATTAAATAAACACTAAAATCATAAGTATACTTCATTTTTAAAAGCAGTGAGTAGGCCAAACAGAAAAAATTATAACCAACTCTTTACTGTAAATATTAGTCAATATTTAAAGCACAGGATTTACATGTTATTCAAAAAGAAGTTAACTCTATTTTAAAAAGCATACCTTCTCCAAGACTATACACATTTTTTTTTTTAAGAAGATAATGTATAAATGGGTCTTTTTATGATTTATTTTTTATATGATATTACAAAGCAAAAAAAAATGCAATTCCTTTTTCTTTTTACAACTTGCATACTTCAATGATTTACATTCAGAGAATATTTCAGTCAGAAATTGCTTTCAGCAGAAATGAAAACTTACACGGAAAATTCACTCTAGTTCTTACCATTTTACAGACGAGGTTTCTATTTTTCTTTATTAACTATACAGAGTTAGCATTCATCAACTTTTAGTTTGTTTGCATTCTGTAACTGACTAAGGTCTAAGGAAACCAAATTCATTGATGATTTATATCATCTACAACTATATATATATATATATATATATATATATATATATATGAATGTGGATGACATATATATATTGTGTGTGTGTGATTGGTAAATTGTTGCCATATTATACTTTAATATAGTGCATATGTATTGTTTGTTTTATTTTATCAAGTGCTAAGCATAGTAGAGTCAGTTGGACACCATCTGTGAGAAAAAGAGTACCATGATGTGATTTACTCCACCAGAAATTCAGAAACAGCATGCTACTTGGAATTAGCACTGGAAGCCCCAACATGACCATTTCAGAGTGTTTGAATGTCAATCTGAGGACAATGCAGAGGATTCAGAAGGAGTTGGATGAGTCTAATAGTGATTCCAATCATGTTTAGAGTGATCACTAGTGATGATGACATTATACCTACATAACTGCAAGCGTAAAGACTGCGCGTGTGTGTATGTGTATATATATATATATATATATATATATATATATGGGCACCCGACGTGGTGTAATGGTTAACAAGCTTGTCTCGCTAGAAGCTGTTACAACTGAGTAGTGAGTTCGATTCTCACTGGGTATCCCATGCTTTCGGCCTTGTGCCACATCTAAGCGGAGCTTAGAAAATATATATATATATATATATATATATATATATATATATATATATATATATACACACACACACATATATATATGTAAGGTGAAATAGATTCTCATCTAAATTATGCAAAAATTGAAAAAAAAAACACAGACATCTCATATTAACAGATATATTTACCAATATTGCACTAAATTGGCAACCAAGTCAAACTATTTTACTGCTGAAATTGCTAGATGTAAGTTCTATTCTAATAGTTTCTTCTCTTGCACATGTCGCCCGTGGAACTCTCTTCCGGCTTCTTGTTTTCCTGTCAACTACAATCTTCAAAAATTTAAATGCAACATCAATCACCATCTTCTGTCTTTGTGAAATTCATTCTTTTATTGTCTTTTCCTTTCTCTTTACTAAAGTTTTCATAATTTCATTAAAAATTTTGTTTAATAAAATGCAGCAGCATCAATACACATAGATTTTGGCAGATGAAAAAAGATTAATAAAAACCGAATACTTCTAATCAAGCCACAGCCATTAAAAATTCTGAGGTCATTTTATCAAATTTTATGAAATGGCTAACTCTCTACCTTGAATAGCACTTGGGCCTCGTATTGGGTGACCATTCATTTATATATTATACATATTTCATTAAAAACAACTCAAAAGGTATAGCAGTTAAGTTTTTTTAATTAATTTTTCTTATGTTCTTCTAATTTTCTTCTTTTCTGGACATAAATTATGTAGAAATTGTACAAATGTTCTTTATCTCACAGTGCTTTGGGTCATACTGTTAACCATTATCAAGAAGGATTTTATTTTTACTTTTAACTGAATGTATGGATTTTTTTATGTATTTATCTAGAGTTATAGAAATGTTTTATTTCTCAAACATGGTCACCACATTGTAGCATTGTTTTTAATGGAACTTGTATGAAAAAGGATTGCAGTCCAAATGCACAAACATATATATATATATATATATATATATATATATATTGATCATATAACAATTCAATGTTGTCTTCAATTAACATGGGCAGCTGCTTATGCTTCATATCAGTACAATCTTAGAAGACAATGCTAGGATAAAATCTAAGCAAAATATGATAAGCTTTCACTAAATTAAGAGATCACCAGTGACATCGATGGTTGGCATGTAAGCTGCAGAAATTCCAAATGTCTTCTTGTAATTTCATCAGGATTAAGAGAGTTGGTACTTGTGTGTGAGTATATCTTTATGCTCAGGATTCCAAATAAACACTTGTCACAAGAGATAAGGTTTCAGAATTGAAATATACTAGCCATCAGCTGACATAAAAAAAAGTACATTTCTGTCTAAATCAAAATGATAGAGGAATCTATTCAAGATACAAATGAATACATGGATATGTGTGTATATGCATGTGTGTGTGTGTGTGTGTGTGTATATATATATATATATATATATATATATATAGATATATATAGATATGGCTAAGAGGAGTAATGGACTTGGATTGAGAAATTAGAGAGCAGAGTTCAAATTCCATTCAAATTCATTACATTCACTTACGTGCTAATACCTGTAAGAAAGGTATGAACCCAATGAATCCATCTTGTCTTTCCCCCAGCTATGGGTAAATAGTAACACAGACTGAGTTCTGTAGCCTTGGGTGGCAAGTGGTCTAGGGAAAGGAAAAACTGAATTCAAAATCAGACTGTAGAGGTTTGGGCTCCATCAGACTATCTTGCCTAAGATACACCTCTTCTATTGCAACTGCAGGACTGTGGTGCTCTAAGGAGTTATAGAAACACTGATGAGATTATATATTTTTTTTAAAAATCATAAAAACAGAATACGTCTCATCATACCACAGCCATTAAAAATTCTGAAGTTATTTTGTCAAATTTTATGAAATAGGTAACTCTACCTTGAATAGCACTTGGGCCTTGTATTGAGTGACCATTCATTTATTATAAGGTGATTGAAAAGTAACTCCCTATTTTATGTATGATGTACTCTCCAGTTTTGTAAAAAATTATAGGTGATAGATTCCATCGTATATAAAATAGGTAGTTATTTTTCAATCACCCTGTGTGTGTGTGTGTGTATATATATATATATATATATATATAAAGAGAGAGAGAGAAATAGGGTGCAGAAAAGTTCTCAGTTAAGCCAAGACACTCCTTCACCCACTTCTCCCACAAAAAAGTATGTTTGCTCATTTAGTTGAATGTAGAAATTTTCTGCACCCCTATTTTTATCATGACATGTTTCTCTGATGGTCCAGCATCATCTGCAAAATGATATTATTTGGCAAAAAATCTTTGACATGACAACAGATCACCATCAAAAATATATTAAGTTAAAACCTTTTCTTAATTATCTTATATTTTTAATTCCATCAAATACTCATCTATAAGCTTATAGCTAACATATTTACATAGAAATATACATATTTCTCTCTAGATATTTTGATTTGTATGATTTCATGAACACCTATGATTAGAAATATACACAAACATTACATGTTAAATTTATGCTTCATCCTGTTATCTACAGTTTTATATATATATATATATATGATAAAATAAGGAAAAAATAGGAAATATTTGTAAATTTAACATGTTTTGAATTTATTCAAGCTTTATTAGAAAACAAAAAAATAAGGTCTACCTGACTAATGAAAAACAAACATAGAACAATTAATCAAACTTCCTCTTCCATAATTCATTTTCTGATCAAACTTATATAAAAGCGAAATATGCTAGATTTATGATTGTTGCTTCATGTTTTTATCATTCTGTTGGATTTTAATCTATGTTTGATCTCAATTCATACACACATATATACATATAATACCTCCCACTAGGATGTTACCTAAATAAAGACACAATTGCCACTAATGTCTTACCATTATGGCAAAGGTAACCAACTTGTAACACCAAGGAGTCAAATTTGGAAATAAAAAAATACTGAAGAGAAAAATGGCATCTCTTCTGTGAGAATGATTATGAAAGTTGACGATAATGATAATTCCATTATTTACATAAGGCTACTACAAATTTTGTAAGCACCCTTCTCTCATGAATGAAAAACAAAACAATAGTGTTTTTATTGGTTGATGACTAATTTCTTTATTATGATAGAGTTAATGAACTGCAACTAAACCATTTAACACTTCTCACAATCATACTTAATTTTTAATTAAAAAAAAGAGAGTTTATATTGGAATAATTGCATCTGATTATGCTGACTGGATACTAGGCTATTTAACTTCTACATCTGTTACAAAACAAAAAAAAGAGAAAAAAAGAAAACCATTGTCTTTTCCAACCAACCACATCTATTACCCTTTGACTGATACATGCCTCAAATCATTTATATTGATCAATGTCATCACAGAACTCCTGACAGAAAAAAAAATATTCTTGTTCAAAAAAACAAAAAAAAATTAATTCCTATGTAAAACTATATACCTTAAAAGCAATATATCTATACCAGTATTGAAGCCTTATATATCAATGCCACAATGACGAACAAACAACAAAGATCATCATTAATCACTTTTTTGCCATGAAAACATCAGCTTATAAAATAGTCTATACAAAGCTAACCTTAAATAAACTCAAGGCTGTTAGCACAGATTCCTAGAAAGTTTCAAGCTATATACAGAGTTCTGAACCCTTCCTAGACTAAAAATTGGGATGTCCATCATGCTTCTCAGAAATCTTGACCCACAAAAGTTGTGCAGTGGATGTCAAGCAGATTCTACCTGTCATTAAGTTAAGTATTCAAAATGGTGGATATGAAAATTCTCAAGACCAGTATAATTTCAACAGAATTCAAATATTTTCAATTCCAAGTGATACTTACCATTAAAAAAGCACAAGGATATTCTTTCAATATCAATGGCCTCAATCTGTCTTCAATTTACTTTTCCAATAGCCAGCTCTATATAGTCTATTCTAGAATTGGATCACCAAGAAAGCTTTTCGAACTAGCAACCAAATGGGACAAGCAAAGCACTAATCTTATGCACCCATCAACTTTTAACCCTTTAGTATTCAACCCACCCAAACCCACTTCATAAACATTGACCCTCAATGTTCAACCAGCTGTAACACACTCTTTGTATACTCTGCCATATTATATATGACAACAATATTGCAAATAACAAAGAAGATCATATTTTGACATCGTCATCACAAATGTGTAATTACACCAACATAAATGTCACTTTAACCCAATTACATGCTAAAGGACAATTTTTTTTTCATAATATATGAGAGATGTGTTGGCAAGCTAGCTAGTGCTTACCCTGAATAAAATAGACCAGGGGTTAGATTTTCCTTGTGTGGCCCAATAGGCACCTAATCCAACAAAATTATGAAGGTTATTCTGATCAGTCAGTTAAGTGCCATACGTGATACACGCTTCTTGGGCGATCATGTCTCGAAAGAGTCACAACTGACTGGGCAGAAGATTATCCCGCAGTAGGTTGCCATTGCTTTCTGCGGTAGACTGATTGCCAGTCAAGGCTATAGAACCTAATCTGTCCTAGTATTTAACCCATAACTTGAGGGAAGAGACGGATTAATATCTTTCCCATGGATATTTGTGCGTAAGTGAATTCAAGGAATTCAACTGGAATTCGAACTCAGCACCCTGAATTCTCATTCCAAGTCGATATCCACTGCATCACAACGCACTGATTACTATGCATAAAATGCAAAATATCTTCCTTTTTTTTTCAGATTTACTTCATAAAGGTTACAAACTGCCTACCTTGGGTAGGTAGTTTGTAACTGATGATACCTGCCTTATATATATGTGTATTGAGGCAGCAGATAATTATCTAAACATATACTGTTAAATATAATTCTAAACATTGTATTTTGGCATTAAATTCTAGTGGAAATAAAGACAAAAATTGTACAACATTTGGATATTTTTTTTATTACACTGGTTCTCAGCAATAGTAATGTTTTATGTCAACTCAAAAAAAAATATCATCTTTGATGGTGGATGTCTTTATATTCATCCCTACAACCACTCTGAAGATGGTTCATATGACCTAAAAACCAGCATAATAAAACAATATCTAAATGTTGGACAATTTCTGTCTTTATTTCCATCAGAAATTAAAGCCAAAATATGATGTTTACAACAGCTCATGATTAAACATAATAAACATTGTCTGTTATATTTAACAATATATATTTAGATTATATATATCCGTTATCCACATACAAGCCTATTTTGCTGTATCACAGCTCATTAGTGTGGATAGACATCCACTTGCCTTCGACAGGGATTGAAAATCAACCGATTTGAAGTCAGTTGCTAACTCCTAAGCCATAGGCACATGGAATCAAAGGGACGTTTTAGTGTTATATATAGATATAAGCAGCATATACATACGCCAGTCACCGAAAGAACTCAAATGTTGCTGAAGAGTTATGCATATATCACCAAAATATATGTAACACAGACAAAGAGAACATCACCAAAGTTCAGTAGAACTCTAAAACAAATTGCAGCTTTGTTGGATGAAAGAAAATAACAAAATACAAAGAGAAAATTGGCAACTACAATTAAGAAAATAACAAAAAAATAGTAAGTAAATCAGAACAGGTGATAACATGAAAGAAAAATGATGGAAATGAAATAAAATTATATATAATGACAAGGTGGAAACTATTTAATAAAAAGAGAGCAATAATGAAAAAACACTTTGCTAATATGCTTAAAACATAAAAGGACATATAATGAATGTATATTGCCAAGTATGAAGTACAGGTGTGAAGCATGGCAATTTGCAAAATCCTTCAATAACAAAGTGAAAAATACACAAACCTCAATGGAAAGACCAATAAAGAGAGACAAAAAGTGGCCAACATGGATCAGAGAATAGACCAACATAAGAGATAGAGGAAATTAAATATAATAATCAAAACAGATGGGACAGAAAACATAGGAAACAATAATGGGGGGGGGGCATAAAAGATTGGGGCAAACATAAAAAGGTAAAAAAGAAAAAACAAATAGATGGTGGGAGGAACTAGAAATATTTGCTAGTAAGGCAAGGTAAAAAAAAAAACAGCATATTTAGGGTCATTTTGAAGGGCTTTAGTCTGCAGAAGTTAACCAATGACTGATGATGATACTAAAATTATCAATTTATGAGGATCAAAATTCCCTCATTATAAAAAGAATAAAATGATAATCATAAGTGAAAGCATTTTATAATCATTACACATCAACACACCTTCAGGTGATCAGTTTTCTGTTTCTCTCCATCCAGGTGAAGCTGTGCATCAACATGACATTTTTAAGCATGTTTTGCAACAAAGTTTTCTACATGACTACTGTCACTTTCAAATGTGTTTGTCAGGTCTCTATACACATAAAATATTAGTTAATGCACAAATATATATATATATATATATATATATATATATATATATATGTTTAAATATATATGCATTAACCAATATTTTCATTAATATATGATATACATATATAACACTGAAGAAGACTGGTTAATATATATATAAAGCTGTAGAAGACTGTATTTGTCATAAATCAATTACCTATGTTGGCCATACTACCACTTCTTTGAGTCGACACCTTACATGCCACCTAAGTAACAACAGTGTAATATTTATTAACCCATAATTTACAAGAACCCTAAAAAAAATTGGTTAAAAATACACAAATACAATTTAAATCACAATATCAAAAGGTATATCGCTATAAGAAAGGCACTATATATCAAACAATTTTCTCCTACCATCAACCTTAGACTATTTAACAGTGGAAATGGAGTTTTAAAAGTTTTAAAAAATAGACAGACACTCAAACAGTATAATTTCATTTGCATTACGTGATAACTTTTAAAGAACGCTCCTTTTTAAAAACACAAAAATAAGATTACAGTCAAAACATGAGATAAAATGACAACAGCGGAAAAATAACATCCTTGAAAATAGCCAGCGAAATGACTGAAAACACTTAGAAAGTCAAACATTATCGAAGATTTTTACATTCCTCATCTCCAGCAAAAAGGAAACATACAAGAATATTAGAATAATTAAATAAAAAATTAATAAATGTTCTTTATTGGTATTTTTTAACAAAACATGTTTAAAAATTTACTGCCTATATATATATATATACATATATATACATATATATATATATATATATATATATATATATATATATATATATATTTTCTAATAAATATACATATCATTCTATAACATCCTTAAACAACACTAGTCTCAAAAATATAAATTTAAACCTAGAAATGGTCAGTTCATAATATGCACCTCATTAATGCATAGAGCATGAAACTCAGAGTCATGCTTTAGATGTAGCATAATATGTATATTTACTAATATGTATTTAATAACTGTTACATTACCGTTCTATTAACACCTGATAAATATTTATATATAAGTGTGTACTTATGTGTATACACATATGTATACTTATTTACAATACCATATATATATATATGGTGTGTGTGTGTGTGTGTGTGTGTTTATTTATTTAAACTTATTTTTGAACATTATTTTTAATGGATACTCATATTTGAGTGGATAGTTGGTTTTTTCTATAATTAAACAGTATATCCTATATTTATTAACCTCAATATTTTGAAATTTTATGGAAGCTTAAATGGTATCAACTGACATATCTGTTTAAATTTATTTGTTTTGAACATTATTTTTAATGGGTACTCATATTTGAGTGGATAATGTTTTTTTCTACAATTAAACAGTCTCCATCTATGAGTAGAATGTCTGCTATAAGTATATTTTTAAGTTTGACCTTATGCACCCACCTTTAACTATTGGAAAAAACAGATAAATTGTTTTTAAATTTCCATAAAAATCACTCTTATCACTATTACCCCGACAGTAGTATCCAGAGTAATTTCAAAACTCGAACCCCATAAGGCGTGTGGAGACGATGGAATCCCAGTGATAGTCTTTAAGAGGTGTGCTCCTGAACTTTCCCCTGTCCTCTCTAAACTGTTTAACTACTGCCTTTCTGCTTCCTGCTTTCCTGCATGCTGGAAATTCTCTTCAGTCGTTCCTGTCTTTAAGAATTGTGGTGAACTCTCGGACCCATCCAACTATCGCCCTATCAGTCTTCTACTGATATTCGGGAAAGTATTCGAGGCTATAATCAATGCTGAAATAGTTCATCATCTCACCGCCCACAAACTGTTCTCCGACAGGCAATATGGATTCCGCTTTGACAGGTCCACGGCCGACCTGCTAACAACCGTAACGGAGTACATGCTGATGAGTCTGACGAGGCTCGCGCAGTTGCTCTGGACATCTCCAAGGCTTTCGACAGGGTTTGGCACTCTGGCCTCCTATGCAAACTACATGGTTATGGTATTACCGGTCGCCTGCTTGACCTAATCCAATCTTTCTTAAATAACTGCAAAATGAAGGTCGTTCTGAATGGGCGTGCCTCTTCGTCCTACAGCACGAATGCTGGTGTCCCACAGGGCTCTATCCTGGGCCCGACGCTCTTCCTTATTTTCATCAACGACCTCCCAGATGAGATCAAGTCCCAAGTAGGCATCTACGCAGACGACACTACAATATACTCCCGCTCCAGTAAGAAACCTGTCATGGCGGACAGACATAATCTCGCTGCTGACCTTGAGCGGGATCTACACTCTGTGGTGAACTGGGGCAAGAAGTGGCTTGTCAACTTCAATTCATCTAAGACCAAGCTGTTGTCTGTCAACCATTACAGGCAACCTCACCTGCCTCCCATAAGCATGGACCAAGTGATTCTCCCTGAGAGTAATACACTACGCCTCCTCGGACTTACCCTGTCCTCAGACCTCAAAATGGAACCACTATATTGAATCCATAGCAAAATCTACTGCTAAGAAGGTTGGGTCACTATGTCGATCCAGGATGTTTTTTCCACCTGAATCCATCCTGCATATATACAAGTCAACCATCCGTCCATGCATGGAGTACTGCTGCCATTTATGATCAGGTGCCCCTGCCGTTCTCCTCAGTGTTCTTGACAAGCTCCAAAGGAGAGTCTGTAATGTGATAGGTACTGATCTGGTGACTCGACTGCAGCCACTTCCCCATCGTCGAAATGTGGCCTCCCTTTATCTCTTCTATAAATACTTTCATAGCTTCTGCTCGGATGAGCTTAAGTCACTGATGCCTCCTCAACAGGTGTTTACTTGTGCAACCAGACTGGCAACTGGGTCCCACCCATTCACAGTCAGGTTAGCCAAATGCAGACGACAATTCTACTCCTGCATCTTCTTCTCTCGCACATCCCGCCTGTGGAACTCACTCCCATATTCTTGCTTTCCTGACTGCTACAACCTCCAGAAATTTAAATGCAAAATCAATACTCATCTACTAACCACTGTCCTCTAGCTCTCTCCTCTCCCCTGTATAACCTTCCCTTTCTCTCCACCTATGTATCTGTCATCGCACCTGCTTTCTCAGCTTTCTATTGTTCCTTTCTAACTAGTTTGTACTCCTCACTCTTTTCTAATTAATCATTTTACATTTATGTAACACCCTGCACATCAGTGGCGTTTCCGCCTTGCTTGGGGTGAAATGATTAAAAAAAAAAAAAAGTTATCAATCATCACTTGACAAAGTACAATTCATAATACTGAAATGTGATAGCTTTTGTGTGGTGATGTAAACTGTTTTTATTAGAATCACTTATAACAAATATATATATATTACTTATACCTTTATTATAATGAATACTTTATATTTGAAATAGACATCCCATTTTTTATTTATTAAACAGTGTGTATTTTGTCTGTCAGCCTACACATTCAAGACATCTTAGTAAAAAAAAAAAAAAAAATGCATTTTGGTAGGGACAGAACCTGTCCTGCATGACTAAAATAAATCCATTAATTTTTAGAATTTTTTTATATATATATATATATATATATATATAGGAAAAACTATTAAAGAATTGAGTTTAAAAATGTATTTTTTTGACAGTATTTGTTTGTTTCTATTATTATATTTTATATTTCAGACTGCCCTTGGTCCTTCATCAGAAACAAATGATTTTAAAATTTGAATTAGAAACGTATTTCGCGAATAATCAATATTCCCCAATAGCAGTCCATTTCAATCAACCAGGGCACACTTTAGAAAATTGCAAATGTTTACTAATAGACTGATTTTAGTTCTACACACACACACACACACACAGAAAGAAAGAAAAATACTGGATTTTAAAATTAAATACACACAAAAATGGGCATGCCTCCCAAAACTACCATACGAACGCAGGCATCCCTCAAAGTTCTATCCTAGGTCCCACGCTCTTTCTGATGTACATTAATGATCTCCCCGACACCATTAGATCCCAAGTAGGCATGTATGCCGATGACACCACAATCTACTCTCGCTTCGATCAAAAACTAGGTGAGGGCGACAAAGCAAACCTCGCTACCGAGCTTGAAAAGGACCTCCAATCTGTAGTGGCCTGGGGTAGGAAATGGCTAGTAAATTTCAATGCTTCTAAAACGAAGCTGTTATCAACTAACCACCATAGACAATCGCATCTACCTCCCATTAGCATGGAACAGGCTTGCCTCCCAGAAAGTAAAACACTATGCTTCCTTGGCCTTACACTTTTGGCGGACCTCAAATGGAATGACTATATTGCCAAATCTGCCACTATGAAAGTCGGCTCTCTGTGCAGGGCCTGGAAGTTTTTCCCACCTGAATCTATTCTGCACATATACAAATCTACCATCCACCTGTGTATTGAATACTGCTGCCATATCTGGTCGGGTGCCCCTGCTGCTCTCCTTGGGCTTCTTGACAAAATACAAAGGAGGATCTGTAATGTGGTTGATACTGACTTGGCAGACCGGCTGCAACCACTCTCTCACTGGCGTGATGTGGCTTCCCTGTGCCTCTCCTACAAATACTTTCATGGCTTCTGCTCCAATGAACTTAGATCACTGGTGCTGCCTAAGCACGAATTTACACGAGATACTAAATTAGCAACTAGGTCCCACCCTTTTACAGTTAAACAGATAAGATGTAACCATAAATTCTACTACAACAGCTTCTTTTCTCGTGCTTCCCACCTGTGGAATTCCCTTCCACAAGTCTGCTTTCCCAAAAGCTACAATCTCCAGGTGTTTAAATGTAGGGTCAATAGACACCTCCTATCACACTAACTCCCAATTATTCTCAGAACACTCTCATCTACCCTACTCTCATTCTCGGTATCCTTACCCGCCTATCACCCACCCTCTGACATTTCCTATATTTAACCATCCCTTCTCCACTCTATGTAGCCCCCTGCGCAGTAGTGGCAGTGACATGCCTTGCTCGGGGGTGAAATGCTTATAAAAAAAAAAAGACAAGCTAGGGTTAAATAAGGACTTAGGTGTTTTGAATCTTTACAAATATTTCAATAGCTAAACTTTTTTAGATACATTCAAAAAATTTTTTATCTAAAACAAATTTATAAGTATTATTAAAGATAGGTTTATGTTTACAAATATTTTTTTAAAAAATCTGTCACTTTCTGCGTCACTTGATGTAAACAAACTCTCTCCACAGACGTGTCACATGATGTAAACAGACTCACTCCACAGACGCTCTCGCGAAATACGTTTCTAATTCAAATTTTAAAATCATTTGTTTCTGATGAAGGACCGAGGACAGTCTGAAACATAAAATATAATAATAGAAATAAACAAATACTGTCAAAAAAATACATTTTTAAACTCACAATTCTTTAATAGTTTTTCCTATACATATTAAGACAGTATATGTGGAGCATCACTATGTTTATATATATATATATATATATAACTTATTTATAAATGAAACTTTGTGTGTGTGTGTGTATATCCGTTACCTATAGACTCCGAAACGGCTGAACTGATTTTCTTGAAAACTTACACAGTTGTACTATAAGCGTCTGCGAGTGTTCTTAGCTAGGTTTTGTGTCAAGGTACACCCGATAAATATCAAAAATCGATAATCGAAAAAAATCGGGTTATAGAAGAAGTAGTCCGATTTTAATCAAATTTGATACACTCATAGACAAAAACATAAGAAACGATATTCAGAAGTTTCAAGGTTGCAGTTCTTACAATAGTGCAGAAAATCGATAATATATATATAAAGTAAGATGTTTGTGTGTGTGTCTGTCTGCCTGTATGTCTGTATTTTTTTCAGCCCTTTTATTTTAGTTTTTGCTTCGGGTTTGGCTCTAAGTAGGTATAATTGTAGTTTTTAGTCTCAGCCATGATACCATTTACTCAGAGGACTTATTTAGCCTTCAAAATTCAGTTTACAACGAAAAAACTTATTTGTTAAAACTTATTAGTAAATCAAAATTTGACTGACATCCATTCATTTTTCTTTCAGTCTAAGGTTTCGCTTTAACTGGAAACAACTATTGCTTTTTAGTCTTTCGTGCCAACGTCCAAAGACTGAGCTCCAGGACTATGGATTTGTTTTAAAGCTTTCATTACACCCGAGCAATGCCGGGCTATACTGCTAGTATATATATATATATATAGAGAGAGAGAGAGTTGAATACATAGATGATAGAATAAGTGAAGAAAAAGTAGGAAAATTGTCTTTCACATGTTTCACCTTATTAAGTTTCTCCAGAGATTTGTTTACAAGACACAAACTTAAAAAACCTTTTTAAAAAAAACAGTATGTGTGTGTGCATGTGCATGCAAAAGAGAGAGAGAGAGAGACAGAGATAAGCATACACATAAACATTCTAAAACACAACATATAATATTCCTGAATAATTTTGAGAAGAGTTATTCTTTAGCTGATCAAATCTGTTCATTGTATCTTTGTTTTTGTCATGTTTGGTTGATTCATTTTTCATCCTTTTTTATATGTAATCTATGAAAAGAAAATCTGCAACTTGAGAGACTTGAAGAATAGATCAACCAGATAAAGATTCAAAGAGATTTGAGCATTTGAATAATGTTGAATATTCTCAAATAAAAAGATATCAACAGTTCAGCTGGTGTTTGTGTAATGATATGGAAAATTTGTTCTTGGCATACGTTGTGACCTTTGATCATATAAATAGCACAGCCTCTCAAGGTAGTGTAGCTGAGAATGCGCTTCAATTTGTGACTACAATGCACTCTTTTTTTGGTGGCTACTTCACTATCACACCAGGTCACAAATCAAAAATAGTGGCAGATTAGTTCAGAAACACAGCAATTAATTTTTGATTAAAATGGCCTCCCTAGTCACCAAATCTCAGTCTCTTTGGGTGCATGATGAAAAGAGAAATTCAAAATCCTTGATTTGTCCCCAACTAATCTGGTAGTATTGCAGAACATGATAATGAAAACAAATTTTCAAAGAATGCTTCCAAAACATCATAAAATCCGCACCAAAAAGATTTGAGACTGTTATAAAGGCAAAAAGAGGCTCAACCCAGTTACTAATAAAGTAATTGGTGAGAGTATATATGATAAAAAGAACAGTTTTCATGTATGCTATGTATGGGTAAAAATTATCAATATCAGAGATAGAGCATATGAAATATAAATGTGGATGCTGAGGTCAACAGATAGCCTGAAGATTGCATTCAAGCATGAAACAGACTGTCACCGTTCAGTGTTGACCTCAGTGTCTACTTATATATTCCAATAACATAATATATTTTTCAACAATATCCAATGTTGTCAATGTACTTAACCCAACATAGATCAAACAGTATGCAATGAAAATTTCAGATCAAAATTCAGTTAATAGCTACAGATCAATGTTATGAACTTGTTCACATATGTGAAAATGTGTATACATGGTGAAAGCATTAGTGGTAAGTGAAAATATTATTACTTTTTCTGGTATATTACATTTGTTGCTTTTAAAAGGATGAATTTCTTTTAGATAACAAATGGATACAATGGACAACAATAAAAATGATGCAGCAAGCACGTATCCCCTAGCAACAGGCTATGAGCCAAAGATAACCAATCAGCTATGAGTTATTGATTAGATGTCCAATTCAAATATGATTTCAGTGATTCAGTGCAGGAGACTTTTATGGCCATCTGTATATACTTTTGCCTTTGCATATAACTGGCAAATACAAGTACAATTTTCTGATATATAAAATCAGCTATTTTCTCAGTTCGCAGAAGCCTTTTCCAAAGTCAATCAAACATGGAGAGTAATGGGTCATACTCTGTCATGCTGGTGTATGATGTGGTGGCAGGGAGTTTGAATTCAGACATGTTCTTCTCTTTGACTAATTACCATATCAAGACTAGAGAAGGCAGTTTTCACTGCTATTTATACATTGCTTGAGAGAGCAAAGATGACTTTTTCTCAGTACCCAACCCAGGAACTGAACTCATGTCTGTCTGCTAAATTAATTCATTTAACCAATACTTTTATCCACAAAGCCATGTGTCATATTATTAAACTGCTTGAAACTATTGTTCTCATTTAATAGATTTATTGGATAAAATTTATAAGAATCACTTTATTTTTAGTAATGTAGAATAATTTTGCTAGTACATATAAATTAATAATTTTAATCTTTTAAATGAAACAAAATTCTTTAAATTTAACAAAATAAAAAGAAAAGAGTAGTTTTAGTTCCAATTCTAACATATTCTAACATACAATGTATTTTTTTTATTATCAATAACATTCATAAAAAAAAAAAGGTATTTACTAAAAATCCATATACATTCTGTATAAAACAATAGCTGTCCAAAACCACAAATCAAAAAAAAAAAACTATTGCATTAAAATCATTATGTATCATTAATGATTCACTCAAATGTAATAAAATTTCTCGATTAAGACGGCAAGCTCCCAAAAAAATATCAAAATTAAGACAAACCTTCACAGTGATGTACGTATTTTTAGTTCACATTTCCCAAGTTGGCATGTATACCGATGACACAACAATCTACTCTTGCATCGACCAAAAACCAGGTGTGGACAACAAAGTGAACCTCACTGCCATACTTGAAAAGGACCTCCAATCTGTAGTGGCCTGCCTGGGGTAGGAAATGGCTAGGAAATTTCAATGCTTCTAAAACAAAGCTGTTATCAACTAACCACCATAGACAATCGCATCTACCTCCCATTAGCATGGGACAGGCTTGCCTCCCAGAGAGTAAAATACTACGCCTCCTTGGCCTTACACTTTCGGCGGACCTCAAATGGAATGACTATATCAAATCCATTGCCAAATCTGCTGCTATGAAAGTCAGCTCTCTATGCAGGGCCCGGAAGTTTTTCCCACCTGAATCTATTCTGCACATATACAAATCTACCATCCGCCCGTGTATTGAATATTGCTGCCATATCTGGTCGGGTGCCCCTGCTGCTCTCCTTGGGCTTCTTGACAAAATACAAAGGAGGATCTGTAACGTGGTTGATACTGACTTGGCAGACTGGTTGCAACCACTCTCTCACCGGCATGATGTGGCTTCCCTGTGCCTCTTCTACAAGTACTTTCATGGCTTCTGCTCCGATGAGCTTAGATCAATGGTGCCGCCTAAGCACGAATTTACACGAGATACTAAATTAGCAACTAGGTCCCACCCTTTTACAGTTAAACAAATAAGATGTAACTGTAAATTCTACTTCAACAGCTTCTTTTCTCGCACCTCCCGCCTGTGGAACTCCCTTCCACAAGTCTGCTTTCCCGACAGCTACAATCTCCAGGTGTTTAAATGTAGGGTCAATAGACACCTCCTATCACACTAACTCCCAATTATTCTCAGAACACTCATTTACCCAACCCTCATTCTCGGTATCCTTCCCCGCCTATCACCCACCCTCTGACATTTTCTATATTTAATCATCCTTTCTCCACTCTATGTAGCCCCCTGTGCAGTAGTGGCAATGACATGCCTTGCTCGGGAGTGAAATGCTTATAAAAAATAAAAAAAATAGCAACTCACATAAAATTTAAAAGAGCACCTCTCACAAAAATATGACAATACTAAATGTTTTTTAGTCAGATCATAACATTCTCACTTTCTCCAACTTTCACAGTATATACACCTTATCAAGTAAATTAACATAATAAATAGCAATTAAAACTGTCAGATGAGTTGGTTTTTTAACAGTTTAATTGTCCTGCTTTTGATAACAATGGTTTTCTCATAGTTATGATTCACTAATTATACTGTGCAACAAATTTTTACTCATTGACCAAAGACAAAAAAAGTATTATTTCCTAATTGCTTCTGCCTAAAAAGCAAAGGAAACGACTTTTATTTCCTTCAGACTTTGCTTTTGTAACCTGGACACTGATGTTTTGAAACTGACCTATTTTAAATTACATTTTCAAAAGATTTTCAGTGCCAAGAATTTCTAGAAGTTTCAGAAATCTTTAGAACATTCTGGTTACCAAGGAAAACATGATGGGTGACTATATTTGGAGGCTGATTTGTGAAAGTAATTTACAGTAAATCACAAAACAAAATAAAACTACTCACCTCTAAATTTTTGCAGTCCTTCTTGTGTAATCCTAATAAATAAATGCTACTTATGTCATTTTATTTATATTTTGGGCAAACAAGAATGTCAAAAATTTACCAGTTTTCTTAATTGAAAAAGGTAAATTTCAAAATTATAATTGTCTTGATTACAAAAGCAAAGCTTGAAGGAAATATCAGCCATTTTTCATACTTCATAGGGGTAAAAAGTTATGATGTAACAGTTGTTATGCAGGGTCAAAAATCTCGTTAGTGTTACTTGGTATAAAGGATTAAATGAAGGCGTATGAATTCAATATTTAATTCGCCTTATCGATATTAGTATTTACACTACGTGAGCTAGCATAATGTTAAAAATAAAGTTAAAAGTGGATCACCATGTGAAATTTTGGTTGGGGGGGGGGGGAATCTAAAGTCCAAAAATTCTGTCTCTTGCACATACATTTCTATTTCTTAGTCTGTTCCTTAAAAAAATAACTGCATAAAGAATAAGCTGTTTATCTGATTTTTAAAAAAATATACTTTTTAATGGCACACAACAGCACCCCCTATTGCACCTCCTCTAAATTATATTAAAACTTTATAAATTTATAATAAATGCACAAAAATAAACTTATTTTGAACTGGATCTAATAAGGAATATGGATCACGTCTCAGGATGATTCAATGTACAACCAACAATTGTTATTAATATTATTATTTGCTATTGAAATGGAGACAGAGTCGTATATTCCATTAATATGGTAGTATGATGATTGTTAATCTATTAACAGTTTTTCCTTTTGTGAAGTATAAATATAATTTTGTAAAATGTGTGTGTGTGTGAATCATTACAATCTTATTTTCTTATCAAATGACAGTTTGGAAAGTTTATTTTAATGTTGTTGACATCTAAGTCTAAAATTCTTAAGCAATAAAACACCTTAGTATTTTTTTTAATTATCCTCAAAAATTGATTAACAGTTGATTAGTGCCTTTTTTTTTTTTTTACAGTTTATCAACTATTTGTGGTTACTTAAAGCTGAAACATATTTTAGGGGCTGCAAGAATAATTTGTGTGTCTGAATATTGCATTAATCTTTTTTTGGAGATAACCATGATTTTCACCAGATACACATTCTATTTAACCCATATCTGGGGGGAAAGATGAATTCATACCATTCCCAAGAATATTTGTGCATCTCTGAATGTGACAACCCTGACAGGAATTTGAATTCAGCCCCAATTTCTCATTCCAAACTGCTATCCTTATACCATCCACACATGCATTTATTATCAAGAACAAGGCACAAGCATTAAATAGAAATTAATTATAAGAGTAATTTATTATAACAAGAAAATGAGCCTTAAACTTAGAACTTATGCACTCATCTACTGTACATTTACATTTAAACTATATCAGTACAGAAGATACAAGACCTTTAAGTCAGAGGTATATATATATATATATATATATATATAAAAGCTTGTAATTATAAGTGTTAATAACCAATTCATGAGTCGTTCAATCTTCTCCAAACTATTTAGAAGTAGCAAAATAAGAAAAAAAATATTTCTAGACCTTAAACGAGCTCAGCGATTTAAGAAAAGTAAAAGCAGCTTCATGACTATGCTTATCTAGATATACATGCATCTGAATGAGGAGGGTTAAAATGAAAATCTATATCTTTATCACTTCTTACCATTTGGGCTTTGATTAGTCTTATTTAATCTTTAAGTAAGACAATACAAATGATATAAACCCAGTCTTCTGACATTTCAATACTGAGGCAACACTTCATTGCATTAAACAATTGGGTTGCCTTTGCAGCACTGACAATAGAAGACTAACAATTTTGCATCTGCCTACATGCAAAATCCCACATTAAACCAATCTTATGCAAATATTTTGCCCACATAAGGAGGCAACTAATTACTAAGGTTATTTGTATTTTGGTCAGGCACAACATAAATGATGGACAAAATGGGCAATCATGGGACAATGTGATGCCTTTGTGGCATAGGCTGCAAGAAATTGACAATTTTTGTCATGTAAATATACGACACCACAGATTAAACCAATTTTAAATAAAAGCTACTCTATATTTAAGTAATTGCATTTGTCTTTGGTTCTTCCTCTTTATTGGAAACTTTAAATACTAAAAGAGTTATGCAACTTGTTTGACAAGGTGTCAGATTTTATTATTTTTCTGTTTTTTTTTAAACCAAAATCTATCTATAGATGTATACCATCAAGACTCACTGGTAAAGGTTATAATAAAATAATTCAATCAATACTGATTTAAATTATAAGTCTATTTAAAACAATTCCATTGGTGGCCAAAATCTTAACAACATATGCAAATTAGACAGTGCTGATTGCCAACACAGAAAGGAAACTACAAGTATTCCGATAAAAGAAAGTGAAGGAAAGAAAGAAGAAAGGACTAAACATCAATTGTGAGAAGATAAAATGCATGCCTGTCAGCAAAAGGAATAGCCCAAAATACAAACTACAGATTGGAGATACCAAAATCAAAAAAGTAGAAAAATTTATTTGGGAAGTGTTTTAACAGAGGATTGAAAGTGTGACACTGAAATCTGAAGGTGCATTCAGATAGCGAAAGATGCCTTCCAAAAGCTAAGCAAAGTATTACAGAAGATAATAAAGGAAAGCTACAAAAAAACACTAAACATCAATTGCAAGAATACAGAATGTATAATTGTTAGCAAAAAGATGAGCCCAATATGCAAATTAAAAATAGAGATGCCAAAATAATGATAGCACAAAAATCTAAATATCTCGAAAATATTCTCACAGAGGATGGAATATGTGGTGCTTAAATCTGAAAGCTAAGCAAAGTATTAAAAAATAGGAAAATCTCATTAGAAACAAAGAAAAGAGTTATACAATATCAATTCTCATATCTGGAAGTGAATGCTAGACAAGCTCGTTACAGATGAAAAAGGGATTTGAAGAAACAGATATATGGTTCAACAGAAACATGCTGAAAATACCATGGACTGAACATGCAAGTAACAATGAAGTAAAAAAGAAAATGGAAATGAAAAGGACACTTATACTAAAAATTAGAAAGAAATAGTTGAAATTTTTAGAGCACATAATGAGGAAAGAGGAGTTGAAAAATTTGACACTCAGGGCATATTGAGGGACAGAGGAAAATAATGCATAACCTACCTAGTAAGCTTGTGTAAATGGATTTCAAAACAGGGTTTAGTAGAGATAGTGAAAACACAATTTACTAAAAGTTGCAAAGAACAGGAAATTGTGGAGAGCCATGACTGCCAACATACTAAAGGGAAACAGCACATAGAAAAAAATTTCTTTGCCATAGCAACAAGAAAAAAAATTTTGTTGTTGTTAGATAAAAGCAGCAATTCTTTAATGTGTAACTAAAACATAACTAAACTACTAATTGTACTCATTAGAGGCATCAAAATAAAAAGAGAAAAAATTCAAATGGTCCTACAAATACGTAAACTTAATTGGCAGTGTTTCTAAAGAGACTTATTAAATGAACATAAACAGTTATTTTATAAGTAAATTAATTTTTCATCGGTTTTGGTTGTTTAACATATCAACCTCTATGAGTAATTTAATACCAAAATCTAAATATTTTGTACACAATTTTATGCTTTAACTACAGATATTTTGTACATACTTTCAGAGTAAATATTTATAGATGGTATATTGTAGGTGTTATATTCTTTAGTATCTATTTCTTTAAAATCTATTTCCTTTAACTAGGTTAACAGTTTCAGTATTTTCAAGTAGTTTTCTCATGCTGTTTTACTTGAAGTATTTATTTTATGCAGATGCTAAGTGAGTATATCCAATTAAAATAGGTTTCACTGTGAGTGGAGCTTGGTATGTTGTACATGTTGGTTGATCTTCATTCTTCAACCAATATGAAAGGATGATCTATGTGGTCTATGTGCAGCTGAGCCAGTGTTATCTCATCTTTTCTTTATCTAGATATTTGTTTCCATTCACATAGGATTGGTTTGATTGTGTGACACTTATTATTTGTGCTTTTTTCATCGGGTTCTCTACTCTTGTGCCAGACAAAACTAAGGTCACTAAATGCCAGTAATAATTTGATTGTAATCTTTACTTTTTTTTTCCTATTAAATATTTGATGAGTGCTTCTGAAGTAACTAGATAATTTGGAAATTCATTAAAAAAAAAATCATTTGGCAATTTGTTGTATACCAATACTTTTATTTTCACATGATAAACATGAAACTGACATTCATGCTAATGCAATCATCACTTCATCAATGAATACATTTCAATGAAAGATCATTGCTTGTTTTTTTTTTACTATTAGTCTTTTATTCCATGTTACTTAATAGATAAATGTATTCAAATAATAAACCATTTACTACCATTCGTTTTTACATTTTTATACAAATTTTCTCTTAAAATTGTATTTTATTAATGCTTTAAAAATATCAGACACTTTTATTGATAAGTCATTTAAATTTTAGATATCAGAAAATCTTGAGTATATTTAATCATAAATGCAAATAACTATTACCTTTAATTTAATGCAAGCAGGTTAAAAAAATAAGTAAAGTAATAGAAATTACATTCTTGCAGTTCAACTCATTTTGAAATGTGTGTTAGCTACAACAGAATAATCAGTTGCTCTGGTTCAAACCTTGAACTAAGTGATATTTCAAAGCCTTGCTAATTTTTTCTATAATTGAAAATACTTTATCTATGAGAATATCAATAAAAATAATAAGTGCAACACTCTTGAAATTCTCAATTCAATATGAAATTCTCATAAGACTCAAAATGCTTCAACAATGTTTCATAATCAGGAACTGAATTGCAGCAATATCTATACACACACACAAATTTAGTGGGTGAGATGCTAAAGGTGCAAAACAGTAAAATTGCACAAGCCATGGGTAAATTGGAAAAAAGCAATGTATTCTTATCAAATTGAAAACAAATTATAGAATGTGGAACTGATTGGGGAAGAATGGAGAGGAATGCGAAGGTCTATCAACTGAATTTATATTGCCAACCAGTTCAATCACTTGATTATTAATGAGAGTTGAAAGCTGCAATGAGGAACTTTGTCAAGGCTAAAACAATAAATAAAGCAAAACTAAGGCAGAAAAAGACAGTCATTGAATCTTTAATATGAATATGTTTATTCTCAAAGTGGGATTGGCTTGTTTTGTGGGTTTATTAATGCATTGTTAATGCAAAAACGCTATTGGTAAAACAGGCATCCTTTTTAACAGGTTTGTTTGCTCAGCACCATATTTGTTTCAGATTGTCAGTGTATGTCTTTCTCTCTCTCTCTCTTTCTCTATATATATATACTAGCAGTATAGCCCGGCGTTGCTCGGGTGTAATTAAAGCTTTAAAACTAATCCATGGTTCTGGAGCTCAGACTCAACCTAAAGAATATTTGCGTGAAGTTTGGTAAGAACCGGATAAAAATTGTGGATTTGTATAAAGGACATACAGACAGATAAACAGACACACACACACACACGCACACACACACACACATCTTGCCTTATATATATAATCGATTTTCTGCACTAATGTAAGAACTGCAACCTTGAAACTTCTGAATATCATTTCTTATGTCTTTGTCTATGAGTGTATCAAATTTGATTAAAATCGGACCACTCCTTCTATAAACCGATTTTTCGATTTTCAATATTTATCGGGGGTACCTCGACACAAAACCTAGCTAAGAACACTTGCAGAGGCTTATAGTACAACTGTGTAAATTTTCAAGAAAATCGGTTCAGCCATTTCGGAGTCTATAGGTAACGGACACACACAGACAAAGTTCCATTTATAAATAAGTTTAGATACACACATACACACACTTCTTGCTCACTCTCTCTCTATATATATATATGTATATATACACCTCTCTCTCTCTATGTATATGTGTGTATATATATATATATATATATATACCTCTCTCTCTATATATATATATATATATATATATACATACACACACATCTCTCTCTCTCTATATATATATATATATACTGCTCTCTCTCTTTATATATAACCTCTCTTCCACTCTCTCTCTCTATATATATACACCTCTCCCACTCTCTCTCTATATATATACACCTCACTCTCACTATATTTCTATACACCCTTTTCCCTCTCTCTCTATATATATATACCTCTTTCCTTCCCCCCTCTCTCTCTATATATATATACCTCTCTCCCTTCCCACCTCTCTCTCTATATATATATGTATACATATATATATATATATATATATACACACACCTATTTCTTTATATATATATATATATATATATATATACACCTCTCTCTTTATATATATAACCTCTCTCCCACTCTCTCTCTCTATATATACACTCACCTCTCTCTCTCTCTCTATATATATAATACACCTCTCCCACTCTCTCTCTGTATATACACATCTCTCCCACTATATTTCTATCCACCCTTTTCCCTCTCTATATATACCTCTTTCCTTCCCCCCTCTCTCTCTATATATACCTCTCTCCCTCCCCACCTCTCTCTCTCTATATATATGTATACATATATATAACCTCTCTCTCTCTCTCTCTATATATATATATATATATATACACACACACACACACACACACCTCTCTCTCTATATATATATATACCTCTCTATGTATATATATATATATATATATACCTATATATATATATATATATATATATAACCTCTCTCCCACTCTCTCTCTCTCTCTATATATATATACACCTCTCCCACTCTCTC
This sequence comes from Ascarosepion bandense, assembly GCA_037127315.1. Taxonomy (NCBI): domain Eukaryota; kingdom Metazoa; phylum Mollusca; class Cephalopoda; order Sepiida; family Sepiidae; genus Ascarosepion; species Ascarosepion bandense. The sequence continues at coordinate 429,321 of JBBBDQ010001454.1, read as the reverse complement.
TCTATATATACACATCTCTCCCACTATATTTCTATACACCCTTTTCCCTCTCTCTATATATATATACCTCTTTCCTCCCCCCTCTCTCTCTCTCTCTCTATATATATATATATGTGTGTGTGTATGTATATTATTTATTTTTTATTTAATTTTCCCGGCATTCTTACAGGTTTCCTTTTTTCTTAGGAATGTACTAATGTTCGTATGTCAGACAGATACTCATCCAATAACCAGTCACATGCATCATGACTTTGCTTTTAAAGAACGCTCCTTCTCAAAAACACAAAAATTATGTTACAGTCAAAACATGAGAATTAAGTAACAACATCGGAAAAATATCATCCTTGAAAATGGCCAGTAAAGTGGCTGAAAGTGCTTGGAAAGTCAAAAATTATTGTACATTTTTACATTCCTTATCTCCAGCAAAAAGGGAACATGTAAGAATACTGGAAAAATTAAATAAAAATTAATGAAATCCTCCTTGTCAGTCTTTTTTTAATGAAATAAATATACATATAATATATATATATAAGCAATAAATGCATCAATCTTTAAATTCTCAGTTCAAGATGAAGTTCTTATAAGAGTAGAAATATTTCAACAATGTTTCATAACTGAGAACTGATATGCAACAACATATACACACACGTTAATGCAATTAAGTGACTGACATATAAATAAAAAGTTAAAAATCAGAGAAAACTTATGTGCGCTGATATTATACTTGTATAAAACTTTACAAGTACACATATGTACTCATTGTGTAAGAATATTGTGCAGTCTCAATCTTCCAAGTAGGGGTTTGCTAGCATTTAAAAAAAAGAAAAAGTCTGCAAATGCCTAGTTTTTTTTTTTTCGTTTTTTTTTATATAGACTAAAAAACTGTCGTTAGAATCAAACCCACTATTTATCTCAACTTGCACGACTAGTTCAATTGACACACTGATTTATCTCGTCATACAAGTCAGTCAATTCTGCTATCTTCCACAAATTTTTGTTCTCTTTCTCCTTCTCTTGACATCTATCCACTTGGCTTAATTATCTTCATAACATTCCTCCAGCCTGTCTACTTTTCTAATGATAACTGTCACTTGTTTCAAATCTAATAGCAATGAAATCATATTTTGACGAACATGGCCTGGCTCGATCAAAGTATTATGTACTGATAATTGAACCCTCATCTTGTTATCCCATGGAATTATATAAAAAAAGTAATCGGACCAAGATTTTATCAAAAATAAAACTGAAGTGGACACTTGGGGGTCACGCAAAGGGTATACAGTGCATATTCAGAAAGTCCGGTTAGGCTTTCAATCTAGTGAAGGACAGGCACAAGTACTCTACTAGAATAAACTAGTTTCATAAATTAATTCTTTCTTGTTATTGGAAGATGCTTACTAAAGCAAGTGAAGGAAAGACAACAAGAAAATGGATTCAAAAAGTAATGAATTCAAAATTTTTCCACTTCATGAAACAATTTGTAAAAGCAACAGCCAAAACCACAAAAGCAGTTACGACTAACAATAAAAAGAAAACCTGGAAGAGTCATGAAATGCAAAGGAATACAACAATAGCCACTGAACTTTCTGAACAATAATGAAAGAACATTCAGTGGATATCCAAATATCTACAAAGTAATATTTTACAGAGTACAAAGTTCATATTTACTGTGTCTCCAGAACATGCTAGAATAGACTTTGTATTCAGAGAAGCCAAGTGCAGGATTGACCTGAATTGACGTCCTGGCTGCCAAGCTCAAAATCATGTGATTGATCCAGGTTCACGTAATATGCACACATGGGGAAATAACCACATGACCAACATATAAACACCCACCTAAGAGCAGAAAAAAGCAGTTTCTGATACATCCTACATGAGAATATAAAAGTCATTGTTTAAATGAAAGCCACATATGCACACTGGTTGATAATAATTGATAAAGTCCAGAGTTGAATAAAATATGTTACATTTAAGAGATATAGGACTCATGTTTGGCTCAGTTGGCCCAGTATCATTACATATAGCTGATGAAGAAAAAACAAGGACAATAGAAAAACATTTAATGCACAAAAAATTAAATATCTCTAGAGCATATTGAGTCTGTTTGACAAGTAATTTTATCAAAAAGTGAAAATAATGTAAATTATAATCATGAAAACTGAGTGAAGTTTTGAATTTATAAAGCCATTTACAGCCTCTTTGAACAATTTTACACGTGTTTGTCATAGAGAAATTATGATAGCTGATTTCTCTTTAATCATTTCCAGTGTAGTTTAGAAGCAGAATGATATAAAAAATTTTACTGAATAGGAAACCATCAGGACAAATAAAAAATCAATATCTGAATCACTTTTCTTTCTAGTTTCGTTGATTTTTAAAATATTATCACACACATTATAGCAAACTACCCTTATTCCCCTCGTATTCCATAAATGAAATGTAAGTTGCATTTTAAAAGCTTAATCCCACAAACCCCTACTTTGTAAAACTGACTCCCAAGAGGATGCTTCCCTAATCACTACATATTTAACCTGCCTAAGTCAAAGGTTAACCATAATTTTTAGCATATATCCTCATAAATTGTGCCTTTTAAATCTCAATATTTAACCCTCTACCTTGAGTGGCTGTTGAGCCTTGTACAGAGTGAACAAAAAAAATTGTTATAATAGTAAACATCTGTCAGATACACTACATCAGTGGTTCCCAAATGGTATGGTGTAGTGTGCCTCATAGGTGCATTGAAAGATGATAGCAGGTGAAGCAGAATGATTTAAAGACAAGGATTTAGAAAAATTTCAAAAATTCATATGCCAAAAATATGATTTCAAAATTTAACATTATTATAGATTACTTGCAACTGCATGCATTAGTCTTAGTATAAACAGTTATAATTATTTATCAATTTTATTATAGTGATATTGTTGCATTATATCAAGTATTAAGAATATAGTAACTAGGGTCCGTAAATTGAAGGAGAGAGTTATCAATGATAATGTTCTGAATTCAAATTTGCAGTTATCTCCCTTTAACCCTCTTTTTTTCATTTTTAAATGTCCTTTTTATAACATAAAATTTGGAGAGCTGCAAGCAAATTTAAATTCCAAAAATGCAGCCCAGGGTAAGAAAATTTGGGAACCACTCCCTGCTCTACATAGATCATAGGATATTCTCAGAGGAATAACAATATTTAAAGGCATTCAACAATAATAATACACCAGGACTTGCTCAGCAAGACTGAAGAGGATTACCAAAAAATAATAATGTTGATATAAAATGAACACAGTATGTAACAGTATCAAGGAAAGATACAGCATGAATCCTAGGACAACAATGCTATATTATAGAAGGTCAGCAAAAAAACTTTAATAGTTTATCTGTTCTATAATAATCAAAATAAGATGTATCTAATAATCCTTGTTGACTCTCTCTCTCTCTCTCTCTATATATATATATATATATATATATATATATATATATATAGAGTCATCCGCAGACAGATCTGTTTCACAGCTTATCAGTACGGTTAGAGATCTGATTGCTTTTAGCCAGGATTGAAACCCGACCGAATTGTCATCAGTCAGCAATTTTACTTCTAAGCTATATATATATATATATATATATATATATATATATATATATACAGATAAACTTTTTCCAGGTTGCTAGAAAATATTTGGGAATTGTAAGAATTCTGGAGGAGTAAATGATGCTTACTGATGCAAGTACTACTATTTAATCCATATTTCGGGTGAAAAGGTGGATTCATACATTTCCGAAAGATGCTCTGTGAATGTGACAAACCTGACAGGTACTGGAATTCAGCTCTCCTATTTTCATTTCCTAGCCATTATTCATTACATCACCTGCACATCAAAGTTTATAGCGCTTGATATTCCCAAGTGCTTACCAATCCTGGTACTGAGCAGACTCAACATTGCTTAACATCAGTAACTGGTTGTGTACCAGTGTTTCAATGTGAGATAGCCATAAGCCCAGCTCATGCCTTATGACAGGACAACATAACCAGATATGTAATAACTATATACCAGACAGTTTGGTAAAATAGCCATATTCAACAACACTATTCCACTTGGCTACAAAATGAACTTCTTGGTCATATTACAAAGTTTGAATTTTCTGACATTGGTCAAATTTTCAATAACAAGTTACAGATTCTTACTCAGAACTTTTGCAATGTAGAACAAACTCCCAAGGAACTGCTTCCATGATCACTGCAATCAACCTCTTCAAGTCAACCATTATATATCCGATATTGCTGATTATCTAAATGCCTTTGTAACATCACCATTTAGTAAGCCTCTACCTTGAGTGATACTTAGACCTTGTATTAGGTGAACAACAGTAAAAAAATATAAAAACAATTTTGAATCAATCAAACATTTAACTAAGTGCAACATTACAGTTATATTTGTAAAACTAGTAAGGATACCAGATATTGCCTGAGAAAAAATAAGAAATAATAATATGGAGAAAATGTTCTTTAGTACACTACACTTCTACAGTAATGAAAAAAAAGATTGCTTATATATGATAAAATATTCTGATTTAGTCCCTGAAGTGTTGACAGGTCTTTCTGGGACACACAACATTAGGGCTTTGTCATTGCTCCAATTGGTTGCCAATATACAAAGACTGTTTGGAAATCCAACCCTAGAACTAAAGTAGAAAGGACATAAGAAAAGTATGGAAAAGTCAGGTTGAGGTCAGTGAAATATTGTGCTTTGTTTATGGGCATAGCAAAGCTAAGCATTATTAGGAATAAAAGATACATGAATTCAAGTCAATGTTTGACTTGCTCTTTTAATTCCTGAGAATGAAAACATCTTCCATTTTTGGTCACCCCAGTTAGAATATTTGACAATGATATGTACAAGCTGCTTGTCAGCCAGCTGAGTCCCATTGTACAACTTTGGAGAGCCAAAATTTCTGAGTGAAAGCGTGTATAAATGAATATCATATAGTTTAAAAGAACTGAGGAACATATTTGAACTTTGAAGAGACATTGAATTGTTTAGAACTATGTTAATTCACTCATTCAGTTTAACTTGCCTAGACATCTGTTTCAACAGATTTTAGTTTGATTGCATTAGTATTATGATCATTTGCAACAATAATGTCTCATTCACAGAGCCATTTGTAGTTTCTGCAGTTTGAGAATATTTTTAACAGTTAAAACAGATGAAAAACATCAACTTTAATTTTGTACATATATTTTACAAAGAAAATAGAAAAAAAAAATCAAATTTTTTAGTCCTTTAAGTTCATTTGTTCAACCATTTAGCTCCAAAATCAAACTCTTGTTCCCAGATAGTTTCATGGTCAGTACCACTTAGCCTATCCTGATTTTCTGCACAACTTACCCACACACATTAATTTACTTTAAATTTAAATGTTTGGTTATAATACATATAAAAACTAAAAACTAATTCTATCTCTAATGACCTGTGACCTTAAAGATCTAATTTGACCTTATATGCTCTATTATTTATGAAATCAAATTTTTTTTGTTTTTCATAGCAAACTGAATAGCTCACTTCAACCAAGTAGAAATTGCATGTTATCCACTTTGAGGACCTTAGAGGTCAACCTCATATATATTATGCTATTTCAAACCTTACAGTTACCATGCAAAAAAAAGAACTGAGTTTGTTTTTTTTTTTTTTAAATCATTTCACCCCAAGCAAGGCATTCCACTGCCACTATTGCGCAGGTGGTTACATACGGGAAAGTGATGAGAAAGAGTGGTTAGATATAGGAAATGTCAGAAGGAGGTTGATAGATGGGTAAAGATACCGAGAATGAGGGTTGGGCAGATGGGAAGAGTGTTTGAGAGAATGGATGCAAGTTAGTGTGTTAGGAGGTGTCTATTGACCTTACATTTAAACTCCTGAAGATCATAGCTGTCGGGGAAGCAAGTATACGGAAGGGAATTCCACAGGCGGGAAGTGCGAGAAAAGAAGCTGTTAGAGTAGAAATTGCGGTTACATTTTATCAGTTTCACTGTAAAAGGGTGGGATGTAGTTGCTAATCTAGTATCTCATGCAAATTCATAGCTAGGGGGCACCAGTGATCTAAGTTCATCGGAGCAGAAGCCGTGAAAGTATTTATTGAAGAGGCACAGGGAGGCCACCTCACGCCGGTGAGAGAGTGACTGCCGACGGTCTGCCAAGTTGGTATTGATCACCTTAAAGATTCTCCATTGTACTTTGTCAAGAACCCCGAGGAGAGTAGTAGGGGCACCCGACCAGATGTGGCAGCAGTATTCAATACACAGGCGGATGGTAGATTTATATATGCGCAGGATAGATTCAGACGGAAAAACTTCCGGGCCCTGCACAGAGAACCGACTTTCATAGCAGCAGATGTAGCAATGGATTCGATATAGTCATTCCACTTGAGGTCCACTGAGAGTGTAAGGCCAAGGAGGCGTAGTGTTTTACTCTCTGGGAGGCAAGCCTGTTCCATGCTAATGGGAGGTAGGTGCGATTGTCTATGATGGTTAATTGATAGCAGCTTCATTTTGGAAGCATTAAAATTTACGAGCCATTTCTTACCCAGTCCACTATGAATTGGAGGTCCTTTTAAAGCTTGGCAGCGAGGTTAACTTCATCACCCACACCAGATTTTTGATCAAAGCGAAAATAAACTGTGGTGTCATCGGCATACATGCTTACTTATGGCATCGCTGGAGGTTTTCTATTTAGCTATGATGACCACACATACAACACACACAAATGGAAACAACAGGGAGAGTAATGAACTGTGACATGAGATTAGTTCTCCTAAATAGCAGTGAATGATGAACAAACTTCCCACAGAAGAAGAGACTTGAAGAAATAAAAACATGGTTCTACAAAAAGATGCTAAGAATCTCATGGACTGAACATGTGAGTGATGACAAAGTTTAAAAAAAAAAGTAAAACAGAAAAGAAATTTATACATAACATCAGAAAGAGAGGGTTGAAATATTTAGGGCATATAATGGAGAAAGAGGGCTTGGAAAATTTGATACTCACAGGACAGACTTAAAGCAAGAGAATCAGAAAAAACAGTGTATAACCTACCTAGAAAGCTTGTGTAAATGTATGGCGGAACAGGGTTTAGGAGAGATAACAAAAAAAACAAAATTTATTAAAAGCTACAAAGAACAGGAAATTGTGGAGAGCCATGATCACCAACATCCTGGATGGTTACAATAAGTAGAAGAATATAGATTAAGACAGTTGGCTAAATGCTGACAGCAATAAATTCAATTCATTATGTTACTAAACAGGTGACAAAAGTAATTGAAATTATGTCTTCCAAACAAAATCAAGAATTACTTAAGAAGCCAGACTGAAAGGTGTTTGTCTATTCTTATAAACGTAAACCTGTATGAGAATGTATCTCGGACAAGAAACAAAAAGAAATGTTTCTTTGTTGATTTCCTATCAGTAATTATGTATGCAACTGATTGCCAATTGAAAGCAAGAAGGATTATTCTACTCCTTCAAACTTGGAAGCCCATACATACAAATTCATAATCTTGTATATCAACAGCAACTTGAGATCTCTGAAAGCAATACAAAGCTGGCAGTAAATACACAAAAATACAATCAAGAGAGAAAAGAAAAGAAAATATGCTTTCTATCATCGTTTTAATATAACCCACTGGCATCCATTCATCTCCCTTAATCTAGATTCAATCAAAGTAGTTCCCCCTTGAAATTTCACTCTACATAATAATGTCAACAGATGAAGGCAAGATGAATAAAACTAAGGTCATAGAGGTGAAAGTAGTTAAAGTGGTTTTTGTCCAAGTCCCTGTTCCATAAGAGATTTAATAGCACTGGCATTATACACTCTTCTCTTTCTCTGTATTCTTAAGAAAAGCATTTCTTAAGTGGTTTTTACTTTCTCTCTGTCAGGCAAATAGGCTAACACATGTAGTATAACAAATAACATACAGGTTGCAGTGAATAAGTCAATGCAATTCTGATGGAGAGAAAAGGGGAGGCAAAGGAACCACAAATCACTCTTTACAGCCCCCAAGCCATACAACAGCGGTCTCATCCTCAACCACACATTGCTACTTAACACATTTATCTTTAACACATTCCCAAACACTTTCCCAATGTCTTCAGGTACATAAAAGTCTGCTCTTGAATACTGTTGGATGAAAAATATTTACATACACGGAGAAGTTAAATTATGCATTAAAAATGTTATTGGCATTATATATACAAAATAAGTAACATGTACAAGATAGAAAAGAAAAAAATTTTAATAATTCCAAAGGGGTGCTAAAAAGTTCTCAACTTTTCCCACTTTTCAATAGCTGACCAAAGATTAAAATGTTTTTTAATCTCTTCTTGGTTGGGCTGATAACTTTTCAACACTATCTTGTAATTCAAGAGTAATGTCTCAACTTACTAATTTCAAACCATGCTTTATATTTCTACATTTACTATTTGGGCAAAAGAATTATATAATAACTGAATAATAACAATAAAAGAATCAGTCATTACAAAACACAGGCAAGTATGTCTAGTATAACTTAACCATTACAAGGACATCGCATAACCTTGAAAACAACGTATATGTCCAAGGAAATCATAATTTTGACATAACCCCGGAATTATTAAAGAAGTACTACAAATGCCCAAGCACACTTGTGCATTTGCAGAGGGAAATGGGACTGATTGTATTTCAGAAAATCCAATTACATGGGATGAGAAATCAAATTCCAGCAGTATTATTATGAAACACTCTGGAATCAAGACTGTGGGGAAGGCAGCAGGAAAATAAGTCTTTTATTATTTTTTTTTCTTTTCTCTCTTATTACCAGGCAACTGCAACTGTTTAACTACTAGTATAGGAAATGAACCAGATGCCATGTCCCCTGTAATATAATTAGGGGTTAACAATCAAATGCTTTCAGCTCAATAAGAGAGAAAGCCTGTAAAAGATTTAAGTTCAATATTTGAGTGTGTATGCACATTATAGTCTATATTTGTGCATACACAAAGCAAATATAAGTAGACTATGTGGAAAAGTTTACATATTTGACATGTTGAAGTCAAATTTTATTAATAGAAGTTTGGCACAAGGTTTGGAAAATGTTCAAAGTTTACATGATCAAACTTGATTTCAGACCAGTGCACTAACAAGTACATTTTTTAAAATCATTTCACCCCAAGGAAGGCAATAAAGACACTTGTGAAAGAATATGAGAAAAAACACAATTAGAGAAAAGAAAACAACAGAAATTAAAGAGACAGAAGATAATGATGACATTGATCTTCAAAAATGTCACTGCAATGTTAAGTGACAGGAAGAAGAGAGTTCCACAAATGAGAAGTGTTAGAGAAGAAACTGTTAGCATAGAATTTATAGTTACATCTAACCATCACAACTGTAAAATGATGAAACCTTGCACTCAAACTTAAGTTCATAATGTCTAGGTATCATTGCAGAGAGTTTATCCAAAAAAGTACTATTAAAGTATTTATAGAAAAGACATGGGGAAGTTATGATACAGTGATGAGAAACTGACTGAAATTGAGATGCCGGGTCAGGACTAATAACATAACATTTTATTGATTCTTTCCAGATACAAATAAGAAACAATTTTGTTTTCTTTTTTATGAATTTTTTGTTAATTTTTCCCAAAAGAAGCTATCACTATTTTGATTGTCTCCAGACTATTGAACACATTTACATTCAATAACAATTATAACCTTCCAGAAAAATATATATTATTCTATTACTAAAAGGAATCATTTATGAGTCATTTCATAAAATATTGAGCATTATTTACCTCAATATTAAAAAACTTATATATAAAAGGCACATTTTTAGCTATATTTTTGAGATGAGGTATTGTAATTATTTAAAGATATATTTGTAAAAACGGGACCTGATTATAGATTTGAATGTAGAAAGCTGAATACTATTGGACATTTTAAAAACAAAGCAACCAGTTCCCTCTTCAGGCCTCATGAGGAGATTAAACTTAGATTAAAATAAATCATGGAATGAATGAAGGGAAGGGAAGAGAGAGGGGAAAAATAACCCTATTTATTTCAGACTGTTGTCCTCATTTCTATTACTATATTCATGGTGTTTTGACCATTGTACACTCTGACCTTCTTCAGGTGATTGAAATTTCAAACTAAACCCTTTATTTCAATCACTCAAGTACACATGGCCCAGTGAATAAAAATGTTTGTTGAATACAGTGACTTGATCTAAAGGGTTGTGAGTTCAATACATAGCTACAGCAGTGGTAAACAAAAAGCTTAGAGAGTTGAGTTAACTGGAGATACCTAAGACATCTGGAAGTGGCATGACTCATGGGATGAGAACAATCTACACCAATGATTGAAATAAAGGCTTCAGTTCAAAATTTCAAACAGCTGAAGAAGGTCAGAGAATACAACAGCCAAAATGTGAATATGGTAATAAAGATGATGAACAGAATAAAGTTTGAACAATGGAAATAATGTAAAGGAACATGATTGTATGAAAATCAGAAATCAATGATTTAGCACATAAATAATTTTGCTTTTCTAACATTCTCAAAATAAAAAAAATTCTAAGTAAAAATATTATTTTAGGACTTGATTCAAAATCCTGCAATATGAGTACTAATAAAATTGAGAAACTAATTTTACCTGCAACCTGGTAGTGAAATTAAAGAAGGTAGTGTCATGACCAAACGCATAGGAGGAGGAAGTCAATAAGCAGGAAGTTCCTCAGAAAGAAAACTTCCTTTGCCAATGCCAGCCAAAAAAGAAATAGGAAAGTGTACAAGAAACTCAGACTTTCAAGAAAAATAAATCAATAGTTAACTGGAAAGAGGCCAAGATTTAATAGAAATGAATTCCAAAATCTACTCAATTCAAAAAACAATTAAAAGATGAAAAGAAATTGATCAAATTCAAACTAAAAAATGGCATGCAACAATAAAAAAATGCCCAAAATATAAAATAATCTGAATAAGAAAAAAAATTTACAAAAGAATTATAGAATATTTCACCTCTCTAAAAGAGAAATACACACACACACATATATGAGATATAAACAGATATATAGAAAAACACAATATATATATATATATATATATATATTATTTATGTATATATATTAATAAATATACATATTATCCTATCTCTAGGGCATGACTTGGAGTTTCATGCGTTATGCAATATATATATATATATATATTCAGAAATTATAACATGAATATGTTATAATATCACTACAAAAGTAGGTATTTTGTTTTGACACATCTTGTATCTTATCAAGTAATGAGGTTTATTTCAAGTTGAAGGGTTTTAAAAGGTTAAAAACAAGCAAAACCCCTTTAATTAGGGAAGCACTGTTGTATAAACAATGTAGACCAATCAGAATAAAGCAACTTCTAATTTGGAGAATATGTGAGCAGACTTTAAAATTTTTGGGGGACATTAGTATTAATATTTGATTAAACTGAGATCAGCATTATTAATTATTAATTGACTATTAGATCTACTTTATTATTATTGCAAAATTTAAATTTCTTTTTCTAATTTTAACAATAACAAGGAACAGAAAGAAAGCACACATAAATAAACCTACAAACATCCACACATGGATTGCTTATATATTTTTAAAATGGGTAGACAATAAAAATTATTGTTTACCAATTTAAATAATATATGGTCCCACTTTGTATCTTACCCAGAAAAAATATTTTTCTTTAAAACTGAATTAAATACAATGTTCCATTTATAACTTATGCTCCAAAATAACTTTATAACTTTATTTTACTAAAATAAATGATCCCCAGAATACTTATTTGGTTTTCTTAACATACCGTTGTATATCATAATTATTTAATTCTAATGTAAACATTCCAGCCCCTTTACTTATGAGTTAGTACAAAATCAATTTTTAAAAAAAATCCAACCTGCTGTTAAAAGTTATTGTTTACCATTTAAATAATCTACAGGATACAAACATGTGTCCCCTAAAAAACCTGTCATTAGATCTAATTGCCTCACACCATTCATCTCCGGATTAAACAAAGCCTGAATAATACTTTTGAACACACACATCTCCTGATTCTTGAAATATACATATTTACTGTTTCATATCCTAACATAAACAAAGACAACTTTTTAGGAAATGGATTTAATCTGACATTTTTAATGGATACTCATATTTGAGTAGATGTTCTGTTCACAATATATTTATTTATTTACATCATCCAGCCCGAATATTCCTTTTTGTTTCCTTTAGGGTATGAAATAGAGCAGATACGTATATTTCGAGAATCAGGAAAAATGTGCATTCAAAAGCACTATTAAGGCTTTGTTTAATCAGGAGGTCCTACATGGCTGAGCAGTCTGAGGCATGTGAGAGCTCTGACAGTTTCGGCTAGGGGAAAGAGGTTCAAATCCTGTTGGTGGACACATTTTTATAAAAAGATTTTTCCAATATTTAAGCTGGTAGATGTAAGTAAATAAACATGCTCTTCAATAATAAAAACGCAATGTGTTAGCTGCTGATGATATGTGAAATCTCTCTTAGGGATTTCATATTGAAATGATCATTCAACAGCTTTGAACTTTGAAAACATTTTATTTTATATATATATATATATATATATATATATATATATATATATAATTAATTAGTTTTTGGTCATAATTAAATTAGATCAGTACACAGTTGTATTAAAAACTGTTTAATACAATTATATTGCAGAACTTTTGAACATTTTTCATTTGGAAATGAGTTATTTCGCAACCTCAGTTTCTACCTTATGGTTTCTTTAGGCGATTTACAATAACTTACAATTTATAATTATTTTAAATTACCTAAACACCAAAAGGTAGAAAGTGAGGTCATGAAATAAGTCATTTCCAAATTAAATATACATATGAATAGAATAAGTAAAGAACAAATATGAAAATGTGTCTTTAATCTAACATGTTTCACTTTAACAAGCTTCTTTAGAGATCCTTTAAAGCTAGATAAAGTGAAACATGTTATATTAAAGAAACTTGTTCTTTACTTATTCTATTCATCTTGTCGGATTCTGATCAACTCATATATAAAGGAGTGCTGAAAGGTTATATACCACCCTCACATGTGTATGTGTAGATATGTATGAGAGAGAGAGAGGGTGGATCAATAATTCTGTATATATTTTTGTATATTGTTATATATAAGAGAAATTCTGTGTGTGTGTATGTGTATATATATATATATATATATATATATAGAGAGAGAGAGAGAGAGATAGATAAAGAAAGTGATCGTAATTATGTCTATAGGAGAAAAAGAAATCAGTACACATGAATAGACAGGAACTAATCTATTCAAATTTGCACAACATAAATCTACAATGTATGTTCTCTTACAAGCTATGTTAAACCTCCTATAAAATGAAGTATCTCCTCCACACTGACATATAATGGTAATAATTTAAGTGACAATTCTTCATTCTAGGTATTTTTTTCTTTTTACAAATATCAAAATGATGTTTTTGTTTTTTTAAGTCTAAAAAAGAAAAATGTAAATGTATTCAAACAGTAAATTTACTTTTTGGGAAATGGCCAAAGTAGCTAAGGCAACAAAGTTCATCAAAGACAGACTCCTTAGGTGTCAAATGTGAGCACAAGTTACTTCAATTCCAATTTCATGTTATTTGCTCTCACCATTGAAAAATATATTGATCCAGAGTGAGGTGAGAAAAAGAAATAATAAATTGGCATTAAACAAACAATTAAATTATTAAAATAAAAATTATTTATTTGGACAAGTTCAATGTATATCTGTATCTTCAATGTATATCCATATAAATTTCTGAAATGAAGTATGGTAACTATTTACATTGTTTAAACTGTTGTCTTCATCTTTATTGTTATATTCATAATGTTGGCCGTTGTACACTCCGACGTTCTTCAGGTGACATACAACGTAATTTTTAACCAAACTTTATTTTGTCTACCAGGATAGATTGTTCCAGTTCTACATACAATGTTTTTCTGGATATTTTCAGTTTAGTAACTCAACTCTACCAATTTTTGTTCACCTCTGCTGAGGTGGCCCAATGGCCCAATGGATAAAATCATTGGTTGAAGTAATCCAGTGACTTGACCCAAAGATTGATGGGTTCAATACCTGGTCACAGTGAAGACGAAAAAAATTTGAAGAGTTGAGTTGCTAAACTGAAAATATCCAAAAGAGGCATGGCATGTGGAACTAGATCAATCTCCCCCAGTGGGTAAAATAAAGGATTAGGTTCAAAATTCTAATGTATATAACTTGAAGACCAAAATGTACAATAGCCGAAAAGATGAGGGCAACAATCCAAACAATGTAAACAATATAAATATCTTCATTGTAATATTATTAAAGTTTCATCCACTGTACCTTCCCTATGTACCTCAGGTTTTTCCTATATTTGATCATTTTCTAGAAATTTCAAATCAAACCCTTTATTCAGTTCAAGGCAAAGATCTAAAGAAAGTTAGTGGGTAAAAAACCTTGTCTGAACAGATCAATGCATAATAAAGTTAATACCTCATTGGAAAAATAAAGACAAAATAATCAAGTCTAACAGATTTTAAAAGCGAAATGAAATATATCATTATTATATTCAAAAGAAAAAAAATCTTTAAACTACTTTTCTGCACTTAATTATTCTCCATGTTATTTTAGCTGACTTTGATCTTTAAAAGAATCTTTAAAAAGATCAAAGTCAGCCACACTAAAACATGGAGAATTAGAAAAGCCTACTAGCAGAATTTCAAAAGGATGCTGAAGATACCATGAAGTGAATATGGAAACAGAAAAAGAAACTTGTACTTAACATCAGGAAGAGAAATTTCTAGGACATAATGAAGAAAGAAAGCTTGGAAAACCTGACACTCACAGGATAGATCAAAGGCATGAGAGCCAGAAGAAAATAATGCATAACATACTTAGTGAGTTTGACTAAATGGCTGGTGGAACAGGGCTTGGGAGAAATAACAAAAACAAAATTTATTAAAAGCTACAGAAAACAGGAACTTGTGGAGAGCCATAACTGCCGACATTCTATATGGACACAACACATGAAGAAGACCAACTTTCTTCAAAAGATATAATGCAGAAGCTTTTCCAGTTTTCAGAAGAATCATTATAATTACAAGAATTGTTCAGACTACACAATAATTTTTAATGTTTTTTAAACCTTCATCAATTTGGAAGGAAAGATAATATGACTTTTTTCCAGAAATGCCAACAAAAAGAAAAGAATACTGATTGGTTCAGCTGATTCCCAACAACATGCACCATACAGTTAATTCCATTGTCAGAATGTCTTTTAGGCTAATGAATTTCACTTCCTCCAATTTTCTCTCCTTATACAATTGTGCACTTGAAAAAGGCTGTAAAATGGATTGGATGAAATGTTGTGTTAACAACAAAAGCAAGAAAAAAATGAGTTCAATAGTTTAAATAACTCTTGGAAAAAACTTTAAATATTTGTTTCATTATTTGTTTATTGTTTCAGGAGCTATTCTTTCCAAATGCATAGAAATTACCATATTGCTTTCATATCGGGTGTGAGTTTTTTATTTTTAAATGCACCAAAAAACTACCCTCCACCTAAAACAGCCATATTAAAGATTGGAAGCAACCAAAGTTTCATGAATGATGATTAAATTAACATTTATCATACTTTTTTAGGTCTTTTGCTGTTTGCTATGTATGGTAGCCTGTACTATCTGATTAATACCAGTTTCTGTTAGAATGCATTCAGTTTTTTCCCCTGGTACTTGTTGTATACTATTGATAGTATTCAGTGAAATATTTTTATTTATCTGCATGTGCTGTAATTATCTATAAGAAGTCAGTCATATTTATTGTACTTTACTGATTTCTTGATATCAATTTTTTGCTGCTTTTCTTATATGTATCAGTACTGATTGATACAAATGTACTAGCATTTCTTTACTGCTTTGGCAAATTTAATTTAGTTTCCTTTGAAAGTTTAAGTTACAATATATGATTCCATACTTTAATCCAGTCTACTTTTACTATATTGTATTTGCATACACAATATCATATTTTCCACGACAAAACTTGAAGCAACAGAAACAAAAAAAAATAATAGGGAACTGTTATGTAGTATCATTTCTCTTATATGGCAGTAAATGCTTGACAATCCTTGCACAGATGAAGAGGTGACTTGAAGCAACAGAAATGATGATGATACATAAATATTTTTTCCACAAAATATCCTTGTAAAATAGGAAAGTCTTATGTAAATCCAATAAAATAATAAATAGAAAACACACATTTTGAACTTTTTAGTGCCCAATTTTCAAATGGTAGAATTATATTTTAAGATATTTTTTTAATACCAGACAAATATTAATTTTGATTATTTTATTGATAATATACATGTGCTTACACTCTGCATTAAAATACAACTAATGCTCATCTGGTATAAAAAAAAATACTTCTTAAAAAAATATGTTCTACTAGTGGAACAACAGGCACTAAAAGGTTAATATGATGAAGTGGGGTTTTATTTAATTTTTTTTTTTTTTTAGATTTGATATGCAATGCTAAATACTGAAATATATTTTATCTATAAACTTTAAAGGGAACCAATGCCAATTTTGTACTCTATTTGCATACAATATAACATGTGACTTAGTTTGCTATGAGTCTATTGTTAATTCAAAATGTAGTCATGCACAATATGGCAGAGCATTTGCAAACAAATAACTGATTGATACAGACAGGCCAACTCGTAGCTCAGTTTGATTTAGCTTTTTTCTACAACATTCTTCTGCACCATAAAAACTTCACATGCCACAAGCAGTAATTACATTCCTTTGTTTAACATCAGAATATTTTACTATAGGATTTCAATCAACACAAACATGTCATATGCAATTGTTATCACTTTTTCTACAAGTATTTCTTTTATCGAAAATATTGGCAAATATTTTTATCATAAAAATGAAAAAAATATTAATTAATATTACTAATATATATAAGTAACATACATAAAAATATCAGTTGCTTGAAGAAAATAAATAATAGCTACATGGTTAGGGTTGAATATATGCAGCTACAATGTTTCCATGACCAAATCAGTAAAGCAGCTGCTGCATTTAGAGATGTTTCTCTAGAAAAAAAAAGATGATAGTTTGATTTTTGAGGTTTATTCTTCAGTTTTGATACACATTGTAGAATGTCAGTCTCAGAATTATCATGAAAAGCAACTGATAGTAAATTGAAAGAAATACTCATCAAAAAGTAATTGACAATTCTTCATCCAAGAAATGTTTAAAAAAAATATGTCACAAACAAACCATTTTAAAAAAAAAAAAAAAAAAAAGCTACTTTTTTTCCTTATACAAATTACATTTCACTTGAGTGATTTATTCTGAATCAAAGTTGAAGTTTATAAATCCTTATTTTTGCGTCATCTAATGTGGTTCCACAAAAGAATGCTGAGAATATCATGGACCAAACATGTTGAAAAAATGGAAACAAAAAGGACACTTATATTTAACATAAGAGGGGTACATAATAAGGAAAGACGGCTTAAAATCTGATACTCTCACTCTCAATCTCTGGTCGAGTGCTCTTACGATTCCTCTTGAGGTTCTCAAAAAATCCAAAGGAGGATCTGCAATATAACTGATCCTGACTTGGCAGCCCACCTTCAGTCACTTTCTCACTGATGTGATGTGGCTTTCCTGTCTTTTCTACAAGTATTTTTATGGCAACTGCTCTGACGAACTTTTTTCCCTTGGTTCCCCAGTCACATATATTTATGCATGCTATTAGATTGGTCTCAATCTTTTACTGTCAAAATAGTTAAATGTAATCGGATTTTCTAACAGTTTCTTTTCTTGCACTTCCTGTTTGTGGAACTCCCTTCGATTTGCTTGCTTACTTGATAGCTACAATCTCTAAAAGTTTAAATGCAACATCAATTGCCATCTTCTATCTACTTGATTCACATTCATCTCTTATCCTTTCTTCGATATCCCCTGTACTTTGTTTTTCTCTCACTGTAATGCCCTGCACACCAGTGGCAGTCCTACCTTGCTTGGGGTGAAATGATTATAAAAAATAAATAAATAAATATGCACAAAATGTGATAGATTTAGTGAGAGGTGAGGTCATTAAAATGAGAAAGGAGGAGGTTATTAAAAAAAAAAAAAGTAAAGAAACAAAAGCATGACCCAATCCAAAAGCAATGACAATCAAATCATACTTGTGTGACTGACTGAAAACATCAAGAAATCTATCACGGGAGAAATTTCACTTGATAGCACAAAATTTAGCCCTGCCCGATTGACTGGTCTTCACGGCCAAGTTGGTTAAAATCCTTTAGATAAATAGAAGAAATTTTAGCATCTTCATTCCTGAAGAGGAAAACTATAATTTGATTGAAAGATTAGTTTGTTTTTTGTTTGTTTTATGCCATATCAACATTTTCCAGATTATTTAATGTGAAATTGTCATTTTGATAAATAATAAATAGAGAGATATAGGTCCAGGTTTGCACAAGACTAAAAAAAAATGAACATAGGTATGGCCAATAGATGGGTGATCTTTTTGGCAGGGATTTACATCTCTACATAAGAGATGCATTTGGCATGTTCTCAACCTTAACCAACAGTGTGATGATGGATTTTCTTTCTTTTAAATGATAACAAATATTATTATTATTTTATTTTAGTGACTTTAATTCTAAGCTACTTAATGTTTTCCTGTTGGTCATGAACAAACTGGATTCTTCTTTTAATCATTTCATAAAAAGTAAGGTAATAAAGCCACTAAGATGCAAGGTATATTACTGAGGGTAAAAGAAACCGAGGAATATACAATTGAAAAGATTGATTGATTGCTTATTAGGTTTACCAGCATATCAACCCCTGTGGGTCATATAATGCTGAAACTGAATTTTTTATTCAGGCATATTTTAAAATCTAAATTACAAAGCTCTATTTTCTATAGAAGTTGAAAGTATTTTGTTTTCTTCAGATATCCTATTATTTGGGCAGCAAATACATTTTTTTAAGAGCATGTTAAGATTTCATGCTTGGTAATAGTTGTTAGTATTTTTTTTTTTTTGGTGCTTCTTATATTTTATCAAGATGTTTGACAGGGATAAATTGATTGCAGTGGGTACACTGGGTTGTAGTTTCTGCCTTGTGTGTGGGGGGGGGTGAGATGAGTGTGTCTAATTCTTCTTCTGTGGAAGCACTATGTCTTGTTTCTGATCAGCCAAAGGCTCTATATTCTCCTTTCTTATTGTTGGCTTATGTTCATATAGTATTAGGTTTGGGAAGATGTCCCAAATTGCTTGCCATTTTCTTTTGATGTGCTGTGTAATTTTGTTTTTATATTTTGTAAATGGGAGTTTGATGTTGGTTATTTTTATTACCTCTTTTGCCAGTGTATCGGCTTCATGATTTCCCTTGATGCATATATAGCTAAGAATCCAATTGTTTTCCGCTTTGTTAACTGATAACAAGTTTCTAGGATTTCTTGAACATAGGGATGATTTGTGTTCTTTTATTTAATTGCTGTTAAACTAGATAGGAAGTTTATAATATTCTCAGACTCTCTATCTTCTAAATTTTCTATAAATGTAAGTGTCATTTTAATGGCTTGTAATTCAGCTGTATAAATGGATGCATTATCTGATAGCCTGATTTGTTTATGAATTTGCCTGTTTATAGCTGCTGCATCTATTCTACCTAGGATTTTTGATCCATCTGTTTATAATGGTTTATGATCATGATATTTGTCTCTTAATTCTCCATACACATTTTGTTGTTTCTTTTGTTTTGTTTTGTTTTTTAATCGTTTCACCCCAAGCAAGGCATTCCACTGCCACTATTGCGCTTAGGGCTACATAGGGGAAGGTAAATAGAAAGAGTGGTTAGATATAGGAAATGTCAGAAAGGGGGTGATAGATAGTTGGGAGGATGGGAAGAGTGGTTGAAAGAATGGAAGCGAGTTAGTGTGTTAGGAGGTGTCTATTGACCTGGAGATTGTAGCCATCGGGGAAGCAGTCATGTGGAAGGGAATTCCAGAGTCGGGAAGTACGAGAAAAGAAACTGTTGGAGTTGTTGTTTCTTTTGTTTTTGTGTCAAATGTTAGGTTTATGCGAGGTTTGCAGATTGTTCATAGAGCTACCTTATTCATTGTGGCTGATGTTACCTTATCAGAATATTGGTTTATTTATTCTGGTGGTTCGTTAATTCGAGGTCCAAGTGAAAGCATGGTTGTTGGTTTATTTCTATGAAACTGAATATATTGAGGTTCATATTTTTTAGTATGCTAAGTTATTTGGGTTGGATCATAGTTTTAGGGCATATATAGTTTTCCCATCCCACAGAATTAGGTGGCTCATTGGCTTTTATGGGTGAGGTCCAGAAGGCTCTAAGACTTAATCTCAGTCCTTGATTTTATATTGTTTATAGTTTTTAAGATAGGATTCATGTGTGGCACAGTAAATAATGTTTTTCATTGTCTAATTTTGATCTGAAGTGTGACCTATATATTCTGAGCATTAATTCTGGTTGCACCCCAATAAAGTTCTCAGAACTTACTCACAAATTAATAAAATTATTGCAATCTGTTCCTCCTAATTTAAAATTACATATCTTTCTGGAAGCTTTTATTTTAGTTTTAATTTCAAGCTGATAGATTAAATTCAAGATTTCTAATAAGCAAAATACTATATTTCAAAACTAATTTAAATTGACTTGAAGAAGTTTTTGCTTTAAAATTTCTAAAATTTTCAAATTTTGCACCATCTTAGAAATTTGCATTGTATGAATAAAATGAGAGTAACTTTCATAAATTTGTTGGATTAAATGCATTTAAAGAATATGTAGCTGATGAGCTTTTTTAAAGTAGGCAGCATGTTTCTGATATATCCTTATAATGTGAAGAAATTTAGAAGACAAATAGACACTCTCAGATATAAAATAGTAAAATAACACAATGGTTTTCTTTTTTTTATCACTGACCTAGCATCTTGACTTCAGTTACTTCCACACTAATATGAAATGGCTTCCCTCTATCTTTTCTACAAATATTTTTCTGGCAACTTTTATCAGATTTTCTCCTTGGTGCATCAACTGCATGAATTTAAGCAAACTACTAGATTGGATGTGCGTTGTGGCGCAGTGGATATCGGCTCGGAACGAGAAATCGGGGAACCGAGTTCGAATTCCAGTTGAATTCCTTGCATTCACTTACACGCAAATACCCTTGGGAAAAGTATTAATCCGTCTCTTCCCTCCAGTTATGGGTTAAATAATAGGACAGATTGGGTTCTATAGCCTTGGTCGGCAACCAGTCTACTGTAGAAAGCAATGGCAACCTACTGCGGGATAATCTTCTGCCCAGTCAGTCATGTTTCTTTCGAGACATGATCGCCCAAGCGTGTATCGTGCATGGCATTTAACTGACTGACTAGATTGGCAAATCAGTTTCACAATTGTACTGTTGAACTAGTTAGATGCAACCATGTGTTCTAGTCTAATAGTTTCTTTTCTTGCCTGTGGAACTCCCTTCTAATTTCTTGCTTCCCTGCCATCTACAATTTTCAAAAATTTAAATGCAATGCCAATTGGCATCAAACTTTCTAAATCTGTTCTTTTACTGTCCTTTCTTCTCACTAAAGTTTTCTCACTCTCCTTCACTTCCAGCAACCTCTTGCATCTTAGTGGCATTATTGCCTTGTGTGTTAAATATCTTTATAAAGCACTTCTAGAAGAAAGCCAAGAATTCAAGGAGAGGATAGCATTCAGAGGTATAATATTCTGTCTCCGATAGCAACAATTTTCAAGAGTCAGATTAGACCAAAAATGAGTATTGCTACCGTAGCTGGGCTGGAGCTGCTCAATCTTCACCTTTCCAAATATGATAGGGTTCAAAAACACTTTTTTTTTTTAATCATCTCACCCCAAGCAAGGCATTCCACTGCCACTATTGCGCATGGGGCTACATAGGGGAAGGTAAAGAGAAGGAGTGGTTAGACATAGGGAATGTCAGGAGGAAGGTGACAGATGAGTAAAGATACCCAGGATGAGGGTTGGGCAGATGGGAAGAGTGTTTGATAGAATGGGAGCAGGTTAGTGTGTTAGGAGGTGTCTATTGACCTTACATTTAAACTCCTGGAGATTGTAGCCGTCGGGGAAGCAATCATGTGGAAGAGAATTCCACAGTCGGGAAATGCGAGGAAAGAAACTGTTGGAGTAGAAGTTATGGTTGTATTTTATCGGTTTCACTGTAAAAGGGTGGGATCTAGTTGCTAATCTAGTATCTCGTTCAAATTCGTATTTAGGGGGCACCAGTGATCTAAGTTCATCAGAGCAGAAGCCGTGAAAGTATTTATAGAAGAGACACAGGGAAGCCACGTCGCGCCGGTGGGAGAGAGACTGCAGGCAGTCTGCCAAGTCGGTATCTATCACATTACTGACCCTCCTCTGAACCTTATCGAGAAGCCCGAGGAGAATAGCAGGGGCACCCGACCAGATATGGCAGCAGTATTCAATACACGGGTGGATGGTAGATTTATATATGGGCAGGATAGATTTAGACGGAAAAAACTTCTGGGCCCTACACAGAGAACCGACTTTCATAGCAGCAGATTTAGCAATGGATTTGATATAGTCATTCCATTTGAAGTCCGCTGAAAGTGTGAGACCAAGGAGGCGTAGTGTTTTACTCTCTGGGAGGCAAGCCTGGTCCATGCTAATGGGAGGTAGGTGAGATTGTCGATGATGGTTAATTGAGAGTAGCTTCGTTTTAGAAGCATTAAAATTTACTAGCCATTTCTTACCCCAGTCCAATATGGATTGGAGGTCTTTTTCAATCTCGGCTGCGAGGTTAGCTTTGATGCCTACACCAGATTTTTGTAGGAGGCGAGAGTAAACTGTGGTGTCACCGGCGTACAAACCTATTTGGGCTCTAATGGAATCAGGGAGATCATTAATGTATATCAGGAAGAGTGTAGGACCTAAGATGGAGCCTTGGGGGACACCTGCGTTTGTATGGTAGTTCTGGGAGGCATGTGCATTTAATACCACCTTCATTGTGCGGTTAGAGAGGAATGACTGGATTGGTTCAAACAAATGTCCAGTTATACCATAGCTCCACAGTTTACATAGAAGGCCAGCATGCCAACTCTGTCAAACGCCTTAGATATATCCAATGCAACGGTTCGGGCTTCACCATTGCTGTCAAGTGCCTGGTATATGTACTCAGTGATGGTCATTAGCATATCACGAGTAGACCTGGTGAAGCGGAAACCATATTGCTTGTCCGAGAGGAGCCTGTGTGCTGTGAGATGCTGAACCACCTCGGCGTTGATAATGGCTTCGAACACTTTGCCAAAGATCGGAAGAAGGCTGATAGGGCAGTAATTTGCAGGGTCAGAGGGTTCTCTAGTGTTTTTAAATACAGGAACTACAGAGGAAGATTTCCAACAGGCAGGAAAGCAGGAAGCAGATAGGCAGAGGTTGTAGAGCTTAGAAAGGACAAAGGAGAGTTCAGGGGCACGTTTCTTTAAGACTATGGTTGGGATTCCGTCACCACCGCTCGCTTTGTGAGGGTCAAGTTTTATGATTATCTTAGAGACAAGCGAAGGTGTAATGTGGACATCATTCAGTTGTGCCTCGGTTCTAGGTGAGAAGTTGGGTGTAAAAACTCCAGATGAGTCCAGACTCGAATTGTTCGAGAATCTGCGGGCAAAGCATTCAGCCTTATCTGCTGGGGAGGTGAGGACCTCAAATTTGTTGATTAGCGGGGGTATTGTGGACTTGCTCTTGTTAAGTACTCTTTTACATAGTCGCCAATAGTCTTTAGAGCCGAATTTAGAGCATGCTATGCATTGCTTCATTCTGGCAGCAAACAACATCTTAGCTTCGTTAAGTATCCTTTTACACTTATTACGAGCTGAAGTGAAAAGGCGCCTGTTTTGGTCCGATGCGTAGTTACGATAGAGTCGGAAGAAATGATTCCGGTGGGCAATGGCAGCCAAGCAAGCAGGTGAGAACCATGTACTTATGTATTCTTGTTGAGGAAAAACTTATATTCAACTCTGCAGCCTCTTTCGCTACAGAAACAAAAACAATTCTACTCGGTTGTTATTTTCATAGCAAATATTCAGATGAGATCCATTCTTTAGTTCCATCAGTTCAGACCTTTACAGCAAAGATATACCATGTTACTTTCACAGAGTTAAATCACACTCATTTCCTCCATATTCCAAATGTAAAAAGTTCCACTTAGCTTTATCCCAAGAATTACTACTTTGTGAAACAGACTCCTATGTGGATGCTTTCCTGGATACTACAATAATTCATATTACTCACCTCATTCCTTAACCATTTTAACTGTAACACACTACATTGAGTGATTCTTGAGCCTTGTATTGGGTGAACTTTAATATAAAAATTATTATCACAAATTCATTTTTACATTTCTATTTGTCAATAAATTTGATTTAAATGTAAAATCAACACAAAATGTGTATTTTATAAGTCTAGTTAAAATACAAAAAAAAAAAAAATGTAATTAGAAAAATAATGTTCCATGCAGTGTTAAGTCAGCTTGCTATCTTATAACATGACACTGAAACTCTTAACAAATATACATTGCACCTGGTCATAGTAAATGAAGGTAGTTAGACATGTGAAAGCAATAACCATAGTCAATCTCAGACTGACTAATTTATTCTTGAGTACTTTCATTCATCAAAAATTAAACATTCTTATCAAGGCAAAACAAAGACAAGATTTTTGCTGTGTACATTCATTCTTCCTGTCTGTAATCATAGAATTTACATGCACAAATATTATCTTTTGTCTATAGTGTACCTGCTTTTACCCCTTGTTATCTAAACTTAAAGATTTTTTTTTATTGTGGTTTATATAATCAAGAATCACAAAAGATATAGAAAGAGAAGAAAGAATCTGTTAAATTTCTACTTTTGTACTTGCATGTTTGCATATACATATACAGCAAGATAAGCATTTTTGCCATTTCAGCTCATTAACCATATCAAATTACGGCATGAAGAATACAATAATAAAAATAATAAAAAAGAAATAATCCTAATGTCCTAAATTATTCTTATTATAATTATATGAAATACCAATGCATCAAGTATGGACATTTGCCTTACAATCTCAGCAACGTCAAAAAACATTTTACAGTTAACAAATACAAGCAAACAAAAAAATAGATGAGTCAGTATCTTTCATCAAAAATTTTTAAAAAGATTTGTCATTCCAGGAAAGATTCTCAAATAAAATGCATTAAAGAATAAGAGAAAGTTCAAAGAATGTACAGCAATAAATCTGACAAAATAGACAGAAAAGGAACAAAACAAAACGCATTTTTGCTAAAAATAATGCCAAGCCAAATGCTACGTATAAAAATCAAGGCTGAACTAAAAAACAAAAGTCATACTTCAAATTACTCATAAAACTAAACAGAAAACTTTTATCCAAGATTAACAGCTTATGTGACATTTTCCTAAATTTATTTCAAAGAATAACAAGCCTTGAATAAAGCAGTTAAACTATATAATAAAATAAGTTCACTAAACTATTCCTTCCTCACAGCTGTTTTTATAAAAATTAGATTTGTTTCTACCCACAAAAATAGAAATATACAGAAATAAATTTCATATTTTTTAATCTCCCCTCACTATCTTTTCTTGATTTACATGGTTTTAAAACTGAACAAAGTATGCACTTTCCTTTCTTATACAAAGTATTGTTCATTTGAATCAACTTGATTTTTATAGATTCTGTGACAATTGAAATTGCCTGCATGCTACAAGCACTAAAATTGATCTTATTTGATTTATAATCTATGGTCCTCCATCTGCTACTGACACAAATATCTGCAGTAAAAGTCTAGCATTAAAGTTACAGTGAATAATTAAAATAGGAGAGAAAAAGTTATTTTGTGACAAAACCAAGAAACAAATCCAAGAGAATAGCTTGATATGGGAAGTGCTACAAAAAAACAAGTCAAAATAAAACATTTTGACTGAGTGTGGTAAAGTAAGAGTTAAATAGATGTGTGGGTGGCCTAACAATTATTGGTGCAGAAAATAGAATCAGTTCAAATTCTGGTCACATTCATACTAATACCCTTGGAAAAGGTATAGATCCACCTCTTCTTCCCTCACTGAAGTTACAACTAAAATATTAGGAGCAGACTGGGCTTATATGTTTTGGTTACAAATGTTCTCGGGAGATCCTATCATAATTGTGTTTGTCCATCTCTTCACAATCATTAAGTCCTGCCAATAGCTCATAAATAATGGACTATTCCATTTTGATCACATGAAAAAAAGGGGGAAAAGATACTTGGCTTCAGTAAAAGAAAGGAAGATAAGTGTTTAAGGCTGTTTCAGTGAAATGGAAAAAGTTGTTAATTTCAAATCTGTTCATTCCTATCAACTCCTTAAAATAACAACCAGCATTCATATTTATGATTGTTATTGCAATATTTTGTTAAAGTTCTTAAGCTATAAATTTTAACTATACAATAGGGGAATTTTTATGGATATTTTATTGTCATAGAACTTGCCATGAACTAACTCAGCCATTCACTTAAGAATTAAGATTCAGCAGAATATTAAAATAAGAAACTGTGACATTTTCAGGAGTTAAAACTAGTAACTCTAAATGACCCCCCCAGCCAACATTGAAAGCCATCATGATAGTAGAGTTCCATAACTCTCACATGCCAGGAAGTGTGAGAAGGGCAAACCCTTGCAATAAAATCTGGTTTTACCATTCTATGTTTAAGTGGATTTATAATGGTATATGAACTCCAAAGAGTCATTTTATACCAAAATTCATTTATTTTGGATTATGTTTAGAGAAAATAAACAAGCTTTGTTTTCTTTTTCTTATATTTTTGGATATAAGCCAACTGGTTTCAAGGATTTAATAATTCTGTTTATTGTAATATTTTCAGATAGTTACTTGAAGAAATTGTCTTCTGTAGTTAAAATCAATACATTCAATTAGAAAGTGTTTTACTGTATATTGGGTTTAGCATGTAGGACACCATGGTGGTTCTTTTGTTTCAGTAAAAATAAGTGCATAATTTTAGTATGACCTATTTGTAGTCATGTTATAGTAACCTCTTCCATAATAGCATTTTTTTCTTTCCTCCAGAGAATTGGTAAGATTGTATTTAGTTTATTTTGCATTTTTCTGCTCAGTTGTTCTTGCCATTGATTTTTGCATGTTTCTTAATTAATGGTTTTAGATCAGTCTATGAAAATTGGCAATTTTCAAGAACAAGTCTGAATAGCCTGTTTAACACTTTCATCTGCTATATCATTGCCCTTAATTGCTACATTTGCCATTCACTGCAACTGACACTCCAACAGTCATCCTGGACACCAACTTCCCACTGAATCCAGAAGCAGATTTTAAGAAAGTTTGTCTGAACCTGTGTAACTCCTTAGCCTGCCTAAAATCTACTTATGCTCAATGCTGTACCTTGAGATGGAGAGTGATCAATAATTTTGAAGGTGAAGAATAAGACAGAGTGTGCAATGTTAAAAAAAGTAAACATTGAAAAAAAAAAAAATTAGAGAGAAAAGAAAATGTTCAAGAAGAGCAACCTTCTTGCATGAGAGAGAGAATTAAGAAAACAACTCCATTAATAGAGTCATAAACTGAGAGTCACGAGAGAAATTGATACTAACATTTAAGAATAATGGTAATTTTCTTTGTGCAGCTTTGAAGTGGCACAAGATAGAAACTATGGAGCACCCAGTGAGGAATGAACCTACTAATCAATTGTAATGATTCTAACAAAACAAGCTTGCTAACCATTACATTACAAGGTGCCCCTAACATTTAAGAATGATGTACTGAAATTCATTTTTTTTATATCTGAGAATTGCTATGATTTCTTGGGAAAGAGAGTAGTCCTTTTCTTAAACAAGTTACCCAAGGTTAGTGAGCACAGTCTGCCTGCTATTTAAACCATAGCTGAGGAGGGAGAAGTGATGCTGTGTAAAAGTGAATATGACAGGTTAAGCCAGAATTTGAACTTAGCATGCCAAGTTCTATTTCTGTGCTACCAGCACATACTTTCATTGGTACTTGAGTTATCAAGTTAAAAGTTTATCTTACAGCAAAACATTTTTTGGCTTAACTTCCAATACCAATAGAAAAAAATATATATTTCTTAAGAGAAAGTCAAAATTCATAGTATAAATTTAAAACAAAACTAAATAGTAGATATAGAGAATCTGATACTCACAGGATGGACAGGGGAAAGCAGTGCAAGACATATTTGATGGGCTTGGGCAAGTGGATTGCAGAGCAGGGTTTGGGAAAGATACCAAAAGGAAAAGTACTGAGACCAACAAGGGATAGGGGCAAGTGGAAGTCCATAATTATCTACACCCTGAAGAGATATGGCACATAAAGATGAAGAATATCTTTCTTTTCAAAAAGCGAATATGGTTTTGTTTATTATTAAAAAACAAGTTGTTACATCTTAAGTTTCACATAATTGTCTTCTACACAAATATTTTCAAGGTAACTGCTATGATGAGCATTTCTCCTGGTGCCCTGACCATATGAATTTAAGCATGCTACTCGATTGGCATTCAGGTTCCACCCTTTTAACATTAAAATAGATATAACTGCCACTTCTACTCCAACGGTTTCTTTTCTTTTACTTCCCGCCTGTGGAACTCCCTTCCATTTACTTGCTTCCCTGATAACTACGATCTCCAAAAATTTAAATGCAACGTCAATTGCCATCACTTATCTTCTGAATCCTGTTCAATTTTTATCCTTTCTTTACTATCACTGTAACTTTCAGTGCACAGTGGCGATCCCACCTTGCTTGGGGATGAAATGATTTTAAAAAAAAAGAAAGTGGGGCTCACCACTGCATATAGTTATATATAAAAGATATGTTAAATTTTATGCCACAGTGTTAGTAGAATGTATTCAAACAAAACTATTCAACTATACATTTCATCCCTTTATAGTGTGCATCCTCACACAAAGTTATCACAGCTTTGTACTACAAGGGTTGAAATGCATATGTTAACACCTCTTCCATTTTCTCTTATTGTCACCACTTAGTATGGTTCCCATAGACATATGTTGACTTGACTGTATGTACTGCTCTTTTTGTGAAAAAAATTAATTGGATACAAAGAATGCTTAACATTTAAGTAATACTGGTCCTTCTATATATACAATCCCATCACAGATAAAGAAAAGACTAAGCAAAAAAAATGTGCTTCTACAGAAGAAAACTGAGAATACCATAGACTGAACATGTAAGCAGTAACAAAGTTTTACAGCAAATGGAATCAAATAGACACTTAAGAAAAAGATAGTTGAAACCTCTAGGGCACATAAGGAAGAAAGAGAGCTTGGAAAATTTGACACTCACAGGACATTGACGGAAAGAGTTGCTGCTACCTAAAAGGCTTGTGTAAAAGATTGGCAAAATAGGGATTAGGAGATAGCACAAAAAGACAAACTTTACAACAGGTTACTAAAAACAGGAAGTTGTTGAGAGCTGTGATCATCCATGTCCTGAAAGACAAGCTGAAGAATCCCTTTTTCCTAAATATTCTCCATACCATTCAAATACTTTTCAATGATTTTCAATCTTTCAAATCTTACACAAAGTATTCATATTCCTTTTGAGCAGTACTGTTGAATTATTTGGTTCTTTGTAGATTGTTGTCAAGCCCTTAGCTGTCAGTGAAGTTGTGAACGAGTGCCAAAAATTCATTCTCAACTTCACTGACAGCTTAGGGCTCGACAACTATCAACAAATAACCAAATAATTTTTCAAAATAATTGCTTGTTAACTCATGAATTCTTGAAGCTGGCTATTTCCACCGTTGTTGTTCTATTACTTAACTCAAGCCTGTTTGGTGCCCCCAGGTAGCGCTTTGTCACCCTTGATATCTTACAAACATTTGCTTTTTTTCCTACCTACATTTATATACATTACAATTAAACTAAGCACAACTGACTATTAAAAGGATGACAAATTTTTGATGATTTTGACATTATTCTGGGGTATTTTTTTCATGCTAAGTCTTAAAAAAACACTCTATAAAATTAACTATTTTTTTTATCCATAATGTTGAGAGTGTTAAAATTATTCAAATTTTTAACAAGAAAAATGTAGTTGATTTAAAAAATTGCTGCAAAACATTGATTTATTTAAGATGGAAAGATCTATTATGACATGTCTCTAAATTAGTATTTAGGTACATTGTATTTATTACATAATTAGGCTACAATAAAGTTTGTATTTTATATGAACAATACTTTTTTTTTTTTTTGTGAGAATCCCTTCAAGGCATAGTTGATCATGGCCCTCTACATCTCACTATCCCTTGTAACTCTTAACACCTTCTCTCTTGGTATTTCTTCCAAACTCTACTCTGCCATCCACTTGCTCAAGCCCATCAAGTATGTCTCACACTGCTATCTTTTGTCTCTTTTCCTTTATCTCTCCTGTGACTATCAGATTTTCCAAGCCCTCCTTCCTCATTACATGTTTCAGAAACTTCAGCTGTTTCTTCCTGATGTTAAGTATAAGTTTCCTATTCATTTCCATCCTCTCCAAAACCTTGCCACTGCTCATATGTTCTGTCCATAGTATCCTTCAGCATCCTTACTACCTTATGAAAAACAAAAGGTAGTAGAGTGGGGGACCTCATGTCATAGAATGGGTTGGGAGACATGAGAACCTTGCACCAGCCCTGGGATTAGCTACAAATGACAGAAATTTCCACTGCAATTAATATCTTATTTTCATACTATTTCTTTTCTTAGTCCTTTAAATTTTTTTCATTTCTTTCACATCTTCTGCTCCGATCATCTTAGCTTCCTGGTGCATGAATTTACTTGAGCTACTAGACTAGCAACTAAGTAAAACTGATCAAATATATATATTTACAGTAAAACTGATCAAATATAACTGCAACTTCTACTCTACTAGCTTCTTTTCTCGTACTTCCTGCCTGTGGAACTCCCTTCCATATACTTGCTTCCCTGACAGCTACAATCTCCCAGAATTTAAATGCAAAGTCAATTGCTATCTCTGACTCACATCCTTTTTCTGACAACCCTTGTCTCATGTTCTTCTCCCTTTCCACTCTACTCTTATTCAGCTTTCTTCACATCAGTGTCCTCATCCTTCTCTTATCCATTCTCTGACTCCCCTGTAACTTGTTCCTCATTCTCAACACTCATTTCTTATGTAACCACCTGTGCACCAGTGGCAGTACTGCCTTGCTTGGGGTGAAATAAAAAAAAAAGAAGTTATTTCTCTACTCTTACACTTAATTCTTTCCTCCCATCTTATTTTATTCAACCCCCCCCCTCTCTTACACTCCCTCAATATCTACTTTTCTATTCTTACTCTTCTGCAATCTTTCACATATAAAATGTGCTCTGTTGTTAGAATTTTTTTTTAAATTAAGATGAATATTAAATTGAAAGACAAAAAGAATTGCTGAAATAAATAATAACCAAAAACCCATTTTTCAAATTAGAGTTGCAAAAGAGTTTAACTACTAGCTGACACCCATTTTTTTTTTTTAATTCATATAGAAAGGAAATGAATAAATAATGATAATAAATTGACTTAATAAGAAGATAACAGCAATGTAAATTACTTTAGGATATTCATGCTCAAGTAGTCTAACCACTAAGCAATAAATTTGCTTTCCTTCTACCTGCAGTTAATACTTTATAATCAACTATTGAATAGCATGATAATTAAAGTTTTAAATACATATTCTTGAACATATATTTAAAACACAGCTAAGACCAGAAGTATTTTTATAGTACATGACAAGCCAGATACTCTTTTCCCTGTGAATTTCTGTAAATATATATTTACAATTCTGAAGTAAAAGAAACAAA
Organism: Ascarosepion bandense; assembly: GCA_037127315.1. NCBI lineage: Eukaryota > Metazoa > Mollusca > Cephalopoda > Sepiida > Sepiidae > Ascarosepion > Ascarosepion bandense. The sequence continues at coordinate 397,327 of JBBBDQ010001454.1, read as the reverse complement.
ATTTCTTGTTCAACATTAAAGAGAAACAAATAAAGCAAGTGAAATGGTGACAAAGTGAGTCTTGAATGCAAAATGTCTGTCTTCTTTTTCTTTGTTTTTGTGACATCAGCTTAAAGAATACAATTTTTAAATATCTGATGCTAAATTTAAATTGATTTCAAACAAGAAACTTTTAAAACATAACCCAGTAGTCAATGCATACAGTTACAGACAGGATTCTTAAAATCAATTTCGAAATTAAAAACTTTCATTCAAATGCTTTCTCTATTTTTAAAATGCTAAAAGCATTTTAACTACTAGCATGAAATGTTAATATTATTCTATTGGTTGATAGCTTGATTTGTTTTTTACGGTTTTCCAACCTTTTTCAGGCAGAAAATATTTTTCAAACTGTAATAATTTTTTTGGCAAATAATGATTTACTGATACAAAACATACTAATTAACTAAATAGTTGGAGGTAGGAGGAGTCAATTCATACTTTTCCTCAAAGGTATTTGTACATAAGTAAATATATATAAAGGATCACCAACAACCTACACAAATCTATCCAATTTTGTTTAAGTACCAACTCTAGCAATAAGGAAATATTTGACAATTCGAAAATTAAATACATTAATGCTTTAGAAAAAAGTAAACTCAACTCTAGTTTAGAATACTTTGTTAAAAATAAGGTAGTCAGAAATAAGCAGAAATCACATTGTTTGGTTTATTTGGAATTAACATTATTTGGTTTAACCCACTCTTCAACCATAACATACAAACTAACATTAGTAAATTCTTCCTTAACTTAATTCACAAACATTTCTACCATTCACCCACACTAAAAAAAAATCTTCAATAAAAACAATGTCAAAGTCAGTTAGTTGCATTAAAAACATAGATAAATATATTTCACAACATAATACTATGATATCAAATGAATATTTGGTTCATGTAAACAACATCCGTCACCAAACTAATAGCAAAAATAACCCTTCTAAAAATAATTGCAACTGCCAAAAAAATAAAACCTGCCCATTGAATGGCCAATATATGTCCAAAAGTATTGTTTATAGAGCTCAAATTAATTCAGATGATAATGATATTAAATTTTACTTTGGAAGCACTTCTAACATGTGAAGATAAGATTTAACAACCACATGCTGTCTTTAAATAACAGTAAATACAGCAAAAGTACTGCTTTATGCATACATTTTTAGAAATTAAAAAACTCTAATAAGAACCCAGTTATTACCTAGAATATCATAGCTTAATCTAAATGTTACAATGCAAAAAGAGGTATGCCTTTTAGAAAAACTTGTCATCTTAAACCATATCAATAAACCTGATTTGCTTAATTAAAAAAGTGATTTAATGACCACATGCTGTCATAGAAAAAAAGTACTTAAACTCTTAGACCCAGATTGATATAGATTCCTCTACGTTTACCCCTTTCTTTCTTTCCCCTGAAATATTACTTTTAACAATTATGAATTAAACCCCTTTTATTTTGCTCCCTACATTTTTTTTTATTTTAATTCTAAATTTTACTTTTTATTCTTAATTTTTATTCTCATTTTATTTAAAATTTTAACTTTTTATCTACATGTAATATTTCAATATTTCAATTTTTACATTTCATGACTTACACCACTTTGATTTATTTACCCTGCATTTTTTTATTTTTAATATTCTAATTTTTTTATATAGATTTTAAGTTTTTATCTACATATAACCTTAGATTATTTAGTTTTTAATCTTGTTATTGAAAAAGCATTAACTTTATCAGATTTAATTTTCATGAACAACGAGTGAATTTAAATTCAAGTCTATTAAACTGTCAGTTTGAAATATTCACCTGATGATTGCATAATGCAGGAAACTCCGAGTCATGCCATAGACATAGGATAAGATACATATTTATTAATTATATATATATATATATATATAATACAGCTCTGTTTATACATTAAACACTATTTTATTAACACCTGAATAATAATACTATACATATGTACACCATCATATGTATATTTATTAATTTATGTCACTATATATATTCTTGTTTCTCCTTAACAGGTATTTTTTAACTTTCCCGTCTTTTTTTCTGTTTTATTCTCATGTCCCTTATAAAGTAGCTGTTTGTTTTTGTTTCTTGTTGGAGTCAGGGAAGACAATCAACCTGAATTTGAGCTTCTTCTCAGACTGGATCTTATTATAAAGAAAATTTCTATAATATATACATAAATTTATGCCCCTAAGAAGCAGAAAACAATCAAGAAATAGTTTCTCTATGTAATGAGATAGCCATAAAGGCAACAAGAAATTCTTAAAAGCACAAAAAACACCTTTAAAAATACAAGGAAATAATTACATAGCATATATGAAATTAGAACAATTTTTTGTACATATTACAGAATATACATTTATGCATAAAATTTCTATTCAAAAACAGAATAATAATAATAATAATGCATGGAAATAAGCAATATTTGGATCCATACATGGCGCATTGTAGTTAATCTATAAAATGTGCTTGCTGAATTGATTGCATGAATTTCCAAACTGGCAAATTTTAATACCAAGTGAAAAACTTTGTAATGTCTAATTGGGAAATTTTTAATTTACTGATAACAAGTTGAATATAAGTATTATATGAAAACACAAATAAAATAAAGTTGATTCTTGTAAACATTCTGTAAAATAACTATTGGCTTTAAGAAAAAGAAAGCAATATAGATTAGCTAATATTACAGCACTCGAACCAACAACACAAAAATTAATGAATAATTTTAAATGGTGCTCAAGACAATTCTCTCAATAATAATTATGTAAATTAAAAACATAAAATTTAATTAAAAATTACCCGTAATATTTTGCTTTTGTCTTTAATCAAATTATCTACTCATGATAACAATATTAGTTTCCTGTACTTGAAAATCACACAAAAATAGACAAATATATACCAATATATATAAGATAATCATTTAATGAGTGGCTTTTCTTTTAAAGCATGTATAATTTGATCTTCAGAGTTCTCAAGCTAGAAAATAATTTTTCATATAAATTTAATTGTCTGAGAGACTCCTCATTGCCTTCCACCAGCATGGCTGATGCTAACCTCATTGCACCTTTTGTGGGCTAATGTTTCCTTCTAATATGAAGTTGAACAATTATATTGAATCAATTGTTAGGCCTGATGCTAGCAAAATTAATTCACTGTGTCATGGTAGACAATTTTTAGCACCAGAATCCATTTTACATGCTTATAAGTCTCCCATTCATCCATGTACTGAATATTACAGCCACATCTTATCTGTGGTTCCTGCTATGTATTTAGAGATTCTTGATAATGATGCATTGCAGCACAGAGCAGGCACCAAGTTCATGGACAAGGTGCAACTTCTTACAGTGCATCCTTGGATTTTAATCTGCTATAAGCAAGCAAAGTTGATGTGTAGGTGAGAGGTTGGTGCACAATATAACAGGTATCTTCACCATTCGTTTTTTGAGACCCACTTCATCTGTTTGCTTTTTCACAGAATAGTCAGTAAAAGTAATTTACATTCATTCCATGACTTTCTCTCTGACTGAACCTCTTGCTCTATATTTTGAAATTGACTTTACTTACTGAAAACCAATGGTCGAAAGCAAATGTTCCAAATCCATTTTTGTGACAGGTCCAGCTGTTTTCAAGTTAACAAGACCTCAGCTAACTGATATTGCTTCCATAAAATACAAAGAATCTGCAATGGTATTGGTCCTAAACCAGCATCTCAGCTTCAGTTACTTTCCCATCAGTTTGCCATAGCTTGCATGTGCATTTCTATAAATATTTTCATGATAATTATTCTGATGAGCTTTCCTCTTTGGTAACTTAACTTTACAAATTTAAGTATTAGATTGGCACTAAGTTATCTTTTACAATTGAATTTGCTAAATGTAATTAAGTTCTATGCTAGAAATTCCTTCTCCTGCCTTTCTCATTTGCGGAAGATTATTCCAGTTTTTTACTTTCCAGTCAAAAATTTCACATACACAAATACTGAGACATATTATTAGAAAAAGACAGTTTTCTTTTTCTAAGTAAACATTTTAAGGCTTGAGCTCAAATTTACCTAATAATTAAAAAAAAATTTATCTCAAGCACAATAACCAAAAGAATCTGGTACTGAAATATGAGATACTAACCTAGTAGATTTTAAAGAACAAATCCTCAACTCACAGAATGAAGGTCATAAATTTGCATGACTCTACTAAAATAATTCCTTAGGTCAAACATTTTTGCCTCTTCTTTATCCTATTTATTAAGTAGCTTTTGGTAGATAAGGAACAATATGAGCCGCATTGCCTAAGTAGTCATACTTAGTGGGTTAGAAAATATGAGCCCTCAAGCAAATCTCTCAAATTCTATGCTAGCCACAATCAATATTTTCATATCATTTCAAAATATATGTTACTTTTTATTTTATTTTTTTAATCATGTCACCCCAAGAAAGGCATTCCACTGCCACTATAGCGCAGGGGGTTACACAGGGCGATAGACGAGTTAGGATGTACATAGGGGAGAGTTGGATAGAATGGGAGAGTTAGTGTGTTAGGAGGTGTCTATTGACCTTACATTTAAACTCCTGGAGGTTATAGCCGTTGGGGAAGCAAGCATGCGGAAGGGAATTCCACAGGCGGGAAGTGCGAGAAAAGAAGCTGTTGGAGTAGAAATTGTGGTTACATTTCCTCGGTTTCACTGTAAAAGGGTGGGACCTAGTTGCCAATCTAGTATCTCATGCAAACTCACACCTAGGGGGCACCAGTGATTTAAGTTCATCAGAGCAGAAGCCATGAAAGTATTTATAGAAGAGGCACAGGGAAGCCACATCATGCCGGTGAGAGAGTGACTGCAGGCGGTCAGCTAAGTCGGTATCGATCACATTACAGATTCTTCGCTGTATTTTGTCAAGAAGCCCGAGGAGAATAGCAGGGGCACCCGACCAGATGTGGCAACAGTATTCAAAACACGGGCGAATGGTAGATTTGTATAAGTGCAGGACAGATTCAGGCAGAAAGAATTTCCGGGCCCCGCACAGAGAGCCAACTTTCATGGCAGCGGATTTAGCAATGGATTCGACGTAGTCATTCCACTTGAGGTCCGCTGAGAGTGTCAGGCCAAGCAGGCATAGTGTTTTACTCTCTGGGAGGCATGCCTGTTCCATGCTAATGGGAGGGAGGTACAGTCGTCTGTGGTGGTTAATTGACAGCAGCTTCATTTTGGAAGAATTGAATTTTACGAGCCATTTCCTACCCCAATCCACCACGGATTGGAGGTCCTTTTCAAGCTCAGCCGCGAGGTTCACCTTATCATCAACATCAGATTTTTGATTGAGGCGAGTGTATACTATGGTATCGTCAGCGTACATGCCTACTTGTGATCTTATGGCATCGGGGAGATCATTGATGTAGATTAGAAAGAGAGTAGGACCTAGGATAGAGCCTTGGGGGACACCCGCATTTGTAGGGTAGTTCTGGGAGGCATGTCCGTTTAAAACCACCTTCAGTGTGCAGTTAGAGAGGAATGACTGGATTAAGTCCAACAAAAGTCCAGTAATGCCGTAGCTTTGCAGTTTCCGTAGAAGGCCGGCATGCCATACACTGTCGAATGCTTTAGAGATATCCAGGGCGACAGTTCGGGCTTCATCATTCTTGTCGAGAGCCTGGTATATATACTCGGTGATGGTTGTTAGCATATCAGCAGTAGACCTGGTGAAGCGGAAGCCATACTGTTTGTCTGATAGGAGCCCATGGGCCGTGAGATGCTGAACGACCTCGGCATTGATAATGGCTTCGAACACTTTAATTTGCGGGGTCCGAGGGTTCACCAGTGTTCTTGAATATTGGAACCACAGAAGAAGACTTCCAACAGGCAGGAAATCAGGAGGAAGATAGGCAGAGGTTGTAGAGCTTAGAAAGGACAAAAGAGAGTTCAGAGGCACATTTCTTCAAGACTATGATTGGGATTCCGTCCCCACCACTCACTTTGTGAGGGTTAAGTTTTGATATTATGCTAGAAATCAGTGAGGGCGTGATGTGGACGTCATTCAATTGGGCCTCAGTTCTAGATGGGAAATCGGGTGTCTGGACTCCAGATGAATCCAGACACGAATTGGTCAAGAATCTACAGGCAAAGCATTCAGCCTTGTCCGCTGAGGAGGTGAGGACCTCAAACTCGTTTATTAGTGGGGGTATTGAGGACTTACCCTTGTTGAGCACACTTTTGCAGAGGCACCAGTAGTCTTTAGCTCTGAACTCAGAGGATGCTATGCGCTGCTTCATTCTGGCAGCAAACAGCATCTTAGCTTCGTTAAGTATCTTTTTACACTTATTACGAGCTGAGGTGAAAAGGCGCCTGTTTTGGTCCAATGCATGGCTATGATAAAGCCAGAAGAAGTGATTCCAGGTGGGCAATGGTGGCCAAGCAAGCAGGCGAGAACCAGGAAGACGAATGGGATTTAAGCTGAAATTTCCTGGCAGGGATGAAAGCATCGATGCCAGCCTTAACCCAGGAGGAGACCTCTGATGCACAGTCTTCGACAGGTAGACTAAAAACATTGTTCCAAGGGACGTCGCAGAGGAAGTCATGGAACGAATCCCAGTCTGCTCTTTGATAGCAGTGGGATATTCTGCTGGTCTGGGTTTCTTGGGTAGGGGTGGAGTGGAACGAGATGTTGACAGAAACTACGGCACGGTCAAAATTCCCGAGAGGGAAGAGCTGTCTGGTGGTGCAAGAATTTGGGGTGGAAGTGAAGCAGAGGTCTAGTAGCGAGTCCCTTCCGTTAGGGCTATTGGAGAAACGCGTGGGGAAGTCCACCACTTGCGTAAGGGATTGGAAGATTGAAAAATTAAAGGTGTGGACACAAGCAGTGTCGGTTACAGAGTTTTGAAGCCACTTAGTGTGGTTGGCGTTAAAGTCACCAAACACGAAAATATGGGCAGATGGGTGAGAAGAAATGGCCTTGTCGATATTGTCAGAGATGCTGTCAAGTACTGAACAGCCAGAGGAGGAGGGGGAGCGGTAGAGGAAGAAGAGATAGCTAATGGAGCTTAGACTTACAGTCATATCTATTCATTATCAAAAGTGACAAAATGAAATGACCTAACAAATAATTGTAATAGTTTTGAAAGCTTGTTTGGCCATTAATAGTCTACATTACAAGTGTGTGGAGAAATATTAGTTTGTATAATTTGCCTCATAGAATAATTGGCAAAAATGGTCAACATATAAAATTGACAAAGTTTCTATTAAACAATAAAAAAAAGAAAGAAAAGACCAGACCTAAAAAATAAAAGAAAGCAAACAATATATATGTGTGTATATATGTACACACACATACTACCTGCCATCATTATTAGGCCAGCCCAGTTTTTTTTAAAAGAAATGATGTATTTCATACTATTTTTAGTATTTATTGCCAAATGAAAGCAGAATGGTTCGTTTGTTATTATTACTTTGCAAAATTTTACAAGGCAAGGAAGCAAAGATGAACTCATCCGAATCACCCTAAATTTTCTTCATTCTTTCATTGATGAAACTGCATGTTAAATATTTATAAATTTTCTTCATTCTTTCATTGATGAAACTGCATATTAAATATTTATAAATTTTCTTCATTCTTTCATTGATGAAACTGCATATTAAATATTTATAAATTCATTTGATGCACCTGTTATAGTGCTGTATTAAAAGAATCATTCTATTTTCATTTACAATTATTTATTTGGCAAAAAATACTAAAAAATAGTATGAAATACATCATCTTTTTTAAACACTGGGGTGGCCTAATAATTAGGACCAGCAGTGTGTGCGGGTCTGCGGATGAATATATATATTATATACGCACAAGCACACAGAGGGTGCGATGGGTAAATTGTCACTATTTTATATTTTTAATTTTGTGAATGAGCATTGTTTTGATTTTGTCGACGACACAGTATAGTAGGATGATATCCATGAGAAAAAGAGCTCCATGACTCAATTCAGACTTCGCCAGAAATTTAGAAACGGCATGCTGTACTACTAGCCGTTTGTAACAAAAATACCAATACAAACATTTCAGTTCATTTTGGTGTAAATCTGAGAGCAGTGCAGAGGATTCAGAAAAAGCTAAATGAGTCTAATGATGATTACAAAGATGTTTAGTGTGATCACTATTGATGGTGATGCCTCTAGTCATCGTCCCACAGAGCCTTCGACTAAATATGGGGGCTTACATCAAGTGCCTTGAAGAGATAGTGCTGCTATGGGTCAAGAAGGTGGCTGCTGGAAGACCTTATGTCTGGCAACAGGATTCTGCACCATGCCACACAAGCAGGAGAACCAGGTCACACACTTTCTGTGATTATATCACTCCTTATATCTGGCCACCTAACTCCCCAGACTGCAACCCCCTTAATTATTATATGTGGAGCACAGTTGAGCAAGAGACCAACAAAACTCCTTATAAAACCAAAGATGAACTGATAGCAAGGATTATGACAGCATTCACCAACTTAAAGTGACCATCCAGAAGAGATGCAGAAGATTTCAAAGTTGTCTGGAGGTCATGGCTGGAGGCAATTGTGATTTTATTGTATAAAGTTATTCTTTTACATTTCTAGATATTTTTGTAAATATATCTGTTAAATTGAGATGCTATTTTCATTTATGCCTGATTTAGCCGACAATTTATCCATCGCACCCTATATATGCAAGACAAAAGCAGGCAAAAAGTTCACAAATTAAGAATACACAAAACAAAAGAGGTACAGTGAAGTAACTGCAGCATTCTAACTTGAAGGGCAGAAAAAACAAAAATATGGTTGATGAGACCGAGAAGTGCTCAATCTTATTGGTTAGGAAAAAACACACATGCATCTGTATGATTTGTCTATAAAATTGGGATGGGTAAGTATACAAATTGGAACCAACATGCATGATCAATCTGTTTTTATTTTTTTTTAAGCCTGTTGAAAATAACCAAATCAAAGATCATCAATTCAACCATTGTTAACATAAAAAAGACAAGAAACTAAAAATAAGTCTAATGTATCTATGACTTTAGCAAACATCAGAACAAAACTAATAAAAAGAAAAATAATCATGTTCACCATTTTGGTTTCTGCATGAGCTGATATATTTATCTTCTGTTTATAAAGTCAGATGGCAAAAATTATTCACTCTCTTTTCCCCGGCTATTATTATTACTTTTATTTCTACAAAAGTAAAAATATCTACATCACTTATTTAAGAAGAATAGTTCATAGTATATAACAATATCATATGGCTGGATCTTATTGTAATTCCACTTTTGTACTTGATGCCTTCACTACAGAAAAGGATAAAGTTATCTTTTCTAATATTTCAACATGCACACAAAAGATGATTAATTCCAAAAAATATCAAAATAAAAGATGAAAAAGAAAGTACAACAAAGCTATTAAAAAGAGAAAGCAAATGAAAAAGCTGACTTAAATTCTTAATTTTTTTTTCTAAAAGCTTTAGTTTTATATAAAAACAATATAAAATGTCAACACATGCTAGAAAAGCACAGGGTGTTAAAAACAAATTGTTTTTTTTATGTAAATGTAAAAAAAAAAAAATGTACAAATTTATGTAGAAATCTGAAAGTGTGCAGTTATATATATATATATATATGAAAGTATGTGCACATACATACAGATAAAAACAATTTATTTAAATATAAATTCTATATACATGGTTTTATGTATATAAAAATATGTACGCATATCAGTAAAAACGTGAATGAGTATAGAAATATGAATATTTCTGTTTCTATATAAGTATGTGGAGAAATTAACTCATAAAAAATGTTTCCCTCAATGCATTTTAATACTTTAGACATCAAATAAACAGTTAAATATACAAATATTTAATAGATATTAATATATACTAAATGTATTCCAAACAAACTGGGAAATTATTTATACTCTCACAAATATTAGTAACTTACTGCATTCACAAATAAAAAGAAAAATATGTATTTAATTTATTTGCAATACAAAAAAAATGAGAAATACTGTGAACACTCACCTTGCTCAGGCACATTTGCATTTGTTCAACCACCTGTGGTTTGTATTGCAAATATGCTGAACAGACCTTAGTGTTGCTGCAAGAGAGCAGGCCAGTCAATATGAAATGTGACAAATTTTGGACAAAACCAGACATAATGAATTTTGACTGTGTGTACACAACCACTGATAACTTTATTATTCTTTTAATAACTCTGCCTACCTAATATCACTCATGAGGCTTGTATCAAACAATATGGTCTCCAGTCCCTTTTGCAAATGTCCCACAAACTGGAATTGTCTCCTGCTGACCAATAACATCAAGAAGTCACCTTCCTGGCAAACTGACAATGGGGAAATTTGAACTTGGGTTTCACATTTGGAAAGCAAACATAACCATTAACCCATATTTCCTTGGAATAAAATTCAAAATAAGTAACCAAAATTTGACTGATTATATACATTTGATTTGTGTAATGACAACAATCTAATTTATATACTTTTTCTCTATACATTTCCCAATGTTACAAAAAAAACATTAAAGGATAAATAAGAACATTCAAGTACAATGAAGTATAAATAAAAAATGTGCAGTGATCTTTGGTGATTTATTTTATTTTGTCTTTTATTTTACTCAGTTGACCATGCTTTTATTTTGTTATTTTCACAGTACATGTAATACATAGAAGTCAATAAAAAAACAGTTATTTAAACGTGTTAAATATTTGCTGATTGAAGCTTAGCAGATACTTAATATATTTAAATAACTATTTTTAAAAGCTGGTAGATTTACTGCTGTACATCACTTGTATTGTTAAAATAACAATCATCAAGGCTCAATACAAACTGTTTCAGGAAAATAAATCAAATCTGTCGATTCTTTTTACATCCCCAGTAAGCAAAAGTCTACTGTAAATAATGTGAAAATCTGCATAGATAAAGCTTGGGCCATCTTGGATAACATGAATGTAATCTGGAAATCTGATTTATCAGACAACCTCAACAAAGCTACTTTTAAGCCACTGTAGCTGTGTTATTGTATGGTGCCACTGCAAGGACATTAACTAAAACACTACAGTTGAAAACTGATGAAACCTACACTTGGATGCTGAGAGTGCATACTTAACATCTCTTGGAGATAATATCCAACTAAATCACAGCTCTGTGGATCCATCCTTGACATTTCTTCAATTTTATGCAAATGCAGAATGCCCTTTTCAAGATACTTCTGGTGAGCAGAACAAGAATTTGTAAGTGATCTGGACACTTAGCTATGGAGCAAGACAGGTAGGTTACCTACATTGACCAGCTATATTAAGGCACAAAATATAATGACCTTTATGCAGGACCATGATGGTTGGCCTGATAGATTCATGAATGTCCCAACTAGCTTGACTGAATATAAGAAAATATTTACCTAAACATTATATATTGTCTTTTGAGTACTGGAAACATTTGTCTCAATGCTGACCGATTTGGTCTTCAGGCAGGAGGAACTCGGACAAAGCCTTGCTGAAGGGTAGAACTTTGTCTGAAGAAAATCAACAGCAGCCCTGACCCTGCCTTGTGCAGGGTCCGTGAGATATTTTTGGCTGAACTTAAAGTCTCAGAGACCCCACAGTAAAATGGCCTTGTGCCACATTCAGATTACATGGGGAGGTAGATAAATATAGAGTATTGAAAACATTACAAGCATAATAATTAGGGCTAATAAAAATCATTACTCTTGTTTTACAACAGATTTTGTTTGGCTATAAATATTTCAGTAATAAATCCCAATAATTCATCAATTGTAACAGAATTATTGATATCTTGGCAATAAATGCATCATTCAGTTTCAAATGTAGTTCAGTGATAGAACAAACAAAAGGCAGATATTCCATCTTAAATGCTTGGTTGGCTAATGTTTTCATCAGAGCCTCATTTAAACAAATTAAAAATTTAATGTTAAGATAAATAGCCCATCCTATCAACTTTCAGACATGGACTTATAGAAACTATTTTATTTACAATAGAAGTTGCAGCCTCATTTGTGCCATTTATCATAGTTAATGCATTTGTAATTAATGGTGATAAATTAAAACCTAAGCAGCAACCAAAAAAGTTGAGTGAGTTTTGTTTAATGGCATATCAACCTCTGTGGGTTATTTAATGTCAAAAAGATAAGGTTTTAAGGTATTCTTTTTAATGTTCAGTTATAGTGAGAAGATTAATTTAGTCAGATTTTGATGAAAAAAATTTTTTTAAATTTTTTTATTTTAGAAAACTGAAGATGTCTTCTAGTTTTGTCTTCAAAAATGTATTATGGCAATAATTTTTTTTCCCTTCAAAAATGTATCTTTTTCTATAAAAGTCTATTTTTATGTATATATTTCTATAAAAGTCTATTTTATACTTTCATAGTATTTTGACTCCAGTTTGAGGGTTAGCTATTTGCCTATAGATGGGACCCTAATACCACTCCATGTCAGGGTGGACCTGGGAACAACAGCAATTAAGAGGTGGTTCCATACTCCTTACAACTTCCCAATCAGAGGCCCTGCTGCCAGATGCAGTTTACTGTCATACCCAGGACCACCAAAAAAGTTTGGATTCTGTAAAGCTCTATAACTAACCCACTTTCCAAACAAAATCCTTTGTTTATTTGAGAAATTTTCACCATTCTTTATATATATATATATATATATATATATATATACTAGCAGTATAGCTCGGCATTGCTCGGGTGTAATGAAAGCTTTAAAACTACTCCATGGTCCTGGAGCTCAGACTTTTTGGATGTTGGCACAAAAGACTAAAAAGCAATAGTTGTTTCCAGTTAAAGTGAAATCGTAGACTGAAAGAAAAATGAATGGATGTAAGTCAAATTTTGATTTCCTGGTATCGATATCAAATAAGTTTTTTTGTTGTAAACTGAATTTTGAAGGCTAAATAAGTCCTCTGAGTAAATGGTATCATGGCTGAGACTAAGAACTACAATTATACCTACTTAGAGTCAAACCCAAAGCAAAAACTCAAATAAAAGGGCTGAAAAAATACAGACATACAGGCAGATAAACAGACACACACACACAAACATCTTGCCTTTTATATATATATATTAGTGATTTTCTGCACTATTGTAAGAACTGCAACCTTAAAACTTCTGAATATTGTTTTTTATGTCTTTGTCTATAAGTGTATCAAATTTGATTAAAATTGGACCACGCCTTCTATAACTCGAGTTTATCGATTTTCGATATTTATCGGGGGTACCTCGACACAAAACCTAGCTAACACTCACAGACATTTATAGTACAACTGTGTAAATTTTCAAGAAAACCGGTTCAGCTGTTTCGGTATCTATAGGTAACGGACACACACACAAAGTTCCATTCATAAATAAGTTTAGATTTAGATAGATATATATATATATATATATATATATAGTAGCATGAATTAATAAATATAGATTTGAAAGTGCACATATGTATAGTACTATTATTCAGGTGTTGATAAAACAGTGCTCAATGTAGTATGAACAGAGCTAGTTCTTTTGAAAAAAAAAAACAGTAGCTACTCAAGCATCTACGCATCATTCATTCAGTAATAAATTTGACCACTCTCAGCTACTGGTGTATGTTTACATTGTATATAACATGCTAAAGTCCATCTTCATCTACCAAACGCCCATAGCTCAGAGGTAGAATCGCTGACTGATGTCAATTCAATCAGATGTCTAACTGCACTGATGAGCTGTGATACAGTGAAACAGATCTGTCTGTGGATGACTATATATAGTGGGAAAGGTGGGAATGCAACTAGTATGCAGGGAGATCACAAGGAATAAAAGTAAAGGAGAAGACTGAGAACATGGAAGATTGAGGAAAGGACAAAAGATGAAAAGTGTTCAAGAAGACAGAAGATGGCAATTGACATGGCACTTAAATTTTTGAAGACTGTAGTAAATAGAAGGGAATTCCACAAACAACAAGTGTAAGAAAAAAAAACTGATGGAGTAGAAGTGGTTGCTGCATTTAGCTATTTCAACAGTAAAAGGGTGGGACTTACATGCCAATCTAGTAGCATGTTTAAATTCATGTAGTTAGAGCACTAGAGGAAAAAGCTCGTCAGAGTAATAGACATTAAATATTTTCAGAAAAGACAAAGGGAAACCACGCCATATCAATGAGAAAGTGACTGAAGTTGAAATATTTGGTCAGGATCAATTATATTACAGACCCTTCTTTGGATTTTGTCAAGAATCTCAAGATGTACAACAGGGGCACCCAAACAGATACGGCAACCAGTATTCAATGTAAATGGTAGATTTGTAAATGTGCAAGATTGATTCTGAGAAGCAAAATTTTTGACAAAATACAGTGACCCACTAAGCAAAAAAATAATTACGTCCAGTATCAGAAAAGTAACTAACAATAGATCAATTTGTACCAGCAACCGAGATACTAATTAGCTTTATGAATTTTAGTGGAAATGCTATATATTCTCAATATTACAGACATCACATGAATGTCTGTATGTCTAGGCATGTAGCAGTGTGTATTTTGGAAACAACTTTCCTTAGCAATTTTTCTCTATTGATTAACTCTTAAATCTTTCCAGTTTTCACTTGATAAAGATTGATAGAAAATACCAACTGAAACAAAGTATACAAAAAAAAAAAAGCTCTCACATTGTATAACATGCAGAAAAATTTAAGTTTAGTGTGATACTTAGCCTTACTGTTACTTTTTCTTCAATTAACAATTCTATAATAAATTAATATGTTGAAAATTAAATCAAAATTCTTCTTTTGCCTTTAATCCTGGAAAGACTTGTTGGGGTACCAACAAGCTGAGCTGTCCCCTATTCTCCAACATCTATCATGGCTGTGTGCACATGAATGGTTTCTTGATGTGCTCATCATGTAGCTTGTCTTAACTTGGTAGCACCCATCCCTCTCCAGGTTACACCCTAGCCAATTCCTCCAACTAGGTGGCTCACTTTGACTGTAAACACAGCCATTGTAATTCATCTGTGGAACCATTTTGCCCTGAAAGACAAGTGTCGAGGATATCCTTCACACAGTGGTACTGTATTAACACTACTTTCTCACATGGGTTTAGCCAGTCTACCTGCACCTACCATTTAATTATAGTGGTGAAAAATTGTGCAGCAGAACCATCTACATTTTTGGAAGTGCTGAATACAGAGAGCTGGTTCATAGTGTGGCATATAGTTCCCAAATGACCCTCCACAGGTTATGATTCAAAATTGTCCTTCACCTAGACTGTTCAACAAGGCTATAGGACCCAGTCTGTCCTGCCATTTATCCATAACTGGGGGGAGAAGAGATTGATTAATAGTTTTCCCAAGGGTACTACCATATAAGTAAATGTAACGAATTTGACTGGAATTTGATCAATTCTTTAATCTGAACTGCTATCTATTACTCTTCCATTATATA
This sequence comes from Ascarosepion bandense, assembly GCA_037127315.1. Classification (NCBI taxonomy): domain Eukaryota; kingdom Metazoa; phylum Mollusca; class Cephalopoda; order Sepiida; family Sepiidae; genus Ascarosepion; species Ascarosepion bandense. The sequence continues at coordinate 381,841 of JBBBDQ010001454.1, read as the reverse complement.
TATATATATATAAAAATGTGGTCTTTGAGGTCAACATACACTGTCAATAGTTTCATGCTCAAATGCAATCAGGACGTGTGTTGTGTTTTGCTTGACTATATATGCTGATGAGTGATGCATTAGGGATAGGTAGGTCTATTGCATTATTCTAATAGCTATTGGGTGGATTATAATGGTTGTGCTTTGAATTAATCTAGGGGCTATTTAGTGGAGATAATTGTAGATTCAAATGCAGTTTTGTGGCTTTTTTATAGTGTTGTTAAATTTATTGATTGCTTTGTTATTTGTTGTTATCACTATATTTACCTGTGTTCATGACTGTATTTGTAGTTTAGTTTGCTTATTTACTTATTTTCTTATATATTGATTTGGCTTAATTTAATATTCTTATTATTTATTTTATTTTTTATTTATTTCTAGATTTCAATTTTTAAGTAATATAGTAAAAATTTGTTTTGAAGTCTGCATTTTGAGATGGGTTCTGAGTTTATTTAGCAATTTGTGTTGCTTTGGGAAAGTAATTATCGCTATTTTCTCCTCTAGACAGAGTGTACAATTTTGGGATTTATTGCTGATGCTGTTTTCCCATGATATTTTCAGTGTATTTTGGTTTTGTTTCTAATTTCCCCACACAGGTTTAGAAAGCATTATGCTGTTTGCATATTTAATACTTGTAAAGGATGTTTTATATGTATAGTTTCTTTGTTTCCTAGGTCCTTCAGTTACTGCTGTATTTTTTTTACTTCAATATCTGCTGATTTTAGAGTGGCTTCATATATTACATTGTTCTGTAAGCAGTTTCCATTTAAAGGACATCTGTTCTTTGTTCTGAAGTTACACATGGGTTTGATTAGTGTGTGTAGTTTGTCAGTTGTTTTCTTGTGAACTAATCATAATGTATCACTGATCAGCATATACAGTTAGCCAAAACAACACATATTACCTGATAATTGTATTTAAGCATAAAACTGACTGTCACTACTCAGTGTCAATTTTTATACTTACATACATTTTATCACTGTTAGTGAACACGAACTCATAAATATAGCATACCATAAAACTATATTTTTATCATATATATATATATATAAAATTAGATATATAACATCATATAGAAATATATAATAATCTACATTATATATAAAAAATGATATGGAATTATAAAAAAAACACAGCATTATGAATAATAAAATAAAATTGCCTAGTAAAATATTCTCCTTATATGCAGATATAGATGTCCATTTTTGAAAACCATGATAAAATAAATCTTCATTTCAATATCTTCCTGATAAGAGTAACTACTGATGACAACTGAAACATTTATTATGAATATAATAAAAGGAAAGAAATGGTTACTTATTCCCTCGGAAATAATCAACCCAGCTAACAATTGTTTGGCTTCTCTAAATGAAGAAAAAAGTTCATTTAATTGCAGTAATGGGTTTTAAGAAACTACCATTAATATACTTTAATTACTTCTGTTTGCTTTTTCCTAATCTCAAATGACAATCTACAGTTCCATCCTATCTTACATTGTCTTATTTTTTTTTTTAACATTATAGAAGGTTGTTTTTATTTTTTAAGAGGACTATGAAACATGCATTGTGGTCTAGTGAATATTGACTCGGAATGGAATATGAATTCCACTTGAATTTGTTGCTTTCCCTTATGTGCAAATACCCTTGGGAAAGGTATTAATCCACTTCTTCCTTCCTCCAGCTATAGGTTAAATAGCAGAAAAGATTAGGTTCTACAGCCTTGGTTAGCAACCAGTCTAATGCACAAAGTAATGGCAACATACTGAGAGAAAATCTGCCTGGTCGGTCAGATGTATAATGCATGGCACTTAAGTGACTCATGAAACATAAGCATTTCTTTACAGAAATGCTAAAAATTATTTCAAAAACATAGACCATTTATGATTCTCACAAAAAACTGGATGATCAAGACAACTGTGTTATATCACCTAAGGGCTATCACAGAAATCATTACTTAAAATATTATTCTATTTGTTGTGCCCCTTCACAAAAACAGCAATCATGGCTCTCTATAACTTCCTGTCCTTTGTACCACTTTAAGATAATTGTCTTAATGTGATGTAATCATGAGTGAAACTGATACTTTATCAAATATTTTGATCATATATATGAAGAAATTGAACACACGCATGCATAAAGAGGTGCTGAAAAGTTTTCAGCCCATCTCATTTCTCAAAAATCAGTATTTTTAATAACCAAACATCAAAATATTGATTTAGCAGAGGCAGGTCAGGCCAAATGTTTTTCAGTAATGCCTGATATATATATATATATATATATATATATATATATATAGTAAATACACAAAAATAGGTATACATTTATGAATCTGAGAAATGTTTCCTGCAGAAGCCTTTATAAAACATATCTTTTATTATTCAGCATTCCTTCTTTATATTTTTTTTTACAAATTATTAATTGTAATAGTAAATAAATTACCAACAAATGTATATAATCAAACAATAATGAAAGACAAAAATGTTGTATACCTACTTTTGCAAACCACTATATAGATTTATATGAAAGTGGACATTGAAGTCAACACCCAAAGGTGACAGCATCTCATGCTAGATGCAATCATCAGGCCACGTGTGTTGCATCTTTATTCGGCATGCAGATAGATAGATAGATAGATAGATACACACGCACACAAATATTTGTGATGCATTATGGATATTCTATTGTATTATTCTAATAGTTCTTTTCTGTGGAGAAGTGATTTGTTTATTTGTTTGTAATAATTTATTTTACTTGCTTTTGTTTATTTTCATTAATTCTTGTTTGTTTTTAGCTTTCAATTTTTAAGTAAAGTAGTAGAAATTTGTTTTTGTGTTTGCATTTTGAGATGAGTTCTAATCATTTATTTAGTAGATTTTTAATTATAGCTACTTTTTCTTTGAGGCAGAGTTTAAAGTTTTTGGATTTATTGTTGTAGTCTGATGTTCTTTTCTTTATTTTCCATTATATTTTGGGTATTTTTTTGCTTTTCATCATACCAAAAATATCATGGAAAATAAGAAAAAGAGCATCAGTCTATATGCAAATGAAACTAAATAAAATAAATAAACAAGTTAAGAAAATTATTACAAACAAATAAACTAAGTAAATAATAAACAAATTAACAAACTACACCCCCACCAAAATAACCATTAAAATAATACAACAGACTAGCCACAATGTAATAGAATACATATAATAGAATACGTATCACTGACATGTGTATATGCAAAAAAAACAAAGAAAAACAACGCAAGTGATCTGATGATTATATTTATCATGAAACAGGTTACTACTTTTGTGTGTTGAGTTCACTGTCCACTTTTATATTTACATACACTATCCCTGCTATTGAGTATTTTAACCCATAACCCATAAATTAAGTACTTCCACTAAATTGCTAAATCAACAGCATAGTATGAATAAAAAAAGGCTTCAAACTTAATAAAAATGAGTTTTTTTCCATCAAAACATTTGTTATTATTAAGAAAAAAGTTCAAGGTATTTTTTAAAGTTTTTTAATCTTTTCTAACATGTTTGAAATTTTGGTAAAAAAAATCTTGTTTTAATTTTAGTTAAATTTTTACAAGAGTTTACAATGAAAAATGTAACATTACATAACTCAGTTTTTTTCTGGTAACAAACACATTAATTTGAAAATTCTTGCAAAAATCAAATAATTATCAGATTTTAATGAAACTTTCAGGACTTATTTACAAATGAATTAAATTATTTCTAAACAATTATTTTTAAAAAAAATATTAGTAAAAGCATTTTTTTCACATTATTTTTTCATACACTTATCTCGCATCAATGAGCTTTCAACACATTTCAAATATGGCAGACAGATTGAAAAGTTCAACTCTGTGATTAAGAAATAGTTTTATTCTAAATTCCATTCTCTAAATAATACTTGTGTAAATCAAATTAATTTAACATTAAATTTGCTAATTTTGAAAAATAATGTGTCAGATGTATATTTTATTTTTACAAGGTTTTTAAAACTGAGAATAAACTTTTGTTTACAAATGTGTTGATCACTCAAAAATGGCAAAAAATTGAAAAAAAAACTCTTAAAATTTTAGATTCCCATGAATATAATTTATGTTTGAAATACATCAGAGTATTTTGCTTACTTGAAATAGTAAATTAAATCATTTTGCTTTCAATTAAAACTAAATAATTTTCAAAAAAAATTGTTTATTTTTAAAAATTCAATTTAAAAGTTAGTTATTGAAAATGAGTGGAGGTACCTCCCATAAATACAGCATACCTTAAAACTATATCTTATAATATATATATATATATATATATATATATAGATAGATAGATAGTGGAACCTGCAGCTTACAAGCCTCTTTATCAGGGACCGTTTTTCTATGCACAGATAATTTGCTAAAGTTAATTGACCTCCAGTGAGCAACAACCTGCAGGTGACCAGCAACTAACATCAATGAGTGAAAATTATTGATCAAGCAACTACTTTAAAAAACCTTTTGGCTGTACACTCTCAACTTCTAAATTAGGAAAAATCAAATGAGTAGGCATTTTGCTTTGATCTAAGCCAGGAACATTTCCTCATTGTTTTATTATTGTAGTTTGGTATCAAAATGTTATTACTTGTTGAAATATTCATTGCTTGAATTCACCTCATAATTAAAGAAAAGAATAACAATTTACATTTCCCAATGAATCTTGCATTTAACTAATTAGGAAAAAAATGAGTATAGCTAATGTATTTCTAGAAGTTTTATGCAATTAATTAGAGGGGAGGGGTAACAGATGTAAAAAAAAAAAATTTTTTTACCAAGCTTTTCCAAAAATAATAATTGCATAAATAATTTCATTCATTTCTGAAAAAGTTTCATTAAAATCAGACAAGAATTTTCAAATTAATGCATCTTTCAACACCAAAAAATGGCTTGCATAATATTATGTTTTCCTTAGCAGTAACATTACATAAACATGATATGAATCATTAACAGAAAACAAAAAAAGAAATTTTAACTTAAATTTCAAATGAAAATTAAAGGATTAAACAATTTTAAAAAATAAGAACAAACATTTTGATAACAAGTTTAATAACATCATGCTATGCCATTTTGGGGTGAATGAGTGGAGATACCTATTTTAGTCTTTTGTTGACCATTGTAAATACGTTTTTGATCTTTTTAAAAAAAATTTAAAATTAATTACACTGAATAAATTTCTTTAAAGTTAGGTCATCTTATGTTCTCATTTATTTATTACCAGATTACATGGCAAAATTCTAATATGTACATTCGAGTGGAATATACATTCTTGGCATAAATAGGTCATGACCATGAGCCTTTAGTGAGTGACCACCTGCCATATGCGACCAGTTTTTGATGGCAGTAGGAGTGGTCGTATACAACAGGTTCCACTGTGTGTGTGTGTGTGTGTGTATATATATATATATATATATATATATTAGTAACCCAACAAATTTCATCGCTTTAAGTATTATTTTTAGTGGATACCCATATTTGAGTAGACATTCCATTTATTTATTAAACAGACAAAAATTAATATACTGTTTAATAAATAAATGCAACATCTACATAAATAAGGGTATCTCTCAAAAATAATGTTGAAAGGGATTATATATATATATATATATGTATGTGTGTGTGTGTGTGTGCCTATCTTTTTATATTTCAAAATAGATACATTTACTCAAACACATAAATGTAGATATGCTTCTAAATGGTATGCATGCATGTGCATGTGTTTGGGAATGAGATTAATTGCATGTTTCAAGTGCTCAACAAACAACACTGAAGGGAAATTACCAAGTAAGCCTGGCCATATCTTTTTGTAAAAGTGGTGTTAAGTTGCTTTTCATCTCTGATCTACAAAAATAAAAACAGCAAATGATTCAAAATGTACATCAATAAAACAAACAAAAATAGTAGACTAACAATTGCAACATATACAAAAATAAAACAACTGTCATAGTTATTACACAGACCAAAATGCTCCACCCTGAAAAAAAATTGTTTAAAAACTCTATTATATAATAGAAGCTAATATAATGGTAAAGCGTATAAGTATTGATATACATACTCAATCAAATCTTAAACAATTTCATATTTTAAAATGTCACTATCTTTTCCTATTATTTATATTGTTTGGACTGTTGTCCTCATCTTTATTGTTATATTCATGAACATTTCAGCCATTGTACACTCTGACCTTCTTCAGGTGACTGAAATTTTGAACCAAACCCTTTATTTTAATCACTTGGGTAGATTGTTCTCATTCCAAGAGTCATGCTACTTCCACATGTCTTAACTCCATTTAACTCAACTCTTTCAGCTTTTGTTTGCTACTAGTGTTGCTAGGTATTGAACTCACAACTCTTTGGGTACACATTGGCCAGTGGATAAAAGTGGTGGTTGGATCCAGTAACTTGATCCAAACAATGTAAATACCTCATCCTCATCTTTTTCTATGTGCTGTGTCCTTTCAGAAAGTTGGCGATCATGATTCTCCACAATTTCCTGTACTTTGTAGCACTTAATAAATTTCATCTTTTTGCTAGCTATCTTATGCACTGTGCTGTCATCCATTTAGTCAACCTCAATGGCTATGTCATGAGCAGTTTTCCTCTGACCTTCATGATCTCAATCTATCCTGTGAGTATCAAATTTTTCAAGCCCTTTTTCCTCATTATGTACCTTAGAAATTTCAACTATCGCTTTTTGATGTTAAGCATAAGTGCTCTTTTTGTTTTCATTTATTTAAAACTTTGTTGTTGCTTACATGTTTGACATGTGATAGTGTCAGCATCTTTTCTGCTTATCTGTTCCTTCAAATCTCTTCTTTATCTGTGAGGGGTTTGTCCAGTTTTCACTGATATATAAGAGAAATGATATTACATAACAGTTCAGTACTAATTTCTTTGTTACTAAAAAACTTTTTCCTGCTTCTAAATACTTTGCTTAGGTTTTTAAAGACAACTTTTGATACCACCAATGTACCTTTCAGTGACATACTTTCTGTCCTCTACTAAAACACTTCCCAAATATTTAAATTGTTGTACTTGCTTGATTTTGCTATCTGCAATTTGTATGTTGGGCTCTTTTTTTTTTTGCTGACAACTATTCATTTTATCTTCTCACAATTGATATTTAGTCCTTTCTTATCTCTTTCCTTTACTACCTTCTATAGATAAAAGTTTTGCGTCCGCTATCAACACTGTCATCTGCATATGTTGTTAAGATTGTGACCACCTAGTATCCTGGTAGGACTTAATAGCCTCTCAGAATTGTATAGGGTGAATAGGTTTGGTGAGAAGACACTTCCTTTTCTTACCCCTCTATGAAGCAGAAATTCTTATACTTATTACTCTAGTTTTCTGTATAATGTTTCCATGGACTGGGGTAAGAAATGGCTCGTAAATTTTAATGCTTCTAAAACGAAGCTACTATCAATTAACCATCATAGACAACCACACCTACCACCCATTAGCATGGACCAGGCTTGCCTCCCAGAGAGTAAAACACTGTGCCTTCCTTGGTCTCACACTTTCAGCGGACCTCAAGTGGAATGACTATATCGAAACCATTGCTAAATCCGCTGCTATGAAAGTTGGTTCTCTGTGCAGGGCCCAGAGGTTTTTTCCATCTGAATCTATCCTGCACATTTATAAATCTACCATCCGCCCATGCATTGAATACTGTTGCTATATCTGGTCGGGTGCCCCTCCTGCTATTCTCCTTGGGCATCTCGACAAGGTACAGCTGAGGGTCTGTAATGTGATCAATACTGACTTGGCAGACCGCCTGCAGTCTCTCTCTCACCGGCGCGACATGGCTTCCCTGTGTCTCTTCTATAAATACTCCCATGGTTTCTGCTCTGATGAACTTAGATCACTGGTTGCCCCCTAGGTTCGAATTTGCACGAGATACTAGATTAGCAACTAGATCCCACCCTTTTACAGTGAAACCGATAAAATGCAACCGCAACTTCCACTCCAACAGTTTCTTTTCTCGTACTTCCCAACTGTGGAATTCCCTTCCACATGACTGCTTCCCCGACGGCTACAATCTCCAGGAGTTTAAATGTAAAATCAATAGACACCTAACACAATAACTCACTTCCATTCTTTCAAACACTCTTCCCATCCTCCCAACTACCTATCCCCCACCCCCCTCCTGACATTTCCTATATCTAACCATTCTTTCTATTTACCTTCCCCTATGTAGCCCCAAGCGCAATAGTAGCAGTGGAATGATTTGCTTGGGGTGAAACGATTAAAAAAACAAAAAAAAAAAAAACAGAGTATGATAAAATTATCTTCCAACTAAGCAATAGATAAGAAATTGAGGAAAATCTCATCTATGACATCTAGAATTTACCAGCTTCAAATCTGTTAATCTTTTGAGAAATTTAAAAAGCTTTCACCAACTAAAGCCAATATATAAAATATTACTACCATCAATATGGTATTGGTAGTATTAGCTGTTTCCCTACAAGGAAACACATAGCATTCACTGACCAAGCAGCCAATACTGATTTCAGTTGAAGTTAAAATCTTTCTCTTTTTCAAAAAAATAGTTTGTTTTGTTTTTTTTCAAGTCTAGTCACTTTTATCACTTCTTCCAATATCAATGGTGGTGCCCATCCTAAATTTTTATTTGAAGTAGTATGGAATGTCAACATCTTGAATATATCATTATTTTCTCTTTGAGAGGGTGAGATGGATGAATTGTCATCTAAATTACACAAAAATGAAAATAACACCGACATCTCATTTTAACAGATATATTTACCGAAATTACACAAAATATCTTAAAATACTAAAGAGTAAATTTATTCAATAAAATCACCGTTGGCTTTAACCATGGCCTCCAAACAACTTCAAAATCTCCTGCAACTTTTTTGAAGAGTCTCCTTGTTTAAGTTAGAGAATGCTGCCATAATCATTGCCTTCAGTTAATCTTTTGTGTTACAAGGTGTTTTGTTGGTCTCTTTCTCAACTGTGTCCCACATATCAAGGGGGTTGCAGTCTGGAGAGTTAAGTGGCCAGATGTAAGGGATGATATGAACACAGAAATTGTCTGACAACCATGACTGAATTCTCCTGCTTGTGTGACATAATGCAGAGTCCTGTTACCAGACATAGGGTCTTCCACCAGCCACCCTCTTGACCTAGGACAGGACTACCACCTCAAGTCACTTGATGTAGACCTACTTGATGAGTTTGAAGCCCTCACCAACAAATTCAGTGTTCTTTTATTATCAGAACAATCAGAGGGAGTTTTTCAAGCTGCTTTACCTGTGTAATCACCATTAGACTCATCCAACTCTTTCCAAATCCTCTGTCCTCAGACTGACATCCAACCACACTGAAATGTTTATATTGAAGCTTCTGGTGTGAATATCAAACAGTACAGCATGCTATTTCCAAGTGTATGGCAGATGGAATTACATCATACTGCTCTTTTTCTCACGCATGTGCCAAACTGACTCTACTGTGCAGTCCAAAAAAATTTAAACCAAAGAACACATATGCACAAAATTAAAAATATAAAATGGTAACAAGTTACCCATCGACTCTACATGCTCTATCCCTTTTAATTGATGCTGCTGTTGGTAGTCCTCAAGTGATGATTTCCATTACTATATACAGTTCTTTGTTCTGTAACACTAATCCACAATGTTTGAAGAAGGATTATTTTTGCCAAAACCCTCAAGCTTCACTCACAGAAGGCCATTTTTAACCACTGATCTTAGAAAGCAGCTGGATACAGCTGAAAGTTTAGATATTTCTGCTTGGATTTAGCACTGTGCATAACATCCATATTAAAGTTTTGATCTGACAAAACTTTTTATGAACATGACTAGAGTTTTCAGGTTGATGTTTTGGTTTTATTAGCAATTTGCACTGTTGGGTGAAACTAATGCTGGTGCAGCCTATTATACATTCAGTTTCTTTTTCTTCTATACTAAATTTGTTATAACTGAGCCATATGCTAAGGGTTGAAAACAGCACCAATTACCTTGCCTATTAAAATAATTAATCTTTAGAAATTAGAAAGTAATCTATAAAGGGACTTATATTTGATGAGCACAACAGGGGTTCATTCTTTTTGGCTCCAAAAGATGAATGGAGAAAACTGTACATTAGTTTTAGGATCTTGTGTAGAGTAAAACCAGAAATCTAAAAGAAAACATGATCAACAAATTCTCATTAATCCCTCAATCAGAAATAGAGGAGTTAAACTTTTTTTTTTAATATTTTATATGTCAAGCTTTACTCCTGTAAGTCTTTAACATAAACGTAATATAAATATTTTCTTAATTTCTTTTAAATGAAAATTATTTTTACTAAATATATGGAAGCAAACCTTCTGGCCACAGACTTCTAGATTTGAAATATTTATGGTGTGAGTAGATATTTTTCAATTCATCAATTGATAAATTACTTACATTTGTATGTATGTATGCATATATATATATATATATATATATATAAAAGATTCTAACACATTAACTTTAAATGCAAAAGGCTGATTAAAAAAAAAAAGAATATGAAGCTGCAAAGTATCTTTTCTTAAAATTAAATATCACTTTCAGCAAAATCATTTTTAATTGACTGCTAATTGGGAAATATAAATGCATAAAATCAAGTACATGGCCAATAATAAATTATATATCTCATTATTATAAACAGTTTTTTTAAACCTAACTTTTCAGATACTGTAATGATTTTAACAATTATCTTGGCTTTAGAAAATAAAGAAAATAAAAACTAGCATTTAAAAAAATGCTACACTAACTTATTAAATACACATAATATTTGCATGTCTCCTATATACACACATAGAAGAATAGTGAGAAATAAAAGACAAAATCTAGTGTTGATAAAAGGTTTATGTTTTTTCTGTTTCTTAAAATTTTTCATATTTTTTCTTAAATTTTTATATCAGGTATAAACAAAAACTGTTTTCTTGTAAAAAAAAAAAAAAAAAAGTTTTGTAATTTTTTTTTAAATTGAGTAAGATTTTAAATGATAAAGGATAGATTAACCAATAACTTTTATACATTAAGTAACAGTATTTTTGGAGAGAAGTTTCTAGCCAATAGTCTATCACAAATAAGAAATGTCAGTACTTGAGATCGGCTTCACTGATCTGTTATTCCTCTTTAAATTTTTTTTTCCAGATTGCAAAAGACACAAAAATTTCTGCCCACTAATTAACAAAGCCCTACTTCTCATCTTAACTACTACAATCTTAATGACAGCTAAATCTCAAGTGTATATACACAAAGATGGCAACATTAGTCTGAATTAAATTTATAATTATAATAACAATTCATCACACCATTATTATTATTGATCTATGAAGGTAGTCTCTCAAATGTATAGACCTACTTTTCTTGCAACTCCTGTAATTAGTCTGGAGAACTTTCTGGTTTCAATTTTTGAAACAATAACAGCAATTAAGGAATATATTTGTACTGCATTCCTGGCTGCAGGCAAATCACATTTTAGAATTTCAAAATTGTTTTTCAACAAAAAAAACTAGGAAAGGCAGCTATTTTCTGTGCATATATCCAGATATGTGTTGTGTAAACACAGAAAAAGAATACATATTGTCACTCTAAAAGCATAGTTGTATATAAAGAAACATGTCTGTCTGTAGATACAAGTCCATAATAACAGATACAAAAAATACATACCACCAACACACATTAATTATAAACAATGTATACAATACATGCAGACATTATATACCCATGTTGGTGCATTCTCTATATATAAAAATATAACTTTTCTTATCCATAAAATTTTCATAAAAAGGAACATGTACACATACTAAAGGCTGTTTCATACAAGATATGTGTACAGATGTATGTATTGACAAGATTGCTTTACATAAACAACTATGTTTAGTTGGTTGTTTTTTTTTTTATGGCTTATACAACCCCTCATGGGTCATTTAGAGATGAAACATTCTTATATTTCATAAAATTTGAATTGTTTTGATTTCCTCAATTATATGGTATCAACTATATTTTTTACTAATTTTTTTTATGCAATCTTACAGTTTCAGCTATTGGGTGGGGGAAGTATATGGTATCAACTACAACCAAGTCTGGAGAGGTCATTTTTGCATTTGGTAAAATATGTTTGCTTAATTGCAGACAGAGAATTTACAAAAGGGAGAAGTAAAATGAAATTATTCAAAATACAGAAAGGAAAACTAAAGGACAAAGCAAAAAGAATGATTAAAGAAGTAAAAATAATGAGAATGAGAGAGAATGGAGTAGAGACATAAATAAATCGAGAAACGAACAGATACTGACAGAAACCTACACTGTAAAATATGACACAAACAGATGGGAAATATTATCAAGTGATAATAAGAATTACTGTGAGTGACAGAAAAGAAAATAGATTAGTGTCATTACAGAGACAGACAAAACTATTACAACTGGATGAATTATTGTTAGTAATGAATTATAAGCAAATGCAAACACAGACAAACAAAAGGGTTAGCTTGAGAAAATAAACTAAAATAACAACAATCAAGACAATCATAAAATGTCAAAAATCAAATTTAATGCTGATTTTTATTTGTTTCAGGTATCACTATAGCAACCACTGAGAACTGAGAGGGCATGCATTCTTAAGAGCAGAAAAATACTTCTAGTATCCAACTAGATTTTCTGATTTAAGTATTTGGTTCAACACTGTAAAATTAGTAAAAAATATTATTTATTGATTCGAGCATTAACTGACCTGTCCTTTGCTATTTACCTTGAGCGCCTTGATAAAATCCAAGAAAGAATCAGCAGTATTATCAGTCCTGATCTGGCAGCTCAGTTTCAGTGACTTTCCCACTGCTGTAAGCTTGACTCTATGCCTTTTCTATAAATACTTTCATGCTAGTTGTTCAGATGAGCTCTTATCTAAAGTACTAGATTTTTTTAAAATTTAAGCACAATACTAGACTGGCATCGACATCTCATCAATCTATAGTTGTGCTGGCTAGATATAGCCATAAATTCTACGCTAACAGTCACAAACCTCTCTTGGGAAACTCACTTCCAACTCCTTGCTTTCCAGCCAAATTTAATTTGCAAAAATTTAAATGCAAAGCCAATCACTATCCTACTGGCATCCTGATACTATTTTCTCTTCCTCATTCATTATTAATGTTTCTGTTTCTAATTCTTTCACACCCAGCAATCCCTTGTGCTTTAACTACCTTGCATGGGGTAAAACAGATTAAAAATAATATCTATCCCATTATATCCTCATTATTGATAAAATAAGTGCAGGTTTAGTAAGGAAATTCTCATGAAAAACATTTCGAGCTAAATGATAAGTATCTTTCATTTTAGAGTTCAAGTTACTTTTACAATAACAGAAACTGACCTTTACCTCAAGACAGACAACTCAGAGATGGAAGGAAAACAGAGTTACAAATATTGAAAAGTGAGAGGCAAAGAAGGTAACATAATAATAGATACAAGCAAAGAGGGAGAGATAAACTGAAAAGTTGAAAGTACAAATGGTTTTTACAGAAGACAGTATTTGGCAGAGGTAATGAATGAAAAAAAAATAAATGATTTACTAACAAGTAAAAAAAAATAATAATATAAAAAAAAGAGATGTTAAATAAGCAAATGCTTTTTTATCTGGTGCAGTTTACTTTACAAATTGGGGAAAAAAAAAGAAATCTTTCCACAGAACATGTTTTCAAGTTTTAATATTAATTATAATCTAATTTAAAATTTTTCAATTCGGTCATAAAATATAAATTTTTATAACGCACAAAGAGGAAAATAAAAAAGATTAAAAAAATACTGATACAAATGAATGAAAAGTCAGAGATGTGGTTACAGTCTTTTGGATAATATTTAAAACTAGAAAATAATTTGCAAATAAAAAATTAAAAAGAGGACGATGATGATAAACAATTTTCTATCAACAGAAAAAAAAAAGCATTTCCAGAAAGTTGAAACCCAGAAAAGAAACAATTCAGTACGAATCAATATAAAGATACATTAATATTTTGAAGGAATTTTTCTCATTTCATGGAAGGAATTGACCTAGCAAATATTACCCACAATTCCTTACATAATTTATTCTTTTCCATTACCCATATCAAACATTTAATGCTAATGTATAGTATATTTTATCACTTTTATGGCAATGTATATCTAAAAAAAAAATAAATAAATAAAAAAATCATCATTTCAGGGAAATTTTTTCTTCAATCACACAGCAATTTATCCTTGACATTTTATATACATATATGAGAAAGAAGAGTGAATAGAAAAGTGGAATTAGGAAAAAAGATAAGACAGAAATAAAAGAAATATGTTTGCAAATAACTAAAACATCAACAAGAGCATGGAATAATGTTTTAATATATGGCATACATCAGTCTGAACAAACAACAAACAGGAAAAAAAAAACAATTATCAGTTATGTGTAGAATTTTCTAAAATATGTTTCTTTTAAAAAATGCTCTTCAGTCTGTTGTTAACGGGGGGCAATGGTTGGCTTGTTAACTTTAACGCCTACAAAACTAAACTGTTCTCCATTAATCATCTGAGAGACCCCTCACTAACTGCATGACCTCCAGAAAAGTGACTCATTATGCCTTCTCAGACTATCAGTGTCAAGTGACATAAGGTGGAAAGTCTATATTGAATCCATTGCTGGGTCAGCTTAGAAAGTTGGTTCACTGTGCCATGCAAGACTATTTTTCTCTCCAAAATCTATCTTACATATCTATAAGTTTACCATTTGTCTATATTTAAAATATTTCTGTCACATTTGGTCCAGTGCTCTTGCTATTTAACTAGACCTCCTTGATAAAATCCAAAGAAGAATAAGCAATATTATTGACCCTGATATGGTATCTCAGTTTTAATCTCTTTCTCACTGTTATATGTTTGCTTCTCTGTATTTTTTCTATAAATACTTTCATGTTAATTATTCAGATGAGCTCTTCAGTATGGTGCCTAGACTAATTTAAGCACAGCTCTACACTTATACAATAGTATATAAATACTCATAGTCAAATATTTATATATACCTACAGGAGTGTGCATGTATATATATATATATATGGGAAAACTATAGGAGTGTATTATATATATAGTCCAGTCTGTAAATGGTAAGGATAATCCAACAAGATTAACTTAATATAAAATATTAAGTGTTATATTTATATAGAGAGCTCAATGGATGTTATCCAGAGCAACATATTTTATATATATATATATATATATAAAGGAAAACTCAACATGTCATTGAGTTTTCCTTTATAAATATCATGTTGCTCTGGATAACATCCATTGAGCTCTCTATATAAATATAACACTTAATATTTTATATTAAGTTAATCTTGTTGGATTATCCTTACCGTTTATGGACAGGACATCTTTTTTTTCTTTTCTTTTTTTTTTATCCATTTCACCCTGAGCAAGGCAGAAATGCCACTGATGTGTGGGGGGCTACATAACTGTATAAAAGCTGAGAATGCAGGTGCAATGACAGATACATAGGTGGAGAGAAAGGGAAGGATATACAGGAGTGAGGAGAGAGCTAGAGTTCAGTGGTTAATAGATGAGTATTGACATTGCATTTAAATTTCTGGAGGTTGTAGCCATCGGGAAAGCAAGAATATGGGAGCGAGTTCCACAGGCGAAAAGTGCGAGAGCAGAAGCTGCAGGAGTAGAATTGTCGTCTGCATTTGGATAACCTGACTGTGAATGGGTGGGATCCAGTTGCCAGTCTGTTTGCACAAGTAAACACCTGTTGAGGAGGCACCAGTGACTTAAGTTCATCTAAGCAGAAGCCATGAAAGTATTTATAGAACAGACAAAGGGAGGCCACATTTCGATGGTGGGGAAGTGGCTGCAGTCAAGCCGCCAGATCAGTACCTATCACATTACAGACTCTCCTTTGGAGCCTGTCGAGAACACTGAGGAGAACTGCAGGGGCGCCAGACCATAAATGGCAGCAGTACTCCATGCACGAACGGATGGTTGACTTGTATATATACAGGATGGATTCAGGCGGAAAAAACATCCTGGATCGACAGTGACCCAACCTTCTTAGCAGTAGATTTAGCTATGGATTCAATGTAGTGGTTCCATTTGAGGTCTGAGGAGAGGGTAAGGCCGAGGGTAATACCTATATATAGGGAAACAATATATACATTTTATTTATTAAGAACAATTTTAAAGAAAAGAAACTATGAAAAAGTGTAAAAACTTTTTCATTTGAGGCGTTTTGTGTTTTAGGGCATCATCATGGTGGTGTTTATATTGATGCCACTACACATACACACAAAGAATAGGAGATGCTGACAATTGAAATTTTCTTTGGTGGGGGATATAGCCTAGCCAATTTCATTTAGTTTTGTTCTTGTGTGTGTTTTACAATTTACTAAGATGGAATTGTATAGAAAGTGCTTTAATTGCATCCAAAGTAAATGCACATCTAGGCTTTTACAACATTTCACCTTTCTTGGCTGATCTATTACCATAATATACAATATCTAACAACAAAAGTGATGGAAACATGAAACAAAAAGAAAAAGCAATGCATGCGTTCTTGCATCACTTTAATCTGATGAAGTCCTAAAGGAAAAAATAAGAAACCCAAAACTTTTTCAATTTTGTCAAGGCTTTTTTCCTAAAATTGTTCTGGATCTATAAAAATGTATATGTAGTTTTCCCAAACATAACATTACATTTTATTAAACTTCATTAATTATTATCAGCCAATGTGGGCACTCATCTGAAAACAGACCTTACATTCTCATGTGTGATATCCGCTTTCTCTCAAGTCAAGGTTTATATATTTATCATATGTTTTTTCTCTTTACACTTCCCAGATGCATTTAAGCCAGTATTTAGAGCTATCCTCAGTAGCCAGGAGGACATCAGTCAGAACAATGCTTCACTTGGCTAAATGATACTGAGTGCAAAGTCTATTCTCACATGATCTGGGAGTGAGTCATACTATAATGTAACATCATCTCAAACTCATTCAGACAGAGTTTCACATGACTATCAAAGAATTATCCAGAATATTATAATCATCTTCTATGTCCCAGGTCTCTTCAGGAGATTGTTGATCATGGCACTCCACAACTTCCTGTCCTTTGTATATATTAATTTTTTTTTTCTTTTCACTATCTCGCCCAACACCCTGCTATGCCATCTATTCACTAAAGCTCACTAGTTAGGTTAGAGATGGTTTTCCTCCTGAGCCTCTTGCCTTCAGTCTATCCTGTGAGTATCAAATTTTCCAAGCTTTCTTTCCTCATTATGTGCCCTAGAACTTTCTGATGTTAAGTATAAGAGTTCTCTTTGTTTTCATTGTTATTAGAACTTTGTCCTTTCTCACATATACGGTCCATAGTGTTCTCAGTATTCTTCTGTAGAACCACATTTTTGTTGCTTGAAGTAAATTGTCAGTTAACTCTAAAAATACTGACAATATCTCATGCAGATTAAGAAACTTTCATATTCTACAATTTTTAAGATAATAACAATAACTCAAAATCCAGGATACCAAAATTAGTTAATATTTCAGCTATCAAACTTACGGGGTTCAAATTCCAGTTGAATTCCTTGCATTCACTTATGCGCAAATACCCTTGGAAAAGGTATTGATCCATCTATTCCTTCCAGTTATGAGTTAAATAACAGGACAGATTGGGTTCTATAACCTTGGTCGGCAACCACTCTACCGCAGAAAGCAATGGCATCCTACTGCGGGATAATCTTCTGCCCAGTCAGTCATGTCTCTTTTGAGACATGATCACCCAAGCGTGTATTACATATGGCACTTAACTGACTGATCAAACTTGCACATATGCTGCTACACAGCATTCGTTATTTGTTCACATTCTAGTAACACTACAACTGATGAGTTAATAATGTATCACATGGAAGTTGATATGTAGACAGTCAGTTAAGTGTCATACATGATACATGCTTGGGTGATCGTATCTCAAATGAGACATGACTGACTGGGAAGAAGATTTTTCCACATTAGGTAGCCATTACTTTCTACAGTAGACTGGTTACCAACCAAGGCTATAGAACCCAATCTGTCCTGCTATTTAACCCATAACTGTAGGAAGAAGAGACAGAATAATATCTTTCCCCAAGGATATTTGCGCATCAGTGAATGCAACAAATTCAACTGGAACTCAGCTCTGATTTCTCATTCTGAGCCAATATTCACTGAAACCACAACGCACAAATATAGACACCATCACTCATACCTTTTGTTCTTCTCATACACAGATTCATTTATTAAAATTAGAAATAATACATAGATGCTAGTGCACAAAGACAAATTGGAAAAGCTTTTTAATGGCAGCACATTTCATTATTGAGTGTTAGCTTGGCCATCTTCAGATAAGAATCTAACATACAAGGGTGAAACCTGTTATCGTTACAAAGCTTTTCTACTTTGTCTCATTTCTCTACTCTTGTTTAGATTCTATATCCTACAAACATAAATAGATTTTAGCACACAAGATTATTATCATTAACATGAGTTTTAAGTTACTTTCAAAAAACTTCAAGACAAGTTTCTGGTTAATATTAATGAAGGTTGAATTATTTTCCCCAAAGACTGTTCAAACACTGTAAATAACAAGTTTGTCAACAGACAAATTTTACTTAAATCTCATCTTTCTCTACAGTGAATATAATGTTCAAATTTAAACATAAATTATCATTTTATAGAAAAATTTCTGGTTTGGTTTGGTTTATTTATGGGTTATTAAATACTGACAATATTGTTAGTATAGGTTCATATGAATATATTATCTATTCTCTGTAAGAAATCAGTTTGAACATCAGGTTTCATTGACCTATTTTTGTCAAGAGGGTTTTTGTAAGGAGTAAAATAATGTTGATGGTATTTTTTTTTTTTCCAAAATGTATTGCTAGTAATTTTTCTTTTAATATATTGTTGGCATTTTTACTATAAAATCTATTTTCATAGTGTATTGACACAAGTTTAGAGATTAAGTATTTGCCCATAACTGTGCCCCAAACAGGTTCTACCATCGTATGTCAAAGTGGATCTAGGAACAACACCAAATCAGTGTATGTTCAACATTTTAAATTAATCTCTTATCAAAAGCTTTCTTAAATTCCGACCTAGTCTTAAACAATCACAGTGTTCTGAACATTTGCCTTTTTAATTCTTCTACAACTTTGTGAAACATTTACATCAAATGTTGCCAAGAATGTTGCTTTTCTTTGAACAAGTCAAAGAGTATATTTTCAACAAACTTCTTTGTGATAGTTCCAACATTCTCACCAGGCTTGAGTTCAGATTAATTTCCTGACGCTCTGATAAATTCATCTTTTTTTTTTTAAAGAAAAAAAAATTCATTTCATTGCCAATGAGTCAGCCATCAAAGTGCACAAAAAGGCAAATATTTATGCTTGTGCACAACTGTTGAAAATGTTGGGAAAATTCAAGAAGGCTATATGCACAAATGCTAATACTTTTAGGTTCCATCAAGAATAGTGTACACAATCATTTTGGAGCTAAACAAAAGAAATTAGCTTTATTAAGAAGCAACATTTTTATATTTGCATGTGTCTACAAGAAAGAAAAATGTTGAAAATATATTTAATCAAAACTCTACAGAATTACTGTATCATCTGTCGATGAGCCAAAACTTAGAGATCCAAGTAAATTATAGATTCATCTTTAAAAAGACTAAACGTAATGCTGCATGTGAGACTCCAATCTATCATACAAATATTTGGAGGCCAATCATCAGTCATGTTCCTGTCTTTTTGAATCCTGCTTTTTTTACTGTTCTTTTGACGCAATAATTTCTCAGGTTCTTTCTCCCTCAGTAATCCCTTCCATTTTCATGACTATCACTGTGCTTGAGATGAAATGATTAAAAGGGAAAACAAGTCATTGATGCTTGTTCTTTTATTATATGCTGTGTCTCTTAAAGATGTTGGCAATCATGTCTCTCCACAATTTCTTGTCATTTGTAGTGCTTAATAAATTGTCTTTTTGCTATCTCTCCTAAATCCTGTCCATTTACTCAAGCTCACTAGGTAAGTTATGTCTTGTTTTCTTCTGTTCCTCTAGCTTTTAACTTGTCCAATGAGTATCAAATTTCCAAGCACATATATAATCTATATTCTCTACAAAAGATTTGCACTGTTATTACAGTCACGGTCCCATAAGCTGACATGGCCATGGGGATGCTGCTGCACTGATAGATATGTCAGCTGACTTCATTTCGGGAAGCCATGATACTGAGTGAATTTTCACAAACTACCTCTTTGATGATGTCTGCTTACTTTGTTCATTATCTGCCTTTTTTTTTCCTACCCTGTTCTCTGAAGGATGGTCTTGAAAACTGTTAGATCTTGTCACATGACCATACCATCTCATTTTCCTCTTTTCCCAGTGGTCTGATGGTCATCATACTATCCAATATGCTGCTTGATACTGTTCCTGATGTCATTTGTTGTGTAATCGTTGTAAGAGATGCCAAAAGTTTTCTGAAGCAGCCAACCCATTGTTTGGATATGTTTTTAAAGATCTACTGCAAGAGTTCAAGATTTCTTGTATACAAGAGTATGAATAGAACCAGTGCATTACTAGTATTTTTATTACACAAGTAATATTAGGGAGTGGTTTGTCCAAGTGCTTACTTTATCATCTAACATCATGACAGTGATTTCTTGGAATAAAAAAGTAGGCAAGGTTTACAAGGAAAAAAAAAAATTTACAAGGAAAAAAATCCTGCCATAAAAGAAAACAGCAAGGTAAGACAAAAGTTTACAAGAGAACACCTAGCAAAAGACCAGGAGTTTTTAAACAATGTGCGTTGGACAGATGAATGTACAATTATTTAGGCATAGTAACAAAAGACAATGCATGACATACTTGATGGGTTTGAGTAAAGAGATGGCAGAGAAAGGGTTTGGAGGAGTAACAAGAGAAAAGGTTTTTAGAGCAACAAGAAAAAGGAAGAATGTGGAAAGCCATAATTGCCTACATCCTGAAGAGACACGGTATATAAAAAAACAGAAGATATATTAGGCACAAAGACAGCATTTGAACAAAAAATCTGCATACCAACTGCAATGCATAGGTGTTAAAATATCATGACTTGGGGCTATTTTGTTGAAGCAGACCAAAGCCAGCTTACAACCATAAAATCCATAAATGCTTTCTTGTGCCAGAGAGTGCTTGATGAATATTTGATAGCATCTGTCAAAATGCCAAAGCAGATGTATATCGTGTAACATGGTAATGAACCAAAATTTTCCATATAATCCACCAATGAATAGCTTAAATACAAGAAGTTGAGAGTTCTGGAATGGTCAAGTCAAAACCCACATCTTAATCCTATAGCTTTGTATCTGCTTAAAGAAATAAAAATCTGTCAGATTAATAAAAATCCATTCTGAAATTCTTCCTTTACATTTTGATATGGAACAATGTACAGATATAGAAACCTTTGAGAGATCTATGACAGGAAAACTTTTGCTTGAAAGGATGACATTGGCTTCACCTGACCCTCTTTTTATTCATGGCCAAGAGGTAGCTCCCTTTTCTCTGAACAACATAGTTTCAATTTCTGCCAAAGAGTGCAAATTGTTCTGTAATAGGTTTTCACAAACATTCAGGCTAGTAAGTGAAAATAAATTAATTTACAGTTTAATAAATAAACTGAATATCTACTCAAATCAGAAAAATATACATTGGCAAGTGGCATACTGTACTGCTTGGCATTCACACCAGAAGCTTAAATGCCAACATTTTAGAGTGTTTGTTATCAACCCTGAGGACAGTGCAAAGGGTTCAGAAAGAGTTGGATGTGTCTAATAGTGATTATGAAGGTAAAACAGCTCAGAAAACTCAATGAGATCATTCTGATCAGAAAAGAATTATCAAATTTGTTGCTGAGGGCCTCAGACTCAACACAAAGGCCTATATCAAGTGACTTGAGGGGGTAGTGCTGACCCGAATCAAGATGGTAGCTGCTGGAAGATCCTATCTCTGGCAAGAATACTCTGCAGCATACCATACAAGCAAGAAAACCTAGTCATAACTATCAATGAATTTCTGCAAACCACATCACTCCTTACATCTCCCCAGACTGCAATCCCCTTGATTATTATGTGTGGGGCACAGTTGAGAGAGAGAGAGAAATACCAACTCTTTGTAACACCAAAGATGAACTGAAAGCAAGTATTTTTACAGCATTCACCAACTTAAACAAGAAGACTGTCCAAAAGTGTTACAGGAGATTCCAAAGTTAGCTGGAGGCTGTGGTTGAAGCCAATGGTGATTTTATTGAATTTACTCTTTAGTAGTTTAAGATATTTTTGTTTCATCTTGGTAGATATATCTGCCAAAATGAGATGTCAATGTTATTTTTATTTTTGTGTAATTTAGATGGCAATTTATTCATTGCATTGCTTTTTACCCTATATATGTGCATACACACACATCTCTCTCTCTCTCTCTATATATATATATATATATATATATATATATAGATGAGATAATGATAAATATTTTTATATATCAAGAAGAGTATTGGGGAAATTGTATGACAGGAAAAAGTTTAGTTGTGGTGAATTTTGTCCTTCAAGACTTCAGACTAAATTTGTTATGTTGGTACAACTATACAGGCATGCAACAGAGGCGTGCTAGGAATTTTAAAATTGGTAGTTACAATTGTAGAAAGCAAAATGTATCTCAATAGAAAACAAATAGAATCTCTTTGCATTACATTCACAAAAAACAAAACTTGAGACATCCCAAAACTTTCTAAACATTTTATAATCTCTAAACAAAAAGTCATTTTATGTGTTTCCATTTCTGTTCACACATTTTTGTTTTCCCATTTTATTCACAGCTCCAAATTTCTAATATTTAGTTTTATATGTTGCTAAATGATGGCAGATACAAGAATATCTCTTGCTCTGATTCATTCTAATTCTGCAGCCCATTGCTTGCAAACTCAGAAATGCTTATTCCTTATTTATATCTTCACTTTCTTTCTGCCTTATGCAGTTAGCAAATTTTAACCTAGCATTTGGTTTGGTTTTTCTCAGTAGCAGCAATTTACTTAAATGTGAACTCATAATTGTTCTTTCAATTAACTCTATATCACTGCTTACTTTCAAAGTTTTGCCTTATGCCAATTCAGCCTCTTTGTATTGTTGAAACTTACTTCTTAATTGTTGAATTCATTCTTAAAACTGTGCATTTGCTTCTGTTTGGCCAATAAAGCTGTCAACGCTATAAAATGCCTAAAGTTGGGAAATACTATATTGAACTACATATTCTGTGTTTGAAAGGTCAGTGTCATGAACATGTGAGAACTTTATTATAGAGTATTTTAATTAAATTTATCAATCTTAAACTGTCAAAAAGGCTTGTCTTCTGATTGATCACATGTCTGAAAATTGTCTAGGTCCTCATTGGTCAATCCTGTGATATTGTTGCTCTGAATCTGTTTCCACTGCACACCTTTATTCCAAGTCCAATTCAGTGATTGGTATTTCTTTATCAGAAGCTCATTTCAATTTTACCCAGTTCAAGCTGAAACATTCATTCAGGTCCATACAGCACCTGGCTTTCCTTCAGATATGTGCTGCAGCTGGTATTCCTGCAAATATGCCCTCTACTTTGATTGACAAATTAGAGTTCTTTAGAACGGCTCAAACTATACACACACACTTTTTTTTGGATCGCATCAATATAAAACAAGCCTAACTCAAATACAGAGTCACAAAAGGGAATAAACAAGATTGACTAATCCTGCTACCATCATCATAGTGATGACTACAATGACTAATAGTAGTAGAAAAGAGATTGAATCTATTGCCAATTACTTTAACAAGCTTAATTGGTGTCATTTTTAATTCAACTAAATCATGAAGTACAGTTTTCCCTTTGCTATCAGTACTACTGATATTAGCTCACTATTGAAAAATATGTAAAATATAAAAACGTTTACAATTGACTGCATGCAATAGTAAAAATTATTTTCTGCATTTAAATCACAGGGATCTGTCATTAAGGTTCACATGATTTATTTAGAAAATGAATCTCTTCACAGTAGCCCATTTTGAGATCATATCAGTGTCAAAATATAAAATCAATTACACCCTGTAAGTATGAGGCATTCTTTTCTGAGGAGCGTACATTAAAAATTTGAATGATTTTCTATAATATATATCAGACATTTCATTTAGAAAAATTGAAAGAATGAAAAGACACATTAACTATTCCACTTTGTTGGGGATAGATTAAAAAAAATATTAAGTAATTTCAGCAATATACTCATTTCAGTAAGAGAAATCTTCAGACTTATCAAAAGCCTCAACCCCCAAAAAGTTACTGAATATCAACCCAGAATTATCCATGATTCTAGCAATGTTATTTAACTGCTGCTTGAAGGATAAATCTTCCCAAGCATGTGGAAGATGGCAAGCATATGCCCAATCTTCAAGAACATGGGCAACCAATCCTCCCCCTCCCAGTACAGACCCATTAGTCTCCTCAATATTATCACTAAGCCTTTTAGACTGTTATCAACAAGGTCATTGAGCACCTGAATAAGAACAATTTCTTAATCAATTTTCTTGATCCACTGATGATGTCCTAACTAACATTATACACAGAATCAGTGAGGCCCTTGATGACACACCTAATGCAAGGACCATAGCATTAGATACCTCAAAGGCCTTTGATAGAATGTAACACAAGGTTGCTACACAAGCCCTTCAGCTATGGGATTACTGGAAGGGTTTCCTCTATTATAAAATCCTTCCTAACAGATAAATCCCTGAAGGTAGTTAATGACCAATATTCTGAGGCCTTAGAAGTCAACACAGGTGACTCCCAGGAGTTACTTCTTGGACCAACCCTCTTTTTGATTTGCATAAATGATCTACTTAAGGATTTACTTTGATCATTTGTTAATGTCTATGCTGACGATCTGACAACATATGGGCAAACCTTTGAAAGTTTTGATGATCAGAGATTGGCAGCTGACTTCTCTTCCAATCTAACACTAAATTCCAAGTGGAGTAAAAATTTGTTGGTTGCATTCAATGCCTCTAAAACCAAACATCACCAATCAGGCCCCCAAGCTATCACCATACACAATGAATGGATGTCCTCTCAAGGAGGCCCCTATATTGGGCCTCAGACTCACACCTAACCTCAAGTGGAATTCCTATATATGATCTATCACAAAAGATGCAGGTAAAATGATTGGCTCCCTGTACTGTACCACTAAGTACCTGGTTCCTTGTGCTATCCTCTACCTTTATAAGAGCCAGATCAGGACCAAAATGGCATACTGTTGCCATATTTGGGCAAGAGCTGCCCAGACCTCACTTTCCAGTTTTGATAGAGTTCTAAGGTATTTCCAGGTTCTTGTTGGAGGAGAATTATTTTCCGCACTCCAATCTCTCTCTCCCTCTCACAGGTGGGATGTAATGAGTCTTTCACTTCTCTATCACTACTATCATGGAAAGCACTAGGACAAACTGCATCACTTTGTTCCACCAGGTCTGATCTTTACAGCTAGGAGCCACCATGTCACTTACATAGTAGTAAACCAACCACACTCCCTCCATATTTCAGCAGTGAAAAATTCTACTCAAACAACATCTTCCCATAAAGCCCTACCCTATGGAACAAACTCCCAAGAGGATGTTTCCCCAATCACTACAATATTGGTCAACTCTAAAGTCAATAATTATCTTCCCCACCTATCCATATAAACTACCTCTTAATGTAACCCTCTACTTTGAGTGGCCCCCAGGCTTTCAACAAGGTGAACCATACTGTAAAAATCAAACTAATACTTTCAGCAGTAGAATCCATGCAGATGATAGTACAACAAGCTAACACAAGTGACAAGAGGGGGATTCAATGTAACATTGTCTTACATATCAAAATCAATTTTGCATGTCTGCTCAATATTTACCAGAATTATATAATCATTTATTTCAACACTGTTTTCAGAACAATTACATTAAACTGCTATATTTTTTTAAAATAGCAAAAGAAACCCTCCAAAGCATTAAGAAACAGGAAAATTTCATCAGAAACAAAGAAAAGAGTAGTGAAACATTATGTAATATATGGCGGTGAATGAATGATCTCACAGATGAAGAGGAAACTTGAAGAAAAAGAAATGTGGTTCCACGGAAGGATACTAAAAATATCATGGACTGTACGGAAAAGTTTTAAAGTAAAATGGAAATGGAAAGGACACTTCAAATGAGAAAGAGATAGTAAACATTTCTAGGGAACATAATGAGGAAAGAAGGATCAGAAAATTTGTATTTTCAGTTTCCCAATAACCTGACCATAATAGGTTGCAAGTAAATAGACTCTTATCAAACACACATGAGAAATGATCCTATGAACTTATTCTATAACTTGTTGTGTAAGGAATAATAAGATATCATTCCCAAGGATTCTGGATTGATTCAACTACTTGATGTGTAGGGAATAAAAAAAAAGATATTATTTGCAAAGATCATGGATTTATTCAACTATTTGATGTGTTGAGAATAAAAGAATATTATATCTGGAGAAATCATCCAAATTTCATTTTAGATGTAAAAGGTTTGACATTGCTTAACTTCAGTGATTGCATGAGAACCAGTGCTTCACTGTGATGTGGTAATAAGTCTAATGCCAAGGTGTAATGTAAAGACTTAAAGAAGAAGAAGAAGCCAACTTATGATATTACAAAAGTGTAAGGTTTGCTACTGGACAAGTTACTTGTGCTCTTTGTTGGAAAATAGAAACTGTATGCACATTTGAAAACTAAGGTTTTGATAGAAATTTATTTTCATATTCGTAAATATTTTTAAATTACTCATGACCAAAAAAAAAAAAACTTAAGTAGGTCCACGAACTGGAATCTTAATTTTATCTCTTCAGAATTAAAGAATAGGATTGGATGTGGATTTTTATAATACAGGATATTTACCTTTTTATTTCTAGATTTTCAGAAATGAGTGATGGTCACAGTCTGGAGCAGTGAAGACAAGAAGGAATAACTTACATGTATTGATTAATACTGAAATGCTCATGTCAATTCAAAAGCTGCCCAGATTTACTGGGTAAGGCAGCTTAAATTTCAAAAACCTGAATTAAATGTAATCAGAAAAAATCCTTCAATTTCTTTACTTTATCACAATGACATGAAGCAGACAATCTGAATGAAAGAAAAAATGCTTCATGAAAGCTTGAAGTGAACACATGACAATGAAAAAATAATTTTTTTATTATTCAAAAAGAGTAACTTGATCGTCTCAGAGAGGAAAGACATTTTAGTTTCAAATCAATTATGAACATAGAGAATTAGAATGATACATTGTACACAGAGGATTAAAAAGAATACAAACAAAAAAATCATTTATTCTACATCTGTTTCTCTTTCACCCTCTCTATATTTTTCAATTTTGATTATTACTTCTTTATCTCTTTTTTGCTCCATTTTTTTTCTCTCCTTCATTTTCCTCCCCCATTCTTGCCCATTTTTTCTCTCTAATTCCAACCCACAATCTTAAGTAATGACTATGTTTACCTCATTTCCCAACAAACACCTATTGCATTATCACTTGCCAGAATTTTTTCTCTCCTACATAGCTTTCCACCCATTTTTTCCATTGTCAACACTTTTCTGCTTTTGATATTTCTTTCATTCATTACTCTTTTCTGAACATCACTTTAGTTATTTCTTCTCTTCATTCTATGACAAATATTTATTTCATTTTCACTGCTTATGTCAGTTTACATTCAATAATTTCCCAACTTACACAATTAAAACCAAATTATAATATTGTCCTCTTTGATTTACACTCCCTAAATATAGATTTAGCCTTTGAGCATTTCTTTAAAATACATTATAATATTACCGCCTCAAAGAACAAGCGTGCATCTATCTTGATATGAAGAAAACATAAATCCCAGAAAATGACATCATGCCAGTTAAATTAAAAATAAATTTGAATAATGTATTAGTCTGTAAATCTAAAAATACAAAGAGCCATGGAATAAAGTTATTTGTATTAAAAAACCATTTGGACAGATGACAAAGTGAATAGGATGCTAGCCTTCTGACCATGAGACCCTGGTTCAAATTTCACCATGTTTAATTTATCAAGGAAGGGATTTCTTGATACTACTACTGGGGAAAGAGTTTCAGTGTGGCACTGCTGGAAGGTGCCAGAAAACCATAGAAGTTGCTTAACTTCACTGATCATACCAGAACTAGTGTTTCAACATGATCATAATAATCCTTAGATGATAGTTTTAATGTGGATACAAATTACATAGTAAATATTTAAAAACCCATATTTTACTAACAAGATATAACTCCATGACAACAAAAAAAGGTAAGTTTATATTCACTGTCTATTACTTATAGAAAGTTTGTCCTCTGACCATTAACCCTTGTGTATTCTTATCCTGACACTTAAATCTGCTTTCAAATCCGACAGAGCAGACAAATCGGATTTGTGAGTACAAGAGATCAGAAAATGAGGCAGTTTTGCAAGATTATTCCCTAGCAACAAAGCCATAAAGGTAGGTGAATCTGCCTTTGGCAAGTTAAGCATTAAAAAGAGTCAATATTTTGACAAAGTGATTCACCGAGATTCCTGGCAAATCTATATCCAATATTGTCTAGCAGAGTTTAAGAATTTCAAATGCAATCCGTTAAGTGTTAAGGAAACAGTTTCATTTTGACTTTTACAGGATGATATTTATAGCAGTTAAACTATTCCATTTTTTTTTTTTTGCACAACTAGAAAGATATAAATTGCAGATTTTGATGGCTATAATATCAAGATTAAAGCTATAATTCTAATGACACCTGAACTGTTTTCTCTTTTTAGCTTTGGATTACACAAACAATATCCACATGTAAGTCAGCTTAACTCCCAAAGCATAGATGAACAAAGAATTGCAAATATCATTATTTCCAGTTTTTTTTATTATCTAAAAAGGCTCTATTTATAAAATCAAATCTAAACTTTTTCTAAACTTCCAACTTACAAGAAAGAGTTAGCACAATATATCAAACTATCAATATGGGAGAATAAAATAAGGCTAAGTTAGTACATTATTATCTTCTTGGATCATGTCTAAAAAAAATGTTGTCTACAGTTTATATTACATATACTATACTTATCTCTCCAAAATTGTATTCAGAACTTTAGGCAAACAAATCTTTCAGAAAATATTACAGCTGTAAAAACAAATAAAATATTTTAAAAATAAAATAGAAGAAACTAAATTATTCAAAGTTATTTTTTACTATTTTTACATATATCTCTTTAAAATGTTAATGCAGTCTTCCTTGTTTAACAACAAATACCCCACCTCAAGGACAAACATTGTTAGAAATGTTATAATAAACAGAAACTTTTAACATCTCATCACTTTCAAGTAACCTCTGCTTTCATGTAAATGGGCATCACTTAAGGGACATAAGTTGAAATAATTGAAATTATTTAGTTTTATTTATTAAATATGTGCAAAAGTTACCAGCATCCTCTTCATAGAGATAAGAGACTGAATCACAATAGAAAAAAAAGGTATTTACCTTAAATAAATCAAAAAGAAAAACACTGAAAACTTTGCACATGCTTAATATATATCTTGTAAAGTCTACAAAGATGAAACCCTATGTTTCACTTTGAACATGAAGGATTTAGGCAGAAAAATATATTGCTAAAAATATCATGGTCAGATTGTTTACAAACCCTACAATTATATGCCATTTATTTGATTTTTTTTTATTTTTTGGAGGCATGGTGGAGTAATGAATAGTGGCTCTGATTTAGGAATTGGAGAGCCAGGTTCAAATTTCATTTGATTTTGTTACATTCACTTACATGCAAATACCCTTGAGAAAAAGTATGAATTCTTCTCTTCTCCCCTCAATTATGGGTAAATAGCAGAACAGACAGGGTCCTATAGCCTTAGATGGTAACTGTTCTAGAAAAACAACCCTGAATTCTAAGCTGGTCTAGTGAGAAAGGTAAATGAAACCCTAACAAAAAAAGAACTGTTAAAGCATAGATTAACTTCTCAATTATGGGTTTAAATAGCCTCAGCAATCTGCAAATGACCAAGCCAGTGATCACAGCTATATCCCTGAAGACCTGGTCAATTAGGGATGGATTCTTCCAATAAGAGTGAAAAGACACTGGATTTGGACAAAAATGAAAAACAAAGAACAAATGAAAGAATAAATCTAACATAGGATATTTGAAATTCTTCAATATATCACCCCACCCCAGCTATAGGTAAATAGCAGGACAGACTGGGTTGTATATCCTAGATTGGTAAACAGTCTAAGAGAAAAAAAAACCAAATTCAAAGCCAGTCTGGAGAAGGTTGGGTTTTATCAGGCTATCTTGCTCAAGACACACCACTTTTATTGCAGCTGCAGTACTGTGGTGTCCCTATGACTGTTGGGAGTCACGAAACTAAATTATATATATATATATATATATATATATATATATATATCTCACCAGATCTTTCATTGAAGCAATAAGATTCCTTAATGGGATTTACTCCACCCCTCAACATTCTATTCTATTATTGTACGAATCATTAGCATTATGAAAAATTTCTTTATGCCTAATGAAGGTTAAAATCTAACAAGTGAGTAGAAAACTACAGACCTTCTATGTTGTTTTCAACTCAATCTAGCCTCAAACTGGTTTGCCAATCTGTTTTAAGTTATTTTCCTGCTGAAAAAGTCACAACAAATACGATTTGCAGCATGTGAGAAGCCTAAGATTATCCAATATTTCTAGATAAGACTTTCTATCCATAATACCCATAATTTGATACAAAAGACTAATAGCATTTCTAGACATATTACCAAAAGCACTTCCATTACCTTTGTTTAACAAATTAATGATCTACATGCAAATCACAAAACCTTAAAAATTGCACCAAACTGGCTAACCACATGTGAAAATTAAAAAAAAAAAAAAAAAAAGCACAGCAAAGACCCTGATATAACATGGAGTATAATAAAAAGAAGCCAAACCTTACAACAGTGGTGATATCCCCAGACTGTGACAAGAAGAAAAGTTAGGCATAATATTATTTCCAGAACAAAAAACATTACTAAATGAAAGATCCAAAGTGATGTCAGGATCACCAGCAAATATATTTTAGGATCAATTGTTTCCAGTTATTTTAAACTTTTAGTTGTACGTCCGAAAACATTGCAAAAATCAGTTATTATAAATCACCTGAAGATACCAAAAGGTGTCAACCAAGATTGCATAAATAACTTGTTACCATTATATATATATATATATATATATATATATATATATATATATATATGTAGCAATAAAAATGTTTAGACCTATTTTATTTTTCATGAATAAAAAAGAAAAGCAAAACATAAAACAAATAAAAGCAAACTAGTTTCGCCCTCATTCAACAGAACTGGATCGAGGGATTATATATTGCAAGAAAATAAAAACAATAAGCAACATAATTGAGGGTACAATACATTATAAATTGAAATAATATTTAGTCCTAATAGACACTGTCTGAACCAAACACAAATTGTTTCTAGCATCTTTATCTGCAATATAGAGTGAGCACAACTCAAGATGGCAAACAAGTCAATGCTATAGTTAGGAGTGCAATTTGGGTTTTTAGTAAGATGCTCCACAGTGGAGGAACCATATGTGTTGTTCAAAATGTCCTTTAGTTGGAATGTTTCATTACTGATTTTTTCCAGGTATATTGAACAACCCAACATTTAGATGCTAGAATACAGCATATACCAAGAGTAGTGACATTTGCTTTAAATATTGCACTGAGGTGGGAAAATTGACAGTAACCATGCAATGTTGATTCCTATGCCCACACCGTCTATATTGACAAACACTATCTCTGATACTGAACATTCTTCCTTCATAATTATAGCCAATTCTAAACCATTATGTAGAATTCCAGAGTGTAAACTACAAATGCCTGAATCCAAATGGCGAACTCAACAAACAATCCAACTGGGTTGATTCAATCTTTACATATTTCTGAATTACTCAACAACATCAGTCACCAACAGAATGTCACAAGCCAAATGTATATGAGAAATTATTATACATGTATAGCAGATATGCAAAGTTACATCAGAATTTAAATAGATTCTTACATATTAGGCATTTATGCAATGAGTATATAACAGTACAAGTAGATTCTTTATTGCAATTTGTAAATAAATTTTCACTACAGTAGATTTAATTCTCTATATTTATGTCTCTATATATCTACCAATTGTTTTTATTTTTTATTTTATTATTTTTAAAAAATATAATATAAACTATGCATATCACACTATCAGCATGATATACATAATGTAGCCACACATGTAAGGATATATGCCTGCAGATTTCTACATCAGATTTTGTGTGTGTGTGTATATATAGTTAATTAGTAATGATATTTAGTGCCAAAATTGCAGTTTTTTTCAGTAGTTTACTGGTAGAAAGGCATTTTATGCAAGCAGGTTTTTTGTCAAAGTGCTTGATTTCAAGATGGAGATAGAACATTAATAGAATTAATGTGGAAAGTACCCAGTTTTTTTTTTCATATTTATACAAAGTTGGTGTAATTTGATATTTGTGTGCAAGTGATTCTTTTTGCTTGAGAAATTTTGTTGCTTAAGTGGTGTAAAATTTGCAGGTGATTAATTGCTTTTTATTGCGTTGATATCTTTCTGGTATGCTTAAGTGATGCAGGATTTGTAGGTGTTTAATTGCTTTTTATTGTACTGATTTCTTTATAGCATGCTGAAGTTTATCCATGCTTAATTGCTTTATATTGAGTTACCTTTCTTTACTATTTTCAGTTAATCTCTTTTTACCGCGTTAGTATATAGCAACTTAAAAATTTTTAGACCATGATTAAGTGTTTGTGTTTATGTGTGTCGGTTGTTTTTGTTTTATTTGTGGGCTTTGTGCATGAGTTTTCCATTGAGTGATTGTTGTATTATTTGGGGATGTTTTTGTTTTTTTTTTGTCATGATTGGGTGTTTATATCCAAAGGACATGAGAAATCATTATTTAAATCAAATATAAATATGAATTGTTTCAAAAAAAAAAAAAATGCCATGTCAAAATATTGCTTACAAACTTTTTACCTAAAATACTGACAACATTCAGTTCTTGATGACTGAAACAGTTAAAAGTACTCAAGGAAAACCAAAGCAAAAACATGAACTTTGGACAGTTTGTTTACAATTTTGATTTATTCAGATGTGCAACTTATTCAGAAAATTAGAAAAATACAATAAATAATGAAATATATTGACTGAATTTAACAACAATTTACACACACACACATATATATATATATATATATATAGTATAAACTAAGTGTTGCGTTGCCATTAAAGAAAAAGAAAGTATATTTATTAGTCGTGTGTGTGTATGTATGTATATATATATATATATATATATATATATTTATTTTCTAAACATATACTGTTATATATAAGAGACAATGAATGTCTATTATGTTTAATCTTGAGCCATTCTAAACGTCGTATTTTTGCTTTAATTTCAGCTGTAAATAAAGACAAAAATTCTCCAACATTTGGATAATTATTTATTGATTTGCTTCTAAGCTTTCGGCTCACATGAGCCATCTTCAGAGAGGTTGTTTAAACTGAAATATTATAACATCCACCATCACCAATGATTTTATTTTGTGTTGACATAAAACTCCGCTTGGCAACGGCACTAGTTACCAAAAATAATAAATGCAGTTCTTAAATTTGCGATGCGGTTTTATGACGTCACACAGCGTGATAGCGCGAAATGACAACAAAACCATGTGGTCAAATGCAATGTAATATGTTATTTCCGGATTTAAAGTTGATTTTATTGAGTGTTGGTTGTTTAGATTTGATGTACATGGCCTCCAATATCTGCAGGTTCCTCTTACTGTGTGTATGAGTAAGGATCACCATATTGTTAACCAAAATCTGTCTGATATTACCTACATGTTTATGTTTTTCAGAGAAATGTTGTTTAATAGTACTCTGATCAGAAAGAGGACATGTAAGTCTACGGGAGAGCGTGGATGTAGTAAAACCAATATAGGTACTAGGTTTTTTATTAGTATCAGAGATGCAATCTCTGAATGGGCATGTAAATTGGTTTTTTGTAGAGAATTTAGTTTAGTGCTTGTTGGGTTATTATATATATATGGGGTGCTGTGGGTAAATTGTTGCCATTTTATATTTTTAATTTTGCTTGTGCACATGGTTTTTGATTTTGTCAACTGCACAGTATAGTAGGGTCAGTTGGGCACCATCTGAGAGATGAAAATCACCATGACTCAATTTACTCTGCAAGAAATTTAAAAAGAGCATACTGTACTGATTGGCATTTGAACCAGAAGGTTTAATACAAACATTTCAGAGTGTTTGGGGTGTTAATCTGAGAGCAGTGCATAAGATTCAGAAAAAGATGAGTAATGGTAATTACAAAGGTGTTTGAAGTAAGCACAAATACTGAGACATATTATTAGAAAAAGGCAGTTTTCTTTTTCTAAGTGAAGATTTTAAAGTCTGATGTCAAAATTATGCAATATATATATATATATATATATATATATATATATAAACATATATAGGCACAGTACTCCAAATAATCTGGTACTGAAATATAAGATACTAACCTGGTAGATTTTAGAAAACAAATCCTCAACTCACAGAATGAAGGTCATAAATTTGCATGACTCTACTAAAATAATAATTCCTTAGGTCAAACATTTTTTCCTCTTCTCTATCCTATTTATTAAGTAGCTTTTGGCAGATAAGGAACAATATGAGCCACAGTGCCTAAGTAGTCATACTTAGTGGGTTAGAAAATATGAGCCCTCAAGCAAATCTCTCAAATTCTATGCTAACCACAATCAATATCTTCATATCATTTCAAAATATATGTTACTTACAGTCATATCTACTCATTATTTGCAAAAGTGACAAAATGAAATGACCTAATAAATGATTGTAATAGTTTTGAAAGCTTGTTTAGCCATTAATAGTCTACATTACAAGTGTGTGGAAAAGTATTAATTTGTATAATATGCCTCGTATAGTAATTGGCAACAATGCCCAACATACAAAATTGACAAAGTTTCTAACAAACAACAAAAAAGAAAGAACAGAGCAAAAAATAAAACAAAGAAAACCATATATATATATATATATATACACACACACACACAGTGCAATAGGTAAATTGTCACTATTTTACAATTTAATTTTGTACATGCACACTGTTTTGATTTTGTCAATGGTACAGTATAGTAAGGTCAGTTGGGTGCCATCTGTGAGAAAAAGAAAATTCACTCTGCCATGAATTTAGAAAAAACATGATGTACCACTTGGCATTTGCATAGGAAGCTCCAATACAACATTTCACAATGTTTAGATGTCAGTCTAAGAAAAGTTCAGATGATTCAGAAAGAATGAGATGAGTCTAATGATGATTACAAAAGTATTTGGAGTGATCACTAGTGATGACAACATTATACATCCATTTATCTTCCCTTCAGGGACTTACACTCAACATGACAGCCTACATCAAGTGCCTTGATGAGGTAGTGCTGCCCTGGACCAAGAAGGTGGCTGCTGGAAGACCCTCTGTCTGGAAACAACTATGAATACATCACCCCTTACATCTGGCCACCTAACTCCCCAGACCACAACCTCCTTAATTATCATGTGTGGGGCACAGTTGAACAAGAGACCAACAAAAATTCTTGTAACACCATTTTGGTAGCATTCTCCAATTTAAACAAGACAACCATCTAGAAGAGTTGCAGGAGATTCAAAGTTGTCTGAAGGCCATGATTGAAGCCAATGGCAATTATGTTGAATAAATTTACTCTTTAGTATTTAAAGATATTTTTGTAGAATTTTGGTAAATATATCTGTGA
Source organism: Ascarosepion bandense (assembly GCA_037127315.1). Taxonomy (NCBI): domain Eukaryota; kingdom Metazoa; phylum Mollusca; class Cephalopoda; order Sepiida; family Sepiidae; genus Ascarosepion; species Ascarosepion bandense. The sequence goes on along the minus strand of JBBBDQ010001454.1, from coordinate 345,751 downwards.
AAATAAGATGTCAGCATTATTTTCATTTGTGAGTAATTTAGATGCCAATTTATCCACCACACACTATGTGTACATGAATGTATATAAATGTGTGTATGTGTTTATTGTCAAGGAGACTTACACTACACATGTCAGATACAAGTTCTATCACACAACATTTAAATACACATTCTTGTCCACATTCCCAATTCAGAAAAATATTAACTGTGAATGCAATATACTTTAACAGGAAAATAAATAACAGAAACTTTAAATTCTCGAAACAAAGTCTTCTATATAAGGGTCATATAATTGATTCTATTTAGTATTGGTTGCGAGTTTAGCAACAATGTTTTAAAATCATAATTGTATAAAAAATAAAAAATGTTTTAAAGTTATGATTATATAATAGATAATTGTCTTAATTTAAGTTACCTCCCTGAGATAAAAAAAAAAAATCATAGCCATAACAGTTAATTTTGAAAATTAATTATTAGAGCCCATTTATACATGCTTAAAATAATTATAACAGAACAAGTTTCATACATATTTATAAAAAAAAAAAAGAAAAAATCACAATTATATTCATTTTTGTCATAGCAATCATCTCAGATGGGATTGAAAGTACTTAAGAAAATAAAAAAAACTATGACGCCTTCCTTAATAAATTTAATATCAACATTAAGATGTCAATCATAGAATTCGAAAGGATTAGAATAAAAATAGACATAATGTCCAGATTATTCAACCAAATATGCTTGAATGAAGATATGCTGTGTGTGTGTGTGTGTGAAGGATGTATCTAACCATGTCTGTACAGACATATATATTCAAACCCTTGACCAAAATAAATCACAATAGCATTTTTTTATTGCTTTTTTCTTTAAAAACAATTTTCTATTAAAAATAAGGAGAGTAACCTATGAAAGCTAAATTCCTTACACATTTTTAATGCTACATCAGCTTATGGTTTAATTTCTTTAAATTTATCAATGATCAGATGAAGAAAGTTAACCAAAAAGTTGGCCACTTAAAACAAATTATACCACTTTTCTTTTGAACATATCCCAATTTTCCCAAGCTATACTTAAACTATAAACAAAATAAGAGAAGATAAGAAATATATGCGAAAAGATTATTAATCAGTTTTTTGCATTTCAGTATTACTAGAATAAATCAAATTTTATCAGCTAATATTTGATTATTTTATTGCAAATAGTTTTGCTAGATTTTTAACATAAAACAAACAATAATAGGTTAAGATGCAATCAACCTCTAATAGAGCTTTTGAGACAACAAGTTATAAATATCACAATTTTTTTGTTCGTTTAGTAGCAGATGACTGGATTAATTATTGAAATTGCACTTGTTACAATATTAAAACTGATTTTAATATCTGCTAATTTGATAAGACAGGATTAATTATTAAAATCAAATAGTCTAAACCTTTAGACATTGATGCAATTTCAAGCTGAAAAGCAATTAAATGATTAAAAATAAAATTCAACTATTTATTTACTGTAAATAAATAAATAAATTACAATGACTACAATATAGTTTTATACAACAGATAAACATAAAATTGTCAAACATTCATAAAACAGGAAAAATAAAGTTGCTTGAAGATAAACATGTATTTTGAACATAGGATTATAAAATGATATTGACCAAGTACTTACTTCGTTCCAACTTTGACAACTTGCGACACACACCGGTCACCACAAAGCATTCTGTAATACTGCAAAATAAAATTTTTAATTAATTTTTCTAAAACAATGACATTTTCTTTAAGAGATTATATTTATGTAATAGATTTTCTCATGACAATTTTAATTTATTTATAAAATTTAAGCATCAAAATATACAAGAACACATTCACTTACAAATTGTGAATTGATTATTTGTTCTCACAGTCAAATCAAAAACTGATACTTATGCCATCATCATCATCATCATTAACATCTGTTTCAATGCTATCATGGATTAAAATTGAACAATATTGAAATATTAAAGTGAGTTTTATAGCTGGATGCCCTTACTAACATCAACTAGTTTAGGAGACTGGAAACTCAATGTTTTTATCTAGACACCATCTCTAGGAAGATTACCTACCAAGGTTAAAGAGTTCAACACACCCTATTCTACACAGAGTAGATGTAGAGGTTTTATTTCAAAATTTTCCTTCTCTTAGACAAACTGCTATCCAAAACTAAAGACTCTTACCCAGCCTAACCTATCTTAAAATCTATACACAATTTCCTGCTAACTACTAAATTATTTTTTTATTCATAATATAAGGACATTTATTTCATATAAAATATCAATTATCTTAAAAGATTTGTAATCCGAACCAAACTATTATAAGAGAACTGTGTATTATTGCCTATTATAGTCTTCACTATAATAATTGCGTTTGCCAGTAACAAAATTATGTCAAGTTAAAACAGTGTGGAGTTTATGACTTTCATAATGACATTAATATAAAACAAGAGGTGAAAATAACTAGAATTAAATCTATTTAGTCATTTCTATTTAGTGATGTTCTGTTTATTAAGCTACTTCCCTCCTTCATATATGTGTGAGTATGTACATACATATATTGTTCTGTTAACACAATACAGAAACTGTATTGTTTTACTTCCATTTGTTTGTCCCTTTTGTAGTTTAGGTACCTTTTACATTGATCAATAGGTTTGACCACTTCTAGTTTGTTTTATGGCCTATCAACCCATCTTAGGTCATTTAACGTTGAATTGAATTATTAAAAATCAAACAAAAAGTTAAGAACAATTTCAAGAGTTTTGTATATTAACAAATTAACATATATAACAGACTTATATATCTAACAAATTTATGTATTTAACACATTTTAAATTAATAAAATATTTAATAAAAAGGTATATATTTAATTTGGCTGTTTAGATTTTATGGGACCACTTCTGGTTATTGCTTAGTATATCACCAGAACCCCTCACAACAAAAGCATGACATCAAGTACATGGTCTATAGTTTTGTAGGGAGCTCAATTATGCTTATCAAATTAGCCTTGTGCCAGACACAACCAAAGTCCGCACAATTTAAAATTATCAGAAGATTGAAAAGATAAAACTGTGAAAATGTTCTAAGAGAAAGTAGTAAATTGTTAAATGAATCCAGAGTTCGTTTGTTGTAGCAAAAATGTGATTTGTGCAGAAAAAGATAAGTCTATGTTTTATTGTGTGTATCAACAAATGGTACTAACATCCCTGTTCCTCTCTTTCTTTTTGTGAACAGTAAGTATGTGAAGAGGAAGAAGGAGAAATAAAGAAAGCAACACAAGAGAGAAAGTGAGTAAGTGCAAATGCAAGTTGCTGGGACGTTTGTGTCCAAACAACAACCTGAAAAATCTACATTGTGACTGATTGGGCTCTACTCCCTCTGCTCCCTTGTTTCTGTTTGATTCAACTTTTTTTCCCTATTTATATCAAAAAGCAACTTGACATTGGCTTGTTACTTTTTCTCAGTTTGTAAGTCTCTCCCTTTTCATTGGTTAGAAAATATTTCACACAGGCTCACAAAATTTGCCTTGATCTTTCTCTTCAGCACAAAGCCAATCCTTTTTTCTATTTGTAAAAAATAGATTTCACACTGTGTTGAAATGTATCATGTAAAAAATTAATTCCATCTCTCTCCTACTGCTGTAGCAATGTGCACAGCTGATGCCTCTCGAGAAGTATGACTACCCTCTTATTCCAGCACTTTACATAGAGCTTGGTACCCCACCTATGCAAAACACCATGCATTGCATAGACTGCCAATCACAGTTTTCACACATGTCCACCTGTACTTGCTTTTGGGATATCAAGTTGACCGACCAACTCATTACACATCTCCTGATCTTAAGATCACAAAGCTCTTCAGCTCGAGAGAAGGTCACATTGGCCTGGTGACTGCGTCTGCATATACACAACTTGCACACTTGACATATCGGGATGACCACATAGGTGCAAAATCGCTTGCTCTGAGGTGGCAGATTACCAGATTCATCTTGTGCCCTATTGTCGTGATCGCACACTGTGCAACTCGGAGCAGACCTCTTCTGCCAGGAACTTCTTCCGAGTGGGATGACAGGGGCTTCATCCTCAGATGAACTCATCTGTTGAGCTGCCATCCACATCTGAACAGATGGCCACGTTAGCGTCCACAGGTAGAGTGCTGATGTCTGAGGCAACACTCAGCGGATCCGACTTTAGATACACCATCGTGCACTATCTTTAGAGTCACTTTTGTCTGATGACGGTTTTGACTCTACAACTGGCCATAAGTCTTTAACATGATGAGGCACACCATCAAACCACACTGACGGTGGGCTAATAATCTCGGTAACATGCCCCATTCTCAGCTTGTCAGTACACCTGCTGTGTGGGGTCTTAACCCACACTATATCACCAATTCTGTATTTTGCTTGTGCGTTGCAAGGAGCCATTGCGATGTTGATACCTCGCAGCCATAAGTGATAGGCGTTCACCATGTTAGCCGGAGCTGTTGTATGTGAAACACTGTCCTTCAGCGTCACATTATACCAGTACACCACTTCTGGGATCGAACATTGCTTCCTGGCTGCAATCACTTTTATAGACCAGTTGGCTCCTTTTTACTATGCTGTTTCCCACCAGCACATAGGCACACCAAAACTGAAGCCACACACCCCACTTTCTCAGGAATTGCGAGAATTATTCTGAAGAAAACACTGCACCATTGTCTGTTAACATTTCGACAGGTAAGCCCCTGTCATAAAAGATGAACTCTATTGGCACATTATACTGGCAGTGTCTTGATGATGCAGCAGTCGCAAATGGTGAAGCAGGAAGTACCACAGTCAATAACAACTGGCTGCCAACATGCGTAACGTCTATCCCCAGCCTGTTCCAAACATAGGTAGTACTCAAGTTTCCATTTTGCCATTTAACCAGTACTGGGTCAATTGACGGTCACACCTCGCACATTAGCACTACCATCCTGACGTCTGCTTTTTTGAGAAGTAGAGCGTCCATTTAATCTCAGGATGCCCACACTGTTCATGTATGCTCATGATCCACACTAGGTCTATACTGAGCTTGAAAGCATACACGGCAGCTGCAGAGATTCAGACTCTTTCCGAGCAGCAGACAACCAACGCTGCAGAACGTGAGTCAATGCATCTACTCTGTTGATTGCCGATTTAACCAACACTACACCACAGACAGGTTGTACTCTATGACAGTTTCAGTCAGCATGGCGAACCACCTTCATATTAACATCTCACACAGTGCCTTGGTGGTCAGTGGTGCTCTTTTGGTTAATGCATCTGATATCCAACACTGAGTGCATGCTGAGTCCGTGACTATGTGTAGCACTCTTGCTTACCATTGAAGCACCAGGTTGACCCCCTTCGAAGTAGCGTCTAGTTCGGCTAGGTTTATGTGCCGCATGTCATTTTCTGGTCGTAGCCAGCAGGCGTCTATGATAGACCAGTTATCCCCAAGTGCGACACCCATAGCCAGCGAGCTGGCATTCATCCAAACACCAAGCTTGTTCCTGTTAATGCACCAGTCACCTCACATGGGATTGTCCTGAATCACTATTTCCATAGTTTCAGTTATCATGCATCTAAGGGTAACGTCATGTACCTCATCGTCCCATCCTGACATAACAGAAGTCATGCAGCGTTTTATGGCTGCTGCCACCACTCTGAGCCAGCCGCATATGGGAAAATAGCCTACCAGTTTCCCACACATGGAGAAGGTGCTCCGACGAGTGATCACTTCCGGGATGTCAGCAAAGATTTTCTCCATCACCACCTGACTGCCCTCTCATTCCAGCTCTTTACATAGAGCTTGGTACCGCACCTATACAAAACACCACGCATTGCATAGACAAGCCAGCTACCAATCACAGTTTCTGTGCTTGCCCACCTGTACTCACTTTGAGGGTGTCAAGTTGACTGACCGACTCATTACACACACTAACTTTTGAACTTGAAAACAGTGAAGAAAAGAGTCATTTTTATTTCATATTCCCCATAGTTTTATCATCCCCCTAATGGATGTGCGTTGTGATGCAGTGGATATTGGATTGGAACGAGGAATCAGGGAGCCAAATTTGAATTCCAGTTGAATTCCTTGCATTCACTTACACGCCATACCCTTGGGGGACGGTATTAAACCATCTGTTCCCTCCAGTTATGGGTTAAATAACAGAAAAGACTGGGTTCTATAGCCTTGGCTAGATAACTAGTCTACCACAGAAAGTAATGGCAACCTACTGTGTGATAATCTTCTGCACAGTCAGTCATGTCTCTTTTGAGACATGATCACCCAAGCATGTATCAAGTATGGCATTTAAATGAATGTCACCTGATGTTAAACATCTCTGGTTTGTAACTTAATACCTTTTCTCTCTACATTTGTCTATTTTATTTCCATGGTGTTATTTCAACTTTTGTTTAAAAAAACAAATAAAGTAGCCATATTTTATGTTTATATTACTGTGTATAGAATCCTGTCAACATGCCTATTTTCAGTACTTTTGCAAAATGTAACCTGCTTTTTACTTTTCAGTGAATTCGGCACAATATTGAAATGTATTTATGTAGCAAAGTTTATACATTTCTATAAACTAAGTACTTGCTACATTTATTTACCTATTTAAGAATAAATGGTCTTTAGTTTTATGTTCAAGCCTCAGCTGCTGTTGTCATATTCCGTGTTGTTTCTTTGTATTTTGTAGACTAACTAGTCTTATATGTATCAATTTTTTTTTTGTTATTAATGAACCTGCAGATGAACAGAACTTGCCTTCAGAGTCTCAATTGACTTGTTTTTATCTGTCTGTCTTTGAAGACACAGGCGCATACTCCGGTGGGGGTAGACATACATACAGGAAACATTTATATCTAACACTGTCTTCTATTAAAGCTTCATCAGAGAATTAAATGCGGACAAAAAAGAAAATCTAGTATTTTTTATTGGTTTAGCAGACTTCACAAACATTATTCTTGTCAAGCAGCGTTTGTGTGTAGAATTCATGCATGTATATATTTATCATAATAATAGTTTGTCTATGTGGGATTAATGTCTTGTGAGCATTTTTATTTACGTCTGGTGCATGACTCCATGTTGATTTGGGGATGTTTTTGCTAAACCAATGAAAAACAAACAAAATTAATACCAGAAATTTATTTATTTCAAGTCACTTAATTTCATTTACTTAACTGATATAGGAGGGAGTGACCAAAATCTTAAGTGTTTATGACCCCTACAGGTCTTAATCTTTCCCTGGGTATAAATAATGCTTACACAGATGAACTTCTTTTTCTATGTGCCCTGTCCTTTCAGGACATAGGCGATCATAGTTTTCCACATCTCCCTATCTCTGGTGGCTCTTAGTATGCTTTTTCCTATTACACCTCATAAACCCCTGTTCCATCATCCACCTGATCAGGCACCTCATATATGTTATCCACTGCCTTCCTCTGTCTCTTTTTCCTTTTATCTGGCCTACCAGTATCAAGTTCTCCAAGTCCTCCTTCCTCATTGCATGTCCCAGGAACTTCAGTTGTCTCTTCCTGATGCTCAGTATTAATTTTCTCTTGGTTGCCACTTTTTCCAATACCTCATCATTGCTCGCATACTTGGTCTATGATATTCGCAGCATCCTTCTGTAGAACCACATTTCCACTGTTTCAAGTCTTTTCCTCATCTTCGATGATACTGTCCAGCATTCACTGCCGTATTGAAGAACTGACATCACATTCTGGAACGCGTCCTTTGCCATGCCAATTCGCCTTCGGATCTCTGTGTCATACTTTCCATCTCCTGTTAGAACACTTCCTAGGTTTTTAAATTTTTGTACTTGCTTGATTCTAGTATTCCCTGCCTGTATTTGGCATTTTGGGTTGCTCTTTTTGCTGATGACCAGTCCTTTTTGCCACTCTCCACAGCTACCTTCTGTAGGAGGTCTTGTAGTTTTCTTTCAGTGTCTGCAATCAGCACTGTGTCATCTGCATAACTTATATTGTTCAAATTGTGGCCTCCAATAACAAATCCTGGTTCTCAAAATATTGTCACTGTACAAGTTGAACAGATCCGGTAAAAGGACACATCCTGAACAGGTTTCCATAATTTGTACAATAATGAATCAACAATGACTTCATGGAGGGATTGCACAAAAAACTACTATTGAACACTCTTTGTGTTCATGTGATATTTGCTAAAACGATTTGGGCTCAATAATAACTTCAATACAGTTATTTCATCAAACAAATCAAATATTGAACTTTCATCAGGTACTGGGAAACTCAATAGAATTTAAGGGCAGGAGAATGAATTCAATAAAATATCTTCGGAAAAATTTGTTATTGTCCAATATCCACTCGAGACCTATATTGACCCAAAACATACTTTGAAAACCACAGAAAAATATGGTTATGGTAATAGCATTCTCAATTCTCTGGAGTAAATCCAATCAAACATTTGTGACATGAATTGAAAATTGCTGTTTAAAAATGAAATTCATTGAATATGAAATATTTGGAAAAGTTCTGTCAAGAAGAATATTTGAAAATACCATTTAAATAGATGCAAAAGTCTTATTGAAGAATATTGAAAATGTCAATTACAGTGACTGGCATAAAAAAAAAATCTTGACTAAGTATTAGTTAAGGGGGTGGCAGGTGAATACTTAAGCAAAAGTTATTATAATATTGATAATTAAACCAAAAATTAATTATTCTCTCTTATTCAATTTATATATTAAAATATTTTCTAAACCTGAGTGTCATCAAATTTGGAATGATCAATCAGAAAGTGTAAGAATAAAAACATTTTCTTGAATAAATTTGTAAACAATTTATGCTGAATAAATTCTATTTTTCTAAATTACTATATAACAGCATACAATCTGTGAGCTCACTGAGCAGCACACAATCCATGTAAGAAACTCAATTCCAGATTTAACCTTATATAATAAAAATAATGAGGTAAGAAAAGCCTGTTTTTAGAAAAGCAATTTCTTCATGCAGTCAATCCTGTAAAGTTTGCAAGATTATGAAAGTTATTAATTCATTGCTGTTACACTTAGTTATTTGACCTAGAAGAGCACAAATATCTAAACTTATTTATAAATGGAACTCTGTGTGTGTGTGTCCGTTACCTATAGACTCCGAAACGGCTGAACCGATTTTCTTGAAAATTCACACAGTTGTACTATAAGCGTCAGCGAGAGTTCTTAGCTAGGTTTTGTATTGAGCTACCCCCGATAAATATCGAAAATCGATAATCGAAAAAATCAGGTTATAAAAGGAGCAGCCCGATTTTAATCAAATTTGATACACTCATAGACAAAGACATAAGAAACGATATTCAGAAGTTTCAAGGTTGCAGTTCTTACAATAGTGCAGAAAATCGATAATATAAAAGGCAAGATGTTTGTGTGTGTGTGTGTGTGTGTGTGTGTGTGTGTTTATCTGTCTGTATGTCCTTTATACAAATTCACAATTTTTATCCAATTCTCACCAAACTTTATACAAATATTCTTTAGGCTGAGTCTGAGCTCCAGGACCATGGATTAGTTTTAAAGCTTTCATTACATCTGAGCAACGCCAGGCTATGCTGCTAGTTAAGTATAAAGACAGACCATTGAAGTCAGGAATTAAAGACAACCACAGAATATATGCACTGAAAGACAGTCTTTGATATGAGATCAGAATATTTTTTTTTTTTTTACTAGAGTTTACCCAATGCATTATTTGAGAGCCACTCATGAAAGAAAATTACTGAATGAGTTGTGTGATATGAATGTAAGAGGAAATGACTATAAATGTCAAATATGTGAGTATCAGCTGCAAAATTTTGCAAACAACTTTAAAATATCTCCTCTACATTTTGTATATAGTGAAACAAAACATTGCCATGCCATTTAACAAGTATTTTCTTTACAATGCAAATTCAATGTGTCTCAGGTTTTCCCATTATCATAATTAAACAAATTTTTAATTTCTTAAAAGTTATGTCAAAGTGTAACAAATCTTTATCATACAACTAATTTAGTATTTGCTGAAAATATTTAAATCAATGGCTAAAAAAACACTTGACATTAGTCTGAAGTGATACCATGCATTTACACATTCATGTATTTATATTTCAGAGTTTCACTATTTTATCTTACCAAAATATACATACAAAATCTATTATTTAAAATACATAATATATAAATTAATCTCAAACTAAAATAATATCAATAATAATTACATTAAAAGAAAAAAATTCAACAATTACACTAATTTATTAGACATTAAATTACATCACTTAGCATCTGCAATAATTTACCTTAACTTTCATTTAGCATCAACTATATTTATGTGTTCTTAAATTTAGAAATTCTGAGAAACCAACAATATTTTTACTTGTTTATAAATACTCTTTGCAAAATAAAATCCTTTCATTTGCCTTGATAAAGTCCATCAGAGAATCTAACATGTTAGCTAAGTTTGCCTTTATTGTCCTTTTACAGATATAATCTTTTGGTATATGTGAATTTATATATATATATATACAAGTAAAGAATACCTAGTGAGCAAGACAGACCTACCTAGATTTCACCTAAACAAATTGTCAGGGAAAGCTGGCTAACGAGGAGGAAACAAACGACATGTATAAAGGGAATTCAATCAATCCACGTGACTAAGAAAGAAGACACCAAACACAAATAGAGGAGAACTTTATTATAGAAAACAAATTTAATTTTTAATTTTATATATTTTAAAAATGTTTTAAAGATTAGTGAATGCAAAGACAAAAACAAAAAACAAAAACCAAAAATGATACAAAACCACCATAAGCAAACTTAATCCAAAAGCCAAGGCTTTCTATGCCTACATTTATTTAATATTTCAGTTTTGGAATTCAATAAATTATTGGTTTGTTTATACAAAGCTATAGCAAGTTTTTCCTCTACACACAACCTACAAAATTTCTGGCTGGCTTTATATTTAGCACATCTCTTTAATACTTCCCATTTCAAAATAGGGTCTGAATTACTTAGACAACACACTAAATCTTTTGAATGGATCCATATCCCCATACATGAAAGAAAACCAAAATCTGCAATATGTAAGCACTAAATCTAATCACCCCACACACATTATGCGGGATATTGCTAAAAGTATTTCTTATAGACTATCAAGCAATTCGTCTAGTAAAGATATCTTCAATAATCATAAAAAAGTGTACCAAGACACACTTATTAAAAGTGGTCATAGAGATAAATTAGTATATACGGACACTAAGAGAAGCAAACAAAAGAATAGAGCTAGGAACATTTTATGGTTTAATCCTCCATTTAATTTAGCAGTAGAAACCAAAATCAGTAAAATATTTTTCAATTTATTAGAGCAAAATTTTGGTAAAGATAAGTTGTATAAAATATTTAACAAAAATAACATAAAACTTAGTTATTGCTGTATGCCCAATTTGGAGAAAATTATTAGTGGATTAAACAAGAAAAAAGTTGGAGATGATACGCGTACTGGCATAAGTAGTTGTAATTGTAGGATTAAGAATGATTGTCCCTTGCAGGGTAAATGTCAGCAAGATTGAGTCGTCTATCGTGTTAAAATTTATAAAAACACTGCAGACACTGAACCCAAAATATACTTAGGTGCTACCCAAGATATTTTCAAAAAAAAAGATATTACAATCATACTAGTAGCTTTAATAATGAAAAGTATAAACATAGCATCAACCTATCCACTTACATGTGGTCCATTAAACAAGAGCTTAATATAGACCCTATTTTTAAAATATATGAAATTAAAAATAATTTAAAAATAAACCTCCTCTCAGCTGTGACAAATAGTCTATAAATGTCTACTCCCTGGCATCTGTCCTCCATCTGCGCATACAGAACCTAGCCGGTATTTGTAATGAACGGAACAGTCCATTATAGAGGGGTTCTACCCCAACACCCACCTCCCAAGCTTTTTATCCGTAAAAAGCTGTTAATATTTTTTCTATTTAGGATTGATAGTTAATGGGTTGGTGTATTTGCTTTTCGGACTGACCGTTATAGTTCAGGTGTTAACGTATCCTTTATTTTATCAAATGCTGCTTGGCACTTGGGTGTCCAATTCCAGGTTTTTTCTTTTTTTAAGTAATTTGTTTAATGGGGCGTGTAAGTCGTGCATGTTTTTTATAAAGACCTGGTAATAGTTTGCCAGTCCTAAAAAGCTTTGGAGAGCTTAAACATTGCCAGGAGCAGGCATGTTCTTTATAGCTTCTGCCCTCTCTGGGTCAGGGCGTCTTCCATTATGTGACCTAGGTACCTTATCTCATTCATGAGAAAGTCACATTTAGTCTCTTTCACTTTGAATCTGAAATTTCGGATTCTTTCGAAGACCTTGTGTAGATGTTTGTGATGTTCCTCTGCAGACTTACTAGCAATCACGATGTCGTCCAGGTAAGCACATGCGAAGTCAAAACCGCCCAGCATGGTGTCCATAACCTGCTGAAAAATGGCAGGTGTGACCTTGACTCCGAAGGCTAACCTATCAAACTTGTAAAGCCCCCTGTGAGTGTTGATGCACAGAAGTTTTGAGCATTCTTCCTCGACAGGTATCTGCAGGTAAGCGTCACTCAGATCCACCTTGGAGAATATCGGACCACCATTTAGTTTGCTAAATACCTCCTCTGGTGTTGGAAGAGGGTAGTGGTAGTCCTTGAGAGCTGTGTTGAGGCCCATAGAGAAATCCACACAAACGCGAATTTGATCAGTTTTCTTTTTAACATATATGGTGGGAGCAGCCCATTCGCTGGAGGTTACTTTGGAAATAATCCCGGCTTTCTCTAGCCGATCTAACTCCACATCGATTTTTTCAACTGCTGTGAATGGTACGTTTTGTTTTTTTCTAAAAGCGTTGTCTTTCAGCTCAAATCTTGCTTCCAAAGTTTCATTGAGAACACTTCCGGAAAACTTTATGTTGATTCTTAAGTTCTTGCGTCTCTGTGGATGACTTTTCAACTTTGTGGCAGTATTTGCTGATTGGAAAATCCCAGAGATTGAATCATTCCATCCAATTGGTCCCAAGTAGGTTTTTGAACTTTTTCTGCATAAAAACTTTCACTTTTTTAGTGATATCTTTCAATGTTACTGGTAGTGTGAATTCACCTTCGAACTCAATTTTGTCACCAGTCACTGCACAGGCCGTCTTATAGGTTTTCTTCATGGTAGGTTTCTTCAGCCTTTTCCAAGTGTGCAGGTTGATGATTGACATGTCTATATATGTCTACTCCCTGGCGCCTGTCCTACGTCTGCGCATACAGAGCCTAGCCGGTATTTGTAATGAATGGAACAGTCCATTATAGAGGGGTTCTACCCCAACAAAAAGTAAAGTTGAATTCCTGCTCAAAGACTTTTTTTTCTTTACAGTAAGATTCATCCTGTACAAGGCCCAAGGGCTACTCAAGGTAGTGGGTTATGTTAAATAGGAGAGAAGATAATGCTTAACTTGAACAAGTAGGTTAAATTGTTATGAACGGGGGAAAGATCCTCTTGTGAGTCTATTCCACTGAGCAGTGGTTCGAGGGAAAAAGCTGTTTGAGCGGAATTTACTCCTCCCCCATAGAATATAGAGAGAATGTGGGTGATTTGCTATGATGTAAGTGGCATGGTGGATCCTAGCCATGAAGGTTAGAATAGGCAGAACCAAAGAATGTAGTTTGTCCAAGAACTTTCCATTGAAGTAGTAACAGAGCAGTGAGAGACTCCCCACATCCCACATGTGAGAGAGAGGCTGGAAAATAATTTTTCTCCAACAAGGACTCATAGATGATTTTAAACTATCAAGACTGGATATTGATGTTCTAGACAGCTCTTGCCCAAATATGGCAACAGTTCTCCATTTTCAATACATTATTTATATAACAAAATAGATTTGTAGACAGAAGCCAGCAAACTTATATATATATATATATATATATATATATATAATCTAAGTCACTTTGATCTTTTAAGATTTCAATATTATTTACACAAAGGAAGCCATAATTATCACAGCTGACGTTGTTATATCAAAAATTTGTTATCAAAATAAATTGGTCCTAGACTATCGATTTCAAATGAATTGAAAATCATCTACGTATTATAAGCTAAAGTGATTGTAACAATGAATTTACAGCAAGGAATTTAGATTGTTCCAACTCTGATATCTCTTGCTTCATGTTATCAGTCAGTTATTGTTCACCCAAACAACCTCTCGCAATAAGGAAAGGCAAATCATGTAACAGATATTCGCACAAAGCCAATTTCAAATTCTAGCCTAATTTGTTGTGTTTTTCACACAAATACCCTTGGGAAAGGCATGCATCTCTCTTTCCCCACTAGCTATAGGTTAAATAGCTAAGCTCTTTAACCTTGGGTGGTAACTATTCTAAAAGGAGAAAATCTAATTTCCAAACCCTGGAGAAAGCAATCTGAAATCTATCTTTTCCAAGGTGGCATAGTAATTAACTGATAACGAAAAGCAATCTGTAGAGAGTTATGATTGCCTAAACCCATAAGGGACATAGCATGTGAAATCTGCCATATTTTTGAAAGAACTAAAATCTGAATTATTTGACTAAAAAAAAAATACCAATCATATAATTTATACTATCAAAAGCAAGAGAAAATTTCTTTTCTGCAAAAATTTTTTGAGAAGGTTATGAAATGCAGTATAAATTTCATAGCCACATGTGCCTGCACATAGATTTATGTATGCGTCTGGAAAGAGAAAGAAATCTCTCTATTGAGGCTAACATCACTTGACAAAAAAAAAAGTAAAAGACCTATTACAACAGGATATCATCAACAAACTTTTCAAAAATTGAAATCAAAACCAGAACAGAATAAAATGCTAAAAGCATTTTAAGATGTCTAGATTTTAATTTCTAAACCAACATTGTCTTTTTTCTCTTCCTCTCTCAGTTCCTCCACTTTTTCTCTTATTTCTAAGAGGAAGAATATCAGACATCTTTTATAGTATTACAAAGTTTCTTTCCTTCCATTCAATTTCTGAAACTAAATCTAAAGCCAACTTCAAAATAAAAAGCATTTTTTTCCTTCAAACCAACCTCACTGAAGATTATTCTACCAAAAAACCAAAAAAGGAATTTGGTTCAAAATAAAATAAAGGATTTTATTTCTCATCAAATAGAGTATCCAATCTTTTATTTATTTTCTGTTTAACTATTTTTTTAAATGTTTTTGCTCTAGCTTACAACCAACCCTAACAGTGATATGATATAAATTAATACCAAAGACATGAGAATTAATTATAAAACATCAGTATTATCAAATTGATAGAAAAGAATTTAGAGTTTCAGAACTAAACGTTGATAAGAATTTGTAGATAGTATAGCAAATATGTTGAAATAGAATCATAGTTGAAATAACATCATTGTCTTTGATTATATCACATTATTGGTAAATATATCAAGATAAGATTACAAAAAGTAAAATTAACAATTACTTTATTCAGTATGAAAAAATTTTAATATAAATAAAGAGTAGATAATAGCTTTATATGATGAAATATGGGAAAATTCTCAGCCTTAGCCACTTTGGATGAACAGAGATGTTTGTATGTGGGATTAAATATCTGGTTAAATAGCAGGACAGACTGGGCTTGGATGATAACCACTTTAGGAGAAAAAAAACTCTAAATTCAAACAGGAGATAGATCTATCGCCCGGTTCACACTCCACCCATGTCTATTGAACAGGTTAAGAGGCTCATCCCTTGTTCCCTGTTTAGGATGTGGTTTCCGGCTTTATCTTTTCCAATCTTTTCACTATTACATAGCCCCTGCACATCAGTGGCGTTACCACCTTGCTCGGGGTGATACGATTTAAAAAAAAAAAAAAAAAAAAAAAAAAGGAGGGCTGTTTGGAGACTTTGTGCCACACTGAAAAATTTTACAGTAATGAATTCTTTCAGAAAACAAGACTTCAACACTATTATCACTATTTCTAATATATCTAGCCAAATTCATATAGTCTTTTTCTTTTATATATATATATATATATATATATATATATATATATCCCAAACGAAAATGGCATGTAGTTAAAATCCCAACACAGATCCTATTAATATTAATCTCATTAATATTAAAAATTATCCTGGTAGAGGGCTGATGTAAATGGCATTTTCTATTTACGACCAAAATATGTATATTTTCAAATAAATTCTGAAAATTACATGTCACATCACATTTCAGTGAGGAAAAACCTTGCTTCTTTAGTGACAAAATTTATGCAAATACAGTACAAAATTCATATACCAGAAGTTTACTCAAAGAAATTCATACAATGGAAGTTTACATGTGAGGAGAACAAAATAAGAAAGAATAATGGGTGGGGTGTTATGTTAGAAGGTTGTCATAGACATTGACATGGAGGGTAGGGAAGAGGAAAAGATGGTGAAAAGGATTTAAGATTCATCATTGAAAATGACTTTTAGATTACACCTGTGTTAAGAAATCAAAATTGTGTTACAGGAAAATAAGTGGGGGTAAAGGTAAAACAGAAAGAAGGAGAAAAAAGAAAACAACAGGATAGACAAGGAAAGAGTTAAAGGAAAGATGGAGGAGAAAGACAGAAGAAAAAAAATCATACTGGACAGTCATCGGAAGAAATGCCAGGAGGGTGGAAAGAAAGATAATTTTATTCAAGCAGTAGATTTTAAAGTCATTTTATCCCTACTAGAGTAAGACAATAAACTGAAAAACTTTTATGTTATTTTTTTCTCTATTTCCCTTTTCCCCTTTTTTCTTTCTTCTTTTCTTTTTCCAGTTTATAACAATATTTAACATGGCATTTTTTTTTTTTGTTGAAAAAAAAAAAAAAAAAAAAGAATTCGCTCTCCCAAGGATTACAAATTGGCTAAAAATAAATATTAGACAGAGATTACAATTATGATTGTTTTACCTAAGAATAAAATGGCTGGGCTATTCGAGGTGAAGATGTCAGGTAGCCCTGTTGACAACAATAGCATTGCATGCTAGTGATACACAACTCAGAAAGATTTTGTTTTTCTGAATCCTTGGTGAACAGGGGTCATATGTCAATCAACTGTGTTGAGATATGTCCACAGGATGCTATCTGTGGCAGAATGAATAATTGAAAAAGAAAAGTTTTATTTCCTAAAATCTCAAGCAAGATCTATCTGATATAATTAGTAATCAAGTGTCAAAATCAAAAACAATTGCAAAGACAAATTCTATTTTCTTTGTTTCCATCAAAATACAATCCAAAACATACTTGCAAAAGATTGAGAGATCAAATGTCAGGTTCGTCTTGTTGAGGATTGTAAAACAAAGTGACTAAGGAAGAAATTTTTATTAGTATTTCCCCAATTCAGTCAAGAGCAAAGGTTAAGTTGATTTGTTGACAGAGGGAAAAGGACAATTAATTACAGCAATGGCTTAATTAGAATTCTCCCCACTGAGAGGAAATTGACGTCATGTGGTAGTTCCACTCAGGCGAAAGATAAAGGTAGTCCATGATTGGATGAAAGAATTAGAAGACAACAAAAAGAAAGTAGTAACGCCGCCCAAATGGAGAAGGAGGACAGTCAATGATTGGATGAAAGAAATAGAAGATGACAAACAAAAGCTGACATCAGGCAATAACTCTGCCCAAAGATGGGAGAAAGGAGCCCATGATTGGAGGTGTGACAGAGACTGGTTGAAGGTTAGAATATTTGCATAACAAACCCTTATGCGTCTTTACCACCCTAGTAAAAAGGGACAAGCATAAATATGAGAGTCCTGAGGGGCTAAAGTCAGTTGGAGTTCCAGCCCAGAGATGTAACGAGACAGAGATAGACGCCACGCTGTTGGGCGCCAACCATAGAGAAGCCTGCCGCTAACCAAACAAAGTTAAAGTCAAACAGCTCGAATACCACAAAGTCAGTTTGAGTTACCGCCACTGCTAGCCACCCACCGAGCCAAAGACAGCTCTTCGGCAGTTTCCATGAAGTCCCAGTAAGGAGTGAAACAAAGTCAGTTCGAGTCGTTACAACCTTAGAACTCCAATCGGAGGTAAAGTGATTTTGCAGATAAAGTTTTGAAATTGCCAACCAAAGTTTGAAATAATAATAACCAAAGTTTTCTGCGGAGGAAGAGAAGTATCCTGATGAAAACCTTATACCAAACTGATGATAATAATAATAATAATAATAAAAAAGCTGACAAACATTTTCGCAAAGTACTAACAGTAGAATTTGAATTTACCAGTTACCTGATTATCAAGTCTGGCCCGACTTAAAGAAACTGGTCAAAACTTTCATTCCATCACCAAATTAATAGGAACAGGGTTTGGGAAGAAGACGATTTGTAATTATTTTTCTCGTTTCCTTTTGTATATAAAAACTATCTACAGTTTATGCAGGCATCACTTATACTATTTTTGGTGCTGTTTTTATTTCCGCAATTCTACGTGCGTATCCAGCTTCATTTAGCTGGGCGGCAATACTACCAGTAAGAATTCGGCGTAACTCTCTTGAGATCAGATTCACAACGTGGGCAAGAAAAATTACAGTTGAAAGGTCAACCCAAGGACCAGCTGCTGTATCAACGTCATCAGTGGCTGACGAGTGTGACCTGATGGCTTGTTCTCAGACCAGAATTGATCCTGATAAGAGACAATGAGCTACAAAGGCTCTGACAGTATGCAGAGTCATAATTTTAAGTATCTATCCCCGTTTTTTTCACTTTCTGGCATTTCTTACGATGGCTGTCTGGCATGATGTTTTCTTATTTTATCTTATTTTTTTCCTTCTCTCATGTAAACTTCTGGTATATGAATTTTTTTAGTAAACTTCCAGTATATGAATTTTGCACTGTATTTGCATAATAAATTAATTTTGTCACTGAAAAAGCGAGGTGTTTTATTGCTGAAATGGCCATATTTTTGGAGTTTTATCTGAATATATATATATATATATATATATATATATATATACATACATACACATTTAAATTTATTTGTATGAACATTATTTGAATGGATACTGTTTTTCTATAATTAGACAGTACTTGTGTGTGTGTGTATATATATATATATATATATATATATATATATTTTAATTCAGATACTTCAATCAAAGGGAAAAAAGCAGGAAGGTAAATTCCAAAAACCCGATCCTAATTAATATTAAAAATTTTATTTTTATATTAAAAAATCATACAGGAAATCTATTTAAAAAGGAAAAGTAGACTAATTTTTCTCCAGTTTCTGAAAGGATTTTTCTGTTGCTGAGGTGATGTGTTATCCCCCGTGGGGATCTTCATATCGAAATGGCCATTCAACATCTTTGAATTAATCCTTTTTTAATATATATATATATATATATATATATATATATATATATATATATCCACTGACCTGAACATTTGAGAAAGCTTGTTAGGAAAATATGTATTTTCTGGCAGGGAAGTTATGTATTTACAGCTTAACTCGACTTTGTTAAACCATGACATCTTCTGTAGTTGAGTGGTTAGACACATTAGATCTACTGACGGCTTCTCCTTGGTATATGGGAATTGCAAGTTCAAAACCGCCAGAAGATAGATATTTTCCTAACAAGATTTTTCAAATATTTAAGGCCAGTGTAGATATATAAATGTGCTGTTTAGTTCTAGGAAAATAGACTATCCACTCAAATACAAATATCCATTAAGAATAATGTTCAAATTTAAATAAATATGTTGGTTATATTTCTGTCAGATCTTATAATACATACATTTATTATAGCCATTAATATACTAAAAAACAGATTCTATTAAATTTTACTGTGGAGCAAAGAGCCTCATCCACACCATTCTAGGTTTTGTAGTTGTATCTACTATAGCTTAGTACTGTGGTGGTCATCAGGTTAGTACTGTTGCTTTCAGTTATATGAAACTGGTAAAAATTTTATGAAAAATTGTTTGTTGACACTCATGACATTTATTGTTTGAGTTTTCCTGCTGTTAATTTATTTGGGCTGGAACTTCTACTTAATAAAACAAAGCAGAAATAAATTTAAGCCATTTAACTTCTTGTAGCAAGGTGAAACAAATGAAATCTGTGACTGAGAAATGTCTATTTCAGAATCTTTGTTGTCAACATAAAATTTATTATTGTCATTATTCATTTTCAAGGTCCAGACACTTGTCATGGCTATGAATGATCTTTTTAATTTACATGAGTAGCTGAAAAGTAAAACAAAATAGATTTCATGCTTTCCTAATAATTTTCAAATGAAAAAATTACTATAAGTAAAAAATATACACTGATGGAAAATTTGTTTAAAGTAGTTGCTTCTTCAAAGCACATAGATATTTTTTTCTTGTTTGCACATTAACAAAAGAGAAACTGTAGTTTTACACTGAACGATTACAGGCAGTAATTTTTCTAGATAAAGACAGATCCATAGAAATAACAACTGCTATTTACCTTGAACTCCTAGATAAAATCCAAAGAAGAATCAGCAATATTATCAATCCTGACCTTGCAGTTCAGCCTCAGTTACTTTCCCACTGCCACAAGGTCACATCTATTTTTTTTAAATATTTTTATAATTGTTTGGATGAGCTCTTTGTTATGTTATTTAAACTTTTGGAATTTCAACACAGTACTGAACTGACATCAAAATCTCATCAATTTACAGTTGAGCTGGCTAGATGTAATTGTAAATTCTATACTAATAGTTTCTTTTTGTGCACTTCTTGCTCATGGAACTTCCTTCCAGCCAACTTTAACTTGCAAAAATTTAAATACAATATCAATCGCTATCTACTGTCCTCCAGATCACTCTTTTCTCTTCCTGCTTGAAATAAATGTTTTGTTCCTAATTCTTCTACACCCTCATGTCTTAATGGTTTTTTCTGCTCCTTATGAAGTGAAACTGATTAATAAATCAAAATAACAGAAAATAGGGCACTTTGATATGATGTAATGGTTATCAAACTTGTCTCACTAGATCAATTACTACTTAGTAGTGAGTTCCATTCCACTAGGTGCCCCTTACTTTCACCATTGTGTCATATCTAAACTTTACTTAGTAAATTACTATAACAGAACAACAATACCTTCTTTTGCTCATATGGAACAAATTATTTTTGTTAAAACCTTCACCTGGGTTCAGAAAGTATACATAACAAACTTAAGATAGCTACATGAAAGAGTTTTGCCATGTATCAGGAAGACACAAAGAAAATTGATACTTAACATCAGGAAAATAAAGCTGAATTTTTTGGGATAAGAAAAAAAGGCTTGGAGAACCTGATGCTCACAGGACAGAGGGAAGAGAGGAACAAGGGAAAGCAGCACACAAAGTACCTAATAGACTTGAGCAGATGGGTGGTAAAGTGAGGATTGAGTGGAATAACAGAAGAGCGACAAGGAATAGGGAGAAGTGGAGGGCCATGATTGCCTACTTCCTGAAGGGATAAGGCACATGGAAGAAAAAAAAAGCAGTATAATGTATAGAAATAATTAACTTTCTATCTTAAATGTTATAATCAATAAAGTAAAATAGGCCAACTCTAATCATTTCTTTTTTTTTTTAAATGCATAAAGGAAAGTTTGGTCACTGTGTTGCACCAGAAAATCTTTTTTGTCAGAATCTTGCACATTTACAAAACTATTCATCCGTGCATTGAGTACTGTTGTCATATCTGGTCTGGTACTCCTGCTGTACACCTTGAGATTCATGACAAAATCCAAAGAAGGATCAGTAATGTAATCAGAACTGACCAGGCATCTCATCTTTAGTCACTTTCTGACTAACATGATGTGGCTTCCCTCTGTCTTCTCTACAAATATTTTCATGGCAACTGCATTTTTCCCCTGGTACATGAATTTAAGCATACTATTAGATTAGCTGTGTCTCAATAAATCACTGTGAAGAAGGCAACGGGATACCACTCCACTATCCTACCCCCGCTCAATCATGGTTTTTTACAACAGATATATGGAACCCAACAGCATGAAGGGAGTTGCTTCCAAAGAAAGCATCTCCACACTCAGTAAGGATTGGCTTTGGCAACAGGTGTCACCTGACCATCATCTGGTGACTGTTAGCACCAATGGCCTAAAAGGGGCATTTTACTCCAAAATTTGTCCCTCGCTCGGGAAGGAACAACATGAGCAACAGATGTGTCTGGACTATTACTCTGTGACTGTGTGCAACAAAGAAAGAATTAGCTTTGGGACATGGAATGTCAGGATGCTCGACAACTGTGGACAACTATAGAATTTTAAGCAGGAGATGGACAGACTGAAGATCAATATTTTAGGCATATGCAAAACCAGATGGCCTAACAAAGGAAACCTCAGCAGTGACACCCACAGGATAATTTACGCAGGAGGCAAAAAAAAATGAAAAAAGAGTCGGCTTATTACTAGACAAAGAAGTGAAAAAATGCATTCTGGGATACTACCAGCTTTCAGAGAGAGTCCTCTTGGTTAAACTGAAAGAAAGACCCTCCAACATATCTATCATAGTAGTTTATGCACCAACATTGCTAAGCACTGAGGAAGAAATAGAATCATTCTACTCCATACTGAACAATACCAAAGCTCAGTGCAAAAGCCAAGAAATTAGAATCATAATGGGTAACCTGAATCTCAAGGTAGGTAAAGAGAGGGAAGGAGACATGACCAGCAACTTCAGATTAGGAGTTTGCAACGAACGAGGAGAAAAATGGGTCCAATGATGCACATCAAATGAGCAGGTAATAACTAACACCTGGTTTCAAGAACACCCACGTCATCTATAGACATGGAGAAACCCAGGAGGTGACACAAAAAAAAGCAAATAGACTACATAACCATAAACAGGAGATTCAGAAATGCAGTGGTTCAATGCAAAACCTATCTAGGTGCCAACTGCGGAAACAACCATGTCCCAGTCATCTGCAAACAAAGGATAAAACTCCGGAGAATGAAGAAGCCTAGCACAACACCAAGACTGAAATACAACACGCTCGTGAATGACCTCAACTTGCAGAAAGAATACACTAACAGCGTGAGAAACAAATACGAAGAACAAATTGGAAAAGGACACTCAGATTGGGACTCACTAAAGAAAGCGATGGTGACATCAGCAAACAATATTGCCCCAAAGGAAATCAGATGCAGAAGAAATAATACAGTGGATGACTGAAGAGATTCTCAACATGATGCAAAGGTGGCAAAAAATAATGCCAAGACATGGAAGGGAATACAGGAAACTATACAAGGACATAAGGAACAAATGCAGACAGGCTAAAGAGGAATGGTTCAACAACAAATGCACCAAGGTAGAGAGACTGAGCCAGACCAATAAAGAAGACATGCATAAAGAGATAAGAGAACTGACAGGACAAAAAACCTACTCCTCAACAGGATGCATAAAATCCAAAGATGGAACAATAATATTGGAGAAAGAGGAAATATTCCAGCGATGAGAAGAATATATAAAAGATCTTTTCCACGACAAGAGAGAGCAACTGAGAATACATAAAGATGATGAAGGACCGAAAATATTAAAGTCCCAAATGGAAGCTGCAATGGCCAAACTGAACAGAAACAAAGCAGCTGGTCCAGACGGAATTGTAATAGAGCTGCTGATAGCCCTGGAAGAATTCAGCATAGAGAAAATTACAGAAATAATAAATGAAATTTATAATAATGGAATAATACCAGATGACCTATGCAAGTCGATTTTCATAGCACCACCTAAGAAGCCAAGTGCCAGCAAGTGCAAACTACACCGAACTATCAACTTAATGAGTCACATTACAAAACTGATCATTCAAATCCTGATGAATAGAGCGAAAAGCAGAATCAGGCCAGAGATAAGACAGGAACAGAACAAGGAATGCCATATTTATGATAAGATGCTCTTTGAAAGAGCAATACAAATGAAAAAGGACTTGTACCTATGTTTTATTGATTATGCGAAGGCATCCAACAAAATATGTCACAAAGAATTGATGGAGATGCTCGGCATCCTCAACATTTTGGGGAAAGACATCAGAGTAATTGAGAATCTCTACTAGCAGCTAACTGCCTGTATACAGACAGGTAACGAGTTTAGCAGATTTACAAAGATAGCAAAAGGCATAAGATAAGTCTGTGTCTTTTCACCAGATCTGTTCAACTTGTCCAGCGAGAATATTTTGAGAACCCTAGATGCTATGCCAGGATTTGAAATCGGAGGCCACAATTTGAACAACATAAAAATACGCAGATGATACAGTGCTGATTGCAGACACGGAAGGAAACTACAAGACCTCCTATAGAAGGTAGCTGAAAAGAGTGACAAGGAAGGACTACAAATAAACTGCAAGAAAACTAAATGCATAGTCATCAGTAAAAAGAGCAACCCAAAATGCCAAATACAGGTGGGGGATACTAGAATTAAGAAAGTACAAAAATTTAGATACCTGGGAAGTGTTCTAACAGGAGATGGAAAGTGCGACACAGAGATCTGAAGGCAAACTGGCATGGCAAAGAATGCGTTCCAGAAGCTGAGTAAAATACTAAGACACAGGAAACTTTCACTAGAAACAAAGAAGATAGTACTAGAATGCTATGGAATGTCAGTTCTTCCATATGACAGTGAATGTTGGACAATATCATCGAAGATGAAGGAAAAACTTGAAGCAGCAAAAATGTGGTTCTACAGAAGAATGCTGTGAATATCATGGACCAAGCATGTGAACAATGATGAAGTGTTGGAAAGAATGGCAATGAAAAGGAAATTAATATTGAGCATCAAGAAGAGACAACTGATGTTCCTGGGACATGCTATAAGGATGGATGGCTAGGAGAACCTGATACTGACAGGCCAGATAGAGGGGAAAAAGAGATAGAGGAAAGCAATGGATAACATATTTGAAAAGCCTGAGCAGGTGGATGACAGAATGGGAGTTGTGTGGTGTAACAGGAAAAAGCGTGCTAAGAGCCACCAGGGATAGGGAGACATGGAAAGCTATGATCGCCTACGTCCTGAAAGGACAGGGTATATAAAAGAAGAATAATTTAGCATCTAAATCCCACTCTCTTACTGTTCAGATAGCAAAATGCAACTGCCACTTCTACTCCATCAATTTCTTTCCTTGCACTTCCTGCCTGTTTACTCGCTTCCCTGATCTTCAAAAACTTAAATGCAATGTCAATCAGTACCTTCTGTCTTCTAAAAGACCATTTTTTTCCCTCTCTTCAATCCTCCCTATACTTAGTCTTCTCTTTCACTTTCTGTAACCTCTGCATATTAGTGCCATTCCAGCCTTGATTGGGGCAAAAATCATAAAAAATAAATAAACTCAATTAAAACTAAACAATCCTGATATTTCTGAGGATAAAAACTTTTTTCGCAAACAGAAAATTTTATGCCATGATATGCTGGACATGTTGTACAGTAATGTGTTTTATCCATTATTTTATAAGAACTGAAGTACACCACTAACAAGTTATAATAAATTAACTTCCCGATCCAAGCAGTACTTATGTAAAAGTCACAAGTAACTGTGATTACTGTATATACCAGAGTATAGTGTGACATTTTATGATCATTTTTTGGGGGGCGAGGGGATAGGAGGTTGCACTATACACAGGTAATTTTTTTGAAGTGGTTAAAAATCATGCATTTTCTATGATCTCTTACACAGGTAAATCTTTTTCTGGAAGGGTACAAAATTATGCAAACAACTCAGGTCAAACTGGACATGAAGTCACCTCATACACAAGTATATGCATTAGTTGCTGTTTATATGGTAAGTGTTAAATATTAATCATTTCACTAATTAACTAATTGTTGTGGCCTGTTTGGGCCTGGAAGAAAGACAGAAACAAGATGGTAGGTACAAACAATGTATTAGAATAACAGAACAGATACACCAGTAAGAGTGTTAGTAATTAGCAAATATAGAAGTGTAAATCCCAACGGTTATAGTTACACTATATAGTTGCCTCTAGTCTGTCACTCAGCTGTATCCCAGAAGTCACTCAGGTTAGTATTCATTGATGGAGGAAGAGTCCATTCCTATAGATAGGATACCATAAGACTAATAATAACAACATAGCATAAGACAGAATCTATGGTTTATTTTATTCTTAATTTTGCTACTTTTCAGATATGAAAGAATGTCATAGCTCATGTCTCAGGTGTTTGCATAGAAAAATATAATTCTTACCACTGGGTTTAAATAGTAAACCAAAGCTAATCATTTTTCTAAATCAGTTATGTTCAGTGTTAACAAATCAGATTATTTCAGCTCAATTCTTTTTGTTTTTGATCTCCTAATTTCTCATCTACCATTTCTTAAAAATGAGAGACAGAAGTTTAATAGCTAACGAAATTACTATGCAAAAACTTTACCTTGAAATAATTTTTTTAAGTTAGATAATTAAATAGACTGACAAAGATTGCTTATGACAACCTACTAGCATTTGAAGCCAATGATGTCAACTTGGTTTTTTTTATGGTTTAACCAGGCTTAATTTAAGCAAAAGACTTTTTTTTTGTTGTTAATGGCTCTGTTTTGTTCATTGTAGATTTCTCATTCTTTTACAAAGAGAAATTAAGATTATTCAGTAATGCTATTTTTCTTATTAAAGTTCATGTATTTCCATGTATCATCCAAGATGTCACAGAAAAGCATGACTGCTTTCGACAGAAATGTCAAAGCACACAGATTACCTGTAAACATCAGAGAATTATCTTTTAACAGAAGAGATTATTTTTATTTCTAAATGAATAAATCAAATGACATTTACATATTGGCATATATATTACTCAACAGATATTGTACCTGTAGTGAAATACAAGTGGCCAAATTGCTTATATTTGACTTGCTGTTGAGATTAGAAGCAAATATTTATTTTTGAGTTTTGGTCAAACTTTCAATTTATAAATATTTTACCTTTAACTCCCTGTGTTTTTTCTTCATTTTGCTAGTATTATATGAAGAATTGAGATGAAGTCCCCATTTCACTGAAGCAAATTCTAATAAAACATGTAATAACATGTATTAACTGTTTTTATAGTCTTTGAACACAACAAAGCTGATATATCAATAATTATAATAATGATATTTGGTTTATGTTATACAAATAACAGAAATCAAATATATGATGAAATCGATTCACATCAATTGGTAGATCAGTTATTTTATGACAATTTTTATTTGTAAAAAAAACTCATTTTAAGAATAAATAATAAAGTAAACTGAAAAAGTTATTATATCAAGTGTTTTTTTTGTCTTTTTGACAAATAAGGCAGTGGTGAAAAGTTCTGGCCTCACACCATGCTGTCTCCAATAAAAACAGTCATTGATCAGACATTAGAAAGTGTGTTGGGCCAAGAACTGTGCAGCATCCCCTCATACAGTATCACCACTTTGAATATTAAGAAAATACTATTCAAATATTTTTAATATGAAATATGAAAACACAATTGGATATTAAACGAAACAGTAAAAATGTTAAAGTAAAGAATAAAAAATAATACCAATAATTTACAAACATAAGTTTTTTTATAGCTCCATTCAGCTATAAAAACATCTTTTAAACTTATTCTAAAAATTAATTTGAAATGCATTAATATTTTTTTTTAATTAATGATTTAAGTTCATAGCTATTATATTCAGGAATCCAACAGCGATTTAACTATCTGGGTAGTTTAATAAGAGATAATAGAAAAAGTGACTTACAAATTTGCAAAAGAGTAAAAGAAAAGTAGAAAAAGCTTTCCAGAAATTAAGCTAAATATTAAAATGCAAGATAGTGTTTCTGTCTGAATTTCTGGAATGAGGAATTATCATTATTTACACTATTTACATTCAGACAATTGTCCTCATCTTTGTTGTTGTTATCACAATGCTTCAACCTTCATCAAATGTATATTGATCTAGGTAACTGACAAAGAATTCTGAACTGAATGTTTTATTTTATCTCCAGTCAAAATAGGACATGCAGATGCAGCATAAATCAGCAGGCAGGTTAAGTGCAAGGCTCCAAGTTCACTACAGAGGATTGTCATACAGGGCAATAGACAAGTAGATTAAAACATTGGTTTGTGAATTTGGTGACAATGATTGTGAGTTCAATCCTTGGGCTAAGCAGTGTGTACTTGGAATCAGTGGAAATAGATGAGCAATATCTGAGCAGTTCTAAAAGTAAAATAAAATAATAAAAAATGAAAAAAAAACTAGACAAGATATCCCTAGACATAGGTAGTAGAATGAGAACTGTCTATCATCAGATGGCACAATAGCCAAACTTTGTGATAATAGGTGAATGTAAACAGTGTAAACAAGAAAGTTGGGTTTCGTTTTTTTTTTTAATATAAATAAATAAAAGAGTATAGAAGTGTAATGCGATATTTAATCTCCTATAAAACAGTGACTGCTGGATAGTTTTCTTGCAGATGAAGAAGAGACTTGAAACAACAGACATATGGTTCTGCTGATGAATACGATGGCAGAACATGTGAGCAATGAGGAAATCTTAAGGTCAGTATGAACAAAGAAACTTATACTTATTACAACTTACAATAAAAAATGAACAGTTTCAAGTTCTAGGATGTATAATAAAGAAAGAAGGCCTACAGAATTTAACACATAAAACATTAAAGTCAATAGAACTGGGGGAAGTACTTAAATTTGTGTTAATGGATTGCAGAAAAGGGTAAAAATTACTTGGAGTAAAGAAAAAGGAAGTTGTGGATAGTTATGATTGCCTATAAAAAGAATTGACATATACATAATAGCAATGTTTCTTTCTTTCTTCTTTTATCCTACCAGTCTTCGTAACCAGCTTCTTATTCAATGTTGCACTTATTTTCCATAGCTTCTTGCTCCTTCTAAACAAAACAGGTTCAAAGCTGTCTAATTCTTTTGTAGTCTAAAGCAAAAGAATGGCCACTTTTGCTAGGAACCCAGTATACAAGTTTACAAAAAAGGGCAAAAATGGAAAAGAAAGAAAATGAAAATTATTATTAATTATTTTTCTTTTATTCACCAGGATCAACAGAAAATGAAAGCCAACCAACTCTGGGGAAAATAGAAAAAGATGGTTTTTTTTGTTTTTTTTTTGTGGAAAATTGGGAAAAAAACTGAAGCATTAGAATTTGGGAGTAAATAGTTATTTCTATAGAAATCAGGGTAAAAGTGAATACAACAGAAAACAACTCTTTTCCTAAGTTTTCTTTCTTCACAGTAAACCTTAAGACTAATTTTCATTCGACTGGCATTATAGAATCACAAAAAAAGAAAAAAAAAAGAAAAAAAAGAAAAAAAAAAAGAAAAAAAAAAGAAAAAAAAGAAAAAAAAAAGAAAAAAAAAACTATACCAAGTATCAAAAACCACATCCCTTCAAGAATTCCAGCAACTAAAATGGATAGTACATGTAATTCAAAGAGAAAATACTGATATTATCAACATCTACTTTCCACACAACATTAAACAAAAATTTAGGAAGGAAATCCTGTCAATACTAAAAAGAGTAATAACAGCTGGACTTAAGAAACATATTTTCCTGAAAAACTGTCTCAAGAGAAAGATATAAATTTCAACTAACAGTAACATTAATTAAACTCTTTACATTATTCAGACTGTTGCCCTAATCTTTACTGTTATATTCCTGATGTTTCAGCCATTGTACACTCCAGCCTTCTTCAGGTGATATTTGTTTAATTTCTCCTAAGTCTGCCAAACATAGAAATGAATACAATTTGGGAACCCGTAATATAGCAAGCTAGAAACTCCAACAAATATCAACTGTGTGTGCAATGGCTGAAATGTCATAAAAGATAAGGACACAAGTTTGAACAATGTAAATAGTATAGATAGTTACAATATCTCATCTCAGGAATATAGACAGGAAACTAACATTAACTGCTCAGTCAATACCAATTGTTTCCTTATAAAAAAACAGTTAATCTCATCATTATCCATTTTACCAAATTGTTTCATTTTTCTTTATATTTTTTTTAATAAAGCAACTAATATGCAAGAAGTTGAGAGAAGATTATTAAGGAGGTAGAACAATAAAAATACAGGAATTAAAAAAGCAGAAATAAAGATGATGGATATTGTATTGAAATTTTTGAAGATCATAGTTGGCTGGAAAACTAAGTTAGAAAAGAGCTCCACAAGTGAGAAGTGTGAAGGAAGAAACTGTTAGACCTTGCTACCACTCTAGTAGTACACTTAAATTCGGGTACCAAAGAGGAAAGCTCATCAGAACAATTACCATGAAAGTATAACAAAAGGAACAGGGAATCTACATTATGGCAGTGGGAAAGTGACCGAAGCCAAGATGCCAGCTCAGAATCAATAACATCACAGATTCTTTGGATTTTATAAAGAAATTTTAAATATATATCAAAAGTACCAGACTAGATATATGAATGAATGGTAGACGTATGAATGTGAAGGATAGAATCTGGTGAGAAAAACTATCCAGTACAACACAGTGAATCAAGTTTCCTAGCAGCAGACCTAGCAATATAATCTTTTCACTTCATACCAGCAGAAAACATTAAAATAAGATACAATAGTTCACTCTCCTGGAGGTTAGCATCAGCTATGCTGATGGAAGCTAAAAAGGTTAACAACTATGAACATCAACCTTTCTACACCTACAAGTCCTGGATTCTGCACCCCCATCATCCTCCTTAGTTTCATCCCCCCTCCCAGAATAAGGTCACAGCCTCACCACACTAGGCGTTACTGCATTGATTTCTGTAGAAAGTAGGGTAGAGTTGTCAACCCCATGACCAACTGGTTTTGAATTCAATGTTGTTCTTCATATAGACTAGTTGCCAGCCAAGACTAGAAAGTTCCATCTTCTCTACAATTAAATGCATAGCAAGGTAGAGAGAAAATTTCAAACAACTGAATTGTGAAGTAAATGCAGCTGCAGATGAAAGGAAATATTAATATATTTCTGTTATATCGCGGGAACAATATAAACAACAAGGTAAATTTCATGTGGAAAGATTTAGACAACACATAAGGAGTAAACAAATAACAGAATTCATTGTATGAAAAAGTACAAGTAACAGAGAGTTCATAAAATGGTAAGTCAAGACGGAATGGAAGCAGAAGTTGAATTATCTCATACTTCCTTACTTTGATACTTCTTAATCTCTTCAGTGAATCAACTGTTGGGGGTGATAGGATGTTCATTATAACAATTTCACATTACAGTAACAAAACCCAACAGTATAAATAAATGGGCTGGTCTCAATGACTTGGGTAAAAAATTAATTGGCAACAATTTTCTAAATTAGTCTTTTTGTCTACATTTTGATAACTCTTGGTATATTTAAATTCTAAAATTTACATATTTGTACAGTGCTAACTTTCTCCTGTCAATTAACAGGTTTCTTGTATTATTCGCACGCACACACACACACACACACGTGGTGCGATGAGTAAATTGTCGCCATTTTATACTTTTAATTGTACATTGTTTGTCTTTGATTTTGTTGACTACACAGTTTAGTAGGGTCAGTTGAGAAATGGAACACCATGGTTCAATTCACTCCATCCAAAATGCTGTAATGTCTAGCATTCACACTGCAATCACCAATATGAACATTTCAAAGTGTTCAGATGTCAATCTAAGGACATTACAGAGGATTAAGAAAGAGTAGGATAAATCTAATGGTGATTATGAAGATGTTTGAAGTGATCATGAGTGATAGTGACATTATACCTACATTGATCTTCCCATAGGGCCTCAAGCTTAACATGGAAGCCAATATTAAGTGTCTTAACAAGGCAGTGCTGCTTTGGGTCAAGAGGGTGGTTGCCAAAAGACTATATCTGACAACAGGAACTTACACCATACCACACAAACAGGAGAACCCAGTCATGGCTGTCAGGCAATTTCTGCAATTGCATACCCCTTTACATCTAGCCATCTAACTCCCCAGACTGCAATCCCCATGATTATTATGTGTGGGGCGTAGTTGAGCGAGAGACCAACAAAACTCCTTCTAAAACCAAAGATGAACTGAAGACAAGGATTATGGCAGCATTCACCAACTTAAATAAGGAAACCATTCAGAAGAGATGCAAGAGATTTGGAAGTCCTGTGGAGGCTGTGGTTGAAGCCAATGGCAATTTTATTGAATAAATTTATTCTTTAATATTTCAAGATATTTTTGTGTAATTCTGGTAAATACATCTGTTAGAATGAGATGTCAATGTCATTTTTATCTTTGTATAATTTAGACAACTATGCATCACCTGCACTAATTTAAGTGTGCTACTAGATTGGTAACTAAGACTCAACATCTTACTGTTGAACTAGCTAGATGCAATTATTATCTTTTATTCTAATAGTTTCTTATCTCAGCCACTAGCCTGTAGAACTTCATTTTGATTTCTTGATTTCCTACTACCTACAAACTTTAAAAAAATTAAATGCAACATCAATAACCATTTTTGTCCACCAGAACCCAGTTCTTTTATTGATCTTTCCACTAACGAAATTGCTCACTACGTAACCCCTTGCGCTCTAGTTGTATTATCACCTTACTTGCAGTGAAATGAGTTTTATATATATATATATATATATATATATATATACTGATTGTTTAATACATAGTTTTTGGTCCTAATAGGTTTAGACCAGTACACATTTGTATTAAAAAATGTTCTATACAATTATATTGTAGAACATTTTAATATTTTTCATTTTTAAACGAGTTATTTCGCTACCTTGGTTTCTACCATGAGTGGTGTCTTCAGAGTTATTAAAAATCGACTGAAGACACCACTCATGGTAGAAACCAAGGTAGCAAAATAATTCATTTAAAAATGAAAAAAAAATATTATATATATATGGTAATTGAAATGTAACACACTATTTTATGTATGATGGAATCTCCCATCTATAATTTTTACAATACAAGAGTCCATCATACATAAAATAGGGAATTACTTCAAATCCTCCTATATATATATATATATATATATATATATTGGGGGGGGGGGGGGAGTGCCAGAAAGTTCTTGACTTAAAAAGGGATTGTAAAAAAAAATAAAATTATAAAATTTAGTCACATTTGGGAAAGTGTGTCAGGTTGATAACTTTATATATATATATATATATATATATATATATATATATATAATCTTTGCCATGTATTTTGAAAAATCTCTTAAGCATGTCAAGAGATTCTTAAAAGTTTACTTTATGATGTAATATATGACAAATATTTGAAAAGTGAACAAAAATATAGGCATAAATTAAAATAAAAAATGCACCAAGATACAAAAGGCAAAAATATTTTATAATTTTTTAAATTCTGGTTATGCATTTTATTTTTCAAGTGTTTAAATCATCCAAAAAGAGATGCTGTCAAAATTGTTATAGATATATTTTTTTTATATTCACTTATTGAGTACAATACTTGTTCCTGCCAAATACTTTTCACATATATTGGCATCTGCCAGAGATCTCACAGATGTTTCTCCCAAATGCAAATTTCCAACTCATCATCTGAATATGGATAGGAGCAATGGAATGTTCTCAATATATCATTAACTATGATGACATCTCTGCTAAAGCACAGCAGTTCATTTAATTTATTTTTTGTCATACTGTCATATGTTAACATGAGAACAACTGAGTCGTCAATGAGAGAAAAAGAGGAGGCTCTGAAAAGTGGTAACACACAGAGAGAAGAAAGAAACATGGAAACAAACACTAAAATGAAACCAAAAGTGGAAAGAGCATTCTGATAGGAAAAACAGAGATATGAAGAGAACAAAGACGACGATGAAAAAAGCTCAAAACATACCAAAAAAAAATTTTTTTAAATAAATTAAAAAAATGATATGGAGGGAAAAAGAGGATCACCGCCCCCTATGGAATGAAGTTGAAATAATAGCTAGAGAATGCCACTGGAAACTACATAAACTTAAGGAATTAGCACATATGCTAGACTACAAAAATCTCCTAAGCCGACCAAACAGTGATGAACACAATATGGCAATCAGTAATACAGAGTGCCAGAGAAAATCATTAGTGTCAAAATTTCAATATGAGCTCTAGTAAAAAAGAAAACCATTAACATCAACAAATAATAGAGAAAACCATAAAGATAAAAAAAAAATTACAATATGAACTCTTGTAAAAAAAGGTTACTGGACATTAGGTTTATAAGTCCCAAAAATTCAGTTGTTCTTGTCCTTAAGGACAAATGGCTATAGACAATGGTTAGGACCCAAAACGTTGTGAGTTCAATACCAGGCTACCCTGTAAGTTAGTTTGCCCTGATGAGCCGTTAGGTGAAACCTAGGTAGGTCTGTTGGCTCTTAGATTTATTCTTATTTGTTGCTCTACTATTGTATTGAGTGCTTTAGTGTTAGGGTACCCGTCTCAAGGTTTTTTTTCTTTCCTACGAGTATTTTGATGCATGTTCAAGTACTTAGTTGGTTTCTTTTTTTTTTTATTTTCCCTTTTTTTCCCCTCTGTGTTTATTCTCGGTGGGGTTTTCGAGATGGACTGAAATATATTATAACAATTATTAATATTATTATATATATATATATATATATATATATATATGTATGTATGTATGTATGTATGTGTGTGTGTGTGAGACCCCAAGTAATTGTTTTTTTAAGTACACCAATCTGCTTGAGCAGTTAGCTAATTTCTGTTGCAGACTCCTGCTCAGGCACATTTGTATTTTTCTACACCACCAGAACCCACATGTGGTTTATACTACAACTATCCAGAACTTAGTTTCTAAGCGAGAACACACAATTTGTTATCAACAGTTTGAACAATTCCAATACATCTAAACCCTCAATCATGACTTATTTCATGCTAGCACAAACATTGAGAGCTTCCAACAAGTTCCATGTACCAAATTTCACTCACAAGGCTTTACTTCAATTCAAGATGTGTTTTTCAGGCACTTTCCAAAAGTGCTACAAATTGGATTACTTCCCCACTAATAACATCAAGAAGTCATCTTCTCGGCAAATCGACCATGATGAGATTCAAACCCAGCTCTCTTGGTCAGAAAGTAAACGTTCTGACCACTCGACCATGAACTGTTATTAGGAACATTTTTCTTTTTAATTTTTTAGTTTGGGATGGAAGCATTACAGTGTCATTTTTTTCTTAAATTAATTAAATAGTGTTATAACCAGTATATGCTGCTTTTTATGTTTTACTACCATGGTAATTAAATGCTAGAGTGTCCGCCTAGAGCACAAGCTAGAACAGAATTTTTTTAAAAAGAAATTGACAGTTGCCCATGCAGCGCATCTCCACTATCATGTCCAAGAGAAGAGCAGAGCCCAATCTTGCTTGACACTGGCATTGTCACATTAATTAGATGCTGGTACAAGATTTTATCCTCAGAATTTACTCTCAAAGCTGTGTATGATAAGTATGGTGAGAAGGGTGGGGCAGAGGTTTGAAATCAGAGTTTTCTTCCTTTAGATTGACTGCCTTCCCAAGCTAAAGAATTCCATGTACCCAATTTAAGCATTACCTTTCCCCCTCCATATTTATATTGTTCATTTTGAGTATATCCATTAAA
Source organism: Ascarosepion bandense (assembly GCA_037127315.1). Classification (NCBI taxonomy): domain Eukaryota; kingdom Metazoa; phylum Mollusca; class Cephalopoda; order Sepiida; family Sepiidae; genus Ascarosepion; species Ascarosepion bandense. The sequence continues at coordinate 310,165 of JBBBDQ010001454.1, read as the reverse complement.
AACTGATGATTCCTTATTGTTTAAAAGAAAACATCTGAATCCTGTTTGTCTTAGTCTCCAAAATTTATCTAAGTTAAAAAAATGTAGTCCTTTTATCATTTAATGAAAAAATGTTTAAATACTTTTTCTGTGTGAACACAAGCATTAGATGCAAACATGTATTTTTATGTATATAAACAAGTTTAAAAAAAAAGGAAACATTTTCTGCAATCTTTAATCAAATCTGTTTCAATAAAAACCCTGTTGCTTAAGAACAAATTATTTAAACTTCATGACCCTGCAGCAAACTAAAAAACAGAAGATGAGATTTCAACAAATGGAATCAGCTGAGAGCAAAATTAACCACCTCAACTTTGAATTTGAATACTGCAATGAAATTCACAAATACAACAGCTTGAAAAGTCCATAATCATATTCAGTAGAACTGGATCAAAGTTAAAAAATTTATTCATCTCTAAATAAAGCATCAACAAAAAAAAAAAAAAAATTGCTACCTTGAACAATGGAAAAATCTTAACTTCCAAGACAGTTTTCTTAAACTTTCAACCTACAATCTCCCCAATGAATAAAGAGACTTCCATAATAACAGACTTAACTGTCGTTTTAAACATTTTAAGAAAAAAAATATGCATAGAAATGTTGTATCAATTAATTCAGTACATGCAAACAGAAAAACAGATCACAACACAACTTACATGATTTAATTAATTCTGAAAGTAATCAAATAATATTCTTACTACTGTACATAACATTCCACCTTAATCAAGAAGTTGAAAGTAATGATTAAGAATTCCTTACTAATCAAAATATAATAAAAAATGATAAATCTAACAGCCATCAGGACACAATTTCAAACTGAAAATCATCCTTGAAAATTGAACAGATTCTAAATTCATAAAAATTTACTGCCCTATTAAAAATAAAAATGTTAATAAAATTATCACTCTTAATAATGTGAAAATGAGATCTATAACAATAATGAAAATCATTGATACCACTTTATATACAGATACAATAATGTTAAGATCAATAAACCTGGTGACCAATTCAAACTGTAACCCTATTTTCAGATGGCTGGTATTTATTCGAAGTGATTTTTAAGATGAGAAGAGATTTCTTTAAAATTGGAGAATATAATTATTTTTGTCGGGAAAAGTAGCCAAAATGCTAAAAAAGTGGAAAATACAGATACAAGGATCCACTGGGTATAAAATCTTTTTGTTGATAAAGTAAGCAAATTTATCAAAAGTTAATTACTTAATTCCAGTCTTCTTCTTCTTCTATGTGCCCTGTCCTTTCAGGACATAGGCAATCATAGCTTTTCACATCTCCTTATCCCTGGTAGCTCTTAGTATGTTTTCTCTTGTTACACCACGCAACCCCCGTTCTGTCATCTACCTGCTCAGGCACTTCAAATATGTCATCTACTGCCTTCCTCTGTATATTTTCCCCCTCTATCTGGTATGTCAGTATCAGGTTCTCCAAGCCCTCCTTCCTCATTGCATGTCCCAGAAACTTCAGTTGTCGCTTCCTGAGGCTCACTATTAATTTTCTTTTCATTGCTATTCTTTCCAAAACCTCATCATTGCTCACATACTCGATCCATTATATTCACAGCATCCTTCTGTAGCGCCACATTTCTGCTGTTTCAAGTTTTTTCCTCATCTTCAAGGATATTGTCCAACATTCACTGCCATATTGAAGAACTTACATCACATAGCAATCTAACACTCCCTTCTTTGTTTCTAGTGAAATTTTCCTGTGTCTTAGTACTTTACTCAGCTTCTGGAACACGTCCTTTGCCATGCCAATTCACCTTCAGATCTGTGTCACACTTTCCATCTCCTGTTAGAACACTTCCTAGGTATTTAAATTTGTGTACTTGCTTGATTCTAGTATCCCCCGCTTGTATTTGGCATTTCAGCCTGCTCTTTTTGCCGATGACTATGCATTCAGTTTTCTTGCAGTTCATTTGTAGTCCTTTTTTGTCACTCTCCTCACCTACCTTCTGTAGAAGGTCTTGTAGTTTTCTTTCTGCGCTTGCAATCAGCACTCTATCATCTGCATACCTTATGTTGTTCAAATTGTGGTTTCCAATAACAAATCCTGGTGTAGCATTTAGGGTCCTCAAAATATTTTTGCTGTACGAGTTGAACAGATCCAGTGAAATAACATACGCTTGTCTTACACCCCTTTCTATTTTTGTATATCTGCTGAATTCATCACCTGTCTGTATACAGGCAGTTAGCTGCTAGTAGAAATTCTTGATTACTCTGATGTCTTTCCCAAAAATGTTGAGGCTACTGAGCATCTCCATCAATTCTTTGTGGCATATTTTGTCGAATGCCTTGGCATAATCAATAAAACATAGATACAAGTCCTTCATTTGTATTGCCCTTTCGGAGAGCATTCTAATCATAAATATAGCATTCCTTGTTCCAGTGTCTTTGACAAACCCACACTGTTCCTGTTTTGTCTCTGGCCTGATTCTGCTTCTCACTCTATTCATCAGGATTCTGACAATCAGTTTTGTAATGTGACTCATTAAGCTGATAGTTCTGTGTAGTTCACACTCGTTTACACCGGGCTTCTTCGGCAGCGCTATAAGAATCGACTTGCATAGGTCGTCTGGTATTATTCCACTATTTTAATTTTGTTTATTTCCGGACCAACTGCTTTGTTTCTGTTCAGTTTGGCCATTGCAGCTTCCACTTCAGACTTCTCATCCTTGTGTATTCTTGATTGCTCTCTCCTGTCACAGAAAAGATCCTTTATATACTCTTCTCATCGCTGGAGTATTTCCTCTTTCTCCAATATTATCATTCCATCTTTGGATTTTATGCATCCCGTTGAAGAGTATGGTTTTTGTCCTGTCAGTTCTCTCATCTCTTTATGCATGTTTGCTTTAATGGTCCTGCTCACTCGCTCTACCTTGGCGCATTTGTTGTTGAGCCATTCCTCTTTAGCCTGTCTGCATTTGTTCCTTATCTTCCTGTAGGGTTTTCTGTATTCCCTTCCATATTTTGGCGTTACTTTTTGTCTCCTTTGCATCATGTTGAGAATCTCTTCAGTCATCCACTCAATTCCAGTCACATCTATTGATGTGATTTGACAAAATATAGCTTTGACAATTTCATGTGTACTGAATTATAAGAGCAGGCAGACAATAAGAGGAGGTGTGAAGTCAAAATGAATAAATGTAATTGTTTTCATTTAGAGATGGTAAAGGGTTATACAGTGAGGGAAATAGAAACCCCATTACCTTCTTTCCACACCGGTCTGAGTGCCGTTTAACAAAATGAGAATGCAGAGACAAAATTAGAGAGTCAGTTCCCGAAGCTTAAAAGAAGAGGTTGGAAAATATGGATCGGTCTGAAAAATTCGCCTGCTGCTAGAAATAAGAGGAAGACGATCAGGGAGAGAGATATTGCCAAACTCAACCCACTGATCGTCCCCGTAGAAATAACATTAATATTCTACTGAATACCAACCGACTGATATTTCTTTTCTGTCACTTATTTTGACTTGTAATTATTTGATATATATAAATACATATAAATCTACACAGTGTTGTTGCGGTCTTGAATCTGTTTTTTATCATATACCAATCCGTCACAAGTCTGGCCCATCCTCATTAAGTGGTAATAAGCAGTCCTGTTTTGGCTAATCTGAGATCAACAACACAACATGGGTAGAATTGGCCAAAGGTCAGGGAGATTGACTAGTCGCACTTGTTATATCTCTTGTCAAAGATATTAAACCATACTGATATATTTATCTGCTAAATGCAATATTTATACACACTAAACTCTGTAAAACCCAGGTAACAATATAAGTTTTGGTAAATGGCAGACAATGTCTTTATAAATGTGCCATGTGTAGCTAGCATAATGGTTACCAATGAAATCAACAAGCTGAGTAACAAGTCCAATCCTAGTCTGTTGCATTTACATTCAGAAAAGCATGAATCCATGAGTTCAATGACTGTATAGATTGAGCTCATTAGCCTTGGGTGTCAGCCAGCCTAGGAGAAAGACTACTCTGAATTCAAAATCATGGAAAAGACAATGGAAAATTAACGAACATTCAATGCACTTCAGCCAGTCAGTTAAGTGCCATACATGATACACACTTGGGCAGTCATGTCCCTTTAGATTCATGAGTGACTAGGCAGATTTTCTCACATTAGGTTGTCATTTCTTTCTGCAGTAGACTGGATGCCAACCAAGGTTATAGGACCAAGTCTGCTTTGCTATTCTGTAAAAGCAACAAATTCAACTGGAATTCAAACTCACTTCTCCAATTTCTTGTTTCACACCAATATCCATTACACCACATCAACACACTTCCCAGGATCAAAAAGGATACGATACTCTGCATGCTTTGTCTGCCATTTGCAATTTGAAAAAGGCATATGCATGGATTGGCATGTCTGATGTAACTAGCAAGAGATGGCCATGCAAATTCTAAACATATAGAAAGGCTCTGAATTTGGCATTAGTGGGAGAAGGACATTTGACAAGAATTTAGGTAACTATGTAAGGAGACTAGCAAACAGGAGAAAGAAGGATTTTCAGTTGTACCAATGGAAGAGAAAAAAAAATCTCAGATTGACCTCAAAAACATAAATGAAATTAAAAGAAAATCATATTCTACCCGTTACAAATTTTAACTTTTTGTTTGGTTCTCTTTTCCTTTTATTGTACAAACCTCAATAAGAAGTTATAGCAATTCACATAAATAGAAGATACCATAAATATAATTATAGAATTTTATACAAACATTCTTTTCTTCCAACTGCCAAAATTAACCTTTTTATACTATGGATACAACTACAAACATGTACCATCAAAGACCTCTTTTATAAATATAACAGCAATATTTACTTACTAGCTGAAAACAAACACACAATTTTAAATTCCTACAACATTAATTAAAATAGTGGGTGGCCATTATAAGATAACTGTAATTAAAGATTTGATATATAAAGCTTGATTTTTCATACATTATTCCACAATGAACTAACAATATTAAACCCTTAGAATAATGCTGTGTTTCCAAATAAAACTAGCACTAAAAAAAACCCCAAAAAAACTTCATGTTAATAACAAAAATTAATAATACAAAATGCCTATTATATTGCAACTAAATACCACAAAATTATAAGATAAAGCAGCTACAAAATACATAGACATTATAGGCAGGTAAACGTTCACAGTCAAATTTTTATAACATAAAAATGTTGCTGATTGAGCAATAAACAAAACAGAGGTTAGAAAATAAAATAGTAAGCTTTATAACATCGATAAAATACAATACTTGCCAGCTATGTAAAGTAGGCAACCACTGCTAGTGGTGAACTGCTACAAATTTGTATGTTGGAGATACAACCACCACCCAATCCCACAGACTAACTTGCCATTTGTCTTTATCAAAATGCACTTTATACACATACAAATATAAATGACTACGTATGAATACCTCTACTGGTAAACACTCAAACAGATATATAACAATGATTATTATAAATAACTTCAGATTCAAGCAAAAAAAAAAAAATTAAAAAAAAAAAGAAAAACAAACAAGATAGAGTGGTTCAAAATGTATACAAAAATTCATAATACATTTAGCCTAGTAAGAATGCTGCTTTCAAAATACCTTGGTATAGCATCAATAGGTATAACAATCAATGACCAGTTTTAAAATATTTGAAAAAATGAAGGCCAGACATGGCCACTGAAATGCTGGATCTTGATAATGACCAGAAACATGGTGGAAAATTTTTTATATAGATACTATTGGAATCAAACATACTCTTGTAAGCAAAAAAAAAACAAAACAAAAAAAAACAAAACAAAAAAAACAAAAAAAAAAATCCATATTTTTGTCTTTAATCAAACAATAAAAAGCTACTGCCACATATATATTAATGTACATAATATACTTCATATGCAGACAATGCATATGAATAATGCAAAAAAATGCACATATACAAGATACGCATACTTTTATATAATTTAACAAAACCAGCATGCTGAAGGCCTTTGTCACAATGACTTGTGACGATCAGTGGCTTCCAAACGGTTTGGGTTAACCCATAATTGAGTTCTGAAGCACTTTACAAAAGGGGATGCTGACTTAAATCACCTCACCAGGCTGACATAATCAAAAAAATAACCTAGATTATGGAGAGATATAAACCTGGCTCAAATGGACAGAAAGAAAACGCTTTAGCCAGTCAGCCACACACACACATATATATAAAATGTGCGTGTGTGTGTGTGTGAAAAAGAGAGAGGTGGGGAAGACAGGATGATATGTGGCTGTGTAAAAATTCTTAGATAATGGTGTTTCTGTGTTGTTGACTGAGGAGGGTGAAATCTAAACGTAAATTAAATTTACAGCACAAGGAAAAAGTGAACAAAAACAGACATAAAGAGAAAAAAGATTCCCTTTTGCTTTTTTAAGATTATATCCCAGAGTGCATGTGCAGGTTTGTAATGCCTTTGGCTCATTGTATTTATAGTGGGCTTTCATACTATCCAGTACTATCAAATTTTTTGTTTATTTTTTCTACATGATCATCCATGAATATTTTGACAATGGTATTACAAGAGAGTAAGGGAAATAAAAATTTAAAAAATCTAGTGAAGTGACCATGATTGGAACACGTGCAAAAAAAATAAAATAAAAAGAATAAAAAAGGTTAATATAAAAAAAGTTATATAAAAAAAATAAATAAAAGAATGCTAGAACAACTAAGGAAAACAGGCACCTAATTAGAAAGTGAAATGGTCTTTTAAGGTGACATGTTTATGGATCATGGACAAATCTTACCTGACATATCATATAATGCACTGCATTTCTAAGATGATGTCAAGTATGTTAAAGTTACTGAACTTGTACAGCAAATAAAATAAAATGAAATCCAACAGCGGAATAAATGGATAAATTTAGCTAAAGATTTTCTTGTCTTTTTATAACACAGGGTGTGATGGATAAATTGGCATCTAAATTCCACAAAAATGAAAACAACACTGACATCTCATTTTAACAAGTATATTTGATAAAATTACACAAAAATGTCTCAAAATATTAATGAGTAAATTATTAAATCACCATTGGCTTCAAGCACAGTCTTCAGACAACTTTGAAATCTCCTGCAATTCTTCTTCACTGTCTCCTTGCCATGGTTAATGTTGCCATAATCCTTGCCTTCAGTTACTCTTTGGTGTTATAAAGAGTTTTGTTGGTCTCTCACTCAAATGTACCCCACACATAATAATCAAGGGGACTGCAGTCTGGGGAGTGAGATGGCCAAATGTAAGGGGTGATTTGATCATAGAAATCATATGACAGCTTGTGTGGTTTCTCCTGCTTGTGTGGCATGGTGCATAGTCTTTTTGCTAGACATAGGGTCTTCCATCAGCCACCCTCTTGATCCAAGGCAGCACTACCACCTTAAGGTATTTGATGTAGGCCTTTACATCGAGTCTGAGGCCCTGAAGGAAAAATGAATGGAAGCATAACATTGCCATCACTAGTGATCACACCAATCACCTTCATAACCACCATCAAACTCATCCAATTCTTTCTGAAACATCTGCACTATCTTCAGATTGGCACCCAAGCACACTGAAATGTTCATATTAGGGCTTCCAGTATGAATTTCGGACATTAAAGCATGCCATTTCCAAATTTTGGGCAGAGTGAATTGTATCATGGTGCTCCTTTTCTCACAGATGGTGCCTAACTGACATGACTATACTGTGCAATCAACAAAATCAAAAGCAAACAACACACACAGACAAAATATTTTGATAATGTTGCGTTGTTTACCCATATCAATAAACAAAAGATGATCTACAAACTCAAGTGATATTTTCAATGAAAACAAAGAAACTATGAGTCAGCACTAAAAAAATGCAGATATTCAAACAGACTTGAATATACAAACAAAGAGAAATCAAATAAAAAGAATAGAAAAAAGAGTTAATCTGGCTTAACCCACCCTACAATAACAATATAAAAATAGGAAAAATATTTTCCAACATAATAGAAAAACACTTTCCCAAACACAATAAACTATCAAAAATTAACAAAAATACAGTCAAAATCAGCTACAGCTGTATGGAAAGTATGGAAAAAATGACTAAACACAAGAAAATACTTAATAAAACTAATAACACAAACCAACACAATACAAACAAATATAACTGCAGAAAGAAGGACAACTGTCCACTTAACAATAAATGCCTTACTAACAACATAATATACAAAGCAACCATAACAAATGATGCTTATACACATGAAAAGATTTACATAGAAGCAACAGAAACATCATTCAACACAGAAAAATACAAAAACATGTTATCAAAATACATATGGAACCAGAAAGTAAACAACATTACCACCAAAATCAAATGGGGAAACAGTAACAAGAAAAAAAAAAAAAGTACCACCATACAACAGTAATAGCAAAAGTTAGAGATTATGCCTAGAAGAGAAATTAACAATAATTAGTTTTAAAAACCAAAGTAAAATTTTAAATGAAATAAGGGAAAAATGTCAACACAAATACCTACTTTGCTACACAAACAATAACAAAAATAGGCATATAAATAGTATAAATAAAAAGAATAACAAATATAAAAATGTAATTATAAAAACGAAAACATGATAAGCAAAAACAAAACATACAAATAACATAAATACAAGAAATAAAAGTACATATAAAACACCCATTCATGAAAAAAACATAAAATAAGACAAAAACCACTAAAGAAAAAAATAAAAATAACAAACAAAAAATAAATAAAAATAAACACAGGTAAGGCTTACAAACAAGCCAAACACAACTTAGGAAAAATAAAAGGTCACACAGCAAAACATACCAACACACTAGGAGAAAAGTCAAACCCAGAATCAGAAAAGATAAGGGCTAAAAGCGTTTGATCTATTTGGTTGCTTTAATTAATTCTACAGTGATTAAGAAAAAAGAATGTTTCTATCAGACATAAATTAGTTTTGGATTACTTGGGGGGGAGGGGGGCTTATATTACAATTTAAAATTTGGATTTGTGGCAGCATTTGTTTATGAATTCCTTATATAAATTAGAGTAGATTTTGTTTAGGATACTTTATTAGTTTAATTTTTTCAACTAAACATACATTGCATCTATCACAAATGTTTTTGGTGGTGCGGGCTGAAGCTATCAGTTTCCAATTTACTATGAGGTCTAGTCCATCCTCTTTCATTTCCCAAAATCTTCGGGAAAGGAATGTTTGAAATCTTAGATTAGGGTTAAAAAAGAAGTGTTTGTGAGTGTAGTCAGTCAGTTAGTTAAGTGCCATACGTGATACACGCTTGGGCGATCATGTCTCGAAAGAGGCATGACTGACTGGGCAGAAGATTATCCCGCAGTAGGTTGCCATTGCTTTCTGCGCTAGACTGGTTGCCGACCAAGGCTATAGAACCCAATCTGTCCTGCTATTTAACCCATAACTGGAAGGAATAGACGGATTAATACCTTTCCCAAGGGTATTTGCGCGTAAGTGAATACAATGGATTTAACTGGAATTCGAACTCGGCTCCCCAGTTTCTCGTTCCGAGCCGCACCTGCAGAAATACCAATACAAATTTGGTAATTCCTCTTGTCATTTGTCGGGAAGATTTGGGCTTGTTAGAATACCTGGGTCGATCTACATTTGTCTTCCACTGAACAGTTATTACTGGACACACAAAAGCAGGAATTTAAAATACCCATTCTAGTGTTAGTATTATCTAAACTCTTTGAAATGTTATATATATATATATATATATATATATAATCTCCAAATGAATAAGACCAAAGAAAATAATTGCAACATTAAAAACATTAATTTAAAACAGTGCTCAATATAAAGATAGAGCAATGCGTATTTAAGAATAAATATATATTCATTTATACACTCATACACTCCCGATCAAAAATTTAAGACCACTTAAAAATCTTTAAAAAGAATTTTTTTTTTACGGATAGATTTTAAACTCCTCCCACTTAAGGTTACCAATACTAAAATCTAAAAGGTTATGGAAACAAAAAGCTACATTCCAAACATTTTATTTAGAAATTTACATTTTTATAAAATAAGGCGATTTACACATGATCAAAATTATAAGACCAGAGACAAAAATTCTACGAAATTGTATAAAAAGTTTATGAAAACATTCAACAACCAAATTTAATAATGAAGTCTACCTCCACTGCTTTTGATGACTTCAAAAAGTCTGTCGGGCATGCTAGAAATAAGCATTTCCATTAAGGTGCGGGGGATGTTGCTCCAGCTTCTGAAGATGGCTTCACGAAGTTCATTTTTTGTTGAATATTGTTTGCCATTTTGATAAACATCTCTTATCATCCATCCCCAAACATTTTCAATTGGGTTCAAGTCCAGTGAGCATGCAGGATGTCCCTAGAGATGGACCCCATTTTCTTGTAGAAAGGTCAAGGTCCGTCTTGCAGCGTGGATTGCAGCATTATCCTGTTGGAATAACCATCCATCCCCACACAAACGATGGCCCTCCGTCATCAAAGATGCTTTTTGCAGCATGTTAACACAACCAGCCGCTCTCTGACGACCCTGCATCACCTAGAGCTCCATCGTCCCGCTGTAAGAAAAGGCACCCCATACCATTAGGGATCCTCCACCACTATGACGTGCAGAGAAAATTTCAGGAGGCATGTTTTTGTTATACCAATATCGTTGGAAGCCATCAGGACCATCGAGATTTAATTTTTTCTCATCAGAAAACAGGACTTTCTTCCACTTCTCAACGTCCCAAAGTTTGGTCGTGAATACCAAACGGTATTCACAACCAAACTTTAAGCGGTCCACCTTGTGATGTGGAAGCAGCTGAGGAATTTGTTTACGCTTTTTATTTACCAAGCCGTTTTGTCTTAAGTGTCGTCTTACGGGACTGCAATCAGCATCTGTGACTGCCTTAATTTGACTAGAAGAAAGTCCCCCATCTTTCATAACAACCTGTCTTATTCTCCTACTCAATGCAGGAGAAATGTTTTGGGGCCTACCAGAGGATTTTGCTTTTACGTAATTCTCACTGTTCTTTAAAAAGTTGCAAATCACAGTTTTACTGCGATTTACCTTAGCTGCGATCGCCCACTGTGACAAACCTTGTTTATAGAATTCTAGAATTCGAGAACGCTCAACTTCAGTAAGTTTGCTTGCTTTAGGCATGGTAACACCTTTACGCAGTGATTGCTAATCCCTAACTGAACTAAAAACATTGGAATTACCATAGATCTAACAATTTATACCCCTGGTCTTATAATTCTGATCATGTGTAAATTGCCTCATTTTATAAAAATGTAAATTTCTAAATAAAATGTTTGGAATGTAGCTTTTTGTTTCCATAACCTTTTAGATTGTAGTATTGGTAATCTTAAGTGGGAGGAGTTTCAAATCTATCCATAAAAAAAAAATTTCTTTTTAAAGATTTTTAAGTGGACTTAAATTTTTGATCAGGAGTGTATATACACACATGTATATGTATATATACATCTCATCTGCCAACAGATCTGTTTCACTGTATCAAAGCTCATCAGTACAATTAGACACCCAATTGCTTCTAGCCGAAATTGAAACCTGACTGAATTGACATCAGTTGGTGATTCTACCTCTGAGCTATAGGTGCTCAGTAGAGGAAGGCAGACTTTTAGCATGTTATATACAATGTAAACACACGCCAGTAGCCGAGAGTGTTCAAATTCATTACTGAATGAACGATGAACTACACAGTGGCATATTATATATAAAATATCTACTAAATCACTAAAAAAAAAAAAAAAAAAAAAACAGCGGAGTATGAATAAAAAAGTCAAAAACTTAATAAAAACAAACTATTTCTATCAAAATGTTTATAAAATTATTAAGAGGAAAAGCCAAAGTAATTTTTTATTTTTTTAAATTTTTTAATCCCTTCTAACATGTTCAAAATTTTGGCAGAAATTTTTTTTTATTTGAGTTAGTGAGTAACCAAAACATTATGACTGTTTACAATGGAAAACGTAATGATGACATCACCCACTTTTTTCCAGTGACAAACACATCAATTTGGAAATTCTCGCAAAAATCAAATAATTATTGGATTTTAATAAAACTTTCAGTACTCATTCACAAATAAATCCATGAAATTTTAATAAATTTTAATTTGTTGTGGTCTATGATTATATTAGTTAAACGAAAGTCTCATTAAAGAATATAAATCATCTATTTTTTTTTAAATTTGACCTTTTGATCTGAAAATCTGCTCTAAAGTGTAAAATAAAAAAAGACAATAAAACTGATATTATTTTGGTAAGCTTTTAATTGCTTGAATAAATAATAAAAATTAAGGACATTATATTCTGAAGAAAAAAAAATTTTCAATTACTATTGAAATCTTAAAAGAATTGTTTTTATTTTTTTATTATAATAATTTATAAAATTTCAAAAATATTTTAAAAATTGTCACTGATTTGTTGCAGTTAGAATTTTTAGTTAAGAATTGATGATTATATCAACAATTCAAATGTTCAATAAAAATTGTTTTGGCCTTCATATTTTTAAAATATTTTTTTGGTGTGTATTTTTTTTGTATGGTAATTTCTATGTGCAAATTAAAAGATTTCCTCCTGTACCCGAAAAAAAAATTTGTACAATTTTGTCACTTATAAATGCCACACACTTTTATCTCTAATCAAGAACCTGTCAACACGTTCTTGATATACAGCAGTCAGGTTAGAAAGTTCAAATCTGTGATTAAGAAATAGTTTTATTCTAAATTTCATGCTATAATTAAATAAAAGATTAATTTAACATAAAATTTGCTAATTTTCCAAAAATAATGTGTCACAGATGTATATTTTATTTTTGCAAGATTTTTAAAACCAAGAATTAACTTTTGTTTACAAATATGTCAATCGCTCAAAAATGGCAGCAAAATTCAAAAATTGTAAAAAATTTCAAACTTTTATATTCCAATCAATATAATTTCTGTTTGAAAAGTTTCAAGAAAACTTTTTCATTTTTAAAAATTCAGTTTAAAAGTTAGATATTAAAAATGAATGGAGGCATTTTGAATATATATATATATATATATATATATATATATATATATATACACACATACTACCAAGGAAAATGTATACACACTTCAAGAAAGAAAATCTTGTCTTTCCTACTTTTAGCAAATTCTAATAACATCATTTACTATGGTGGACCATAATGTTGTGTATCACATAAGACTGACTACATAAAAATGCATGTGTAACAATCATTTTGGCCAACATTGTCACAGCAGGTGTTCGGCATACTAATAAATGTCTGGAAGCTGAAGGCCACCATTTTGAACATCTCTTGCAATTGTAAAGTCCAAAGGTAACTTGTATTAATCTTGTGATGTCTGAATAAATTTAGTATTATAAAAAGTTTTTCTTTTTCTGAAGTGTGTATACATTTTTTGGTAGAGTGTGTGTGTGTGTGTGTGTGTGTGTAAAAACAATAGAAATTTTGTCCATTAAATTTAATGATTTTTTTCTAATATGCAAATAACCTTTCACAAATGTGGTTTTTGCATCCAGATAAATTGGCCTAAATTCATGTGTATTGCAAGCCTTCAATTCACACCAGTCAAGACACAATCACAAAAAGATTTTCAATTTCAATTTAGTCAATTTCATTTACATTTTTTCTTTCCATCACTGTGATAATAGAAGATCTACTAGCATTGGTGAAATGTTGTGAGAGCCCGGGTGCAAATTTACAGTAGATAATCTTGCAATCAAGCCAAGAAAAGAATCTAAATGAAATTGGCCAGATTATATACAAAATAAAAAACATTTAATTTAAAATTGCCAGAATCCTTGCACATGTCTAGCAGCACCAACATAACAAATTTAGTCTGATGAAGTCCTAAAGGATGAAATGCTTCACACAAAAACTTTTTTTTCTAAAAACTATTCATATGTTTTCCCCAATATATATATACACACACACACACACACACAGAGAAAGAGATAACTACTCAAACACACACAAAAATTCTTTCATAATTTATAGTAATTCTAGCTTTAATTACCTTTTTTTTTAATCATTTCACCCAAAGCAAGGCAGGAACGCCACTAAATTGCAGGGGATTACAGTGAGAGAAAAGGCTGGGTACAGGGAGTATTGAAGAAGTTGAGCAGGATTCAAGAAGATAGAAGATGGCAACTGATGTTGCATTTAAATTTTTGGAGATTGTAGCTATCAGTAAAGCAATTTAATGAAGTTCCACAGGCTGAAAACATGAGAAAAATAACTGTTCGAATAGCAATGTTGGTTACATTCAACTATTTCAATAGTAAAATGATGGAAACTGGATGCCAATCTAGTAGCACGCTTAAATTCATGTGGATAGAATGCCAGGGAAAAAAGCTCATCAGAGCAGTTACCATGAAAATATTTGTAGAAAAGACAGTGGTAAGTCATATCATTAATTTTAAAGTTAAGCCTCAATTGGTAGATTTGTAGTTAGATTATATTTGGCACAAGTATAGCTCTATTTAACCTTTCATATCATGAATTTTACTGCAATTACACCCACTCACATTCTTCCTTAATGTACAAGAATACTGTAAAGAATCAAATATTCACTTAGTTTGAGCTGTTAAAAATGGGTTTTATGCTTCTTTTAATGAAGTTACTTTTTATTCGTACTGCTATGACCACATTTGAGTATGACAATATTTCTGTTTTAAGTCAGTCTTTTATTTGCAATATACGCTGTTGTACATTTAAACAACTGTAAAATCTTTCAAAAGGTTGTACATATTTATTCAATGCTGGAGACACAGAATCATTTAATTCATGATGCCTAGTACAAAGCTGCAACCACTAAGCTATTTCTTTTATTATTTCCCCACTGGGCTTTCAAGAAGTGAACTAGATTGATTATTTTTAACTCATATAGCTCTTCCGTCAAAATTAACACTTCATAGATTATTCAATACTGGCTGCTGTAAAAGAAAAAATAATGTGAAATTACAATTGCCCCACAAATAATTCACAGCAAGTGGTACTTTGTCCAGAATTTCCACTCAGCTAATTAGTTCCCAAATAACAAATACTTCTCCAGTTTCTTCCTTTTTTTTTATGATGTAACTCGATAATCTAGACTAACATCCTCATCATTGTTGTTTATAATCATATTGGCCTATGGTCATATCACATTGAACTACTGTTTTCCTTCTGACACACCAAAGTTAAGCAACCCCAAGCTTGGTCAGTACCTAGATGAACCATCACTTGGGAATAACAGGTGGTGTATTGAATAATGCCTAGAAATTGTTAATTGGAGAGCTGAGATCCAAATTCAGTTGGGTTCACTTATAAACAAATATCCTTGAGAAAAGCTATGAAGCCATCTTTTCTGCATAGAGGATCAACTATTCACTCTTTAGTCCAAAGATTCAGAAATTGATTTGTTTTTTATAGCTTATCAACCCTTTGTTGGTTATTTAAAGCCAAAACATTTTATGATGGTAAGAATAATTCTTTTGCAAGCAAATATTGCATTAACAATTTTCTCAATTATTTTTCCAGATACAATTTCCACTATTTAACCCATAGCAAGTGAAAGTAATGAGCCTGACTCTACTCTCCAATTTCTCATTCCAAGCCTAGTAATATTACTATTACTAGAAAATTATCTTTTAAATGTTACTAGAATTTATTAGAAGCAAATGTGTCAGGAACCAGCCATAATTTCTAACTAAAACTGATAGCATATCTTTTAAATTATAAAGCTATATGTCACTGCATTTTCTTTTTTTCTCTAATCGTTTCATCCCAAGCAAGGCAGTAATGCCACTAGTGTGCAGGGGGATCACACGTGAGAAAAGCAAAATGAAAGAACAAGATACAGGTGGTGGGGGGGGGGGGTCAAAGAAAAGATAAGAAAAAGATGGGAATACTGGTGCACAAGGCATTATGTAAGAATAGAGCAAGAATAAAGAAGAACAAGATACAGGTAGTGACAGTGAAAGGATAAGAGAAAGATGAGAATCAAGGAGATAAAAGATAGCAATTGACATTGCACTTAAACTCTTGGAGATTGTAGCTATCAGGGAAGCAACTATATGGAAGGGAGTGCCACAGGCAGGAAGTGCAAGAAAAGAAACTGAGTGTGTAAAAGTGGTGGTTACATTTAACTGTTTGGACTGTAAAAAGGTGAGACCTAGTTGCCAATCTAGTAGCTTGAGTAAATTTATGTAATGGGGCATGAGGGAGATAAGCTCATCAGAGCAGAAGCCGTAAAAATATTTGTAGAAAAGACAAAGGGAAGCCACATCATGTTGGTAAGAAATAGATTGTAAACACTATAACTACATATGAGTCACTTTAGTGACCAATTAAGATTTAAATAATTCAAGTATAAGAAGTATCTTAGTCTTCTATGTGCTGTGTCACTTCAGGACATGGGCGGTCATGGCCTTCCACATCTTATCCCATGTAGCTCAACACTTTTTCTTGTAAACTCCTCCCAAATCCTGCTCTGCCATCCACTTGCTGAAGCTCATCAAATATGTCATGCATTGTTTTCCCCCCATTTCTCTTTCCTATCATCTGTCATGTGAGTATCATATTCTCCAAGCCCTCCTTCCTTATTACATGTCCCAGAAACTTCAGCTGTCTTTTCCTGATGTTAAGTATGTTTCCTTTTTGCTTCCATCCTCTCAAAAACCTTACATGTTCGGCCCATGGTATCTTCAGCATTCTTCTGTAGAACATTTCAGTTGCTTCAAGTCATTCCTTCATATTTGACCAAGCATTCACTGCCATATAGGAGAACAAACATCACATAACAATCCAGTACTCTTTTCTTTGTTTCAAACAAAATTTTCCTGCCTCTTTGCTTAGCTTTTGGAATGCATACTTGGTCAAGCCAAAAATGCCTTTGGATCTCATTGACACACTTTCTGTCCTCTGTTAGAACACTTCTCAGGTATTTAAATTTCTGTACCCGCTTGATTTTAGTATCTCTAATATGAAATTGGCATTTTGGGCTCTTCTTTTTAC
Source organism: Ascarosepion bandense (assembly GCA_037127315.1). Lineage (NCBI taxonomy): Eukaryota > Metazoa > Mollusca > Cephalopoda > Sepiida > Sepiidae > Ascarosepion > Ascarosepion bandense. The sequence continues at coordinate 293,065 of JBBBDQ010001454.1, read as the reverse complement.
AGATGACCATGCATTCAATTTTCTTGTAGTTTATGTTTTATCTTAACTTTCTTTAGCTACCTTCTGTAGGAGATCTTGTAGTTTCTTTTCTATGTCTCCTATCAGCACTGCATCATCTGGGCGCCTTATATTGTTCAGATTATGACCAACAGGACTTCTAGTTCTGAGAATTGCCTCACTGTATAGATTGAATAGTATTTTGAAAATGGATGAGTGAGTATATGAAAGAATTTTTTTTATAAAATGTTTTGAAAAAGAAAAAAAATCATCTGATTTAGAATATGTGCTGAAATAGATATATTACTATGTGTAAATGAAGGTATATATATTTTTTGTTACAACTGTGCATACATATGAATGTATCTTATTTCATAACTAAAGGAAAATACTTTTACTTCTGGAGATAGACTGCACTAAAGAAATTGAACAGTTTTTCAAACAAGTTTCTTTTATTTTTGAATGAGAAAGTTTTCCTTTGGGAAATAAATACTTGCATTTTCAACTCCTTTATTAAGCACTAACGATTGTTGATCTGATAGCATAGCTATAGGAATCATACCATGGGATTAACACAGAAATGAATATTCAGAACCCAAAATGTACATAGGGAAGAGCTGCAAGATAACATTCACAAAGGAATGTAAAAACTTTTTAAAGTTTTAATTATGAAAAAATAAAAAGTAAACTGATTGTTATAGAATGAGTTAAACAAGCTGGGAGTTACAGCTGAAGAAGATGTTTTAAAGTTTAACACAATTGAAAAACAACTTTATGTAAAGAGAATTATTCAAAAGTGGTAATCTACTTACATCATCACTTTGGTGAAACAATGGAAGAAATGTCTTCTCCAATAGATTATAAGCATGTTCATAAGCTCTGCAAAGAAAAGGAGAATAGACTGAACAAAACTCTACTTAGTTTATTTGTGAATCCCAACAAGGTTTTATTGATTACTATCATTCCATATCCAAAAAGATTTACATTGAAATAAAAATCCATAATGTATAATCATCAAAGGATATGTAATATATTATACACTAACATGTAAAGACATTTCACATTAAAATGCTCTACCAAGGTGGATAAAGAGTTTTTTTTATAACGAGATTATGTTGACAAAAATGAAATTATGTTGACAAAAACGAAATTATGTTGACAAAAACGAGATTATGTTGACAAAAACAACGAGATTATGTTCACAAAGATTATGTTGACAAAAACAAAGAGATTACATCGACAAAAACAAAGAGATTACGTCGACAAAAACAAAGAGATTACGTCGACAAAAACAAAGAGATTACGTCGACAAAAACAAAGAGATTACGTCGACAAAAACAAAGAGATTACGTCGACAAAAACAAAGAGATTACGTCGACAAAAACAAACAGATTATGTTGACAAGGCTGATAATGCCAACAGACACAAAAGGCAAATAATGCTGACAGACACAGAAGGCAGACAATGCTAAAAATACTTCAACTAATTTGACCCTTAGAACAATTTTAGTATATTCAAAGTTGTTTTTGTTGTTACTTTGTAAATATGATGAACCAAATAGAAATTGGCCAAACTATTATTTGTATACCAATTTAAAAAATGACAGATATTTATATTGCAAAATTCTTTAATTTCAGCTCAATTCAATTTTTGCAATATGCATTTTGTTGACAGAAAATAATAATCTAAATTCATAATCTCCTATTAAAATAATTATAGTTGATCATGAACACTTCTGAATTCATATAAACAGATTTCATAAATGCTACAGAAGCTACAAAGAAAAATATATTCCCAATTCAATTGAAAAAATTAACTATCTCTTGGTATATACTACTGTAAGTTAACTGAACAAAAATAGTTGATCTCAGAAATGAAAACTAATTCTAGGTCTTGCCCTCTGTTTCCTGAGGACTGTGCCAACAACTTCACCTGACAATAGACTAAATAACTACACTTCCCAAAACAGATACCTTAAAATAGTTTATGTCAAAAGTTTTGCATCAATGATGTTTCAAAAGAAAACCCTTTCAATAATCTTTTTTTGTTGCATCCTTTTCTTTATTTTCTAAAAAGCAGTCTCAGTAAAAATTGTGGTAGCCAGAAAAATTGTACAAGACAAATTGTTTTTGTTTTTTTTGCAAAGTATAATTTTCTAGTTTGCAGATTCGTAAATCAATTCTTGCAATGAACAAAAAAATATAAAGACAGGGTCTAAATTAATTATTATGGTGCAGTATCATCAAGCACATCTGCATACATGCTTTTTATATGACAACGTAAATAAGAAACAAGGTCTTATTTCACAAAATGTCTTAATAATATACCACAGTAATTTCAAACAAGATTAAAAAGAAAAAAGTTTTTCTTGTAAAACACTTGAGTCTGTCTAATAAGCTAATAAATATAAAATATTAACATTTTATGAATAAATCAATTAATTCCATTGACAATAAGTAATTATCAAAGAAAATAAGTTTTCTTGGTCTTAACACGTTCACTGCCAACCATAACTTAACTTATTATTGGCAGTTTTTATTAAGATGCTAACTGATTTATTTCATGCTTGGCATTTTCCTATACATTTTCATCAGCAAGCACCAACAAGTTTATTTGCAGTGACAGTTTTAGTGTGAAAGCAATATTAAGACTTCAAATCAAGCCATAAAATAATTCATAGAAAATTTTTATTACTCAAGTTGATTATTATAAAGTTGGCATTTAAACTCAGATTTTGTAATTAACCTTTGTTAACATGTTAGAAGTAGATAAAAGTTTTAACTTTTTTTGTATTAGTAATTCTGCTTTATGGCTTAATGTTCTAAAAATGTATCAACAATTCTCATTGATGAGAATTAATTGAAAAGCCGTCCACTTAAAAAGGAATTATATCACCTGTTTCTTTTGATAGTTAATTGCAACAAGTCTCCACTCTCCAAGTTTTATTTAGGTTATATACCTTTAAAAGACTTAGAATCAGAAAGAGACAACTGAAATTTTTGGAACACATGAGGAAAGAGGACTTGGAGAATTTGACACTCACAGAACAAATTGAATACAAGAGATTCAGAAGGAAATGGCAAGTAAGCAGTATAACAAGTCTGTGTAAATGAAAGGCAAACCAAGGGAAGAGAAGGATAATAAAAAACAAAACATTACTAACAACTACAAAGGGAAGGAAGTTGTGGAGAGCCATGATCACCCATGTACTGAAGACATAGCACATAAATGAAGACCTTTAAAAAATGTCTAAAACTGTTTATAATTCAAAAAATGTTTATATATATTAAGCATTATCATAAATATTATCTAAAACCATTATATACATTATACTTAAATAAATCAATAATTGTAATGGTAATATTAGTTGTTTTCTTATAAGGAAACATTCAGTATTTGTCAACTGAGCGGCCAGTGCTGCTATCAGCTGAAATTTATAGAATCTTTCTCTTAAAATAAATTTTCAGGAAAATAGGTTTCCCAAGTTCAGTAATTATTTTCCATAATTGATGGAGGTTTTATTTTTGCTTGCTTGCTTTTAGTTTGAGTTAGTGCGGAATGTCAATATCTTGATCTGTTGCTGCTACTGAAAGTCTTCAAGTGATAATGGTTTCTGTTATATGATACAGTTCTTAGAGATTTTGTCGTGCCATCTCACAAGATTCAAAGAAGGATGGTCTTCAACAAAATCCACAAGCTTTACTCACTCAAAGACATTTTTTAGCCATTCAACTTAGAAAGCAGCTGTATACAGCTGACAGTTTAGATACTTATTAATGGGTTTGATTTAGTTTTTTTAATGGTATATCAACTCCTTAGGAGTCATTTAATGCCAGAATTTTATTTTGTGAGCATTGCTATATTTTTTCCAAAAATATATTGCTGGTAATTTTTTTTGTGTTTTTTATTTTCATGTTTAGACCCCAGTTTGGGGGTTCACTCTTTGCCCATAGCTGGAACCTCTAACAGATCCTACCACCCCACAAATGGGTTTGGTGTCATGCGTGTCATCCATATGAAAGTCTCAATATGATAAGGTTATTTAAGTGATTCAAGATTTGAAGCTATTCTTTTGGTTTTGTAGCAATTTGCAGTGCTGTACAAAACTATTCTATATGTTCAATTTATCTCCTATGTATGGCTGGCTACTCATATCCAAAGATGCTTGTCTACTAGGGTAGCTAGCAAATTCCCATTGCAGATGCCTGCTCAGACACATTTGTGTTTGTTCAACACCCACAGAACCCACCTGTGGTTTATACTGCAATTATGCTGAGCAGATCTTAGTTACAGTTTCTGATGGAAAGCATGTTATTTAACATAAATAGGCTGAATATAGCCAGGACACTTAAACCCTCAGTCATTATGACTTGTAACTTTGTGCTAGCACAAACACTGATGGCTCCCAAAGGGTCCCATCTATTGCCTCATATAATAAATTTATAACTGACAAGCTGCAATTTACAAACACTAATTTATAATGTATTTTAATGAGTTTTTAGTAATTATACTGTAATAATTCTTAATGCATTCCTCTAATAAATAACACAAAGTAACAATTGCTATATTTCTAACAAGTTCTTTACAAAGATTACAGAATGCCCCCTCCCCCGCATAGCACCAAATATAATCAATTTTACACTTGCATTGAGAAGTCAAGCATAATCAGACAGGAAAGATTTTTGAAGCAAATAAGTACCTAAACAAATTTCTACATGGCTGCCACTGATCTTGACTAGAATGACTAAATAAGTTTCCTTCTCCAGTTTCAGATCAGTCGGTCAAGGAGTATTCTATCCCTGACAACCAGTTAATCTTCAATTTCATTTATTGTCTGTTGGTGCAAAGCATATAACCATGAAGCACAAAAGGCTGATGAAATTTTATGAATCAGTTCATCACTTGAAAACTTTTTTCTTTTTTTGATAGACATATTCTGTTAATATTGGAATAATTCCAAAGCTGAGAGAAAGGGTTGAGAAATTTATTCAGCTCAGTGAACCAAAAGATAATATAATTTGATTTGAGCCTTAAAGATTAATACTAGTGACAAAATTGATTTGAATGTGGAAAATATTGTCAAATACTAAAAACAGCATCACCACAATTATTAGCACGTTATTTAATAAGGACACAAAATTGATTGATTAGATGGTTTCCTGTAAAAATAAAAAAGCTAAGTGAACAATTTGCAGAGTAATCAACTGGTTCTACACAATAGTAAATTATTAGTAATGCCTTTTTACAAGATGTAACATATGTATGGTAAATTGCTTTGGCTGGATGGCAAGGTTCAAACCCTCGATAATTTCAAGTCTGGTAGCCCAGTTGCATGTGAAGATTGATGCTAGCAAAGTGGGCAGATACATGCATACACAGCTATGTCTTTTTGTTGAAGCAGAAATAGGATTGATCTCACAAAAAGCAAGGTGAGCCCTGACTGACAAAGGATTTGTCTTCATGATTTAAGGAAAGGTTTAACAAAGCAAGGTGCTCTTCTTGACACAACTCACATCAAATGTTTTTAGCAAGAAACCATCTCTAGGAAGGGTGTCATGCAAGGCATGAAACTCTATCCTAGCTATATATATATATATATATGGGGGGGGGGGGGCTCACTAAATTTCAATATTTAATAACTTTTTTAGTAGTCATTTAATTTTTCCTTTATTTCAGACCTATATAAAGAAGACCCTGAAATTTAAACATGAAAAAATACACTACTGAACAGCAAATTCACATTGTGAAATGTTTGATGCAAAAATTAATTTCTCAATTTTCAAAGATAAATTGGCTATCTCATTCTCCAGATCTGAGAACTCCAGATTTTTTTTCTATGGAACTATCTTAAGGAAAGCGTTTATGTCAACAAGCCTCAAACAATTGCAAATCTTAAAAATAACATAACAGAAACTGAAGTCACAAATATTAAGAGCTGTTATGAAAAACACTTTAAAAAAGAGCACATTTATGTGAATTGGACACCATTTAAAAGGTGTCATCTTTCACAGCTAGGGGTAAATACTTTTTTTACAACTTACTAAAATATCACAATTAGTAAACAAAAAAATAAACAAGATTAAATATTGAAACTCCTTCATGACTTTTAGGCCACCCTATATATATATATATATATATATATATATATATATATATGCGTGTGTGTGGTAATATTTTTATTATAAGTTTATAATAAAAACATAGTTGATTGCAAAACGAGCCGGTGTGTTTCGGTACTATCTTATTAGCACTTTGTCAGGCAGTGAAATATTTTTTTCTTTCAGGAATCATTATAGATAGAAACTCAAAAACAATGCAATTGTTACTATATCCAAACAAATAAGGGAAGGGGGATTATTGGAGGGTTTGTCTCAAACCAACAGAAAGCCAGGTCATGATGGATAGGAGAAATTTGATTGTAAGTGTGAGGGGTGGGTAAAGAATTGAAATGACTTGAAAAATCAGACAATCAAAATCCTCCTATCTACCATGACCTGAATTTCTATTGGTTCATTGTGACGATCTCTTTGAAAATCCCCATTCCTTAATTGTCTGGATATAGTAACAATTGTGTTGGTTTTAAGTTTCTATATAACTCATCAATTCCATCCTTTAAATTTCTTTAACTCATCAATTCCCTCCTCTGACTTCTCCATCCCTGGTTATCTCCCCCTCTTAAGGAAGGATTCCACTGTCCACATGCTGGGGGGGGGGGGGTCTATGTTAATGAATACCTCCCTATAGCTAGGGTGACATCACTCGAATCTCCTTACCACCAATATGTATGTCTCCGTCTGTCAGTTCGGTTAGCTACCTTTTCTTTCTTTACCATTCTCCCTCCTCCCCTGACTGCTCTCTTCTAAATAGCATTTCTGACAACATAGATAAGGCTATTTCCTACCACCCATTAGCTCACATATTTGTATTCAGAGATCTTAACGCCCACCATTCTGAGTGGCTTAAAGACTGTTACTGATTCAGTGGGCATCCACACCATGAACTTTGCTATTTCCCAATCCTTTACGCAAGTGGTGGACTTCCCCACACGCTTTCCAAGTACTCTCTCTGGTCACTCCTCTCTATTAGATATATGCTTTACCTCTGCACCTGACTCCTGTCAAGTCTCGCAGCTTTGCCCTCTCGGCAACTCTGACCATGCTGTTGTCTCTCTCAATATTTCTTTCCACTCTCACTCTCACTCCCACCAGGAGCCTCCTACCTATAGGACCTCCTACTGCTACCAAAAAGCTGACTGGGACACCTTTCACGATTTCCTATGCGACGTCCCTTGGGGAAAAGTGTTCGATCTCCCAGTTGATGACTGTGCCACTGAGGTTTCGTCATGGGTGAAAGCTGGCATTGATGCCTTCATACCTACCAGGAAGTATTGTCTAAAAACCTCATTCCTCTCCTTGGTTCTCTCCTGCCTGTTCAGCTGCCATTACCCACAGGAACCACTACTTCCGACTACTCCGGAGACAGTCATCTGATCACAATAGGTGCCTAGTCACGTCTGCTCGTAATGAGTGCAAGAAAATCCTGAATGACGCCAAGCAGTTGTTTGCTGAGAGAATGAGACAGCGCATAGCTGACCGCAAATTCAACTCCAAGGACTACTGGCGGTTATGCAAACGAGTGCTGAACAATAGCAAATCCTCAATCCCTCCTTTAATCAATGAATTTGAGGTTCTCACGTCATCTGCGGACAAAGCTGAGTGCTTTGCTCGCAGATTCTCATCCAACTCCACATTTGACTCGTCTGGAGTACCTTCACCCGACTTCCCTATTAGAACTAAGGCTAAACTGTATGACATATATATTACCCCGACAGTAGTATCCCGAGTAATTTCAAAACTTGACCCCCATAAGGCAAGCAGTGGTGATGGAATCCCAGTAATAGTCCTGAAGAAATGTGCTCCTGAACTCTCCCCTGTCCTCTCTAAACTGTATAATTACTGCTTTTCTACTTCCTGTTTTCCTGCATGTTGGAAGTTCTCTTCAGTCATTCCTGTATTTAAGAACTGTGGTGAACCCTTGAACACATCCAATTATTGCCCTATCAGCCTTCTACCAATTTTCGGGAAAGTGTTTTAGGCCATAATTAATGCTGAAATAGTTCACCATCTTACTGCCCACAAACTCTACTCTGAAAGGCAGTATGACTTCCGCTTTGCCAGGTCCACGATCGACATGCTAACAACCATTATGGAGTACATGCTCCAGGCCCTTGATGAGTCAGGTGAGGCTCATGCTGTTGCTCTGGACATCTCCAAGGCTTTTGACAGCGTTTGGCACTCTGGCCTTCTATGCAAGCTATGGGGTTACAGTGTTACCGGACACTTGCTTGATCTAATCCAATCTTTTTTAAATAACCGCAAAATGAAGGTCGTCCTGAATGGGCATGCCTCTACATCCTACAGCACAAACGCTGGTGTCCCTCAGGGCTCTATCTTGGGCCCAACACTCTTCCTTATTTTCATAAATGAATTCCCAGATTAGATCAAGAGCCAAGTAGGCATCTACGCAGATGACACCACAATTTACTCCCGTGTCAGTAAGAAACCCGTCGTGATGAACAAACTTGCTGCTGACCTTGAACGGGATCTACACTCTGTGGTGAATTGGGGCAAGAAGTGGCTTGTCAATTTCAATGCGACTAAGACCAAGCTGTTGTCTGCCAATCATCACAGGCAACCTATCCTGCCTCCCATAAGCATGAACCAAACAAGTCTCCCTGAGAGCAATACACTGCGCCTCCTCGGCCTTACCCTCTCTTCCAATTTCAAGTGGAACCACTACATTGAGTCCATAGCTAAATCCACTACTAAGAAGGTTGGGTCACTGAATCCATCCTGCATATATACAAATCAACCATTCGTCCGTGCATGGAATACTGCTGCCACATATGGTCAGGCGCCTGCTGTTCATCTCAGTGTTCTCGACAGGCTCCAAAGGAGAATCAGTCATGTGATAGCGGCTCGACTACAGCCACTTCCCCACCGACGAGATGTGGCCTCCCTTTGTCTGTTCTATAAATACTTTCATGGCTTCTGCTCCAACAAACTTAAGTCACTGGTGCCTCCGCAACAGGTGTTTACTCGTGCAACCAGACTGGCAACTGGGTCTCACCCATTCACAGTTAGATTACCCAAATGCAGACGACAATTCTACTCCTGCAGCTTCTTCTCTCGCACTTCCCACCTGTGGAACTCACTTCCATATTCTTGCTTTCCTGACGGCTACAACCTCCAGGAATTTAAATGCAATGTCAATACTCATCTATTAACCACTTGACCCTAGTTCTTTCACCACCTCGTATATCCTTTTCTTTCTCTCCACCTTTGCAACTGTCATCACACCTGTATTCCCATCCTTCTCTTGCTCTTTTCTAACTGATTTGTCTTACTCTTCACTCTCTTCTACTTAATCTTTTTACACTTATGTAGCCCCCTGCACATCAGTGGCATTACCACCTTGCTTGGGGTGATACGATTAAATATAATGATTTCTAACAGAAAAAATATTTCACTGCCTGACAGTGTGCTAATAAGATAATTCGAAAACACAACGGCTCTTGTGTTGCAGTAAACTATGTTTTTATTATAAACATATAAAAATATTAACATATATAATAATGCTCTACTAAGTATCAAGTACTCTTTATTAAAATAAACCACTACAAACTGGACTGAAAACCCATTAGTTTGTACTTATTCTGATATATATATATGTAGAGAGAGACATAAATTGAGATATAGTGAAAAAGAGAGAGAGTGTGCAAGAGAAAGAGGGTGATTATATGTTTATAATACAACAAAAGTCCTTTTGAAGTGATTGTTACAAAAAACATTTTATCCTAGGTAATGCTAAATGTGGTGCAGTGGATATTGGCGCTGAACAAAAAACTGGAGAGCTAAGTATGAATTACAGTTGAATTCATTGCATTCACATATATATATATATATATATATACAAATACCCTTGGGAAAGGTATTAATCCATCTCTTTTTCCCGCTAGCTATGGGTTAAATAGGACAGATTGGGTTCTGTAGCCTTAGATGGCAACCTGTCTACCATCAAATGTAATGGCAACCTACTGTGAGAAAATCTTCTGCCCAATCAGTCATGTCTATTTTCTAGACATGACCACCTAAGCATGTATCATGTATGGTATTTAACTGAATGCTAAATCACCTAGTAAAACCAAATTTATAAATTGTGACTCGTCATATGAGAAAGTTTAACTATTATTTAATGCAATTTATCTTTAATTAGTAATCTTTGATCAAAGACCTTTCACAAGTTTTATATAAAACAGAATCAACATCAGATAACCAGATTAAAACTGTTCAGTTATGCTGCATATTCAGCCACTTAGCATTATCTAACAAAATGTCAGAATCTCTTCAGGGTTTACAATATAATAATATACGTCCAGTATAATTAATGCATCATCTGCTCATAACTGCAACTTGAGATGCAATCTCTCCTAAACCCATTCATTTTGCAGTATATAAGGTTAGTGATTTCTTTTATGATTATTATTGCAGCACTTAGAGAAGAGTGGCTAACGGCCATAGCACATTGAAACACCGGTTTTCATTTGATCACAAAGAAAAAAGAAAAGAGTATTTTATCAGTATTTCTTTAATTTATGCTTAAATATTGCATCAGTCAGTTAAGTGCCATACGTGATACACGCTTTGAGCGATCATGTCTTGAAAGAGACATGACTGACTGGGCAGAAGATTATCCCGCAGTAGGTTGCCATTGCTTTCTGCGGTAGACTGGTTGCCGACCAAGGCTATAGAACCCAATCTGTCCTGCTATTTAACCCATAACTGGAAGGAATAGACGGATTAATACCTTTCCCAAGGGTATTTGCGCGTAAGTGAATACAATGGATTCAACTGGAATTCGAACTCGGCTCCCCGGTTTCTCGTTCCGAGCAGATATCCACTGTACCACAACGCACATCCAAATATTGCATACGAGTATGAAAAAAAAAAAATTCAAAACATACAAGTCTTTATACAAAAGTCGCTAATCTTATGAGATCATGGTGAACATGATGTTTTTGTTATAATAAAAATATGCTGATATAAATAGCTGTTACAGTTTCTAATCTTATATGATTAGAAGTGTTAACATGCACATGTTTTGTCTTTGTGAATTTAGATTGGTGATTATACCTTAACCAGTTAGGCATGACCTCTAGGGGCTGACACACTGTATATCTCTATTCATGAGTAGAAAACATTATGATCATGCGTCTGGTGGGTTGTTATTTTTAAATTTAAAGGATAGGACAGTAACTGGGTTACCCAACCTGAAGGTATTTATAACTGGGTCCCATTCACAAAGTTATGCACTGCTTTTATCAAAACTTGTCACCATTTTGCACACATTTGTCTGTGATGCATGTGCCTGATATACCCTAAACAGACTGAGTATATTAGGCTTAACATATTTGTAACTCAGTTACACATTGTTAGTACACTGCTTTTTCATGAAATAATAACTAGTAGCAACAAGTAGTTCATAAAAAAGATTTCCTCTATTGTAAAGTTTGAAAAATCTTTTTGCTATTTAAAAATAGAACTTTCTTAAAACACTCATTTTTTTAAACATTTCATCTTGAGCAAGGCAGTAAAGTCACTAAGACACAAGTGGGTTAGTGAGTGTGAAAGAATATGAGAAAAAGAAAAAAACATTAAAGAAAGGGAACAATAAATGAACAAGGATTAAGACAGAAGATACTGATTGACATTGCATTTAAATTTTTGAAAATCAAAATTGACTGAAAAGCAAGAAGCCAGAAGAGAGTTCTACAAGTGAGATGTGTGAGAAAAGAAACTTACAAAAATTATGGTTACATCATGCCATTTCAACTGTAAAATGATGAGACCTAGCTGTCAGTCAATCAGTCATGCCATACCAGTTACACACTTGCGTGATCATGTCTCCAAAGAGATACAACTGACTGAGCAAAAGGTTTTTCCGCAGTAGGTTGCCATTACTTTCTGCAATAGAATCGTTGCCACCAAAGCTATAGAACCCAATCTATCCTATTTAACCCAAAGCTGGAAAAAGAAGAAATGGATTCATACCAAGGATATATGTGCCGAAGTGAATAAAATGAATTCAACTGGAATTCAAACATGGCTCTACGATTTCTTGTTCCAAGCTGATATCCACTGCACCACAAGCACATCCACCATCCACACATAGGGTGTCAATCTAGTAATGCACTTAAATTTGTAAAGTTAAGGTATTTATTTATAGACAGTTATAGAAAAGACACAGAGAAGCTACATTATGGCAGTGGGACAGTTACTGAACTGACATGTTATGACCAATAACATTGCACATTCTTCTTAGGAATTTATCAAGAATCTCTAAATACATACCAGGAGCACCAGACCAGATATAGCAGCAGACCTAGCAATTGATTCAATATAATGTTTCCACTTCATATCAGTAGAAAATATTAACCTAAGAATTGCAATGAGTCACTGTTCTAAAGGTTAGTATCGGAAGCGGCAGAGAGGTGTTCAAGCAGGAATAAAAGTGAACTTCATAAGGCTTAATTTTCCTACAAATATCAGGTGTACCTTTGGCTAAGTGGTTAGTGCGGGGGTCTTTGAGTGAAAATGAGCATATCCAGAAGGTCACGGATCCTATCTGTGGCTCATCCCGAAAAAAAAAAGGGCAGCAGAGGGACATCCGGAGTCATGAACCGGGTGTGGCCCAACCCCCCTAGAGTGTCAGGAGATAAGGGCCGAAACACTTGCTTGACGGGGGCTTCTCTTCTGAGGACTCTCTGCTGCCACGCTCTCCACGAGTTTCTTTCTACTATTAACCTAAGAAGGTGCAATGAGTCACTGTTCTAAAGGTTAGTATCAACAATGCTGATGAAAGACCAAGTTCTCTAAGACCATTTAAAAAAGGACAGTTTTGTTTTGGAGGCATTGAAATTAACAGGCCATTTCTTGCTCCAGTTAACAACAAAAAACTATAAAATGTTTTGTATTAGAATACTGCAGCAAAATAGTCTAAATTGCTATTAAGTATTTATTTTTCCTTTTCATTTGAACCGAATATCAATATACTTTCTCAATCCCTAACACTGCAACAGCCCAAAATAGATAAATTAACAACCAAAGTGTCAGTATATTTTGAAGATGCCCATGTACACACATATAACAAAGAGAGGTGGTGGTGATGTCAAAACTATATAACATTTAATTTTATTATTAAAAATAACTGATACAAAAAAGATTAAATATAAAAGAATTTTATGTTTCATATCTATCATTATAGCCATTGTCTCATAAAATATACAATTAGCTAAGAGATGCTACATATTCAGTTAGCTTTAAGAAAAAAAAAATCTATACAATATAAAATTTGCCAACTATTTCTTTGTTGCAATAATAACAAGGACTAAGAAATATTTTTGCTTAATTTGAAATACCAATTTCAAGGTAATCAGCACAATCATTTTCTCTTGGTTGCTTTAAAAAACCATTTCTGTGTAAGTCTAATTTCTAACTTTACAGCAAAAGGTTTTAATTTGCATTGAACATTAAAGGTAGACATAATTTATTACTTGTGATCAGAATTTATTTAATGATTTTTTGTACTTAGGTTTTAATATTAAGTATTTGACATTAAGTATCTTAAATAATGTTTTTAGGCTTTCAAAAGAATTATTGAGGAATTTGTAGATTTCTTAAAAACAAAGTTGGTACAAAAAAAACCAAAAAAAAAAAAAAGTTGGTACAAAAAAACCAAAGTTGGTACAAAAATTTCAAAAGTCATTTTCAAACAGAAACAGCATTGAAAAACAATTTTCAATAGCATAAAGTCTAGACTTTAAATAAAATACTTACTTGAACAGCGGTGGCGATGTCCTTAATTTCACAACATTTTGGAAAGGCCCTTCGACAACTGGAATTACAAAAGAAAATATCAGGTCTATTAAGAAAATAAATACTGTAAAATTAGGTGCTAAAATTAAGAATTTAAGGAGACAAAAGATAGAAAAATACAAAACATAACATGAGAGTTTGTATTTTTTTAAATTTTACTTGAATTTTTTTTTCTTTGCAAAAAGTATTGTTTAAGAATTGAATATAATAATGATATTAAAGTTTTTAATAATCTTAAAAATGATACTTTCAAAAGTGAGGTATAAATTTTAATTAAAACAAGATTAAAAATTTTGCAAACTCTCTTTAAAAAACTGAAAGGAGTTTTCCTTTGACTTTAAACTTTAATTATCTTCACCATGCATAAATAAAAATTCCTTAACACATTGACAGCCAACTACAAGGTACCTTATGGTTGGCAGTTTATTATCATAATGCCAACTACAAGTTATCTCATGCTTGATATTTTCTGGTAGAGTTTCTTCCCCAGATGCCAACAAGTTTATTTTCAGTGACACTTTTAGTGTGAAAACATTAAAACTTAAAGCTATAAATCAATTCATAAAAATATTTTATTGCCTAAGTTTCACTTGAGGTCAGATTTCATAAATGACCCCTGGCATTGAACATGTTAAACACCATTTTTATGAATAGCAATCCGTATAACAATAAGGTCATACAATATTTGTATAATTCAAGTGAATTCAGTTAAGACTTAAATATGCTTTCTTTTCTTTATGCAGCAATAAGACGTTTAAAAGTAAACTTAAAAATATGCAATGCTTGAAAAAAAGTCAATCTTTATAAAAATTATTTAAAATTCATTTCACTCTTTTCTTTAAAGAATAAGAAACAAGGTAAGGTTTTGTCCTAAATTTCTATTTGAATATATAATTTTGAACAACCTCTCCTTACTATTCTCTTTTGTGCATGGTAAGTGTTATGAATAAACCATTTAGTAGCATTCAGAGATTTCTCCAATTGAGCTGATCTAAACTTAGACAAAAGTGTATCACATGTTGGCTAAAATTAATTTTTAAAAAATGATAGCAAAGATGTAAAGTTCTTGGCCTGAGCAAGAAGCCCTTACAAAAGTATTTTTGCTGTTTGGTCAATTGGTCAGATTTTGGGAAGTAAATCAGGCTGAGAACTTTTCAACTGCCCCATTGGTCTGTCCAGTCTATCCAACTATTTAATATTAATGGAAAAGTAGCTTACCTAGGGCAACAGCATTTTAGTCTGCCTTGTAAATACTTCCTATGGACCTAGAAGCCCTTATTCTAGCAACTCTTTCAAGTTTCTAAATCTTCAAAATCTTCAATTGGACTCACTATCAAGAACTACCTCATCACGTTATCCTTAATCTTATTTCCACAGTCTCAGTTCACCACAATTTCAATGGTGATTTTTTTACTTTAAATTGCAGAGGAAAAAAATCTGAAGTGGGAGCCAATACATCAGATGAAGTGATGGTTTGCTAAAACCTAATATTATAACTGCAAGAAATGAGTTAGAACACATAATCATTAGTAATTTAAGCTGAAAATTTTATTTATAATCTATAGTAAATGCATATGTCATTTATATATCAATATTTTTGCTAAATGTAAATTTCTGTATGTAATTAAATCGTGCATTTTTTAACAAAAATCAAGACCTTCAAAACATGAAAAAAAATCAAAATATTCAAGAAAATTTAAATAGAGACAAATATTCAAATATGTATTTTTATTATCACCTTATATTATAATAACCATCCATTTTTTTTAACACTACTCAAATTACTTAGATAACGTAATATTTGACAAACAAAATAGTTAATCATTTTTAAATTTTAGAAAATTTTTAATCGGTAACTATTAAAAATAAATTTTCAATTACTATGGTTGCGCTAAAGAATGTTTATTGTACTAACCAAGTATTACATATGCACTCATTGAATTTTGCTATATAAAAAGTTTAGCACACTTATCAAACACAATTGAAGGATTCATATATATATATATATATACATACACACACATACACATATATATATATATATATATATATATATATACACACACAGTGAATCTGTCATTTTCTTTTAATTTAATACTATATTCAGCACTAATAGTAAACAATCCCTAATAGCATATCCATAAAAAGAGTAATGGTAAGTTTATCAACAAAACTGTAGCAATTGTAAACACCTGAAAATGCATCCATGAAGTCTTTTTCTCTGGTCAATGTACATCAGTCATTCATTAATGAATAACAATAGATTTCTTAAAAATGTACAACAATATTTAAACAATATGTAAAACAATATTTTTACAATATTTAAATTCCACTATGAGACAACAGCTTTTACTTACTGACTTTTAATTGTTCTACAACTTCATTATCAAACAGTATCTTGTCCAGAGCTGTTGGGGCACAGTAATTTTTGTAGAGGTCTTTGGCCATGCTATGCAGTTCCTGAAGATCATTATCAGTTAGGTCAGGATTCAAAATGCGTCCATTAAAATCATCTAAAATAAAAATTAAAATTTTTTTAAATATCCCTTTTTACCCAATATAAAGTTAAAAACTACTTGATTTCAAACAGTTGTTCAGTCTATTAATTTAATTCTGTTATTACAATAATTCAGTGAGTTCCAGAACAAAAAATGCTTAACTTTCAACAACTCTTGAAATTATAAAGACTCCTCTCAAAATTCAAAAAGATATCATTACACTGACAATTTTAACACCATCGATAATCTTTTTAAGCCGAGCATTCTAAAAGACAAATTTGCGACAATAATTATTCAATATAGAGTAATTATATTATATTCAAATTTTACCATAGAATGGTTTACAAAACATGTAAAAGTTACCTCCCTTGTTTTTTGATGGAAAAATTAGCAAACACTTATTAAAATTGAATATGATTTGCCTCTGGGATCAGAGGCAAATCATATTCGATAATCAAATCAAAACTTTTAATTTATCCTGTGTGTATTTTATTTCAACAAATAACAATAAGAAAACAAGATGAGACAAATGAAATAATGCCTTCTTCCAACTAAATCTAGTTTTTAAAAAAAATCGTAAGCAGTTACTGAAGAAGCAAGTTACAGCAAAAAGCATACACTCACCACAGGCAAGACAGAATTGCAGCACACTTACAGCAGCTTCCCTTTTCATAAATTGCATGAATGTGTACAATAATTCACTCTGGTTCATAATATCCTCCAATTCCAAGTGTAGACACTATATTAATTATAATAAATGTTAAGATGGTTTTGCAATTATTTTCATCAATGATATCTAGAAGAATAAGAAATGATTCAAATGTCAAGAGTTAAACTATATTAAAAACAATAGCATAGTGTTTTTTGTCACTTGGAGCAACCCTCAAGGTTGCCACCACTTCCCAGAAGGAAAACAATATTACAATGCACATTAACCACTCAGAATTATATGTATAAAAATCACCTGAAGATACCAAAAGGTTGAAAGCTAGGTTGAGGAAATAACTCATTTCTAAGTGAAAAATATTCAAAAGTTCTACAATATAAATGTACTGAACACTAATAGTACCGGTCTAATTTTATTATGGTCAAAAACTAACTAATATATATATAATATACATATGAGCCAACATTGCCTGATGACACAGTAAAATCTGGAAACAGGAATTTCCTTGACACAATGTAAATTAAATTAATTTTAAAAACAGTTTCCACTTCTGTGACATACGCATTACACTTCAGAAATGCATAGAGTTCTTTTTGTGACTGGCATATGTCTACACTGTTTATATACAACACATTAAAATTTCCCTTCTCTGATTCCATGCACCTTTAGCTTAGGGGGTAGCGACTCTGACCAACACCAAATCGGTTGAGTTTTGATCCCAGTCAGAAGCAAGTGGATATGTCTAGCCACATTGATGAGCTGTGATACACTGAAACAGGCTTGTATGTGGATGACTAATAAATATATATATATATATATATATATATATATTTATATCTCCAGGTAAAGAGAACCAACAGTTTTACAATTCCAAGTTCTCTGGCATTTACTTTTTTAAAAAGTGCTCAATACAATAAATATTGTAGAGCACAATATAATCATATCATTAAATTTGTTGTTTAATTAAAAATAGATTGCAACAGAAATTTCTGTTTCGAGATTTCTATCTCATCATCAGGCAATGTTAGATCATAGTTGTGAAAATGATTTTCATTTAAATATAAGAAACAATTGTGGTGCAGTGGATGTCGGCTCAGAAGAACAAATCAAGGAGCTGAGTTTGAATTCCAGTTGAATTCCTTGCATTCACTTACACACAAATACCTTTGGGAAAGGTATTAATCCTTCTCTTCCCTCTAGTTATGTGTTAAATAATTGGACAGATTGGATTCTACAGCCTTGGCTGGCAAACAGTCTACCATAGAAAGCAATGGCAACCTACTGTGGGATAATCTTCTGCCTAATCAGTCATGTCTCTTTTAAGACATGATCGCCCAAAGCATGTATCACATATGGCATTTAACTGACTGACTGATAAGAAACAATACGTTTGTTATTTATTGATATGGGAAGACATAAAAATTTATGTGAGTGTTAAATTTAACTAATCAGAATAGAAATTCACTTTAAATTTGAAAAAATGATTATATTTTTGGGGGGAATACATTTCTTTTTTCAATCTTAACGGCCAAAGTGTCAACCTAATTTTTAACACCCCTACCTACACCCGATTTCCATTGATGTTTACATTGTTGTTACAAAATTTTCGAAGTCGCTATGAACTTGCTCAGATAAAGTGACAAATTCTTTGCACTAAAACTATATATATATATATATATATATATATATATATATATATATATATATATATCCAGGTGAAGAGAACTAACAATTATTTTACCATTCTGAGTTCTCTAGCATTTACTTTTGTTTAGAAAAGTGCTTAATACAAGAAATATTGTAGAGCATAATATATTTGTTTTTTAATTAAAAGCACATTGCAACAAGGAAAATTCTATGTTTCCAGATTTCTACCTCGTCATCAGGCAATGTTAGATGATTGTTGTGGAAATGATTTTCATCTAAATATAAGACATAATACGTTTGTTATTTATAGATATGGGAAGACATAAAAAATTATATGTGTGTTCAATTTATCTAATAAGAATAGAGATTCACTTTAAATTTGAAAAAAGGAGTATATTTTTGGAGGGAATACAGGATTTCTTCTTTCAATCTTAACAGCCAAAGTGTCAACCTAATTTTTAACACCCCTACCTACACCCTATTTCCATTGTTGTTACAAAATTTTTCTTTCAGCTTTCTCCATATCCCAACATTTTCTAAAAGAAAAAGAAAAGAGATGAAGAAAGAAAAGGAAAACATTTTATATTTTTGATCTCACTTAAAAGGGACTTTGTGTAAATATACTGTTTTTATTTCGATTCTGAATGCATTATATTCTAATTTTTAATTGATAAATAACCTCTTATTATCCATTTATTTATTACATAATTTTTTAAAATTCATTTTATTCTTTTTGTTATAAAATCTATTTTATTATTATTATATTCTAATACAATTCTTAATATCATAATACAATCTTTTAGATATCTATTTAATTATTACAAAAAAATTTTAAATATCAATTTAATTATTTTAATATCTAGTCAATTATTATTTTTTCTTAAACAAATTATTGGATATATGCAGGTTAATAAACAAAGATTTTTTTTTATCCATATTCTAAGGGGAACATTTTGCAATGTTTACATATGACATTTATTTCATTACATTTATTAGATTTTTATTCTTAAGAAATATAATAATATATAGTTTTTCGTATAGACATAAAGTGCATGGGTTGTTTAAAGACTTACATATTCTAGCTTCTTTTAAAATTTCCCTTTTTAATGTGGGTGTTTCATTTGTTTCCTTTAAATACCAATATTTCGAAAGGGATGTTCTATTTCTGTACTTATTATTATTAAATGAAGACATGTGTTGATAAAATCGTTTTTTTAGAGAGTTCTTAGTACTACCCACATGAATCTTTACATTACTAGGGTATTCAACTGAAGAAATTTTACATTGATAGATAATTGATTCTGTAAGGCACCTGTTTCCAAATGACAATCTATAGAACTTCTACAATTACATTTATCATTGTCCAAATTGTTAATTTCAGTCATTATATATGGGGGGGGGTCAAATCTCATTCACCCTAATCTGCCAGGGCTACACACACAGCATAGTTGTGATGACAGTGGATGCAAGTACCTGCATTCCTCCACCATATCTACCCAAGTATAACATGGTGTAAGTATCTGCAGCCATCTCGGAACCATTATCTAACATCCCAACTAGCCCTGGTACGACTATCCAATTGGAATGGATTGGACAATTCCATCCACCCGTCTATCTCAAGTAGGGACCAAAGTGAGGTGTTGTGAAAAATTCCATTCTTCTTATGCCGGATCAGAAGTCACTCAGTCACCAGGACAAAGTTCTCAGGCATCATGGGTCACTACTCACAGCAAACGAGTGATGCCATTGTGAGGAATTTGTTGTTCTTCGAGTCAGGGTGGACCTGGGAACAACAGCAACTAAGAAATATTTCCATGCTCCTCACAACCTCCAAATCAGATGCCTTGCTACCGGATACAGTTTACTATCATACTCAGGACCGCCATGTGTCCTAGAGTCCAAACAATGTAAATAGCGTAAATAAAGGGTTCAGTTTAGTATTCCCACTAGGTTACCCAAATCTACATGCATGTAATAAAGACGAGAGGGTACAATGGACAAAATATTATGATAGTAACAACAAAGATGAGGGCAATAGTCCATATGTAAATAGTGTAAATGTCAGAATAATTCTTTTTTTTTTCAAATAAAATATTGCATTAACAATTTTTTGAGAATAATGATATTTTTATATAAGAGCTCTATTATTTACCCTATAGGTGGAGGGAGAGATAGATTCATACTTTTCCTAGAGGATTTGTGCATAAATGAATGCATTAAACCTGACTGAAATTTGAATTAGATTCTCTTAATTCTTATTCCGAGCCACTATCCATTGCACTTCCTGCAAATTCAATATAATGATGGGCAATGAGAAGAATTAGTGAAGATTAAAGTTTTATTAAAGTGTATTATTAAAGTCAAATTTTTGAAAGTCAATATGTTCTCAATTAGGTCCCCATTAAATCAATAAAAAACTTTTTCAAATAAAATTTCTTGCCAAGTCACTTTCAGGTTAAGAATAAGAATATGCAAAAAAAATCCCACAGCGAAATATAATTATTAATAAAATCTTCAAAAATATAATTTAAGATTTTCAGAAGTTTAAGATATTTACTTACCGAATTATTTCGAGATAATGGTTCTGAAAAGTCAGTTAAAAATGGTACAGGTTTTGAAGGTGTCTTTAGTGCAGATGGAGGCTTTAAAAAATACAAATAAAACAATTGTTTCAAAACTGTTAAATTAAAAAAAAATATCTCAGTTATTGTAGCCTAAATATTTAAGAGTCAATTACTGCTAGACTAAAATTTTACTCTGACATAATCAGCAAAGAAAATAAAAAATGAAAACTTGTTTACAAAAATGAACAACAAATAAACATTTTACAGTGTTCAGGTATAAATAATAGAAGTGAGATCAGAATGGAACTGTCATGTTCAAATTAAAGCCAAAAGAAAGAGAATTTTAAAAATGGCTTTTGTCTATAAGGTTTAGATATTCCAACAATGTATAGCTGGCCACTCATACCCAAAGATGCCTGTCTATTAGGGTAGCTAGCTAATCCCCATTGCAGATGCCTGCTTAGGCACATTTGTGTTTGTTCAGCACCCAAAGAGCCCATCTGTGGTTTATATTGTAATTATGCTGGGCAGATCTTAGTTACAGTTTCCTACCAACAGCATGAAGAAGTCACATTTCTAATAAATCGACCAAGGTGAAATTTGAACCTGGGCTTCATGGTCAGAAAGTGAATGTTCTGACCATGTTCTGTTCTATGCCTATATATGTAGACATTAGATAATGTTAAACAAATAATACTGATTTTCTTGAACTTTTCATTTATACAGCTTATCAACCCTTTGCAGGTTATAAGCCAGAAAATATTTTTAATTTGTAAAAAAAATTTTTACAAACTAACCTATAGTGAGAAGAGGTGGATTCATACTTTTTCCAAGGGTATTTTGGCTGTTGTATACCCCACCCTTCTTCAGGTGAATTTTGAAGGAAACACTTTATTTCTACTACTGGAGTATATTGTTTTCGTTCCATGAGTCATGCCACTTGTGGATGTCTTAGTTAACTCCCTCTAACTCAACAAGTTATTTGTTCAGCACTGCTGTAGCTAGGTATGGAACTCACAACTCAAGACAGTGGATCTTACCAACGTTTGAGAACAATACATGAACAAGAACATTATCCTCCAGTGATCAAAATAAAGGGTTCAGTTAATAAATAAAAAATCTAATCACCTGAAGAAGGCAGGATCATACAACAGCTGAAGCATCATGACTAAAGCAATAAAGATGAAGACAACAGATTGAACAATGTAAATAACATATGATGACCTCATCTTGAACCTCAAAATTATCAACTAAACTTTTTTGTGATAAGAGTGATGCATTCATAGAAAATATACATATGTGTTTATGTGTGCATGCTAGAAAAATGTCAACTGCTGGCAAAAGATAATTCTGATTTTAACATTACTGACAAAGCTTTTTGATAATCATATACAAAAAATTGTTCAAA
This sequence comes from Ascarosepion bandense, assembly GCA_037127315.1. NCBI lineage: Eukaryota > Metazoa > Mollusca > Cephalopoda > Sepiida > Sepiidae > Ascarosepion > Ascarosepion bandense. The sequence goes on along the minus strand of JBBBDQ010001454.1, from coordinate 270,350 downwards.
TTGAAACAAAAACTTCACACACTTAAATGTCCATTTAAAATATTATTTTTCATCATACACTTAATTTTTTTTTAAAGTAATTCAGGCACTTTCTTAAGTTGATCACAAGAAATTTTTTAAATCTTCGAAATTTCATTAGACAAATTTCAAAGTGAGTTAATAACCACCATGTTGATCTGTTAAAACATCATTTTTCTAAGGAAAAACAAGAATCATTCAAAAGTGAAGACGTGTAGACTTACTGGGGTATCATCCAAGAAAATCAAAATCATATTGTTAACAATATCCTGCAACAGAAAATAAAATTGATCAATGAAAAAAATTATTGCTTTTAAGAAACAAAAGAATTAGTATTCATCACATAAACACTGTTTACCTTTTCATTGGGCAGAAAAAGAAAATTATTTAAAGAAGTAATTTCAATGTTAAGCATTAAATGCTTCAGTATCAAACACTCACAGCTGTAAATCATCTAAAAACATGAGTGCAAAAGCTGGTTTTATAAGGTGCAACGATAAGGATAAAAGGTAGTATGAAGCAATCAACTTTCTTCTTGAAACAGACAAATGCTTCTTACAAATTTGTAAACTAAACAGTAATCTTATGATATAATAATAATAGGTAATAGAGACTTCAACAATTATAGAAAATTAACAAATACAGTGTCTCCAAAAAAATGACATATTTACAATGTGAATATCTGAGTAACTACATGTCCCAGGCAAACAAAATTAAAAAGGTTTGATGTTGAAAATTAAAACATTTATCACAATTCAAATGGATCCAAAGGGATGTAAATTTTATAATAGATTTCATGTTATATATTAGCTGACCTTGTGTGTAATTTTGCCCAGAAGTGTATTTTCCATTGAATGATGCAAGGCTGGAAAAATTTTAAAGAAAATATTGTTTTGAAAAGTCAAGGAGTGTGAAAACCCAGGTGACGGGATGGGTTTTGTTTTGATGAACAGTGTAGTCGAAGTTAAAAAAGGTGGGCACTCATTATATAAACAATGTGCATGGTGGAAGCAGCACATGTCAAATGAAACTCACATATGTAAGGGACAGATTAGAGAGGAAAGCAGAAATATCGAAAGACAGATCAGAGAGAAGAGAATTCAGCAATCAACTGTCTATATGCACATGTGCTTACTTCCGACCAATCCTCTATTCCACAACCATGTCAATAAAGAAAAAGAATAAAAATATAAGTGTATAATTTTATATAAATCTGTGTTTGTCATTTTTATCAGTGAGAAGAATATAGTCATTGTTGATTTTCAGGTGTATGCAGTATATATATACTTAAAGGGTATATAATTTTCAGGTGTATGCAGTATATATATATATACTTAAAGGGTATATAATATTCACAAAGCTTCACAAATGTTCAATATGTGCACCACTTGTGATGAGAAATACATCAAGCTCCTGCCAGACATGCTGGAGCAGGTCTTGCATAACATTCTCTAGCACCTCAGTGATTCTCTGCTTAAGTACCTCTATGCTTTTTGGAAAAGAAGTGGGGAATATATCTTTTCACATAACCCTATAGAAAAAAAATCACAAGGTGTCAAGCAAGGTGAACATGGTAGTCATTTCAACAGCACATTGTCATTATTATTCCCAATCCATTTTCCTGGTTGATTCTCATTTAGATAATTGTGCACAGTCAACTTAGTTTTTACACATTTTGTTAAAATTTGAAAACATTTGAGTGAGAATTAACCATGTCATTAAGACAAGAAAATGATGTCAATTTCTTGGACACCCTGTACTTTAAGAATTTTTGTAAATTAAAAAAAAAAAAAAATCCCATTCAATTTTTTTTTTTTTTAAATAATACACATTATAAATTATTACTTAAAACAATCAAAGTACTTATCACTGACAAAGAATAAAAATTCAGAATAAAGATGATCAATATTTACCCACTCAGTCTTTGTGATCACTCAAAGTCATTTAATAATTTCAAGACATTTTTAGAGTACATTCCAACAATTTTCTATAATATTCAAGACAGGCCTGGACTATTTTCAAAGTATATGATGTCTCTTTCTTTAAATAATTTATGGTAGACTTGAAATCATTTTGCTATAAAATCTATAACAAAATTATTTCAACTTAACCATAAATTATTTAAAGTCATTTTAAATTTAATTGGCCATTTTTCTCAGTTGTTCTTTCTGTTTTGATTCAATGACATCTTTTTCTTTCATATCACAGAGATAATTAGCATTCATGACCAGATTTAGTTCAGTCTGGAAGACTTTACTCTTCAGAATACCATTTATCACATTTTTAATGCACTTGACACGATGTCCAAAACACTTGCTCAAAACTGTAGGAAATAATTCTTTATCAATGACAAAGATAGATATGGTTATTAAACAAGCAGACCTTTCACAATTTTGTCTAAAATAAAATAAGAGTTCCAAAAAACAACAACAGTTATGGGTAAATCTTGACGGCAAAAATGTTTTATGTGTGGCTTTGTCAAAATGCCTGCAAGGAAACACTCCATAAATCAGTAATTGCCGTGTACGATACACGCTTCGGCAATCATGTCTCTTTTGAGACTTGACTGACTAGATAGATCTTTCTCACAGTAGGTTACTATTACTTTCTGTGGTAGATCAGTTGCCAACCAAAGCTACAGAATACAATTTTTTCCTTCAATTTAACCCATAACTAGAGAGAGAAGAAATGGATAAATACTGTTCTTAAGGATATTTGTGAGCAAGTGAAGGAAATGAATTGACTGGAATTCAAACTTGGTTCTCCAATTTCTCATTCCAAGCCAATATCCATTACACTACAACACACATCATAAATAGGCAAGCATATTCTTTTTCTCACTTTTCAACTCTTGCTTCTAGATATAGTCGACATTGATAAAGAACGTTGCCAACCAGACATTCGTTTTGTAGATCCTCTGTTGACTTTCGAACTCTCTCATACATATACACACACTCATATCAATCACACACAAGCAAATTCTTCTTATCACTAATTTTACGCAGGTAATTATTTTTGTTAATAACATACATTGTTTTATATTCCGTTGTTTTGTGTTGTTATTTTTACTCGGACTCACATTGAGTCCACCAATATTGTATGAGGGAGAAATGTTTCAGGAGACCATAAATATCTAATATCCAAAGTGTTGATTCCCACAACAAAATGGCAACTAATATTTCTATCCAAACAAACCAGTATCCCACAATATATAAGAAATATATTGTATTAATTACCAGGATCACAGATTCAGCAAGGAAAATCATTTTACCTTTGATAGAGATGTTAATTCAAAATTCAGTTTGTAAAACAAAAAATCTTGTCAAATAGCTTCTAAGCTGAAAACAATTTGATTTAATAATTTAACTTATCATACATACAAATTTAAAGACAAAATTACAAAAGACTTTGTTATACTAGTAGATTCAATGACTAATAATTTTATAATTATCCTTTGCAGTTTACACAAAGAATTGTTTTGCATCAAACAAAATAGCTTAAAAAATATTATAGATTAGGTTTCTCCACTTTTTTTGCTTTTTTTGCATCATGAAAAAGGCACTAAACTTAATAAAAACAAAATTTTATCATCAAAATGTTTATTATAAAGAGAAAAGACCAAGGTATTTATATATTTTAATCCTTTCTAACATGTATGACATTTTGGTTAAGAATCTTTATTTTTTTGTCAGCAGAACACCAAAGATGACTGAGAATTTTAGCCCCTTTGTTTACAGTCAAAAACATTCATTTGGGAATTCTTGTAAAAAACAAATAATTGTCAGATTTCAGGACTTATTCACAAATGAATGAATTTGTTTTTAAAATTATTATTTTAGAAAATCTTGGCAATTTTTTCTTTTTACATGTTACCCCACTTCTCCAAACTTAATTCATGAAACTTCTAGAAATTAAATTCTACCAGAAAATTTGTTTTATTAGTTAAATGCAAAACTCCTTGGAGAATGAAAAACTTTTTTTTCCAAACAATTGCTCCATTCCTGAAAATCTTCTCCCAAATAGTAAAATAAAGAATGCAATAAAACTATGACATTTAATTAGATAAGGTTACCATTGCTTTTATAAATAATATATATTAAGGTTAGTATAGTCTGAAGAAAATTTTTCTCAATGAATAATGAATTTTTAGAATTGTATTCATTTTTTTCATTATCATAATTTATAAAATTTCAAAATTTCTTTTTAAATTCTTCAAACTTTGTCTGCTTTAGATTATTAAATTGTTATTAATTAAAAAAAAAATTAAAAAACTTAATACAAATCATCATACACCAATTTTTTTTAAATAATTAAAAATTTTTTTTTGTATTTATGTATATAAAATATGCCAATTTTGAAAGTATGGATGACAATACACGACATTAGTCATTGATCCCATTTTCAGGTATAGTAAATTTTAAGTCAACATTCCTAAAATTAGACCATGGAGAATATTTCCAACATTTTTAAGAATACTGAGTACTTGAAAATTATATAAAAAAATATTAGGCCATCATTTTCTTAAATTATTTTAATAAATAAATGTTCCATAGGACAGCAATAAACATGTAAACCTTATCTGTGTGTGCCAAGTGCTTGACAGGCCTTGAAAGATATAATTTACAGCTACTGTTTGTTTTAAAAATTCATTTATCTGCTTTGTTTATTTTAAAGTAAAAAATATTTGTTTCAAATTACAACTAATATTCCTCAAAGTTTCATAAATATATTTTTTTGAAAGTTTTTTTAATAAAGAAAATTACATTGCAATGAAAAACAGCAAAAAAGGTTGCTAATTCACTATTTTAGAAAATATTTAAAAAATTGATTTCAATTTCTGTTTGAAAAATACATTACAAAGTATTTTTCTTGCTAGAAACAGTAAATTTAAACTTTTAGATTTCAATTAAAGCTAAAATGAAAAGATAGCTTTTCTCTGTTTTAATAATAAAATATAAATCTGTGACACATTTTTGGAAAATTAGAAAATTTAATGCTAAATTAATCTGATTTACACAAGTATTACTAATTCATAGCATTGAATTTAGAATAAAACTGTTTCTTAAATACAGAGCTGAACTTTCCAACCTTTCCCCTGTATTTGAAATGTAATGTATTTGACAGATGCAAGAAAAGACAAGTGTATAGTGATTGCAAGTGACATAATTGCACAATTTTTTTTCCTGTAAGAGGAAAAAAACGTGAAATACATGACCTTTGAATGTACACATAGAAATTACCAGACAAAAAAACAAAACAAAAACTTCAAATACACAAGAAAAAATTATTTAAAAAATACAAAGACATGGCTATTTGTGCTAAACTTTTCAATTAGTAAATAAAATCTTCACTTAATAATCTAATCCTAACAAATCTTTGAAGTATATTTTAAATAATTTAGTAAATTATTATACTAATTAAAAACAATGAAAACAATTTGTGTAAAATTTCATTATTAATCGAAAAAATCTTTTCTTCAGACTATAATGTCCTTAATATATATTATTAAAGCAAATAAAAACTTGGCCAGTTGAATAATGTGATAGTTTTATTGCATTTTTTATTTTACTATTCAGAGCAGATTTTCAGAAATAAAGGCCAAATGTTTCAAAAATAAAAAATAGATTTACATTCCTCAACAAGTCCTGTGTTTAACTATTAAAACCAATTTTCACAAAAAAATTTAATTTCTTAAAATTTCATGAATTTATGTGAACGGGCGAAAGGGTACAGATGTAAAAAAAAAAAAACTTATTTACCAAGATGTTTTTAAAATAATAATTTCATTCATTTGTGACTAAGTCCTCAAAGTTTCATTAAAATCCAACAATTATTTCATTTTTGCAAGAATTTCCAAATTCATTTGTTCTTCAAAAAAAAGAAAAAAAAGAAAAAAATACTGAGTTACATAATATCACATTTTCCATTGTAAGCTCTCATAACAATTTGGTTACCTGCTAACTAAAATCAAAACAAGATTTTTTACCAAAATTTCATAAGTTAAAAATAATTAAAAAATACTTTGATCTTTCCTCTTAATAACAGCAAACATTTTGATGGAAAAAGTTCGTTTTTATTAAGTTTGGAGCCTTTTTTCTTCATACTATGCTGATTTTTCAGTGATTTGGTAGAGGTACCTACTATTATAAATGCACCTAAATATTAAAACTATAATTTTTCATCATGGAAGACAACTATCAACCTACATTATAGAGTTATATCCCTTACCATATTAAGCTCAACCATTTATATATGTTAAGATACTAAATGTAATGTATCAATGTAATTTTACTGATTACTCAAATTTATCTCACTGTTAGGCGACTTGAGACACTGTAATAGTTAACAAGCTAATTTGATTAACCATTAATACTGAGTAATGAACATGATTCCCTGTGGATACCCCACACTTGCAGCTTTGTTCCAAAAGAAAGTAGGTTTCAAGAATTTCAATCTGATCTCACTGTTTAGCAATTACATATTCTGTTATTGGGGTAACAAAGAATTATTGTGTCACTCAAAGTGAACATGTAACATTTTACCATAACAATGAAATATCTCATTAGAAAGTAATGAGTCTAGGTTGCTAATATAGGGACTTTAATTTATTTTGTTCCATGTTAACTTTTTTTTGGATATCTTTTTACTATTAATGTAAACAAGTTTTTCTTTATAGTAGTCCATTCTCAACAGGAATATTAGAATTAAGTGAAGTAAATTGGAATTGTTATGCATAAAGTCAAACCTTACATGATAAAATAATATGTAACAATCAATTCAGTAGTTATATAATAATCAGTAATGTGTGTGTGTGTGTGTGTGTGTGTGCATGTGATTAATTACATGTAGTTAATTAAACACACACAGATATATGAATTGGGATCAAATATGGATTAAAATGTAACAGAATGATAGGATAAGGAAAAAATATGAAACGTTTATAAATTTAACATGTCAAATAAAAGCAAAATGTTAAATTTATAAATGCTTCTTATTTGTTTATATATATATATATATATATTTAATTTGTTTGAACATTATTCTTAATCAATACTTGTATTTGAGTAGATATTTTTTTTAATTAAACAGTGTGTATGTATGTATATATATATATATATATATATATATATATATATATATAAAAACAAATGTTTGGAGGTACAAAATTTGTACACTACTTTAAAAATAATAAATTATAAAATTAATAAATTCCTTGTTTTTAAAGTATTATATATATATATATATATATATATATAATTATAACAACCTGATTATTTCTGAGAAATTTTGTTATGAAAATGTGTGCCATAACAACATAGGGGAAGCTACCAATCGATCTGGTACATCTTAGACCACTCAACCATGAATTATTCCACAATCTAATCAAAGTAACAAAATTTCTCATAAGTAATCAGGCCGGTAGAAAAATATATATATATATATATATATATATATATATATATATATATATTCTTTAATTAAAAACAGAATATTTACTCAAAAATGAGTATCAATTAAAAATAATGTTCAAACAAATAAATCAAATATGTCAGCTGTTGATTCCATTTTGTTAATCTCTGGAACTTTCCATTAGATTTTTTTTTAATGTAAAATGCATAACATTTCCTACATTAAAAATTTCTCTGAAGATGCATAAATCATAATTATTCACTAGTAAATGTTATTTTGATAAATTTCATATTCATTAAGTATTTAAACAGAAACAAGAAAATGTAAAAGTTTCTGATATTTTCTAAGTACAACACAAATACAAAATTTAACCTTCATTTTTACATTATTGATAAATGTCTGTGTTTTGTGTGTACGACACCATTTACTGAGTGCACAGATACTACACATTGATCAAAGGCAGAAGTGCTCAACCACATATAAATAATCCCATCACCTTTTATGGTTACTTTGCTTATCAAAATATATCAGTTATAATATTTGTATTTCTGAAAGAAAAAATAATTGGGTATAAAACTAATATTATTAGCAAGGCTATAGACTCTGTTTGAGATTAAACTGAACTGGAATCTCAATTTTTTCGAGTAATACTATATTGTCAAAACTCATTGAATGCTGACAGTTTCTTCTCTCGCACTTCTTGCTTGTAAAATTCTCTTCTGGACTCTTGCCTTTACTTCAAGATGAATTAATTTTTATCAGGAGTCATTTTATCTCAAAAGGAAAATTAATTGTAAATAATAAAATGAAAATAGAAAAAACATATTAGGTAATATTGGTCTTAAGCATAATGATAAACTACATCCAGCAGCAAGGCCTCTGATCAAGAGATTGTAGGTTTTGAGGAGCCAGGAACCACCTATTAATTGCTGTTGCTCCCAGGTCTACCCTGACCCAGCTTGGTAACACCTGTCAGAGTTTCAAGTATGGGCAAATAGTGAAAGAGGTGTCCTAAGTAGGAGATTAAACTGCTTAGGCCGGGTAAAAGTCTTTAGCTTCGGATAGCAACTTATATAAGAGAAGGAAATATCTGAAGTAAAAACCTCTACACCTACTCTGTGTAGAAAAGGATAAACTGAACTCTTTAACTTTAATAAGTAATCTTCCTAAAGATGGTGTCTTGATAAAAACAGAGCTTCCAGTATCCTAAACTGGTTAGTGTTAGTAAAGAGATACATCTATAGAACTCACTCCAATATTTCATCACGGTTCAATTACTTATGATAGGTATACCATGTAAAACAGGAACCAAGCTTATTAAAGATGATTTAAGGAAGTTGCGATTACAGCTGGGCTTCACACAAAATTGGGTAGCCTGGAAAAGAGCCATCAAGAAAACTCCATCCAACCAATGCTAGCATGGAAACAGACGTTAAACAATGCTGATGACAATGATATATTGGATAATATAATCTATACAAAATAATATTACTAATAATATAAACATGAATAAAAATAATGCATTGATATTTAAAAAAAAAAAGAGAAAGAGAAAGAATCAATAAATAGCTGAATGGAAGAAAAATAATAAAATTATTATAAAAGTCACTTACAGGATCAGCAATAGTATTCATAGCCAACTGTAAAAGAGAACCGGCACCAACTTCACAAACTAATGAGCACATACACCTGAAAGAGGGAATGAAAAAAAAAATTACTTTTTTTTTTTTAATCATATCACCCCAAGCAAGGCGATAATGTCACTGATGCGCAGGGGGCTACGTAAGGGTAAAAAGATTGGAAAAGAGAAAGCCGGAAACCACATCCTAAACAGGAAACAAGGGATGAGCCTCTTCACCTGTTCAATCTTTTCCTTAAAAAAATATTCATTTTTAGAATTCCAGTAATTGTTTAAATCTTTACTATTAACCTAATGTACTATGATACTTAAATGCTTGCTGGTATAATTGCTCTGAATTATTTTAGGAAATTTCATTATTCCCAAACTACATGCGTAAAACCACAACAACTAAATATATTCTGATCTTATGTAATGTTATCAGTCCTGACCTGACATCTCAGCTTTGTTCACTTTCCCACTGCTAATATTTTTCTCGCACTTCCCGCCTGTGGAACTCGCTTCCATATTCTTGCTTTCCTGACAGCTACAATCTCCAGGAATTTAAATACAATGTCAATATTTATCTCTTAACTACTTGACTCTAGTTCTTTCTTCACCACCCTGTATATCCTTTCCTTTCTTTCCACCTTTGCAACTGTCATCACACCTGTATTCCCATCCTTCTCTTGCTCCTTTCTAACTGGTTTGTCTTACTCTTCACTCTCTTCTACTTAATCTTTTTTACTCTTATGTAGCCCCCTGCACATCAGTGGCATTACTGCCTTGCTTGGGGTGATACAATTAAAAAAAATAAATAAAATAAATGTAGCTTCCCTGTACCTTTTCTATAAATATTTTCATGGTAATTGTTCTGATGAGCTTTCCACTTTTTATGGGGGTTTAGTTAGTACTACATACAGACTTTGAAGTGGCTGTAATGGTAAGTAAGAACGTATTGTTTTAGTGCAAAGAAAACTTTAGTATATTTAGGTCAGTAATTGTGGCTAGCTAAGTTTAAGATAGAGTGAAGATCAGCTTTCTCCTAAACCTCCTTTTGGCCTTGTGCCACATTTTTGTGTTATAACAAAATAAACATTGTTTCCACTTTTGTGACTCAACTTTATGAATTTAAGCCAAGAACTAGATTGGCAACTAGGTCTCATCATTTTGCAATCAAAATAACTAGATGTAACCATAAGGTCTTTGCTGTTTCTTCTCTCGTACTTCTTGTTTGTGGAACTCTTTTTCAATCAACTTTACTCTTTCAAAAATTTAAATGCAACGTCAATCATTATCTTTTGTCTTAATTCCTGTTGTTTTATTGTTCTCTCTCCTTAATGTCTATCTTCTCCTAATATTTTTTCACACTCAGTAACCCCCTGATCATCTTAGTGGCTTTATTGCCCGGGGGGGGGGGGGGGTTAAATGATTAAAAAAAAAAAATGACATACAAAAATGATTATATGAATAGTTTCATTCTTATTCTGCTAACATTTTAGCTTGTGTAATTATTTTCCGTGATCAGAAACTGGCAAGCTGGTTCTACTCATCCAATGAGTGAAATGATGTAGCACAATATGAGAACATTCAATTTCAGGAGGAAATAAATAAATCAACCAAGGCTGACAGAATGATCTCCTCATTACCTTAAAACTTGTTTTCTAAAAGTTCTCAGGTTAAAAATTTTTTCAGTGTTTTATAAGTGTGTGTGTGTGTGTATGTGTGTGTGTATGTGTGTGTGTGTGTGTGTGTGTGTGTGTATATATATATATATATATATATATATATATATATACATATACACACACACACATGGTGGACAAAATAATGAAAACACCTTGAAATTTCAAGTAAATTTATTTCAATATGGAGTAGGACTGCCTTTGGCAGTAATTATGACTTGAATTCTGCATGGAATCAACTCGTACAAAATTTGAATTGTTTGCAGAGGAATTTTTATCGATTCTTCAGCAAAAACAGTCTCCAATTCTTTCAATGATGATGATGATGGAGGATGTTGACTCATCACTTGTTTTTCTAAAATGAACCATATATGTTCTATGATGTTGAGATCTGGGGACTGTGGTGGCCAGATAAGATGTTCTACTTCACTAGAATGTTCTTTGTGCCATTCAGTGACAATTTTAACAGTATGAATGAGTGCATTCTCATTCTGAAAGATGGCGTTTTTTTTCGGAAAAAGTTCCTTAACCATAGGATTAAGTTGTTCACTTAAAATTCTTAAATACTCCTGACTGTTGATTTTAATAAACTTATTTAAATAATATTTGTAAAAATTAATTTTAGCAAAAAAAATGAAGTACTACTAATATTAAATCAGCAAACATAAAAATAAACAAGTTTTGACTGTTTAATCAAATTTCCCAAATTATGCTATTATGATACAAGGTGTTTCCATTATTTTGTCCACTCTGTGTGTGTGTGTGTGTGTGTGTGTGTATAAATATATATATATATAGTGATTAATATTGCAAATTAGCTGAAGACACCACATAGTAGAAACTTAGGTTGCGTAATAACTCGTTTACAAATAAAGAATATATATATATATATATATATATATATCCAGGTGAAGAGGATCCAAGGTTTTACAGTTTTAAGTCCCCTGGCATTAATTTTTTTATAAACAGTGCTCAATACAATAAATATTGTAGAGCTTAAAATAATCATATAATTATGAATTTAAATGTACATTGCAACATGGAACTTTCTGTTTCAAGATAGAATCTCATCATCAGGCAATGTTGGATGTTGGTTGTGAAAATGATTTACATATATAGGAGATAATAATAAATATTTTAAAACTTCTAACACTTGTTCTTTCTTATGCTAATGTCCACACAGTAATCCACCACTTTTAGTGGCTCTTTAGTCTTGTATTGTATGAACATTATGAAAAAAATTAAACAAAAAAAAAACATCTTTCCAGAAGTTCATTTCACAAAGCAGCAGTTCTTGGGAAGAGCTAAGGTGTGTTTGGGGTAGGTAAAAGTTGTGTTCTCTTAAATAATTGGCTCTTTGTAAAATGCAGTCTTGAAACATAGATGGCTTTATTGCTAAAATTTGCATGGCAACTATTGCCATCAACAAGTCACAGACAATCTGTTAGCAAGGAAGCACTTTAGCCATTTATATAAAGAAACAAGCTGTATTGTAGAGAACAACATTCCTAGTATCCTAGTTGATTGTCAAATGGTCTAGTGTTGATACAAAAGGCCTTAACAGCTAAAATAAATATGACATGATGAACTTGTCAATGGATACAACTTAGACCAGAGAAGAGCCAAAGAATATATAAGCTGAAATAATATGTTAAAAGCAGACATAATGACAACAATTCACAAAATATACACAACTCTATTGTTTATTCTCCATACTGGAGAGTAAAGATAATGAACAATATAATTGCCAAGCAACTTTAACAGTCATTTATATTTAGAGTTTAATTTCTGGTGATTGTGAATCCACTTAATATGAAATGGTTCTTACTTGGAGTGTAAGGCATGTGGCTGCAAAATGAAGGGAAATAAACTTTCTACTAAACGCCGAAGATATTCAAGTTCCATCTTTCGACTCTGCATGACAACATGTAGGTTTGGTCCAAGGTACTCAAGAGTTGCAGTTTGAAGGTCTGTACCCACAGGTACTAGAAAAGAAACAACAAAGAAATACAAGAAACAAAGAAATAACAAATAGTGAAATTCAAAGCAATTAGTATTACAAAATTTTAGTATCTTGCTAATTTTAAAAATTAACATTTTACTTATCTCTCTCATGATTAAGTTATAGAATTTCAGTTGTAGAGCTTTTGGTACAGTCACTAACAACTAACCAATCAATTTAGCTTTTTATGCTTAAAGTGAAACTCAAAAATTGTACAATTTTTGTTAACTCAAGTCAAGGCAAGCAGGAGGCATGAAATCTCTCAAAGAATTCTTATAAGAATTATCTCTTGTACAAATTCTTACACTAAAAGATTTTTTTTAAAAGTTGCAAGGTTTCCAATAAACATCCTGCTTAACTCTAAAAAAAATTCAAATTGTATTTCTCATTTTAAATCATAAGTAATTTATTTATAACCAAAACTACTCTATTTTCTTGCATATAATATGACCCCTATTTTCTGAAACTAAAAGCAGGAAATAAATTACATCCTTGAGAATAATATGACCCTGTAGTACAGCAATCTCTATGGAAATCTTTTGTGAAAAGTTGCACCATATTATTCATTAGAATCTCAATGTCATATATACAAGATGCAATGGATAAATTGTTGTCCAAATTACACAAAAATGAAAATAACACTGACATCCTATTCTAACATTCAGCAGCCACCCTCTGGATCCAAAGTAGCACTACCTCCTCAAGGCAGATGCAGGCCTCTGTATTGAGTTTGAGGCCCTCACTAACAAATCCAGTTTTTTTTTTATCAGAACAATCAAAGTGAGTTTTCCAAGCTGACGTACCTTTGAAATCACCATTAGATTCATCCAACTCTTTCCGAATCCTCTGCACTATCCCACACCCACATACTCTGAAATGTTTGTACTGCAGCTTCTGCCATGAATGCCAAGCAGTACAGCTAGCTATTTTCAAATTTATGGCCTAGTAAATTGAGTCATTGTTCTCTTTTTCTCACAGATAGAGCCCAACTGCCCCTACTATACTGTGCAGTCAACAAAATCAAAAATAAATAACACACATGTACAAAATTAAAAATATAAAATGGCGACAATTTACCAATGGCATCCTGTATATTTCACTAAAATATTTAATTTTTCATTATATTAAAGATAGAAATGAATGAGATGTTTAACCATTGTGTTTCTTCTAATTTACATTTCTAAACATATTTTAAGGGAAAGCTGCTAATTAGACACACCCAGCAATAGATTTTACAGTTTTAATTCATCTATCATAATTTTCTGTTTGATATGACAATTATTTACACTATTTACATTATTTGAACTGTTGTCCTCATCTTTATTGTCATATTCACGTTTCAACCATTGTAAGCTCTGACCTTCTTTGATGGATAAATGTTGTAATTTCGAACAGAACACTTTGTCTAGTCTACAAGGGTACATTGTTCTTGTTCTATGTGCCATGCCTTTTCTGGATATCTCAAGTTTCAATTAATTCTCTTTAGCAACTCAACTCTCCATGTGGTCAGGTATTGAACTCACAACTATTTGGATAAGTCACTTTTTGGATTACTTCAACCAATGCTTTTTATCCGCTGGGCCATGTGTCCTTATGGACATCAGTCAGTGAATTTTTGAGACTTATAAACCTAATGTCACAGAGACTTTGTTTTTACCAAAGCTAATATTACAATTTTTTTTTGTTTTTCTCTAGCACTCTTTATTACTGGTTCTCATATTCTTATCTATGCTTGACTTGCTTAGATTTTTGTGGTCTATAATATATATATATATATATAGGAAAGAATATTAATAAAAAGTTTTGAATTTAAAAATGTACTTTTTTTGAACAGTATTTGTTTATTTTTATTATATTTTATATTTGAGACCGTCCTCGGTCCTTCATCAGAAACAAGTAATTTTTAAATTTGAATTAGAAACGTATTTCACGATAGCGTCCGAATATTTTTTTTGTTTACATCACGTGGTGTAAAATCACTTGTTTCTGATGAAGGACCGAGGACGGTCTCAAATATAAAATATAATAAAAATAAACAAATTCTGTTCAAAAAAAGTACATTTTTAAATTCAAAACTTTTTATTAATATTCTTTCCTATACATATTAAGACAGTATACGTGGATGATGATCACTATATATATATATATATATAAATATATATAAAAAATAAACTATGAAAATAAAAAAAAATATTATCTTCCATGAAAAATCAAGAGAGAAAACTTTATAAAAAAATAAAGAAAATAAAAATATAACCAAGCTTTATCTTGTGAGCAAAACTAATTTTAAACATTACACCAATTACCAAAAAAAACAAATATTGCTAACATATCAAATACCTTTTGTAAACAATTGTTATCAACACTTGACTGCTTATTATCTATTGTGATAACTGAGTGTATTTGCAATCTTGCTGTTTCAAATAAGAGTTTCTTTCAACTGAGTAAAAATTTCTGAAAACATATGCATTAAAACAATCTCCCCACACACTTTTTGCCTTTAATTTTCATTCAAAATTCCTCATATTATGCACAAGTTTATTGGTTAACAGTTGATTTTATTTAGCAGCATACTAATCTCTATGGGTTATTTAATGCCAAAATCTAAATATTTTGCACATAATTTTATGGCTTTAATATATTTTGAACACAATTGTATGCCTATAATTATAGAAAATTAAGTAATTTCCAAGTAATTTCTTCTTCAAACTTATGGTAAATCTGTTGGTTTTCAGGAATAGACTAAATAAATGGCGGTTCGGAACAGACTAGCAGACACCTGGAAAGACGGGACACTGGGAAAGACCAGATGATCTCACCGAGCCAGCAACCCAGAGATCATTAAATAGGTGCTAAAGAGAAAAATAAAAGGAAATGCCCTCAAGATTCACTGAAAGGGAGGGAGGATGACGAATCCAAATGAAATAATTGGCAACAAACCCGAAATGAAAAATGAATCATGAATATAGAAAATCATAGAGACTTCCCATGTGTTTGTGGGAAACACACAAAAATGGGTTGTGCTTTTCTGAAAACAGTTCAAGAGCAGTGCTCTGTCACCACAGATAAGACGTCGGAAAACCAATGCCAGGATGCATACCACAGTGCTGAGGATATCCAAGCTGTTGAATCAAAGGATGAGATGCAACTCAAATTGCCAAGAATCAAATTTCCACCAGCATCCAACTCAAAAGCGTGGTGTATGCTAGATCATTAGCAAAACACTACATAAAGAGCTGGGGGAAAAGAAATATCACAAACGTTTGAATAAAAAAAGTGAAATCATCTTCAGGGTTTGTAAGGAAATCTATGACATGCAAGAGGAAAATGATAAGCCATCACCCAAAATTAATGCAGGATCTTAGAAACAAGAAAAGAAATCTAAAAAGGAAAATCTGTTTTGCAAATTTTGATGAGGAGGGCTTGCTTAAAATCTGGCAAAACCTTAAACAGAGACACAAAGCTCTTAACAGAGCAGAAAATCTAAGGTCAAATGGAGGAAAGACCAAGAACGTTTTTTCCAGGAACCTTACAAATATGTGAAGAACATATTTGACTAACCAAGATCAGGTGTGCTTAAAATAGAGAAAAATATTCTAGAGGAACATTTAAGAGATCTCAAAAAACATATTCCTCTAGATCATTATAGCAACTTATTTTGGTCAGCCATCTCTAAAGGGAAGTTTGACATGAAACTACCCACACACAAAGATTTAAAACACATAGTCAACAAGAGTAGGAATAAATCTACACCTGGCCCTAGCAGAATACCTTTCTATATAAAAATATCCTACACTTCTTAAATGGTTACATACTAACTTAAAGTTGGCATGGAAAAACTACCATATCAGCCAAGTGGATGATAGCCGATGGGGTTTACATACCCAAAGAAAAGAATTCCAAAGACATCAGTCAATTTCACTTCTCAATGTAGAAGGAAATATATTTTTTGCAGTTTTGGCATTAATATTGCACATGTCTTTTCAATAACAAATATATTGATACTCGTGTACAGAAGGGTGGTATTCTAGGAAAAGTTGGTCACTTAGAGCATGGAAATGTGATCTGGGAGGCCATTCAAAAAGCAAAAAGATTTGGCTATCATTTGGTTAGATTTGGCTAATGCCTACAGATCAGTACTCCACCATATGACACAATTATCATTACAAATGTACCATATTCCAGAGGAAACATCTATTATGCTAGGAATTTATTTTGATGGTTTCCTCATGCATTTCCCTACAAAAGACTATGTGACTAGCTGGAGTAGACTTTAAGTTGGAATTGCGATGTACAGTGTCACCCATACTTTTTGTTCTAGCAATGCAGCTGATTCTCAAAGCAACAAACAACAAGGCTGATGTTGTTGAGCTTGGTTGAGGTTGTCGAATGCCACCAGTGAAGGCATTCCTGGATGGCACTACAATCCTCTCATCCAAAGTAAGTTCAACTTGCAAGATATTAAGCATGATGGATGACCTGATAAATTGGTGTACAATGAAATTTAAACCAAACAAATCCAGAAGTTTTTCTCTTAGAAAAGGAAAATTGAATCAAAACATAAATTTTGTAGTAGATAGTCAAAGGCTCCCTACTATATCAGGAAAATCAGTGAAAGTTTAGGACAGTGGTATGATCAATCCTTAAAAGATACCAACTAAGTGAAAGAAACATCCAGATCATTACAAGAAGATCTCCATAAGATACATCATTATCCTTTAAAAGGAAAATACAAGGTATGGTGCTTAGAGGATGCACTCATTCCAATGATACTATGGCCCCTACTTGTATACAATTTTGAAATAAGTACAGTTGAGTGAATGGAAAGAAAGATAAAAAAATATATCCAAAAATAGTTGGGTTTACCTCCAGGTTTGTCTGATATTGCATTGTACTGCAAACAAAAAAGCTAAAGTTTCTATTTAAATCAATTGTGGAGGAGTATAAATCCGGGAAAATCAAACTTCAAATGATGTTGGATGATTCCAAGGATAAAGTAGTAAAAGCATTAAATCCTGCATTAAAAACCGGGAGAAAGTGGAAGGTCAGAGAGACAATAACAAGCGCTGAAGACAATCTAGCTTTCAATGAAGTCATTGAATACACCCAAGCAGGGAAACACAGGTTAGGACTAAATGAAAGTGGTGGTTGAAAACTTCTGGTAAAGATTGCCGAAACATGGTCATCCAAAATGTAAGGAACAAAGAAAAATCATAAAAGACTGGCAAAAGGAATACAACAATCCCAACAATGGACAAACTGGGAGGAGGCTCTGCAGAAATCTATTACTTGGAAGGACATTTGGCAGATGGCTCCACTCAGGTTGAGTTTTTTTTTTAATATGTTCCACATATGAACTGCTATCATCTAAGAACAATCTTGTTAAATGGAAGAATGAAAGTGATTCAACTTGTCCCCTGTGTAAGGAAAAGCCACAAACATTAAAATATGTTCTTAGTTCCTGTAAAACAGCTCTTGTCAATGGAAAATATACCTGGAGCCACAATAGTGTTTCGGATGAGCTGGTGAAAATTATAGAAAGAAACATATGAAGTCTGAGTCATCTAATTCAACCCAGAAATTTGTTGCAGAGGAAAAATATATATATATTGGCTCAAAGCAAACAGGCAAATATCTAGCTATGCCTGGACAAAATCTTAATTCTGGTGGCATTTGGGAGATATCTGCAGACCTTCCTGATGAGTGTAATGATGACCCCAAAATAATATCAAGTAAGGGTCTGTGACCAGATATTGTTGTTCTATCAAGGGTGAACTATAAAATCGTCCTGGTAGAATTAAGAGCATCATATGAAAGCCAGATAGAACAAAGCCACAAATATAAAACTAATAAATGTGAAAATCTAAAATCAGAGCTGGTAAAGGAAGGGTAAAATGTAATTATTAGAGCAGTAGAAATCGGAACAAGAGGTTTCATTACAGGCACTCTGCACCAATTTCTGGGTCAAATCAAAGGGCATAATAGGGCCAAAAGTATAAAACATCTAATAGAAGTAACTGAAAATAGTTCTTTGTGGATATGGAAAAAAAGAAATATTCCATGGAGTGTTCCAGCAAACATGACATGATATGACTGATTTTGAATGCATAATGAGGTTCATGTTGTATTCTCAGAATGTGAGGTTTGCTGTTTACTGTTTTTTTTCATAAATCTATTTTCACCGTTGAATATTGGAATATGATACACTAGAAATACTAGTATATCATTATAATGGGGTCTCACATGAGTGAGATGGGACCGGTGTGCAAGTGAAACCATTTGAAGGAAGGCCCCAAAACAGTGCACATTCTCTCTTGATGACCCAAAATTAATTTAACTGTAAATTCAAGAGAAAGACATTCAAAAGTAGTTCAATGAAATCATATGCCATAGAGAAGTGCCATTAGCATGAGAAGCATTACACATTCAGCTCGGTTCAGGTGAGTTTCAATTACTTTTCAAGTAATTTTCTTCTCTTAGATAAAATGTGTTGCTGGTCATTTTGCTTTAAATATGTAATGCTAGTAATTTTACTATAAATAAGTATTGTCATTAGTTGATTTTGTTTAGCAGCATAACAACCTGTATAGGTTATTTAATGCTGGAATCTAAATATTTTGTAAGCAATTTTATGGCTTCAATTATAAATATTTTGTAGATGATCTTACCTTTTCAGGATAAAGGGATGTTTTTAGATATATAGTTTGTAGATGATAAAATATATTGTTGATAATCTTATTATAAAAATGTAATTTCATATTTTTTTAGCATTGAATTCATTGTTGTTTTGCTATAAAATGTATTGTTGGTCATTTTATTATAAAAATGTATTGCTGATTTTTGTTTAAGAGGGGTTCACTACTTGCTCATAGCTGAAACCCTAACAGATGCTACCACACAAAGTCAGGGTGGATCTAGGAATGACAACAGTTAAGAGGCATATTATGCACAAGGAAATACAGTAATATAAACTAATGTCAAATCGTGTATAAAATCGTGAAAATAGAAAGCTACCTTGTTTTTCTGATTGAGAACATATAGTAGACCTATAATGAGGGTTTGTCATTTGATTAATGATTAAAAAAGATTTAGATTACCTCTCCTTTTTGTCTGCAAATAGGCATCTAAGTGTGACAGGGCAGCTTTGGATATTTTTCCAACAAGAAGTTCAGGGACATCAATCTGAAATAATTAGCAATCAAATATATTAAGACTGTCAATTATATATATATATATATATATATATATATATATATATATGCAAGTATGGGTGGAATAATATTCCCCATCCAAAGAAACACTATTTTTAAAAAAGTGCTCAATACAAAGTAGAGCTAATAATAATAATAATATTTATTAATAAATTATAACATTGATATGTTATAATATCACTACAAAAGTAGCTATTTTGTTTCGACACTTTTTTTGTCTTTTCAAGTGATGTTGTTATTTCAAATGAATCCATTTCATTTGAAATAACATCACTTGAAAAGACACAAAAAGTGTTGAAACAAAATAGCTACTTTTGTAGTGATATTATAACATATCAATGTTATAATTTATTAATAAATATTATTATTATTATATATATATATATATATATATATATATATATATTAACAACCCAGGATTCCAAATGTTTAATCTAACATTCATGAGTGACTTCATTTTTTTTTTCGTAGCTTACAATTTTCTAACAAATACGAATATTCTTGCTTTTTTTAACACACAAGACAAGTTTGTTATCACATCTGGTAGGAATTGATTACTATTCATTCTAAAGAACATCATTTAGGAAAAAGAAAAATGATGATAAATGATGAAAATAATATTCTCCTAGGTCAATGATTTCCAAACGGTGCAGCACACCACATAGGTGTGACAGAAGTCAATAGCAGGTGAGGCCGAATGATTGAAATACAAAGATTTAGAAACAGTTTTAAAAAATTCATACGTAAACACGATTTCAAAATTTAAAACATTATTATGGATTACATGTAATTGCATGCATAAGTCTTAGAATAAATAGTTATAAATATTTGATTGATTTTATCATTGTGATATTTTTACATTATATCAAGTATTAAGACTATAGTAATTACAGTTTGCAAATTAAAGGAGAGAGAGTTAATGTTCTAAATTCAAATCCGCAGTTATCTCCCTTTAAGTCTCACTATGGACCTTCATTGCTATACAGCTACTTACTCCTTTTCCCCGGGACTTTCTTTTGGTGAGGTTCAAACACATTTTCACTCCAAAATATGGCTTAGAGAAAAGTGGTTTGGGAACGGCAGTCCTAAAAATCAATATTTGATTAACGGACAAAAAAAAAAAAAAAAGTGTTAATATTTCTACGTACAAGACCTCATTCCTGCTGAGGAAACCCCTCTCTAAGTGACCATGTCTTCAAGATTGTAGCTATACCCACCACACTTGGTCAATTGTGGGCAGGTGAGGATATTTAACCCATAGATGGGGTTTCCTAAGGGTATTTGCATATAAGTGAATGTAACAAACTTGACCAGAATTCCAACTCAGCTCTCCAAGCCACTATTCATTACTTCATTATATCATCAGAATTATTATTCTAAGGAGAATAGAAATAAATACAAATACATATTTCTATTAATTTTTATATAAATACAAATGCTTGCAGAGTGAAAAGATTGTATTGAATTGCTGGGTTTGTTGCTAGAAAAGTTGGTTCACTGTGTCAAGCTAGACAATTTTTCTCTCCAGAATCTGTCTTAGATATTTATAAGTCTGTCATTGATCTATATTTTGACTACTGCTGCCACATCTAGTATGGTGCCCCTCTTATATATTTAGAGATTCTTGATAAAATCCAAAGACATCTGCAATGTTATTAGTTCTGATCTGGCATCTGTTTTAGTGATTTTCCAACTTCCATGATATAACTTCCTGCCCTTTTGTATAAATACTTTCGTGATAATTGTTCTAATGAACTTTCCTCTGTGGTACCTAGACTTTATGAGTTTAAGTGCAGTACTAGATCAGTGGTAAAATCTCATTATTTATGATTGAAATGGCTAGATGCAACAGTTTATTCCATCACACTTCTCACTCATGGAAATCTCTTCCAGCTTCTTACTTCAAAGTCAATTTTGATCATCAAAATTTTAAATGCAATGTCAATCGTTATCTTCTGTCTTAATTCTTGTTTTTTTTTATTGTTCTCTTTCCTCAAAAGTTTTTTTCACATATTTTCTAACACACTGTAAACCCTGTGTCTTAGTGGCTTCAATACCTTGTTTGGGGTGAAATGATGAAGGAAAAAGAAAAAGATGTAAAAAGAAAAGAAAAAGCAAGAAAAAGAAAAAAGAAGAAAACAAAAGAAGTTAAATTTTACAAAATTTACTTCCCTTGGACCTGATTTGATTTAATATTTAATAAGGATAAAATAGAAATACTGCAAAATAAAGTTCTGATGAAATAATTATTAATTTAATTCCAATATTCAAAAGAAATGCTAATAGACACACATTGATTGTTGTCAAAGATTATACAATGATTAAATATCTTAGAAGATCCTTGTGATTATTGTTTTACTATTGGAACGGTTGTCATTCAAAAAGGAAAAATTATTGCAATTAGTATTTGCATAAGTTTTACTTTAAAAATTTGTTTTTAATGAATCAGAATTTTAAAGATATTTACCTTTTTGGCTCTTCTTAAGAGCACAGCTGTGATAAAACGAATGTTTGTTCTTAACTCATCCACAAATTCCTCATCATCACTCAAGTCTCTATCAATAAAAACAGAATTAGATTTATTATAACTGTAAAAGAGAGTTTTGCTAAACTTCGACATCTGGAAAAAAAAACTGAAGTGTCAAAAAGATAGACATTCCCTTGACACTGCTATTATTTTAACTTCACTCTTTGGCAAGGTTTGTGTTAAAAAGGTGATCATTAAAACAGTAATAAAACCTAAACACATACAGAAAGTGAATTTATACATTTTATTTTTCTTGAGAATTTACAACAAAAATATTAAACACTATTTATAAGAATACTTCTATATTTACTTCCAGTTATGGGTTAAATAGCAGGACAGATTGGGTTCTTTAGCCTTGGTCGGCAACCAGTCTACCACAGAAAGCAATGGCAACCTACTGCAGGATAATCTTCTACCCAGTCAGTCATGTCTCTTTCGAGACATGATCGCCCAAGCGTGTATCACGTATGGCACTTAACTGACTGACTATATTTACAAAGTTCTAAAATCTAATGCTATGCAATATTTATCAATTTATAAAGAAATGAATATAAAAAGTTGGTCCAACTTTTTATATTTATTTCTTTAAAATATGAATGGAGACAGACATCTTCACTGCAATTCTGAAGCCTACATTAATATTGCAAGCAACAAGATTGGTATGAGAGGATGGGCAAAGAGGTTGGTAGGAGGAAAAGCTGACATAGCAGAAGTTGTCCAAGTCTACCTACCCATCATCTACCTATCCACCCAGACAAGTAGGTAAAGCCCTGAATAAAACACCTACATATAATATGGAGAAACAGTTTGTCTTTCATCATGCTACCTTGTGAACATGCCCTTTCCCAGGTTTTAGTGCACCCCAACAAGCTCAAGAATCAGAATGCAATGTAGAGTAATCATTGGCCAGTTATTGGAAAGTGAGGGTTGCATTGTATGCGCACTATTTAAAAAGTTCATTATTTTCTTTAACATCAACAGGATTATGTTATCTAATTCAAGATATTTATGTGTATGTTGATAAATAAAAAATATGGTTAATATACAATAATTTGATGACAAGACTGTTCATTTAATGTTATTAATACATATTTTTTTAATTATACAGATTCAAATTTTTCTGCAAACCTCTGGAACATTCAAGATATAAACATAATTTGGCAGAGATTTTTGTTTACTCACATGAGTTTAACACAAGACCTCAAGTAAAGAGCCCTTAGTGAGGACTGAACTCACTAATCAGTTGTGATGGTAAAACAGATTATTATCCTATGCCAAAGCACTCGTGACAATAAGTCATGGATAATGCAGTTAAAGAACATATTGACACATATGATCAAATAAAAATAAGTCACATGACTTAAATACATGTCCTGATGACATGACTCTAGACATAAGACCTTATATATAATAATGGAAGCTTTTAGTAAAAAAATAAATAAAAAAAAAACATGCCTAATCAAGACGACTTATATTGCACTTCTTGAATCATAATTCCATTAGAACCTATTTAAACACACACACACACACTTACCACCCACCCCTATCTGTAATGTAGAAAACACCAACATAATAATTTAAATACAGAAAATGCTTAAAAAACATTTGAAGCCTTAATAATAAAAGACTAGAAACCAACTCTTAATAATATCAATTATGAACAGTCACAATGTGTTGCCTGTGTTCAGGAATTAAAACATTTCTATTGTTATAAAATTTACATATTCTTAAAAACAAGAAAGCATCCTTAATTAGGATAATTAGATAAAAGTGCTCAATTCCAAAGATCATTTAGACAGTTTTTAGACAAATATCCAAAAAGAAATTTCATGTATTCATACTAGAAAGATATAATAAAAAGATAAATCACAGTACCTTGTCAGTCATCTTCAATCAAACTTGTATAAGAGAGGAATTGCTTCCCAAAAACAGACTATATATTACTTTTTATGGTAATTAAAAGAATGTGTCAAAGACATGAATGCTACAATAACACAGTGCTCAATGTAAAATACTGAAAATATACTGTATACAATCCTCTCCATTATAATAAAGACTGTTGTGTGTGTGTGTGTGTGTGTATATATATATATATATATATATATATATATATGTTGTTATTATAATAAAAAACAGTTTACTGCAACACAAGAGCCATTGTGTTTTGGTACTATCTTATTAGCACCAAGTCAGGCAGTGAAATATTTTTCTGTTAGGAAACATTATATATAGAAGCTTACAAACAAAACAATTTTTACCACATCCAGACTATTAAGGGGAGGGGATTTTCAGAGAGATTGTCTCAATGAACACATTAGAAAGTCAGGTCATGATGGATAGGAGAAATTTTATTGTAAGTGTAAAGGGGGTGGGTAGAGACTTGAAATGACTTGAGACCCAGACATTTACTATGCCATTGATGAAATAAATTGAATGATGCATATGTTGCATTTAGCAAGTCTGAAAAGTTATTGTGTTTCCCATGAAATGGTCACAGGATTTTCTTTATGTTATTTTTCACTTAGAGTAGTGAACAAGTGAGAAAGTTTCAATATAAACTTTCTCATCTTATATATATATAGTTATAGTGACCAAATGGTGAATGATATAGAAATATCCAGATTTGGAAAGCTTTTGTTTGCATTAAGGTTCCATTTGTTAATGGAAGATTGATGGTCAGGTGATTTGGAATAACATCCATTGTTTAACTTCCCTAATAAATACGAGTTCGTCAACCAAAATTACAGTGCTTGTGTTGTATTTTTTACTGTACTGAACCAAGGCCGTCGCTATATTACCAGGCCTGTTCTATGATTAAAGTTGACTTGCTGACGTCACACTTAGTAGTGTTGTTTTACTACCCGGCGTCTGTTAGCGTTAACTTATTTTCAGAACCAAATTGCAAAGGGAATTATAAAAATGGACCGAAAGTTCATTGTTTTTCATTTCCAAAAAATAAACCTTTATTTGATAAATGGAAACATGCCATTAAAAGGGAGAATTTTACTACAAGTCCATTTAGCAAGTGAGTAGTTAAAATTTTATCATCATTTATTTCAACAGTCGCCAAAATCAAAATTTGCTAAAAAATTAGTTTTGCCGTAGCACAAGATTGAAAGCACTTTGTTTATAATATATCTTTTAAATTAATATAATAAAATAAGATATTATTTTTATTTCTTTGAATAAAATTGAAATAAAAATTATCTTAAAAAATATCTGAATTAAAAAAATAAAATTTATGGCTATTCGTTCGTAAGTTTTTTTTTGTTTTTTTTTTCGAAATGTTTTAAAACTTAAACTGAAGTCGAAAAAAGTTGTTAAACATTATATTTTCTAAAAATATTTGAATTAATATTTTATTGATATTTTATTTAAGAAAATAATGTTTTCTTTTCAATGAAATGTTTAAAAAAATTCTTAGGAATAGAAAAATTCTTAGGAATAGAAAGTAAAATCTTACTTGACTTTTCTATACTTGCAACTTTATGAATCGTTTTTAAAGATGAAAAAATATTCCTGAATTAAATTTTTTTTATTCTTTTTCCTGTATTAACAAAAACTACAAAATTTATTTTTTAGTCAATTTTAAAAGAATGTGTTTTATTTTTAAGGTTTTTTTATTTGAAAACTCCGTGAAATTATTTCTTGCAAAAGTCAACATGAAAATGATGATTTAAACTTTGTTTAAACCTATTATTTCTTAATAATTTTTGAATTTATTTGAAACATACAGGCCTAAATCACACCACACTTGAATTTTAAAACCTAATTTTTAAAATATTTAATTTTTAGAAAATATTTAGCACAAAATGAACACCCTCAAAAAATATTTTCCAACCATTTTTTCCTATTTTTGATAATTTGAAGTTAATTATCGATATTAATCCATAGAAAAAATTGGAAATAAAAAATTAGAATTTTAACTGAAGAATAAATCTTTTAGAGTTGGTTTAGGGTATTTTAATCCTTAAAAAATTAATTAGTAAGTAAAACATTAACCAAAAAAGAGTTTTGCAAAAAAATGATTTTTTTTATAAACAGTTTAACATCATAAATGAAATAGAAACATTAATTTTTACTTTTTTTTTCATTTTTTACAATTAAAATATTTTAAAAATGTAATTGAATTACCAAATATCCTAGGATTTTTTAGGTGTATTTTTTTTTTTTTTGAAAGGTAAAAATTTATCTTTTTATTTCATCCAGTAGGATTAACAATGGATTCAATCAAAATATTTCAAAATATTATTTTAAAATTCGAACTCTGTTGTTTTTTAGCAGAATTTCCCTAAAGACATTTGTTGACATTAATAAATCTATTGGATTAAAAGTTCTCAAGACGTTTTTAAAAATCTATTTCAGATTTAGCTATCCTATCAATTTGTTTGATTCATAATTATTTATTGCTGTTATGCCTTTTAAAAAAATGGAAATGTTATAGTTGTAAAAGTTTAGTATCAGGAAGAGACCTGATATAAACAGTTATTTTCAAGGAATTAATAGAGGTTCTCTGTTATATCCCAATGATGTAACAATGAATTTAGTACTATACAATTATATTATTATTGTTATTAATAAACTTGTAAAGAATCCTTCTTTTCTTCATTCAATGAATCAAAGAAAATTGTCTATGTACATAACATTGGATGTTTTGGCTAATGATGAACTTCTTTTTCATGTTGACTCATGTGGTGAAGGTCATAGCATTGAAAAAATGATTATCTGGAGCTCTTCTAATGCATTATTAAATAATTTTTGTAGCAAGGAAAATGATAATATTACTTGTAAGAAGTTAAGTAAAAAAAGAAAAATTCAAACATTCAACTGAATTTTGAGACATAAAAAAACTTTTATAAGCTTGATTTTTAAAAAACAGTAACTTAAACTTATTTAGTTTGAATTAATTTGCTTGAATTTAAATTGTTGCATTTTTTAATATTTTTAATTAATTTGCTTATTTATTGTTGCTTCTTGTTTGTTCCTAAATTCTAATGGTTGCTTGATTGCTATATTTGAGTGATTCCGATTTAAAAATTCTTGCAATTAAAACAAAAGTGATTGTGATTTTTCATAATTAAATTAAAAATATGAAAATTTAAGCAGTGTTTGTTAAATTTTTAGAATTTAGATGAATAAATGAAAAGTTTTGTCTTTAAAACTGTGTTTATTTAAACACAACCGACAGTCAGTAGTCAACAATAATGTTTATATTTTCTTATTAATTATTGTTTTCCTTATTTTTAATTAAAATTAATAAAACCAGCATAAATCAAAAACATGTGTCTTATTTTTCTTGTTACATTTTAAAAGGTTTTAAAATCTTTATTAAAAAAAACGACTTTGTGAGAGACAGGCTGCAACAATGCTAATTCATGACTCTACTACCGTGACGTCACATTTCATCACTTTGGCCTTGGTAATATATAGCATGGCCTGACTGAACCCCCTAAGCAAATCACATATCATTCTATGACATTTGCTCAATTACATTTTGTGCCATGAACAATATTCCACTGAGAAAGCTTCTTCTGAGGAACCACTACTTCCTGAAACAAATTTCTGCACAGATGTGTTCCTAAACACTGCAATCTTAACCTGTTAACTCTGAGCTCAATTGCTATCTATCCACCATATCCTCATAACTTTTACTTCCTATTCTTATGTCTATATCATATACCACATTCAATAGCCCTCTACATTGAATAGCTTTTGGCCTTTTTTCTTGAGTGAACTTTATTAGATAAAAAAAAAAATTATATTTTAAAAAATTCAAAAGATGAAACTTACTTAAACCAGGAATAAATGAATTCTTTGAAAACTAAGTCCAGCAACTAGAAAAAACGAAATTAAAAAAAAAAATCTTTAAAACAGGATAGTCAGAAAAATATACATTTAAACCTTAAAAAAAAAAAACACACACATTAAAAATTCTTCTAAATTTAAACTTCCCAGCATCTCTTGTTTATGCACATGAGTAATTGCATCAACATAAACACAGTCCAATGAAGTCCTAAGAGACAAAATACATCACACAAAAACTTTTTACACATTCATAAATCTATACTCCATTTCAATCAAATAATCATTTTGCAGTAGAAAATTGTAAATAAAGAAAAATAATGAAAATGTTATAAACAATAAAATGTTCAATAAAATGTTCTTGTTTACTATTATTTATACATTTGCAGATTTATTTGAATTGCATATACTACAAGAATGCTTCAAACATCAAATTAAGAAGAATAATTCCATTTTTTTTTCAAATTTATAAACAAAGTGGTTTTATTTAAATGATATTTGCATTTGTCTCTAATCAACATTTTCCTATTTGGATTTTTGAAAACTACTGCTTGAAAAGTTGGGTTTCTGTGTCAAACCAGAAAGTTTTTCTCATCTGAATCCATCTTTTATCATTCATTTAGGCATTGAATATTGTTGCTATATCCAGTCAGGTGCTCTTGCTATTCATCTCGATGAAAATCCAAAGAAGGATCAGCAATATCATCAATCCTGACTTGGCATCTTGACTTCAGTCACTTTCTCACCAACGTTATGTGGCTTCCCTCTGTCTTTTCTACAAATATTTTCATAGCAACTGCTCTGACAAGATTTTCTAGGTCCCACCTTTTTACTTTTCAAATAGTTAAACCGCCAGTTCTACTCCAACTTCTTTTCTCACACTTTCCACCTGTGGAACTTTCTTGTTTGCTTGCTTCCTTGATAGCTACAATCTCCAAAAATTTAAATGCAACATCATATGCCATATTCCATCTCCTTGAATCCTGTTCATCTTTTATCCTTTCTTCAATACCCACTGTGACCAGCCTTTTCTCTCACTGTGACCACCTGAGTACTAGTGGTGGTCTCAACTTGCTTGGTGTGAAAGGATTAAAAAAAAAAAAGTGAGAAAAGATATTTTTTCAATTTATTGTAACATCATTATGAATTTAAAGAACAAATATGATCAGAATGGTTAATGAGAAAGGCAATTCAGATCTCACAACTGATCATCAAGCAATATTTTGCATTTTCTTTTGAAAATCATCCTTCATTTCATTACAAAAATATTTCAATTTTTAAATAAAAAATATAAAAATAAAAATATATTAAGTATCAGTTAATTTACTGTGATGTTGATGTAGACTGGTTATGGGACCACGAAATGATAACTCAAAACACAGTGGTAAGGTTAACAACATATATTAAGTCAAAAATAGATACAAGAGAACAGAGTAAATGTAAGCTTGGCTTACCAGTGATTAACAGAGACAGACTGTGCTGAGCTGAACTGAAGCCACGAGAGTAATTAACTCTCAGTTAATATACTGATAGGAAGAGTCCATAGTTAAGTGGGTAACCCCCCCCCACAACAGATATATAATAAAAGAAAAACTTGTTTTAGTAGACACATTTTGTCCACTATTTATCAAAGCAAATGTGATGATTTTATTTTGCAACAACTACAGGGTACGATGGATGAATTGTCACCTAAATTACACAAAATTAAAATAACACTGACATCTTATTTTAACAGATTATTTTTCAAGTTACACAAAAATATCTTGAAATTCTAAGGAGCAAATTTATTCAATAAAATTGCCATTGGCTTCAAACACGGCTTCCAGACAATTTCTTTGTCCTTACAGGGAGTTTTGTTAGTTTCTCACTCAACTCTACCCCACATATAATAACCAAGGGGTTTGCAGTTTGGAGAATTAGATGGGCAGATGTAAAGGGTGATGCAGTTGCAGAAAGTGTTCGACAGCAATGAGTGGAATTTGAACTCAGCTCTTTCATTTCTCATTCCAAGCCGTTATCCACTGCACCACTATGCACATCCACACAATACCTGCCTAAGTCCATCAAGTATGTCATACATTGCTTTCCCTTGTATGGTATGGTGCAGTGTCCTGTTGCTAGTCACCCTCTTGATCCAAAGGCAGCACTACCCACTCAAGGCAATTGATGTAGGCTTCCATGTTGAGTCTGACCCTCACTAACAAATTTAGGCATTATTTTCTTATCAGAACAATCAGAGTGAGTTTTCTAAGCTGCTGTACGTTTGTAATCATCATTAAACTCATACAACTCTTTCCAAATCCTTTGAATGGTCCTCAGATTGACATCCAAATCCTGAAATGTTAGCATTAGAGCTTCCAGTGCAAATGCCAAGCAGTACAGCAGCGTTTTCAAATTTCTGGCCGAGTAAATTTCATCATGGCGCTTATTTTCTCCTAAATAGTAACCAAGTGACCCGACTATAATGTGCCATCAACAAAATCAAAAACAAGCAATGCGCATGCCCAAAATTAAAAATATAAAAATTATGACAACAAGTGATATTTAGGTCAGCCTATGAAACTCTAAAATTGGGATGCTGGAAATAACATCAATCTGCTATGTGATAAATTTTATATTTGTATTAATCCTGTGTGTGTGTGTGTGTGTGAGAGAGAGAGAGAGAAACAGCAGTCAATGTAAATTTCAAAGAGATGTCTCTTTCCAGCTGTGTCTAGAAGTTGGTAGGAATTTGCATGTGGCTCTTACAATGATTGAAATTTAAAGGACTGATATAAAGAGGAGGGACAGATTATGAAAAACAAATGCTCTTATAAAGCATGTGATGAATCCTAACACATGCCGAACAAAGCCTGGTTAAAAACAAAAATAAATATCATTCATTCATCCAAAACAAAGTTATTTTTAACCGCCTACCTCTCCAAGTGATTTGTCAACCCGTTCTGGAATATCAAGACCATTCCAAGGTTGAAAAGCCAAAATGTTCAATTCTGGTCTGCAAAACAGAAAAATCAAGGAATTTAAGAAGATGACATTGAATAATAAAGAAAACAAATAAATAAAATATATATTCTAATTCAGGCACATACAAGTTAATATCAGTCATGAAAAATCCTCTTTTTATTAGTTTAATGAAACATACAAGAAGCAGAAATGCAAACAAAAATTTCAAAATTTGAAATTGTTCTCATTAAAAAAAAAAATAAAATAAAGTTATTTCCCTGAATGCAAGTAAAATTTTGCAAGTTTATGAATCAAAACAAGATCTAAACTGGAAATTGTCTCAAGGCAAAAAGTCTCATTGATAAACTGCTCCTGTGCCCACTGTGACTATATAATGAATTCATTAGCACTTTATCAAATGTATGTATTCCAGTTAGCTAATCCCCATTGCAGACGCCTTCTCAGGCACACCTGTTTGTTCAACACCTACATAACCCACCTGTACTATACTGTATGCTATGCTATACTGCAACTAAGCTGAGCAGATCTTAGTTACAGTTTCTAGGAAATGTTACCTAGCATTAACAACTGTCTAAACAAGGCCAGGATGCTCAAACTTTCAGTTGTGATGACTTGTGACTTTGAAAGCTGTTGATGGTTGTGCTAAATCATCAACGACTCCAAAAGGGTCCCCTCTACCCAATTTTACTCACAAGTCTTGGGTTGACCCGTAGTAGGATTTTGAGGCAATTCCCAAAGGCGCCACAAACTGGAATTGCCTCCTCCAGACCGATAACATCAAAAAGTCACGTTCCTAACAAATCAATCATGGTGAGATTCAAACATGGGCCTCATGGTCAGAAAGCAAATGTTCTAACCACTCAACCGCCTGGTCTACCATGATGCACACAAGGTGATGCTGTTTAATGATTATAAAAGAACAGCAATAGTCAGTGTCGGTCTTTCTCACTCTTCCTTTCTCTCTCTGAATGCAAGGCTTATGGCCACATGATGTTGAAACAGCGGTTCCTCTACAATCACCAAAGTTAAGCAATGCTGAGCCTGGTTAAGACCTAGATGGGTGACTGCTTAGGAATACCAGTAAGCTTAGATTTGCAGGTAGCATAATGGATAATGGCTCAGAATTGTTAATCCAAGAGCCAAGTTCCAATTCCAGTTGGGTTCATTATATTCACTTACGTGCAAATCACTTTGGTTAAGATATGAGTCCACCTCTTCTCTCCCCAGCTATGGGTTAATTAATAAGACTCATATCACTAAACTATTATTATGCCCAAAAATAAAATGTGTACAACGTATTTAGATTTCAGCATCAAATAACCCAGATAGATATGCTACTAAACAAAAATAAATAACCAACATCTGATTGCAGCAGGTAGAAGACTTGTCTAGTTTTCTCTTCTAAGAAGATTTAGTCACCTGACTATTCAGTGCACGTTTCTCACTCTCTCACAAAAACCAACCACTATCCTATAAATGTTGTTTTTTTTTTCATTCCTTTCAGTTATGCATACATACTACTATATTTTCTTTTTGAAGTATGTCATTCATCATATAAAAATACATTAAAATATTTTCACATGCTGAAATTTATTCTTGAAAATGTTGAATTCAATTTCTCCAATGGTTCACAGCCTCATTCCATGCAAACCTATATACCCACACAATCAGTCAGTTAAGTGATCCATGCTTGGTCAATCATGTGTTGAAAGAGACATGACTGACTGGGCAAAAGATTTTCCTGCAGTAGGTTGTCATTATTTTCTGCAGTAGACTGGTTGCCAACCAAGGATATAGAACCCAATCTGTTCTGTTATTTAACCCATAAATGGAGGGAAGAGATGGATTAATACCTTCCTCAAGAGTATTTGCACTTAAGTTAATGCAACGAATTAAACTGGAATTCAAACTTGGCTCTTTGATTTCTCATTCCAAGCTGTTATCCACTGCACCACTCTACACAGCCACACAATAACTGCCCAAGTCCATCAATCATGTTTAACTATTTTCATGGTAAAAGGGTGGGATCTTGATTTCAATCTAGTAGCACATCTAAATACATGTGGTGAGGGAACCAAGGAGAAAAAGCATGTAAGCAGTTGATATAAATGTCACACATTACTTTCTTTTGTCTCTCCTTCCCTCTGTCCTGTGAGCATCAGATTCTCCAAGCCCTCCTTCCTCACTCCCATAAACTTCAGCTGTCTTTTCTCGATGTTAAGTATCAGTTTCTTTTTCATTTCCATCACTTCCAAAACCTTGCTCACATGTTCTGTCCATGGTATCCTCAAGCATCCTTCTTTAGAACGACATTTCAGCTGCTTCAAGTCTTTCCTTCATCTTTGAAGAGATTGTCTAACATTTGCTGCCATATTGAAGGGCAAACATCACATAACAATTCAGTACTCTCTTTGTTTCCAGCAAAATCTTCCTGTCTCTCAATACTCTATTCAGCTTCTGGAATGTATCCTTGGCCATGCTAATATGCCTTCAGATCTCAGTGTCGCACTTTCTGCCTTGTATTAGGACACTTCCCAGGTATTTAAATTTCTGTACCTGCTTGATTTCAGTATCCACGAATTCTAGTTGGCATTTTGGGCTCCTCTTTTTACTGATGACCATGTATTCAGTTTTCTTGTAGTTTATATGTAGTCCTTTTTTTCCACTTTCTATAACTACTTCCAGTAGCAGGCCTTGTATTGAATAAGCTATTTGCAAGTTTCATGACCATAAAATAATTGTTGAAATTTCTCAACTGCATCATTGAATATCTGTGCTAAAATGCTCCAACAAAATACTGAAATAGCAATCATAAGTAATAAAATGGGATAGTAAATGGCTTGCAAATTTTAATGCCTCCAAAACAAAGCTGCTCTCTTTTAACAACCATAGAGAATCTTTTCTGCTTACCATCAGAATGGATGACACTAGTCTCCTAGAGAGCAACACACTGTGCCTCCATGGACTCACTCTCTCAAACAACCACAAATGGAATGACTACATCAAATATAAAGCTGCATCTACTGCTAGGAAGATTGGGTAACTGTGTTGGGTCAGGAGGTTCTTCTCATCAAAATCCATTTTTTACATTTATAAATGTACCATTTGTCCATGCAATGAATGCTGTTGCTATATCTGGTAGGATGCTTCTGCAATTCTTCTTGAGGTTATCAACAAAATCCAAAGAAGGGTCTGCAATATAGTCGACCCCGACTTGACAACCAACCTTCAGTCACTTTTTCACCATCATGATGTGACTTCTATCTGTCTTTTCTACAAGTATTTTCATGGCAACTGCTTACGTGCTTTTTCTCATTGGTTCCCTCACCACATGTATTTAGACATGCTACTAGATTGGAATCAAGATCCCACCCTTTTACCATGAAAATAGTAAAATGCTCTAACAGTTTCTTTGCTTGCATTTCTTGTTTGTAGACCTTCCTTTCATTTGCTTGCTTCTGATAGCTACAATCTGCAAAAGTTTAAATGCAAAGTCAATTGCCATCTTCTGTTATCTGGATTCCCTTCCATCTCTCTTATTCTTACTTTAACATCTCTTGTACTTTGTTTTTTTTATTTTTCTCTCAATGCAACACCCTGCACACTAGTGGCAGTCCTGCCTTGCTTGTACTAACAAACAAGCAGTGGAACAAGCAGAATTATATGATTCTACTTTAGACAACATAAGCAAACAAATTTTCTTAGCTTTAAAACATAGTCCAACACTTACCTATGTCGGGGACATTTTCTCTGGCCACATACAGTGCACATGGCTTTCATAAGAGAGAGTTCATCCTCTTTTTCATTCTGGAAGTAGAGACATTGTATTTTTGGGCTTCATAATTTAATATACAACAAGCATATATAAAGTTACTTGTATATTTGTGTAATGCAACTTGTACAAATGTGTGCCTTTTATGACATTCTGAACTTAAGGAAAGATGACGCAATTTCTTTTTTTTTTAAATCTCAAAAAAAAAAAAAAAAAAAAAAAAAAAAAAAAATTAACAGATCCTATGCTTAAAATATTGCTTTATGTACATAAATGTACCATAATTTTAGTTTGTCTATGTTGGATGGTAATGGAAATTTGTAAATGTGTGTGTGTCTAGTAGGCATTATTTATGTTTAGTGGTTGTCCACATTGATTTAGGGACATTTTTATATAAACACCATTTGTAGTAGAAATATATAGGTTAGATTCTTTCAGAATTAATTTCATAAAGGCTGGTTATGAAATATAGTGTTTTGGGCATGTGTTTATAGTTGGTGAAATATTTATGAGGATTCCCTCAAGATATTTTCAGTGTAAATGATTATGAGGTGCCTTCAATAAGTTTCCGGACGTTTTTTGTAGGCATTTAAAATTATTGTAGGCTCTTGAAATTGTGTTATGTTATTACTATACATCTGATGAGATGACAGACCCATTTTTATCATTTCAGGTTGAAAGGGACAGCTGCAGCAGGACTTGGAACACACCCTACTAAACCCTAGTCGTCACTTTGTGCAGCTTGAGAAGTTCTAGAGCAACAATCATCTTCTGTTATTTTATAAAATCTGTCAGCATTCTGGAAACCCACTTTGCACAGAACTTTTGTAATATAACAATCTGGCCCCACCCGAGGAAGTGATGCAAGCGATGGTGTTTCCCGTCGGTGAAGGGGGCGGCGAAGCGACAAGACAGGTGTTTGTGAAATACATCCTGTCGAGGCCGGAGCGGATGTCATTTGACCTTATTTCCGACAGCGGCGGAAATGGCTACAGAGGCAAACAGATCAGGTGTCTCTTAGAATTACGTGGGCGTTGCGTGGGCGAGGCAAAACCGGAAGGAAAGTCCCGGTTCTAGAAGACTATATAAAGACCTCGACACACGGATTCGCTAGCAGAGAACGGCCAGTGGAAGCAGACAAACACCACGGCAAGAATACACTCCCGTCAACCCATTCTATGTGCCTCTCACCCTTCCGTTCTCTATTCCACACGGTTCGTCGTCAATAATAAAATATAACCTTATATTTTTATATATGCGTGTTTGTTGTTTTGTCGTCGTACAGCGATATATAACACTTTGAGTAGCCAAGAGGCTGTACAAAACTGCATGGTTCACATACAAAGTTTTACAATAGTGATTATAGTAATAACATTACAATTGTATTTTGTTTCTACTATAAGGACATCAATAGGCTTGCCAGTGCAGAGTCTGTCACTAAGGTCAGTTTCTCCTTTCACTCTAAGATTGCTGTTAACTTTACAGATCCATCTTACTATCCTTACTGGAGGTACATTGTGATGCAGTGGATATCAGTTCAGAACGTTAAATCAGAGAGCTGATTTCGAATTTATATATTTAAGTCTTAATAATTAACCCGTGAATGTGGGGAGAAAAGAAGTAGTGGATTCATACGGGGATTTGCATGTTTAAGTGAATATAATGAACCCAATGAAAATTGTATCTTGGTTCTCTGATTAACGATTTGGAGCCATTATCCATTACACTACACGGAGCCAAGCTTACAGAACCTGGTATTCCCAGACAGTCACCTATCTAGATACTGACCAGGCTTGACACTGCTTAACTTTGGGGATTGTACAGAAACCTAGTGATATTAATTTGTATAAGAGATGAATCTATAAAAAGATATAAGGATAAAGCAACCAAGTGAAAAATTCGAGCCCACATTTAATCTGATCAAGCCGAATATTTCTAAAGATATTGACTCTTTTTCAATATTTTGCTATTTTCTTTATTGAAATCTTGTTAATATTTTGCTAAACTCAATCTAATCAGACCTAAATACAAAGGCAATTAACCTCTTATCCCTTCATCTGATCCCAGCTAGAATGCTTTTTTAAAAAAGTACAATTTCAGAAACTTACAATGCAAAGCAGATTAAATGTTAAGTACAAGAATACACACACAAATATTCATAAAGGAATGAAATGCACTAACCTTATATTTCCGAGTGTACATGAACAGAATGTTTGGCAAAAGGGAATCTTTGCTGTAAAATGAAAAACAAACAAGATATACACAATTTCTTTTTATAAGGGTAATATTTTTACTACGTATTTCAACAAACAAAATACAGTTCAGAAGTTGGAAATATGAGAAAAGTGAGAAGCAAAAAGGATTATTAATTTAACACACAGTTGGTTTTGTTCAGTTATTTAGTACATTCTATTCAATTGTAAAAATTAGTCATGGAATTTGAAAATATGAAATTTTAGTTTAGCATTCCCAACTTTTGATTTAAAGGAATTCATGAAGAATCTGTTATTCTTTTAGAAAGACTGATAATGACCGATTTCAGTCTCTTAGTAAATAGCACTTACAACATGTATAACATATAAGACAGGGTGGGAAACAAATTGGTCAGTAGTATAGTGAGGAGGATTAAAACAATTTGGACTTTGCAAGGACTTGGAGCATACATTATGAATTTTGTTCTTCAAATTTTATTAATCTAAACTAGAGTTTCACAATCTATTATATTTCAGAGTTTATTCTTAGCCATTCAAACTAATTTTATAAATCTTTCAATTGTCCTGGTATACAAGAGAATGAATCAGTGATATCAGCTAATCACTTTAATTTTATTTACCTTAAAATACTGTGAGCAGCAACTATACCAAATATCAATGACCATACCAGCAGGAATATATGAACATAGCTGAAAAAGAAAAAGGCCACGTTATTACAATGAGCAATATTTGAGTGAATTCAAGAAATTATACTATGACAAAATTAAACATATTTTCTTTTCTTTTTGTAATGAAAGACATGATCTACTTCAGAATTCAAAACGAGCATGAATATGTCTTGCCTGTAAAATAATAACAAAAAAGAAAGATGGCCACTATTGAAGACAATTTATGCATGCCTATCTCGTCCAAAACGAGACAACATTTGCACACATGCAAATTTTGGCCATCTTAGAACGGCATAAAGAGCAGGTGCCAGTGCTGCTGTCAGTGTAAATTTTCTCATGGATTGTGTCAGATTGACAGTCAGAAAGAGAAGTGGCTTAGATGGTGTCTGTTTCACAACTGCCCTGTTACAAAGTAACACACAACTCAATAAATCCCAGGTCTAACTAATAAAACAACTTTTAAGCAAAATTCGACTTAATTCATCAACATCGTCTCCTTCTAGGGTGATACACTGATTCCAACACTTCTCTAACAATTCGATGCCTTTTTTATAGAACGATTTGTCTTTGGCCTCAAAATACACCTCAGTTTCCAATATCACTTCTTCATTGGAGCCAGATCTCTTTCCCTGGAGCATTCTTTTGAGGTCTACAAGCAGCCAGTAGTCACTGCGGGCCAGATCTGGAGAAAAGGGTGGATGCAGAAGCAATTCAAATTTTAATTCATCTAATTTGGCCATCGTTGCAATCGACTTGTGACATGGTGTGTTGTCTTGGTGAAAAATCACTTTTTTATTCTTTATTTGTGGCCATTTTTTGGTGATTTCTTCCTTCAAATGCACCAATAATGCTATATAATATTCGCTATTGATGGTTCTTCCTTTCTCAAGGCAATCAATGAAGAAAATGCCTTTTACATCCCAAAACCTTGCCTGCTGATGTTTGCATCTTTGGTCGCTTTGGATGACTTTCACCTGCTGCTGTCCACTCAGCTGACTGCTGATTTGACTCCGGAGTGAAGTAGAGGATCCATGTTTCATTCATTGTCACATATTTATGTAAAAACTCCTTATTGCATTAAACTAGTTGCAAACAATGCTCTGAATCGTCGATGCATTGTTACTTTTGATCAACTGTGAGCAAACGCAGCACCTACTTTGAACACAGCGTTCTCATTGTCAAATGTTCATGCAAAAATGGTGAATACACTGCCTTCTGATATGTTCAACTCCTCTGCTATCTCACGCAACTGCAATTTACAATCAGCCAAAACGTGTTTGTGGATTTTTTTGCTGTTTTCTGGGACAACTGACGATTTGGGGCGACCTGGGTGTTCAGCATCATGTGTCTGTATGACCACGTTTAAAGTCAGTTTATCATCTCTTAACCTTTGTTTCCAAAAAAGCATAGTCCAAATAACCCTTATCAAGCCATTGCATTGCTTGACAGTATTTTTTCTCATCAGAAAGCAATGCTTTATCAACACATGAAATTCAGATTTTTCAATTGTTTTGAAACTTTGCAATAATAGCTTCAATTAAATAACTAATTTGTAAACTAATAGTCCAATAAGGCCCAAATTTTGTCATGTGCCATTTGAAGGTTAGGACTTCATAAAAATCATATGGATTTTTTATCAGTGATGTCATCTACATGTCAGGCCTAGGATTTATTCAGTGATGTCTTATATTGATTATGTCAACATGTTTGGTAATTAGAAGATTGGTTAGATTTTTATACTTCAATGATGTAAGTACATATAGGGAGTCTGAATATATAATGAATGTTTATCTGTGATAATATCCAAGGCTAAGTCTATTGCCAAAGCTTCTGCATTAAAAATTGAGGATTTGCCAGGTAGGCACTTTTAAAATATTGTTTCACTGAGTAGAGCTGAACATTCAATTTCATCAATACTTTTAGAGCCATCAATCTATATATGCTTACAATTTGTGTGTTTTTGTAAGATATTATGTATTTCTTCCATGAAGACAGATGTGTTAGCTTCAGTTTTGGAGTGTTTTACCAAACTTAATAGTACAGTGGATTATTTTATTAACCAGAGAGGAGTTTTTGAAAGAACAGTTTCATGTATTAGAGAAGTGTTTGAGTTCATTGATATTGTTTTCTATGTGGATGCCAAGGTGTTTAATGACAGATTTCTTTGAATTATACAATTCTTTATATTAAGATTGGATAACACAATTGTATGCTAAGTTACTTGAGCAATTTGATTTAATTTTGCAATGATTGCTTGTGTTACCTAAATGCCAAAGGTGGTTTGTGTGATTTGGCGTACAGGCTTTTTATTGGAGATGTACTGTAGGTCAAATTTGCACTAGGGAATATAATTTTTTTACTAATATTGAAATACCACCTATGGCTCAATCTCCACTATTACTGATAAAATTATATGATGTGTAGTTTTTATTAGCTTTTATATCCACATTGTCTTTTAAAATGTTTGATTGCTGATGATTGCAGGACATGAGTTTGCAATAAACAAAAGTAATTAGTTTTGATTTGCTTCCATTGAATAATTTTGTTAGCCATGATTGTTATGCTGAAGTTTTCTGTTTTTGTTCTCTTAAATCTCCAATTTTCTGTTAATTTTGTTGATTTCTTCCCAACAGGATTTCCTTTTTGACTGAGTTGTTTGTTTTCTTGCTTTTTTTGCCTGGAGATCTTCCTCTTTGAATTTTAAGTGGGGAATCTCTGAGATGAGATAATACTTTTAGTCTTACAATTTCTACCTTTATTGAATTAAAATTTTCTGTATTTTGATTGAGTATGTCAGACTTTAGTACGGGTTAAATTCAGTGACA
This sequence comes from Ascarosepion bandense, assembly GCA_037127315.1. Classification (NCBI taxonomy): domain Eukaryota; kingdom Metazoa; phylum Mollusca; class Cephalopoda; order Sepiida; family Sepiidae; genus Ascarosepion; species Ascarosepion bandense. The sequence continues at coordinate 229,635 of JBBBDQ010001454.1, read as the reverse complement.
TCCCTAGTGTTTTTAATCACCCAGGGCAACCATCAAGTTTGATAATTATTTAAAACTTTGCAGCATTCAATTTGCACACATAAATCCTGGATGTAAAAAAGCATGACTTCAGCCTGCCCACTAGCCCTTTATTCATGAGCCCAATTGTAAAGTCTTACAAAAAAAAAAAAAAAAAAAAAAGTTAATCTGTGGGTAAAAGTTAAGTTTCTTTTTAGAAAAGATTTAATTTTTTTTATCTTTTTCTGACTGCTTGCTGGCTGATTGAAATATCCCACCCCCAATGAGAATGTAACAAGAACATTTGACAGGCCTATTTAATAAGGATCGCTTTGGCCTAATTATCAATAGAACACACAGGCGTAATAACATAAAACTGACAACTGTAAGAGACTGATTAACATCAATTGTCAATTATATTTATGGCAATTATACAACGCCCCAAAAAGTAGTGCCCTACACTGACCACCTCCTCTGCCCCCACTTAGCTACGCCACTAGCTGCAATGTAAACTGTTGCTTTTCTCTGTCAATATCAGTTTTCATTATTTCAATTAATTTCTTTAGATCTCAAGTTAAGGCTGTTAATTTATAGAGATTATGTTTCCCACCACTATGTTGTTGGGTTCTAGTTGCATTTGTCTAATTTATTGGAATATTTTGTCTAGTGTTGTTTTCAATGATTTTCTTGGCTTCAGAAAAAGTTATATTTATCTTATTTGATTTCAATTATTTTATTTTATTTCTGCCAAGATTTACATAGATGTGAGTAGAATGGTTCTCATTACAATTTATGCATTTTACGGCACCTTGGCACTTGGTTTCTTCATTTGTACTGCTGCATTTTGAGGATAGCAGAATTCTAATATATCTGTCTTTATTATGGCCAAATCTTTGGCAATTATGACATCTTCTGGGAATGTAAGCCACCCTACACACACACTTTTGTGATGATATAAACTATTTTAATTTTAGACAGTGGTTTGAGCATGTTAAATTTTAATATGTATGTATTGGTGATTATGGTTTGGCCATTTCTTTTAATTTTTATTCTGGTTACAACTATTACATTTTGTTTTTTAGGTAAACTGATTTTTCTAGGTAACAAACCATCAGGTCTGAACTTTTGATTACACCTCTGGACATGTTTAGACTTTGGTGTAGATAAGTTTTGATTTTTAAATTGTTAAATATTGACCATTTGAGCAATTTTTTCTGCATTATTTTTTTTTAAATAGATATAGAAGTAATTTTGGTGTATATTGATTTTTGATAATGAATGGTGATAGTTTCGTAACAGAAGTTATCCAAGTGATTCCATTACTATATATTGTGAGAAATGATTGAGATTCCAATTCATTATCAGGAAAAGGTTTATTTCTTTTGTTGCTACATTATATATACTTTAGAGGAATCCCATTCACTTAAGCATCTGAAAGATACAAAAATAATATACACAGGTTTACTATTTATATGCAGTCGTTAATAATTTCTTTTATTCCTCTATCCTGAGGCTGAATATAAGTTTAAATTTTTGATGGTACATTTTATTTACAACTTGATTTACTCTTGTCGCTGCCTTCAAGTAAAAATTTTATTAAATTTGGTTGGTGTGTGTATGTTTTTTGGTGGGGGAGGAACATAGTTGTATAGTTATTGTATTTTTGTTGGGTGGATTGGTACTATGACTAGCCAATTGATCAGCTCAAACCTCTTTGACCCCCATCTAGCTCAGGTAAGGGCCAAAGTAGTAAGGTAGAATACTCTTGAAATCCTCAACTATCAGGATCCTGCACTCAGGCATCACAGGTCACCACCCATAACAAACAGGTGGCCTCATTTGGGGTTTTACCTTTCTGCAGAGGTACAGTTGGCATATTCTACAACCCCAGCTGTAGATCATGACATGAAGAAATGTGTTCTGGGATACTGTCAATTTAAAGAATTCTTTTAAATTGTGAGTAATTATAGTTGTATTGAAATTGACATGAAGCATGGAGCACAAAGGAAGAAATTGACACTGAACAATGCCAATACTCAATATAAATCACAATTATCATGGAGATACCTGAATGCTAAGGTCAGATAAAAAAATGAAGAGGAGAAACAGTTGGCATGTTCAGACTAGGAACTCAAAACAAGCACTGCAAAAAGTGCTCCAATAATTACCAACACCTGGTTTCAGGAGCACCCAAGATCCCAGTGGACATGGAGAAGCCTGATTATATAACAATCAAGGAAAGGCTTTGAAGCACAGTTTTACACTGTAAAATATACCCAAGTGCTGTTTTGCGGTAACTACTACCTTTCACTATGCTATGTTTGAGTAAAATTATAGAAACTAAAGGCCAAAATAGCATCTAAACTTTAATACAATAGACTCTTCAATGATCTGAATTGCAATTGGTGTATATAAACAGAGTTAAAAACCAAATATAACACGTGTGAGACTAAAAATTCAAAGTGGAACATGATGAGAAGCATTAACGACATTGGCAAATGAGATCATTCCAAGAAAAATGAGACAAAGAAAAAAATGGATCACAGGTGAAATTCTAGAGATGATGAAAAAGAGACCACAAACAATGCCAAGGAAAAGAATACAGAACACTAAACACAGAAATTGGAAACAAATGTAGGCAGGGTAAAAAGAATGAAAAATATATGGCAATAGAAAGGACGAGCAACAGATAAAGCAAGTATGCACAATAGTATAAAAGAACTAACAGGACAAATGGTGTGCTCATGAACAGGCTGCATAAAATCAAAAGGAGGAACACTGATAATAAAAAAAAGAAACAAACTTGAAATATAGAGTGAATATGTCAGAACTATTTCATGATGAAAGAGAAACACAAAAGTATCAGTAATGTTATAGTCTGAAATGATAACCTATTGACTTGAAAAAAATAGAAATGAATGGAAACAATGCATCAGGACCAGAGGGGATCATGATAGAAACGCTCTCTGCCATGACATGATCACAGAACAAGAGCTCTCAAAGATCACAAACCTCTGCCAAAGTAATACTAGCATCGTCTCTGATTAGCAAAAGATGATTTTTAAAATGAGAATGGCTGCAACGAACTTGACCACTCTCAAGAGGTTAAGATACAAAAAATAAATTCAACCTCTGTCAAAATTAAATGCACACTTAATATGAACCATGAAAAAGACAAAAAATAGTTTTAAAATTAACATAAATCATAGATCCTTCTTGGACTATATGTGGCACTGGGGAGGGGGGGTCAGAGATTGTCGATCACTGTTGTAGACTCAGTCAGTTAAGTGTTATATGTGACATGTGCTTGAGCAATCATGTCTCTTGCAATAAATGACAGACTAGGCAGGAGATTTTTTTCTGCAGTAGGTTGCAATTTCTTTCTGTAGTAGACTGGTTGCCAACAAAGGCTATAGAATGCAATTTGAGTTCAACTGCAATTCAAACTCAGCTCTCCGATTTCTCATTCCTAGCAAATATCCACTGCCCGACAATGTACATATTGTAGATTATCACAGTCACCAAGCACAATTCTTTTCTTTACACAGTTATATATGGCATAAATAACATCAACATCTGTTAATAAATGAACAAATTCAGATTAGATGATATCAATTATAATCCTACAGTAAATCTCCTTTACAAAAGGAAAGTGGCAGAAAAAGTCAAATGGATCAGTGGTTAATACAAACTATGGAGAGAAACTAAAAAAGATTGCACATTTAGAATTAGATAAGAAACTTCACTAGAGGGTACAGAGGGTGAATATGGTTGTGTAAAGATGCTTGTTAAAGAGTTGCATAAGCACATCCAGATGGAATTTATTACTACAAGAATTTTTTGGCAACACAGACATATGTCGAAATCTTCACAGTATTTAGTAATGTTTAAGTTATCACTAACATTTTAAGTTAAGATTTACACAAACTCTACAGTTCATTCAATTTTGCAAACCAATTGATGAAATTAAAATAGGCTGATTTGTTTGGAAAAATACTTTGACAAAAACCTACTCTATGGTTTGATAACTTCTTTTTAATTTTATAGGGAAACAATATTTTTAAATTTTCTTTTTTGCCTTTTTAACAGTGAAGCAAGATCCATGAAGGAATACAGAGCTGGGAACATATGTAGTGAAAAATAAAATAAAGAAATGAAACCTTAGCTATCTTTTCTTAAATATAAATTTCCTTTTCATCCTCTTCAAAACCTATTTGCTCAAATGTTCAGTCCATTTTATACTCAGCATCTTTCTGTAGAACTGTATTTCTGTTACTTCAAGTCTATCTCTGAAGAGATCATTGAGCATTTACTGCCATATAAAAGGACAGAGATCACATTTAGTACTTTCCTTTATTTTCAACAAAATCTTTCTGTCTCTCAATACTCTGCTTAGCTTTTGAAATGTATCCTTGGCCATGCCAATGCGTCTTCAGATCCTCTATTAGAACACTTCCCAGTTATTTAAATTTCTGCACCCATTTGATTTTAGTATCCCTAACCTGTAGTTGATATTTTGGGGTTCTCTTTCCACTGTTGACCATGCATTCAGTTTTCTTGAAGTTTAGGTTTAGTCCTTTCTTTCCACTTTTCCTTGCTACCATCTGTATGAGGTCCTGTATTTTCCTTTCTGCGTCTGCTATCAGCACTGTATGATCTGTGTATGTTATATTGTTGATATTATGGCCACCAATAGCAAATCCTAGCATGACTTCTAGCTCTCTCGGAATTGTTTCACTGTATAGGTTGAATAAAGATCCAGTGAGAAGACACATCCTTGTCATACACTCCTTTTTATTTTTGTATATCTGCTGAACTCATTTCCTGTCTGCATGCAAGCGGTTTGCTGCCAATACAGGTTCTTTATTATTGTAACGTCTTTTCCAAATATGTCGTCGCCGAGCATCTCTAACAAGTCTTTGTGGTGTACTTTGGAGAACACATTTGCATAGTCTATAAAACACAGGTACACATCCTTCTGCACATGTATTGCTCTTTCTGATAATATTCTAAGCATAATATTGTGTTCCTTGTTCCAGTGCTGTTGACAAACCCGGGCTGTTCTTTTCCTATCTGTGCCCCAATTCTTCTGCACACTCTGTTCATCAGAATTCAGTAGTATCTAAGCTGCCCAAGGGTATTAACTTCTCAAAATCATGCTTGATATATCTGCAATATTTCATATGATGCCTCTTGTGGAAGAGGTACAACATTGGTTAACCACAGAAAGCCCACTGGTTAGGCAAATATCAGTCAGTCAGTTACATGCCATACAGGATACGCCTTTGAGCGATCATGTCTCGAAAGAGACATGACTGACTGGGCAGAAGATTATCACGCAGTAGGTTACCATTGCTTTCTGCAGTAGACTGGTTGCCAACCAAGACTATAAAACCCAATCTGTCCTGTTATTTAACCCACAACTGGAGGAAAGATATATTAATACTTTTCCCAAGGGTATTTTCATGTAAGTGAATGCAAGGAATTCAAACTCGGCTCCCCAATTTCTTATTCCAAGCCGATATCCACTGCACCACAACGCAAATATACTCTCTTCAAATATGATTAATCTCTCTATTGCTGCTTAAAGCAAAATAAAAAACAGAAAAAGACTGAATAACTAAATCTCCCACTGATAGCCTGATGGCTGAAATTTAGACACAAATATTGTGCAAACTCTAAATAAATAAATTGAAGCCTTTCCATGTTACTCAGCATACTCAATTTGGTAAGAAAATTTGTACTTTTAGAAATTGCATAGAATTTGTTTTTTTTTCATTTAAATATTTCAAACTTTTTCAAAATTCTATAAGTATTGCTTTGTCTTTAAAAACAAAATAATGAAAGAATTTTATATGAATCGTCAATATATAAAGAAAGATTTACATCATATTATTTTCTATGTGTAATCTTTCTTTCGGAATATAATCTATTGTTAGTCTTTTCTCTATTTTTTTTTCTTCTTTAATAAATTCTCCCCAAGCAAGAGGATAATGCCACTAAGAAGTGAATTAGAAGAAAAACAAAGGATGAACCTCTTCTCTTTTTCAAAAGACGAGCAGAATGTGAACCTGATGATAGATGACCATATCTATGCCTGTTGAAAAATAAATAAAAAATAAAAATTGCAGTGTTTAGGTAGAGCCATTAGATATAGAATTCATCTAAAATTTATAAAGAATCAGAAACCCAATCCTAAACAGAAAACAAGGGATGAACTTCTCCAGTTCAACAGACTAGATAGTTTGAACTAGATAAGTGAACCTTGCTTATATTTTGATAGGTATATATACAATTGTTATAATGTGAATCAATAAACTGTACAATATAGTAATTTGAAATTTGATGTATATTTTTTTTCAACAAAACCTAATTTGTATGTGTTGTTGGAACGTTTTTGGAAACTAAGATTGATGGACAAATATATTACAAACAGAGAAACAAAACTGAAGAATGAAAGATAATCCAGAACCAAACTCCACTTATAATCTGAGGGCCAACACACACACAGCATATACAAATTTCTGAATGTCTATGTATATATTTCAGAGATTTTACTATGACTGCCATCTGCAATCACTTTTTTTTAATATTTTTTTTTTGCTTTCCTTTTCTGTCATCTCTTCACCAAACCATATTAAAATTATTCAGATTTTTTTTATTTTTATATACTGTTTGATCTCAATTATTTGACAAGGCTTCCATGAACAAAAAAAAAAAAAAAAAAAAAAAAAAACTAAACACTTTTTTTGTCTATGGGCTCCCTATGGGCCTGATTACTCAAATAATCCATATACAATGATTTTATTTATGATTGTCTCTATTTCATTGAGAAAAAACATCAAAGTTCTACTGAATTTATTTGTAGGCCCATTTCAATATATTAAGCTCTATGCTGTGGCACACAACACACTGAGAGTCTAATCATTCAATATGATATCAAAACACAAACAAAAACTCTTAATGTTTTTTTTTTAAATTGGCGGACCTGAAGTAGACTACCACCATGTTTGATTTCGTTGTTTTTCATTTTTTTTTTTTTTTTTACTTATTTCAGTGCAGTCCTATCGATTGTTACTTAAACTTTCCAATTATTAAAAACCAATTTTGAAAAATTACAATATTTAAACCACTTTTGTGGGGGGGGTCCAGTTTCTCATACAACTGGATAGTAAAATTGATCCTCCATTTTCAATCCACTCGCGTTGGGGTCGCTTTGTTTATGTTAAATTTCGTTGTTTCATTTTTATTTTTTTTAACTTTTTTCAGTGCAGTTCTATCGATTGTTACTTAAACTTTCCGAAAAATTACAATATAAACAAATGTGTCGGGGAGGGTCAGTTTCTCATACAACGTTCAAAGTAAATCTATCCTCCATTTTCAATAAGGTTGTAGAAGAAACTAGTCCCCCCCCCTCTAAAACTGTTTAGATATTGAAATTTTTGCAAATCTTTTTTTTTTGTCATTCGTAAAGTTTAAGGTGTAAAAGATAATATAGCACTGAAAAAAAAGTCCAAAAAATTTGATAATGAACAAATTTACAGGTGGCGGTCGGGTAATGTTGTACAAGCGACTAGTTTCAAAATGGAGGTTCGATTTACTATAACGTTGTATGAAAAACTGATCCCCCACCTCCAGAAAATGTTTAAATATTGAAATTTTTCAAAATTATTTTATCAATCGTAAAGCTAAGGGGTTAATCGATAGGACTGCGCTGAAAACAAAAGTAAAAGAAAATGAAAAACAACGAAATTACGTGGTGGTAGTTTACTTCAGGTCCGCTTTTCAATCACTTTCAGTAAGACACAATCAGCAACTGGGAGTGAAAAAGAATGAAAAATTTCAGAAAGAATCAGAAACACAATCCTAAACAGGGAACAAGAGATGAACTGCTACTCTTGTTGAAAAAGTCGAGGAGGTGTGTGAACTGGACAATTAGCGAACCTACTCACTCCTACTGAAGAGGGGAAAAAAGTAAAAATAATTAATGAATGAAATTTACAGAGTTCAAGTGGAGATGTTAAAAGTATAGAGAGTTGAAATTTTATTAGAAAAAACTGGAAACCCAATCCGAAACAGGAAACAAGAGGTAAACCTCTTACACTCTCTCTTACTTAGTTTTTTGGTCAATAGACAGGGAGGTGTGTGAAACGGGCGACAGGCAAAAAAAAATTATCTACTCCTTAAGTTGTTTGTAACTTCTGTTTATGTGCGTTGTGGCGCATTGGAATCGGCTCGGAACGAGAAATCGGGGAGCAGAGTTCGAATTTCAGCTGAATTCATTGCATTCACTTACGCGCAAATACCTTTGGGAAAGGTATCAATCCGTCTATTCCTTCCAGTTATGGGTTAAATAACAGGACAGATTGGGTTCTATAGCCTTGATCGGCAACCAGTCTACTGCAGAAAGCAATGGCAACCTACTGCGGGATAATCTACCCAATCAGTCATGTCTCACAAGAGACATGATCGCCCAAGCGTGTATCACGTATGGCACTTAACTGACTGATTGTTTTTGCTTTTTTTTAATTTTTTTTTTTTAAATAGAGCCTGGACGAACAGAAATTTTTAAAAACTTTTTTTTTATCCTCTTTTACCAAAGTAAATAAAAAAAAAATCTGTTTCTAGAAAACAGGAAAACAAGAAATTGTATTCTTCACGATCACTAGTATTCCTTTCAAATTGGTGTTAAGGTGCCAACTTTCTGACGGCTAGAAACTTGACACGGACGGAGACTTTACATTCTTAAAATAAAAGTAAAACCATAAATTAATGGCTGGAAAGAAGAAAAAAAAACGTCAATTTTTTCAAAAAGTTTTCAAGTTGATTAAAAATCAACTTGAAAACTTTTTTTTTTTTCAGCTGGTTATAAAAAAAATCGCCCATACACGGTTGGAGATCCGGTACCCAATATAATTTTTCGGGTTGCACTTTTCACACCGTGAAGTTATAAAAAAATAGCTAAATTATTTCAATATTATTATCTACTCATGTGAAAGGGGAAATTAAAATCACAAATAATATGACACAAAAACTCAAATTGCTTTTTTAGTTTTAAATTATTTTTAAAATATCAAGATGATTTACCGAAAACAGAGTCTTCAAATGTTTTCTGTAGTGTAAATCATCTAATGATTAGACAACTCCCTGTGTTGATTTTCTTGACATTTGACAAAAATAATTTTCTTCTCTTTGGCACTGTGTAACAAAACAAAAGGAGTAAATTATTTAAATATGTGTTTGTCTCTGAGTGTTATCTTTATTGCGTACTCAAAGTTGTACTCATTCACTACTCAAAATTGTGCTCATTCTCGGACAGTGAGCCAGGATAAAAAGTATTTTTCCCACAATTCAGATTTTCATGTTTAAACAAGTCAAGGAAAAATAAGTTTAAAGTACGAAAAACAAATTAATTAAAAGAGAAGTAACATCCTTCTCCTTAAAAATAGGGGAGAGGGGGTAAAGACATGTTTCTTTAATTTAAAAGGGGTTTTCATGTAGCTTGTTTATGAATTTTACACATCTTTTTTAAATTTTCTAATGTCTTTTTTAATTAAATTACTAAACTTATTTATTTCTAACATCCAACATAAAAAAATCAGCATCATTGTGAAGGTTATTTTTTTATTTTCAAAACAAAAATCATCGGCATGGTTTTTGTTTTGAGGACTCATTGTCCAAACTGGTAAAAATATAAACGTGCGAAAATTTAATAAATACATTTATGAATAAGAAATTAATTACAGAAAAGAATGCAAAGCTTCTTTTGTTGTTGTTGTTTATGGTACGTTTTACGAAAAGATGGTCACATGATCATTTACATTTTTATTCGTTTCATGTTGATTTCCATTTGACAGTAATAATTATTTTATTATTCATTATGATTATGATGAATATTCGACAGTTTTTTTATTTGTGAAAGAAAACATGTTTTACTCTATTTTATTGTTTATGACTGCAAATTGATTAATTTTTAAAAATGAAAAAAAAAAGAGAAACCCAACCACCAAAAAAAAAAAAAAAAAAAAAAAAAAAATCACCAAAATAAAAAAATTAAGTGTTTAATCATTTCATTAATTTAGCTGATTAAATAACAATAAAAAAAAATAATTACAAAAATTTAAATAGTAAAAAAAAATAATAAAATAAATGAACTCCTTGCCAAAAATGTTTTTCTTCTTCAATACACTCTTGCTCTTTTTTTTTCTTTTTTGGCATATTGTTGTAATGTTGTCATTATCAAATATAAAGAGAAAAATAAATTTAACCACTTCGAAATTAATCATAAAACAAACAAGAGAGAAAATAAAGTCATTTAAAATTTACGATTTATAAATAAACATGCTCACCTCCGAAAGACGACAGAAAGTAATAGAAGAACGAGCATCGCTGACGTAAACTTGGCATGTGTTTGCGCATAAAATTTGATCACGTACCACGGAATTGCCATTTTGTTTCAATGTAATAAGAAATGTAGTTTCTCTGATTTTGTTAAAAATTGCCAAAGACGTGTTTACAAAGCGTAAGTGTGTAAAATGCCGACAACAGTATAAACATTTCGCAGACGATCCTTCACAGTAACGCCATATTGAAACTTGGAAGTAGGAGGAGGTGGCGGTGGTGATAAAAGGGAAATAACTCTTAAAAACTGTTTGGTTAATTCTTTCCCTTATTTATTTAAAATTTTTTTTTTTTTTCATTTCGCCCCAAGCAAGGCGGGACCGCCACTAATGAGCAAGTGATTACAGCGAGAGAAAAGACTGAGTACAGGCTGTATAGAAGAAAGGGTAAAAGGTGAACGGGATTCAAGAAAGTAAATGCTGGCAATTGACGTTGCATTTAGATGCTTTTTAGATTGTAGCTATCAGGTAAGCAAGTAAACAAAAGTGAGTTCCACAGGCTGCAAGTGCAAGAAAAAATTGTTCGAGTAGAATTGGCAGTTACATTTAACTATATCTCAATGGTAAAAGGGTGGGACCTAGATGCTAATCTAGTAGCTTGCTTAAATTCACATCGACATGGCACCAACAGTTGCTATAAAAATATTTGTAGAAAAGACAGAGGGAAACAATATCACACCAGTGAGAAAATAACTGGAGTCACAATGCGAAGTCAGGACTGATTACATTGAAGATCCGTTTTTAAATTTTATTGAGAACATAGAGATGAATAGCAGAAGCACCTGACCAGATATGGTAACAGTATTCAATGAACAGACAAATGGTAGGTTTATAAATGTACAAAATGGATTCTGACAAAAAATAATTTCTAGCCCAACACAGTAACCCAACCTTCCTAGCAGTAGATGCAGCTATAAATTCAATGTAGTCATTCTACTTCAAGTTGGTTAAAAAAGTGAGGCCAAGGAATCACGGTGTGTTGCTTTCGAGGAGAATTGCATCAGCCATGCAGTTGGCTGACAGGAGAGTTTCTTTATGATAGTAAAAGAACAGCAGTTTTGTTTTGGAGGCATTAAAATTTTGCAATTCATTTCTTGTCCCTGTTAACCACTGATTGAAGGTTTGTTTTAAGAACAGCAGCCAGGTTTACTTTATCAGCCTTGAGACAGAAGTAAATGGTAGTATCATCTGCATAGATGCCTACATGGGAACTGATGACATCAGGATGATCATTGATGAAGACCAGAAACAGTGTTGGACCTAGGATGGAGCTTTCAGGGACACCCATGTTCGAATGAAAGGATCTGGAAACTTGACCATTCAAAATGACTTTCATTTCACTATTCGATAGGAATGATTGAATTAAATCAGTCATCCAGAAATACTATAGCCCTGAAGCTTGTACAGAAGAACAGTATGCCAAATGCTGTCAAACGCTTTCAGGATATCTAGAGCAACAACTTGAGCTTCATCATTATTATCAAGAACTTGGTATACATATTCAGTGATGACTGTTAAAACATCAGCAGTAAACCTGGTGAAACAGAAGCAGAAGCCATATTGTTTGTCAGAAAGATGAGATGCTTAACTATTTCAGCATCGATTAGAGCCTCAATTACTTTTTAAAAGTGGTAAGAGGCTAATAAGGTGACAGAGGGGTCAGAGGGTTCACTAACATTCTTAAAAACAAGAACTACAAATGAAAACTTCCAACAAGCAGGGAAGCTAGAAGCAGAGAGGCAGTTGTTGTAGAATTAGAAATAATATCCACAACAAGAGAGAGGGTTATGCATATATCACTTATGTGAGCCTCTGTTCCAGGTGGGAAATTGAACATATGTACTCCAGATAAGTCAAGTTTGGAGTTGGAAGAGAATTTACAAGCAAAGCATTCAACCTTGTCTGCTGTGGATGTGAGGGACTTCGAATTGATTGACTAGAGAAGAGATTGAGGGTTTGCTGTGGTTCGGCACACTCTTGCAGAGCCACCAATAATCTCTAGAACCGAATATACAAAATGCTCTACTTTGCTTCATTTAAATCACTCAGTAATGAAGATGTTCATTTGTTTTATTTTACTCATTGGGTCATTTGATGCTGAAATTGAATGTTTTTTTTAAATAAAGTTTTGTATTCAAAGTCAAAAATTTTATTTTAAATAGTAAGACTAATGTTTGCTATGGTTATTTTCATTTTTTTCCATTAATAATTTTTAAATCAGTATTGATTTGTTTTGTTTGTTTACCAGCATATCATCTTCTTAAAAGTTATTTAATGCCAAAATTTAATTTTAAGATTTAAGTAATAAAAATATATGTTATTCTGCATTTTGTAGATGATACTTGGCTTTTGTGCATATCCATATTTGTGTGTTTTCAAATACAAGACAATCACTACATAAAATTTTAAGAGGAAAAACACTCTTATTTACAGTTTAGAATAATGAAAAAAGTTGCGCACAAACATTTGCACAAAATTTTCTTTTATTGCCTATTAAGGCAGGATAATAATTTAAAAAGGATCACCAGTGAAAATGGAGAAAAAATTACAACTCAGGAGAAGACAAGGATTAAAAAAAAATGAGGAAACAATTAGGCAGTAAAAAACAAAGGTGCAACCACCTACAATAAAAAAACAAAGACATACTTGCAAATTGACTCACAGGCATCTCTGGAACACAGTAATCTTTTTCATAAAAAAATTATTTTTTTCCAAGTTCATTCTAGAGAAAATTTATCTGAAATCATTTCCTTTCAGGCTGTCTAACCTCAGGAGAATTTTTACTGGAATTTCAATTTCTCTTATCTTTCTGAGGTTGACTAACAGAGCCTTCTTGGTGTTCTCTTGATATCAATGCCTTCTTTGATGTTGACCTGCCTTCTTTCCTTGCAATCAAAGTCAAAAGGTCTTTTTCTTGTTTGCAAAAGGTCTTCTCTCCTTACTGTCAAAATGTCTTCTCCTCATATCTACTGACCTGAACCTTATTTATACAGAAAATTTAGGTTCATTTCTACCCCACCATTCGTGATGTGATTAGAGTTTGAGACCATGTATCTCAGTGATCAATATGTGGTGAACAGGAAGTTATCGCTTTAACGATTTAAAACAGAATGACATATTTGCACATCTGTGCATGAGAATAAACACAGCTCTTCTGGTTAAAAACAATTTAAAGGAAACATACAAATATTAACCAATCAGAAAACAGAAAAATATGTTTGAAAGTGATCCTCTTTTGTCTTCCAAAAAGGTATAAGTAGGAATGATTCAACCTCTCTCTTAAGTGGGCCCCTTTGGTTGTTTCATTTGACACAAGTCAAGCAAATAGTATTGGCTTACCTTCTCTCTCATACTGCATTCTGTACTTCTTCTTCTTCTTCTTCTTCTTCTTCTTCTTCTTCTTTCAAAAAACATTTTGTAAAGACAGACACAAATAAGAAGACACAATGAAATAAACATTTAACTGATTGGTCACATCAAAGCCATGTTGACTACAACTATACCCCCATTTTTATATACACCCTTATCATCATTACTGCTTTCATAAATTCAACTTACTTTTCTCTTTACAGGACTATTATAAACTCTCCTTACTGACCTTGTACCAGACATATGAGCATTCCTATCATTTTGTATAATACAGAATTATTTAATGTTTATATAAATGATTATTTTGAGTGTTCTTTTTTTCACACATCTTTTCTGGTGGGCTCAAACTTAACAAGGCCAAATCAAATCAAATACACACACACATTCCACCATAAATTTGTGACTGCATAAACCATAAATTTGTAAAAGTGCGGCAGACATGAGATAGAAATTGGGACAAGCACAACTGTTTGTGACTTGCCTTGTCCCCGCCAAAAAAGAGCCTGCATTTGCTTAGCATGTAAAGCTACTGCAGTTAAAATGAAGGAGAAAGAAAAAGCACTTACCACTCTGCCGTAATCCGTCCTCGGCCAGGTAACATAAAAGAATAAGGGGGACTTCCAATGCATTTTTATACAATAAAAAATGCAATGCATTATGGGATCAAAGAAAACGCAAAGGATTATGGGTATATGGACAAGTATAAAAGCAACTAATTTTTCCCAGTGCAGGGAGGGGAACAACATTCGCAGTTGGCGGCTGAAACGTCTGTTAGTGCGATTTTGAGACAGAACTCGAGAAGGAACGACTCTGCATCAGAATACCAGCTGGGAGAGCCACAATTCACACTGGTTGCTGTTGTTACTTTATTTTGCCACAAAAAAGTCTACCATAAAGATATACAAAAATATAATTTTCCATAAACTGAAAATGGATCCTTCCCAAATTTTGGCAGGTTTCAACTAGGTCAGTTAAGTGCCATACGTGATACACGCTTGGGCGATCATGTCTCGAAAGAGACATGACTGACTGGGCAGAAGATTATCCCACAGTAGGTTGCCATTGCTTTCTGTGGTAGACTGGTTGCCAGCCAAGGCTATAGAACCTAATTAGTCCTGCTATTTAAACCATAACTGGAGGGAAGTGACGGATTAATACCTTTCCCAAGGGTATTTGCGCATAGGTGAATGCAAGGAATTCAACTGGAATTTGAACTCGGCTCCCCGATTTGTCATTCCGAGTTGATATCCACTGCACCACAATGCACATCCAGGTTTCAACTACTAAGCCAAAAAAGATATACATTTACAACAAATTTCACACAAACCATCTGGCCTACATAAAAATACATATCTCTCAAAAGGACACATTTAAAAGAAAGATCCTAGATTATTATGCATTTAAACAATGCTAACATTTTTTAGAATAATAAAATAAAATTTTAATATCTGGATTATTCTAATATCCTTCCTAAATGCCTTTGGGAAAAGCATAAACAGTAACAAATGATGCAAATGTCAGTTTAAAAGAATTATTTGAAATAGTTTGAAACCATGAAAATTTCACAGTTTTGCTCTTTGAATTTTCTGATGGATCTCAATTATTAAGTTAATGATTGAGGAAGTGAGTTGTATGACAATAAAATATTTAAATATTTGAGCTTAACAACTTTAACAAAATATTGCAAAAGAAGTTGGTAGAAATTTAACAATTTGAAAACTTTTTCCATTTCACTGAAATAACTATTAAACACTTCTATATATTCTCCTTTCTTTCATTCTTTCTTTCTTTCATTCATTTTCTCACTGAAGTAGTAGTAGAAGTAGTGTCTTTTCCCTCATTTCTACATGATTTAAAAACACTTCTTTCTCTCTATAACAGATTTTCTCAATAAAATCCAGTAGATTCTTTTCCTCTCTTTCCACATGATCAAAACAGAATAGTCTATTATTCATGAACAAGGCCGGATTTAGATGAAGAGAATCCCTAGCTTATTCCACTTGTGAGGCCCCTCCAAATTCGCTATTCTCAAAAAAAAAAGGAAGAGTGTTAAATTGAACAATTTGAGTAAAGCCAAGGATGATGATGGGTGTTTAAAATTCCAAAATTAACAATGACTCCTCTTTAAAGAGCACATGTTATTTTAAATGCTATATGTGATTGAAAAAATATATGAATGATAAAATTATAAAAATCTATAAAGAAATCAATGCTGGTGCCGAGTTACAGTCTGAAGGTTGAATTATTCTGAAATGGAATGTACAGAAAATTTCTGAAGGGTTAAGCAATTTTATGCAATGATTGTCTTGTATTTGAAAACATACAAACATGTATATGCACAAAAGCTGACTCTAAACAGATTCTACAATGTGTTATGACAGCATGTGTCTACAATGCCTATCAATCAGTTAAGTGCCATACGTGATACACGCTTGGGCGATCATGTCTCGAAAGAGACATGACTGACTGGGCAGAAGATTATCCCACAGTAGGTTGCCATTGCTTTCTGCGGTAGACTGGTTGCCGACCAAGGCTATAGAACCCAATCTGTTCTGTTATTTAACCCATAACTGGAAGGAATAGACAGATTAATACCTTTCCCAAGGGTTATTTGTGCGAAAGTGAATGCAATGAATTCAGCTGGAATTCGAACTCGGCTCCCCGATTTCTCATTCCAAGCCGATATCCAATGCAGCACAACATACATTGCCTATGGCAATGCCAAAAATATTATACTCCTTAGCTGGAGGCCCCCTAGATTTTGAATCTCTACACTTCAGCCTGCTAAGCCTATAGGTAAATCCGGCACTGTTTATAAGGTATAGGCAGGACATAAGGGTCATGCAAACTCACAAAGAGGGGGACAAGCACAATTATAATAGAATGATTATAAAGAATTAAAATATGGCAAATCAGCCAAATATTTTCAGAAAAAAGTTTTTTTCCAAGAAAATTAAAAAAGTTACAAGAACAGAATTTCATTTTAAGTCCTGTATTTGATTTACAGTGAAGTAATGGATAGCAGCTTAGATTGAGGAATCAGAGAGCCAAATTCGAATTCCAGATGAATTCATCACGTTCACTTATGTGCCAATACCCTTGGGAAAGGTATTAATCCATCTCTTCTTCTCCCAATTATAGGAAAATAGCAAAACAGATTGGGTTCTATAACCTTGGATGGCAACCAGTCTAGGAGAAGGAAACTTTGAATTCAAAACTAGCTTAGAGAGGATTAATAGTAGGACAGACTAAATTATATAGCCTTGGTTGGCAACCAGTCTACCACAGAAAGAACTGGCAATCTACTGCAGGAAATCTCCATGCTTTCTTCCAACATGCCTTGAGCCAGCATGGAAGAGTAGGCTCAAAAAACTAACATGAGAATAATATGTTGATGCGCAATTGCAACAACCCAGAGGAAGCAACTGATGATGATGATATTACTCATGATTTTCTCATTGAGAACTTTTATAAAAATAAAATCAAGTCATTTTCTTAATTGTTTGAAAGTAACAATTTTGACAAAATCAACATTCTTGGACTAACTGAAAATTGTCAGCATTATTTGAAATTAACTGATACAAAATATAATAAACATATGCAATTGTAATCATTTTAGAGTCATACATATGAATGATTTTCATAAGGTTCATCATAAGGTTCATCAGGTACTTCTGACAGTTGGAATTATTATAATTGTAAAAAATCAAGACTGCATTACACAAATGATATCTATCATTAATTGATTAAAAATTTGATGATAGGATTTATCTTTTTTATATAATTCATAATGAGTACAATCATATTTTCATTCAACCCAGTATAAAACCCAAGAAATTAGAATTACTAGCTGAACCCATGAAAAAATTAAAATTCTGAGAACCATGGAAGTCATGCCAGTATTCATCATTGGTGGCCACAATATAAGATATGCAGGTGATACAGTGCTGATAGCAGACACAGAAATGAAACTAAAAGACCCCCTACAGAAGATAACTGAAGAAAGCAGAAAGGACTACAGATAAACTACAAGAAAACTGAATGCATGGTCATCAGTAAAAAGAGGAACCTAAAATGCCAACTACAGACTGGGGATACTAAAATAAAGAAGGTACAAAAATTGAAATATCTGGGAAATGTTCTAACAGAAGATGGAAAGTACAGCACTGAAATCTGAAGGTAAATTGGCATGGCCAAGGATGCATTTCAGAAGCTGAGTAGAGTATTAAGAGACAGGAAAATTTTGCTTGAAACAAAGAGGAGAGTACTGGATTGTTATGTGATGTTTGTTCTTCAATATGATAGTGAATGCTGAATAATCTCTTCAAAGATGAAGGAGAGACTTGAAGCAACCAAAATGTGGTTCTACAGAAGGATGCTGAGGATACCCTGGACCGAATATGTGAGCACCAATGAGGTTCTGGAGAAGATGGAAATGAAAAGGAAACTAAAATTTAACATCAGGAAAAGACATCTGAAGTTCCTGGGACATGTAATGAGGAAGAATCTGGATACTCACAGGTCAGATAGAAGGAAAGAGAAACAGAGGAAAGCAATGTGTAACATACTTGATGAGCTTGAGTAAATGGACGGCTGAACAGGTTTGGGTGGGGTAACAGTAGAAAGCATGTTAAGAGTCACTAAGTATAGAGTGATGTGAAAGGTCATGATTGCCTTTGTCCTGAAGGGACACAGAAGTCCTGGGTATGATGATAAACTACATCTGGCAGCAAGGCCTCTGATCAAAAGACTGGAGGTTTTGAAGAGCCAGAAACCACCTCATAATTGCTGTTGTTCTCAGTTCTGCCATCACCCAGGATTGCAGCAGGTGTTAGGGTCCCAGCTATGGGCAAATAGTTGAACACCCAAACAAAAACAAAACACCATGAAAGTATAAACACATTTTTATAGTAAAAATATCAGCAATACATATTTATAGTAAAATTATCAACAATACAGTTTAAAAGCTAAACAAAAGAAAGAACGCTTTCAGGACATTAATCCATATAATATTCTATAATTTATTAAGGAAATCAAACTGCATTTCAAATTATAACTTCAATAAAACTACAACATAAAACACACATATCACCACCTCTAGTAATTATTTCTACACAAACATGTATTTGCACAAAAGCTGAGTATCATCTACCATGTATTCAATTGTGAAAGCAGAATAACATATTTTTATTACTTCAAAGATCCCAAGAAAATTAAATTTTGGTATTAAATGACCCATAAGGAGTTGATATGCTGTTAAAGAAAATCAAATCAAATCATTCATTCAAATGATACCGATGGAAGATTTAAGAAATTTATGACAGCAATAGGATTCTATTTGAATCTGATATCTTAGAAGTTTGATGTAAAATTCTGTTTTTAAGATTCTTGGTTGATAGTAAAATGCTGTGCTTTTAAAATGAAATTTCACCTTCAATAGAAATCCAAATAAGAATCTGTTTTTGTAATTGCATTTTTAGTTATCTTGCGACAGGCCTTCAAATGGTAACATGTAACCCAGTACAACCTGTCGTAGGGATGGGTGGATGATGTCTAAACCAGCTCACCCACTAGCAATTCTGCTGATAAAAAGTGTGACGTGTCATCTCACAGGATGAAAAACAAAATTAGTGGATGTATATATATATATATATATATATATATATATTACGAAAATGTGTGTCATTTGGCAGGATGACAAGTTTCATTAATCTTCATTAATTTCCGTAACATGTTTACATTTGTTGACATTACGATACATTTCAGAGCAGATATGGTTGTTGTGATGAATCGAAAATTGTGTTATATAGGCTTGATTAAAACCTCATTTAGACTGGAGGTCATTCATGATTAAGAGGTCTAAGACATTGCCATTGAGCGCCCATAGCCCAGAGGTAGAGGTATATATATATATATATATATGTATATATATATATATATATATATGAATGGTTTCATCAGGCATTTGGTAGACCAATTGCCTGAGGGAACCATTCTGGTAGAAAGTGTGTTAGAATAATAGTTGGTGTTTCGAAAATTTTAAATTTTATATATATATATTAATTATTACATTAATATATGTGCAAACTACAAACTACTACAAAATTGTACATGAAAATAGTAGTTTGTAGTTTTGCACATGTTCTAACGTAATAATTAATAATAGATATTCATTGTTCTACTTTTATATTGAGCACTGTTTTGAATTAATGTTTTGAATGTTGCAATTATTTTCTTTGTTCTTACTCTTTTGGTATATATATATATATATATAAATATTAATGCAGGTTTCATTGAATAATATAGACAAGTTTTGTCTATTAATTTTGTGTAGGATCCGTTCATACCATCTGATATACTTGATGGTGATGTCGTTGAAAGACAACAAAAAATCACAGTATTTGTTGAATTTTTTATCGGGTCTAAGCTTTCAGCTCACATAAGCCATTATCAAAGAGTAAATATTAACACACAGTAAACATAGAACATTTAAGCTATTAACAATAAAGAGAACTGAATTGAAAATATAAGTCCATCCCTACCGTGGGGGATGGCCGAAGACAGTGACAAAATAGTGGTGTTGTGGTCCCTGGTCTGTTTACAGACATTTGAGTACGTTATTGGAAATATCGAAATTGATTGTATTCAAAAACGGTTTAAATTGTTTAATGTAGAGTGCTTCAAGGATTTTTAGTTTCTGCTTATTATTTTCTTGTTTGAGTATGTACGTGTTATCAACAAGCGTTTTTCTCAGAAGTGTGCGTTGATAACCGTGTTGTTCTAAATGACGGAATATATTTGAATTTTTATTTAAGTGCAACGTCAGACGCCGTAAGAGCGAATTTGTGGTGTGGCCGATGTAGATATTATTGAGGTTGTTAGAGATACATTCTCTAAATGGACATATGAATTTATATACTACATTGGTTTTTTGCAAATCACTAACGGTGGGGGAAGAGTCGTTGTGGACAAATGAATTAGATGTAGTGGATTTAGTGTAATATATAATAAACTTAATTCTTTTGTTAGAATCTATCCGAGAAATATTAGTATTTATGAGTTTTTTTAGGATGTTTTCATCTAGTTGGTAGTTGGAGTGCATCTGGCTACGGTATATAAATATATATATATATGATTAATCAGTATTAATATAATTAATAGTCCTGTTATACTATATTGAGAACTGTTTTATTAACCCCTGTATAATATTGTCATATATGTGTGTATACTTAAGTGTATACCAATATGTATATTTATTAATACATATATTTTCTGTTGGTGAGGAGTAATGGCTTGGAATTGTTAATCAGAAAGTTATAATTCTTGTTGAGTTAATTATATTCACTTATGTGTAAATATCCTTGGGAAGAGTATGATTCTGTTATGGTTTCCTATCTACAGTAAATGGACTCTTACTATATCAATAAATACTAACCTATTTGACTTCCAGGGAGGCAGTCATGGGGCAGTTGCAAGGCAGTTGTGAGACAGTGTAACTCTACAGTTTGGATGTACACTTCTATTTGCTGATTACTAACACTCATACTTGTATATATGTTAAGTTATTCTAATACAGTGTTTGAACTTACCTTCTTGTTTCTGTGTCTTTCTTCCTGGCCCTAACAGGCCGCAACAGATTCCACTTCTTCTCCTCTAGATATGGGTTAATTAGTAAAACTTGTATCACTAGAAATTTATCTCCAAAGAAAAAAAAATCTTATAATCTAAAATTATTACCTAGTTTTAAATAACCTGCTATGGGTTGGTAAGCTGTAGAAAACAAATTATTTGATAGACATAGTGCCTTGATAAAACACTGGTGTATTTGGGCTACCCTGAGTGTCCAAATTGTGCATCAGGAATGGAATCTGGCCTTGTAAAACCTTGTCTCAAATCAGTAGTACAAGAGATCTTGCATCTTCTTTGTGCAAGATTAATCCCAGTTCTACCCCAACAAAAAATTATGACTGTGTATGTATGTATGTATGTATGTATGTATGTATGTATGTATGTATACATGTATTCACTTATTGTTTGATTAATAAATCATAATATATGAAAATTTTGGGGGATTTTGATACAGTAAGGTTGACCCTTTATGAGGCTTAGGTACCACTTGAGGTAGTTAGTTACATAAGGAGGCATTCTGTGTAGATAGACGTGAAAGATAACAGTTAACCCAGACTTGAACAGGTTAAGATTGTAGTGATCAGGGAAACATCCTCTTGGGAGTTGGTTCCACAGAGAAGAGGCTCGCGGTAAGAAGTGGTTAGAGTGGAACTTACTTCTTACCAACGGAATACAGATAAAATGTGGATGGTTGGCTAAGTGTAAGTTACTTGGAAGTTAAAACTGGCCAGACCAGGTAATGTAGTTTGTCTGAGCAGTTTCCTTAGAAGTAGCAATAGATCAATGAGAGGCTTGCCACATTCTGCCTGTGTGAGAGAAGTTGGAAAGTGGAGAATAATTTGTCATCCACAAGGAATCAAAAATGCTTTTGGACTCTATCAAGGCTAGAGAGTTACCCTAACTCACTTTAGTTTGTGCATGTAATTAATGTATGGTTAGTCTAATGAAGAATACTTTCAGTTACAATGTTCTGATGAATGTAAAATAAGTGTAAGGTAGTTTATGTTTAAAATTTTACTCCTGTTTGTGTTGATTTCAAATTTCTAAGCTTAGTAAATTAAAAAAAAACATCTCTTTTCAGTTCCTTTATAGAATCAGAGTTAAAATTAACCAAAGTTTAGTTCAAGACTGTACTTTCCTATTGCACTTAAATATAAGTGTTAGAGTCATTTTCTGATGCCTGAGACATTCCAAAAAGTGAAATGCTAAGGGAAATACACAATTTTTGGTTTACCTAAATGTTCACATGAACGGATCCATGTTAATTGTGATCTTTTATCAAATATCAAATTGTGGTGGAGATAGGTAAACAATTTATTGAGCAAATGCTTGTTGTCTATGTATTTCCCTATCATTTCCAGTGGATATATAACTTGCCTATGTTAGAAATAAATTTGACATGGAAAAATAATTAGGCACATATGTATATGCACGTATCACTTAAGAATCTGTTGTAAGGCAGCTAACACCCGTCTAGCACTCTCAAGAATGGCATGGTCTGTGGTCCACTGTAGCTATAAAAATAAATACTAATAGCAGTCTGGGAATTTGGAGTATCATTTATGATTACTATTAGACTGTGCTCTCTGCGACTCTAACGACTTAACCTCTTCTCACTTCTAATATTGTTGTTCTGCTAACAGCATTGTCTTATTTGTATTAATATCCCTTAACATGGATATTGTACTGTAGATACTCAGCACACATTTTCTGGGCATCATCTTGCCACCTTGCTGATAAAAAAGAATCACCTTAAAATTCTCTGCCTTTTAAACTCTTTTTAAGTTTTGGAAACAAATGGAGCAAGATCTGATGAGTAGTTCATTACTTCATGTTAATAGTTAATTTATTTGGTTTAGATTTATACTGATTAAAAATGTGAAAATTTTAAAATTAAAAAAAGTTTAAAATTAAAAAGTTTTTAATTTTTTACAAATTAAGAAAAAATTACACATTTTTTTATTTTTAAAAAATTTGAAATTTCACTGTTTCAAATGCCTTTTAAGTTTTAGAAACATAAAATAGTCAGATAAAGCAAGATTTGGTGAGTAATTCATTACTTCATATTAATAGTTAATTTACATTTGGTTTAAATTTATACTGAATAGAAATGTAAAAATTTGAAAAATTAAAAAAAATTTCTTAAATTTTAATTTTAAAAATTTGAAAATTCACTGTCTTTTTAAGTTCTGGAAACAAAATAGTCAGATGTGGGGCAAGATTTGATGAGTGCAGTTTATTACTTCAGTTAATTTACATTTGGTTAAAATTTATGCTGAAAGAAAACATTTAGCATTTTTAGTAAAAAAAGAAAACGGAAAAAGAAAAAAAAAGAAAGCCTCTGAATGCCTCTAAAGAAATAGAGCAACAAGGAAAACTCATTTGCTTTTTGACTAATAACAGAAAATTGGTCACCCAATTTGTTTAATTTCATTTACCTTTCTATTTTTCACTCCTTTTATTCTTTCCTTTTATTTGCCTCCCCACCTCTGTCACTTACTAGTGTGTTGTTTTTTAAAGCTTCTCAACCTTTTACAGGTTATTTAAAACCAGAAACAGTTATAAATTTCAACAATTATTTTGAGATAATGATGATTTAACAGTACAAGTTCTACTAATGAATCCATATCCACTGGTAGATATTCCTACATTTCTCAGGAATATTTGCACGTAAATGAGTATAATGAACCTGACTGAAATCGGTTGCTATTCTTAGCCAGTCACACACAGGAACATGTCCCACAAGTCATCCACTCAGAGAAAACACACTTTGGCAAGTAAAGGTCTGGGACTTAACTTCCTCGCTTCTATCGGAGAATACCATTCTCTCCCTTCCAGACATACAGGCCCAAAACTTTGGTTTCTCTGGGTCATTTCAACTAAGTCCATAATTGGATAGATAGTTTCTCACCTGTGCCTTAGAAATCAAATCTTTTTTGACAAATATGTGATCTATGTAAGCTGATGTGGAATTTTTGATTGACATGTCCTGGGACATGACCAAGTCGATGATAACTCTTATAATGAGATGAGTAAAATTTAAGCCAAATTCCAATTTCATCAGGCAATACCTTTTGCCTTTGATCAGCACAGTTTGAAAAGACCACAATGTCTTTTCAATGTCTATCTGTAAGTAACCTTTTATCAAGTTTAACAGGGACATTGTCATTTCCTGCTGACACCATTTCCTCAACATCTGGGTGCACACATTTGTATCGACAGAGAGTGCTTCCACAAAACTGTTCAATTCCCTGTAATCAAGCACTGACTGAATCTTCTGTTTGTTCTCTTGAACCAGTGTCATCACTATTGTGGCTGCCATATTTCAAATTGAGATGTACTACACTCATTAAAGGTTAGGAAGTGTCCACTGCCATAGTGTGTGATAGCCATTGATAACCTGCTTAAGTTGTTTTTTACTCTCAGCTTTCCTTTATGCCAGTGTACTGGTGCAGGGTCAGTAGATTGGCAAACTTTTCAATTTTTGGTGACTGCTTCATTGACAAGACTCTATTAGTGCTACTGACCAATTAACATCAAAAGAGGTAACCCACTTCGTCTCAGTGAAGAATGATACAAGCAGTTGCATTGCATTTGGTTCTAGTATGAAATTTCAGAAACTATGCATAATCTAGAATCTAACAAACTGTCTGAGCAGTTATGAGCAATGAAAATTAAGATTTTGTTTTGCTACTCTCTCTCTCTCTCTCTCTCTCTCTCTCTCTCTCTCTCTGGTGATGGGGAAGTGTTTTGGCATCTTGTTCACCTAACAAACTCAGTTTCCTGCCTTGAAGAAAGAAGAGCTGTTGTTATTGACATTTTTAACTCTCTTCTACATTTTATATCAGTATGACTTCCACCTAAAACAGACACAAACACATAGACACACTCTGTTAGAAAGTAATCTTATAACACCTCTCAGAAACACAGCATCAAAGTACAAAAAAATCTAAAATGAGAAACAAATGAATTGTTTCTCTGGCTGGGTGACCTTTTGCTTTTGTACAAAATATCATCCCACCCAAACAATAAACCCACAAAATAAACAACACTAATTTAATAAATTTTTGATGGTGAAAGATTTAGCTTATTAAAATTGGTATGTAAAATTTCTAAAGAAAACAATTTTAGGTTACTATGTTCAAGGGGCATAACTTTAATACTTAATTTCTAGAATTATTTTTCTTTGTTAGCGCCACCTATTAATTGTAAATAATTTTGATGGGAAGTAACTCTAAATTGATTCCTAAAGCATGTCCTCTCCCGGCGTGTTGTTTGGGACGCACAAAAACATCAAATACTTCAGCAAGCCATGGGTTTCAGCATGTATAAATGCTTCTTTCGCGCTGGACTGTACCGATTTTTACAGTCAACTTTATGGAATAGAATACAAAGGAATTACCCCGCCCAACAAACAACAACCATGAATGTGTTCGATAGACGAGCGAAAAGGTTACAACGCGAAAGGAGGGCCATGGACCCTGAACATCACGTCTACGAATACCTAAAAGAAGAAGTTGGTTTTCGAATGGCCGACCGAATTTGCGACGTGAAAAAGAATTTTAAAACTGCTTTAGATCTTGGCTGCGGATATGGACACTTATCGAAGGAAATCTACAAAGATATGGTAGAAGAGTTATACCAATGTGACCTCTCGGAAAGGGTATTACGGCGAAGTGCTATTTCACCGGAAGTTCCTACCCGTAAATTGATAGTCGACGAGGAATTTCTACCCTTTAAAGAAAAAAGTTTAGATTTGGTGGTTAGTAGTTTATCATTACACTGGGTTAACAACTTGCCGAGTACCTTTAAACAGATTTTCGATTCCTTAAAAAGTGATGGTTGTTTTATCGGGTGCGTTTTTGGCTCGGATACATTATTCGAACTCAGGGTGTCATTACAACTTGCAGAGACTGAAAGGGAAGGCGGTTTTGCGCCGCATATTTCCCCATACACAGACGTTAGGGACTTAGGTGGTTTGCTTAACCAGTCGGGGTTCACATTACTCACGATAGATTTCGACGAAATTATTATCAACTACCCGTCTGCATTTGAATTGATGTTTGATCTTCAAGGAATGGGAGAGAGTAATTGTGCTTGGAGTCGTAAATTGATTTTACACAGGGACTCTATGTTGGCTGCAGCTTCTATATACAAAGAGATGTACGGCAATACGGACGAGAATGGGGGTGGTGTCCCTGCGACATTTCAAATTCTCTATTTTATTGGCTGGAAACCTGACCCTTCACAGCCGAAACCCGCTGAACGAGGATCAGCCACCGTTTCATTAAAGGATTTGCATAAACTGGATCAGTTATCTCAAGATTTGAAAGATAAAACTGACAAAGAAGATAACACAAAACGGTGACCTTTTCATTCACCAAGAGATAAATAAAATGTCCTTAATTTTATTGTGTGTTGAATGATATCGTGAAAGTAGTAAATTAATGTATTTTTTGTTTTTGTTTTTTTCACACCAGCCACTTTGCTCTGTTAATGCTTGAAAAGCTGATTATTAAAAATAATTCAAAAATATTTTGATCTTTCCTCTTAAACATTTTGACGATAAAACTGTTTTTATTAAGTTTGAGCTCATTTTTTTCATACTATACTGTTTTTATTTTTTATTTATTTTTTTTTTTCAGCAAATTAGTGGAGGTACCTCTGCCAGTAGATTGTCAAAAGTTTTAGAAAATACCCTATATAAGAATTTTAATGGTCTTCTAGATCAGTGTTGTTACCCTTGGCCTTAACCCTTAAATTAGATGCCTCAAAGAGCCCCTGTGCAAAAACAAAATTATGCCATAATTTTATCTTTTTTTTTTTTCATCATAGTTCACATGGTAGATTTTAACATCATGCTCTGCTATTTTTTCAGTAAATGCATGGAGGTAGCTAAGTGAAACACTGGCACTGTACAGACATCACAAAATATATTATTCCCAGTGATTGTTGTTATTTTTTTTAATAACATAATAGGTTAGATGGGATGATGTATATATTACAATAACCAAGAATATATTGTGCTTGTTTGGTAATATTACGTATATTAAATTGAATAAAAAATCAAAAGTGCATTAGCTTTTATCTCAGTTGTTCTCTGGAACCCTTAGAAACCTTTTGCAGAACCTTAAGGTTCTGGAGAACACCAGCTGAGAAACACTAGTTTAGGTTAATTTCATTGTAAATAAACATGGATGTCTCCTCAAACAATAAAATAACATTTAGTAATATGAAATTGGTCGATTAATTAGTTTTCTACAGCCTTTCAACCCTTTACAGGTTAATTAAAACTATAAAATATTTTTAGATTGTAAAAATTTTTGAGGGTGATAACAATGTTTTAGTGATACAGCTCATACTAATTAACCCATAGCTGAGAGGGGAAGAAGTGGATTCATACTTTTATTAAGGATATTTGCAATTGAATGTAACAAATTGGAACTTGGCTCTCCAATTAACAATTCCAAGCCATGTTCCATTAAACCATCTGCACATCCAAGTTTGCAACACATGGTATTTCCTAATGATCACCCGAGATACTGACCAGGCTTAATGTTGCTTAACTTCGGTGATTGTTTGAGAACAGGTGTTTCAAAGTGATGTGGCCATATTAGCCTTTTCTACGCGCACATCCAAGCTTATGTTATTTGGTATTCTCAAGTGGTCACCCATCTAGGTACTGACCAAGGTTGACATTGCTTAACTTCAGTGATCTTATGAGAACCAATGTTTCAGTGTGATGTCACCATAAGCCAACAAGAAATCAGATATCATGAAAAACAAAAAAGAAAAGTAAAAAATCTAAATGCAAATAAGAGAAAAAAAGAAATTTTAAGAAAAATGAGCTCAACTGTAATTCGTCCTGGATATGACAATAAACTATATCTGGTGGCAAGGTGTCTGATTGGGAGGTTTTGAAGAACATGGAACCCACTCTTAATTGCTATTCAGACCCATCCTGACCTATGGGCAAATAGTTAACCCCCAAACTGGAGTCAAAAGACTATGAAAGCATTAAAATAGATTTTTATATTAAAAATACCAGCAATACATTTTCAAAAAAAATTACCAGCAATACATTTGACTCAACAAAAAACCCCTTTTTACAAAAATATGTCAATGCATGCTTATCGACAAACTAATGAAAAACCCATGACATAATTTAATTGGAAAAGATTGACTGCTAAAAATACCCCTCCCAAAATTTATACTAAAGATGCATGCTGGGATTTCTTCCTAACCAATAAAAATAGATTGCTTGTTTTTTGCTCTTTCTTGTCTGGAAGTCAGAATGCTGCAACCACCTGATTGTATCCCTTTGGCATACGAACAACATTCTTATTTTGTAAACATTTTGCCTTGTTATCATTGCTTTTCATGGTTTTATCTTGCATATATATTGTTTGCTTAGAATCATTCTGCCTTGTTCTTTTTCTTCCTCTCCTTATTCTCCAAAACTAAACTGCTCTCTACTGATCATCTGAGCGACCCTTCTCTACCCCCCACCATCAGCCTGGCTGATGCTGACCTCCAGGGTAGTGACTCATGCCTTTTTGGGCTAATGTTTTCAAATGACATGAAAAGTGAAAAGACTATATTAGATCCATTGCTAGGTCTGCTGTTAAGAAAGTTAATTTGCTGTGTTGTACTAGACAATTTTTCACTCCATAATCTATCTTACATATTTATAAGTCTACCATTTATCCATGCTTCAAAATATTGTTGCCACATACGTTCCAATGATTCTGCTGTGTATTTAGAGATTCTTGATAAAATTCTATGATGAATCAGTAATATTATCAGTCCTGATCTGGCATCTCGGCTTCAATCACTTTTCCACTGTCTTAAAGTTGCCTTCCTGTGCCTTTTCTATAAATACTTTCATGGTAATTGTTTGGACAAGCCTTTTACTGTTTGCTTTATGAATTTAAGCAAAGTATTAGACTAATGATGTGCATTGTGGTGTAGTGAATATCAACTAAGAACAACAAATTGGAGTGCCAAGTTCGAATTCCAATTAAATTCTTTGCATTCACTTACAAATACTCTTGGAAAAGTTATTAATCTGTTACTTCCCTCCAGTTATGGGTTAAATAATAGGACATATTGGGTTCTATATTTTGGCTGGCAATCAGTCTACCGCAGAAAGCAATGGCGACCTACTGCAGGATAATCTTCTGCCCAGTTAATCATGTCTTTTTTGAGACATGATCACCCAAAGCGTGTATCACGTATGGCACTTAACTGACTGATTAGACTGATGACAAGATCTCAACATTTTGTAATTGATTTAACTAGATATAACTATAAGTTCTATGTTAACATTTCTTGCTTGTGGAATTCCATTCCGACTCCATGCTTTCCAGTCAACTGTAAACTTCAAAAGTTTAAATGCAATGTCAATTGTTTTCTACTGTCTTCTTGATTACCCTTTTTTGTTCTTACTTCTTAGTAATGTTTCTATTTTCTAATTCTTTCACACCCAGTAATCCCTTGTGTCTTATTGACTTTACTACCTTGCTTGGGGTGAACTCAAATAAAAGCAACTGACTAGGCTGGGAATTGAACTCTGCTCTCCAGTAACACTTGATGACCTTTATGCTATCCACATCTCCTTAATGACATTATTATAATTAATAATGAAATTGATTATTCCACTGACGAATAAACTCTAACTTGTTTATGTTTGCGTTGTTTTTTAAGTTTTTATAAATACGAAATAATTTCCAAAGAATAATTTTTAATATTTTACCTTAAGTTCATTTTCAATTGTAAGTGAAACTTTTTTTAATTAACTGAATTGCCTCCCCTGCACCATGTTAATATTCATGAGTAATCCTGTCCTGATTTATTTCATACTAGCCCGGATGAGAAGTGTATGTCTACTTTTTTTTATATGACCTACATCTGCAGGGATGTGCGTTGTGGTCCAGTGGATATCGGCTCGGAACGAGAAGCCGGGGAGCCGAGTTCGAATTCCAGTTGAATCTATTGTATTCACTTACGCGCAAATACCCTTGGGAAAGGTATTAATCCGTCTGCTTCCTCCCAGTTATGGGTTAAATAGCAGGACAGATTGGGTTCTATAGCCTTGGTCGGCAACCAGTATACCGCAGAAAGCAATGGCAACCTACTGCGGGATAATCTTCTGTCAGTCATGTCTCTTTCGAGACATGATCGCCCAAGCGTGTATCGCGTATGGCACTTAACTGACTGACATCTGCAGACATTAAATACGGGAGATAACTCTTGTATTTTTTCTCCATGTAAAAGTTACTGTGTTGAACTTATCTTTAACAAAAAAAAAATACTTGAAAATAAGAAATTAAAACAAAGATTAAACTGAGACGCCATGCGGAATTTCTTTTTCTTTGTTGTGTAAAATAATGAATTTGCAAGAGGTGTGTAATTTTTTAAACAAATCAGATTAAAAATGTGGAAGTGTACATTAATAGAAATCAGGCACACACTGACAAACAACTTCAGTTTTATTTATATAATTAAAATTACACAGCACTTATTTCAACTGATCGTGTTGCTTAAAACGATGACTTCACTACTTATGTAAATGTAAAACCCTGAAAAAGAAAGTGAAATACTTCTATTAAATTTATCTTCAATTATTTACATCATTCGAACTGCTGTCCTTAATTTTATTCCTCTATTCACAATGTTTTAGCTCTTGGCCCTCTGGCCTTCTTCAGGTGATATATTTTGGAATTTAGAATTTGTCCTTAAAGGCCCAATAGATAAAAGCATTGGTTGACGTAATCCAAAAAGTGACATGACCCAAATAGTTGTGAGTTCAATATCTGACCACAGCAGAGGTGAACAAAAACTTGGAGAATTGAGTTAATAAAGGGAATTAACTATAACTGAGGTATCCAGAAAAGGCATGGCATGTGGAATGAAAACAATCTATGCCTATGGGCCAAATAAAGGGTTTAGTTTGAAATTCCAGCATATATCACTTAGAAGTTTGAAGCATAAATCAGATGAAATATGATGAATATGGCAATAAAGTTGAGGACAACAGTCTAAATGATGTAAATAGTTACAATAACTCATCCTAGAACTATCAACAGATATTATCTTCGATTGATAAAAGGTTACAAAAAGGTGAAAATAGTCTTAGTTGGCATTTAAGAGACAGATGGCATTAAAAAAGACTGTTGATTAGTTACAGCTAATTTGTAAAAATAATACATGGGTTATAGTTTGCATCACATGGGGACCATTATAAGTAAAATGAGGCACTAAAATAAACAATCATTTTAAGTTATCTTAATATTGGTGCCATTTCATTTAAAGATGTTGTTGAAGTAAGTCAGATAAGCAATGTGTTTTGGATTTGCAGGCCAAAACAGACTCTAAATAAAATTACATATATATATATATATATATAGCAATTTCATAAACATAACTTATGTGTGGCTCAAGACTGAAAGCTTGGAGCAACCAGTGATGATTGAACTTGTTACTCAGTCATAATTGACCTGATGAGACAAACATATTAACCATTACACCAAGCTGAGGTGCCCAATTATATATATATATATATACATAGATCCGAAATCTAACCACCCTCCATCTGTTATTAAACATGTACCCTCATCAATAGAATATAGAATTAGTAGAAATTCAGCAAATGAAGAAGTATTTAATAAGCATAGCAATCTTTATAACACTCCCTTAAAAAATAGTGGATATAAAAACCCAAATATTAAATATGTAAAAACAGAAAAGCAAACCCTAAAGAAAAAATAGGAATAGAAATATTATTTGGTACACATTTACTACTAATCATTTCGACCAAAGTTTCAGTCAATTCTAGTTTCCATTCAGATTTAACAGGCTTCAATGTTGAAAATGTCTTCTCACATAAATATGTTACACTATTTGCAAAAATTGCCTGGCAAAAGTTTTTTGAAACAAAATATTCTTCATTATTTACATTAATCAGACTGTTGTCCTCATCTTTATTGTAATATTCACAACATTTCAGTCATTGTACACTCCAGCCTTCTTCAGGTGAGTGAAATTTCAAACCAAACCCTTTATTTGGATCATTGGGGTATATGGTTCTCATTCCATGAGCCATGCCACTTCCGGATGTGTTATTTATCTTCCTTTAACTCAATTCTATTTTTTTTCTTCCTCAAGGACACATTGTTCAGAATATAAAAGTGTTGGTTAGATCCAATGACTTCAACCATAGATTTGTGAGTTCAATACCTGGCTACAGAAGTGGTGAACAAATATAATCAATAATTCTGATTATATTTTATATTTAATATATGTCTAAAATTCAATACATTGTAAATAGAAACAGTTATTACATTTATTTATTTAAGAATTTTACACAAATTCTTTTCCATAACAATAAATACATAATCGAACAATTTCAGATTAGATGGCGTCATGTAATAACTTCTTTATGAAAGAGCAAATTTTATTTCTGTACTTTTATGCAAATTATTTTAAAATTGATATGATACCTGCAAATAAATTTAATTAATCTATCTTGTTCCTAAAGGACAGATTTATGTCCTCAAAACTTGGAGTTGAAAGATAACTTTTTGAACATATATATATATATATATATATATATAGAGAGAGAGAGAGAGAGAGAGAGAGAAATGAATGTGTAGCTATATATATATATATATATATATATAGCAACTCATCTCTCTCTCTTTATATATATATATATATATATATATATATATATATATATATATATATAAAGTGAGAGAGAGAGAGACATGCACAATTCTCTCCATCTCAATTTAACTTTTGAAAATCAGAACTGTGAAACCAATAAAGTTACTGTCAATGTGTAAAAGATCTATATATATATATATATATATATATATATATGACAAAATGAAAACAATTTTTGCATGATGCATTTCATCAAAATGCATCACGTTAAAATTTTTCCATTTATATACTTTTACTCCTAAATTGTTTTTGATATATAAAATATTTGATATATTTTTATCCCATTATCCATATGCAGTTGTGAACAGAATTATTTGGCCCTAATGAATATTTGCATATTTTCTAAGGAAATGCAAATATGTGCAAGTACTTAATGAATTTACCATAAAGAATTGATTCTGTATTTAGTTTTTAGACATTTGTGAAATTTTTAGAAATTTTGATCTGTTATATTCAAAGTTATAGATTTTTCCAAAAATTGGTGCAGTCCAAAATTATTCACCTCCCCGACCTTATGAAAATTATGAAATTTGTAATCTGTTTTTTCTTAATTTGACATTTAATACAAGCACCCTTTTGAAAATGAAATAGTATTGACTTGATTCTATAACATTCTAAAAGGTAACAAAGAAGATAATATGTGAGCTCCATGTACTGTAATAATTCATTCATTATGCAACCATGGCAAAACCAGCTAAACTTGACCAGAAGCTCTGAATGAAGAGAGTTGATGTATACAAAGGTGATGGATATACAACAATTTCCAAGTATTTAAATATTCCTAGATTGACAATTTGTAATATTATCAAGAAGTACAAAGAGACTCATTGCATTGAGTGTAAAAACGATTAATTTCTGTAAGAATGAAAAGGAAAATTGTTAGAAATGCCTCGAAGAATTCTCACTTAATAATACAGAACATTGTCAATGATGTAAAGATATCAGGGTTGAATGAATCAACAAAGACAGTTACCAGATGTTTACACTGAATGGGATGTTGAAAAAATACCCTCTCAATTAAGCATAATGGTGGGAGCATTCTGCTCTGAGGATATTTTGGTGCTTCTGAATCAGGAGAACTAGTGAGTGTACAGGGTGTCAGGGATAAAGAAAGGATTTTGTTATTCTTAAAAATAATAAAATAATAAAGTGCATGAAAACTGTCTTTGGTGTGTCACTGGACATTACAACATGAGAATGGCCTAAAACACACAGCACGAATGGTTGCAAAATTAAGGTACTGGCGTACCTTGCACAAAGTCCTGATCAGAACCCGATTGAAAATTCATTGAAATATTTGAAGAAAAAAGAAAAAAGTAAGAGAAATAAGTTCTTTGAATTTGGAGAAACCAGAAGCTATAACCAAAGAGAAATGAAGACAAATACCTATATTGTAAGGAACTATCAAAGCGATTAAAGGCAATAATCAAGAATAAGCATTACACAATTGATTATTAAAGCAAAAGAGCCAACAATTTTGTCCTCTGTAAAATGTTTTGGTATTTGTCTATACTTCTGAGATGAGGGTTTCAAACCAAACCCTTTATTTCGATCACTTGGGTATATCATTTTCATTCCTTGTGCAACACCATTTCTGGTAGCCATGAGTTATCTCCCTCTAACATAACTCTCTAAATCATTTGTATTGAACTAACAACTCTTTGGGTCACTGGAACTAACCAACAACAGCAAGTGAATTTCCAGGACAATGGTAACAATTATCCAGGGTACATGACAACAGCTCCAATGAACGTGAAAAGGAAGGTTGCATGAAGATAACAACTCTCAGAAAACAAACTTGGTCTGTCTATGCTATGTGAAGGGATTATCAGAGAAAATACAAAGAATCTGTGGTCCATATAACATCAGGACATCCTTACTTTGTAGGTTCCTCTCCTGTACAAAATCCTAACAGACGGGGACATGGCTAAGGACTGTGGGTACACCATTCCATGTAGCTGTGGAAAAAGGATAAAAGTGAAACAGGTTGCCTCCTTAAGATAAAGCTAAAAGAACATCGCAAGACCGTAACACAAGGGGAGATAGAAAAATCATGTGTAGCTGACCACATATAGAGGAAGAAAGGAGATCATTGATCCCTATGGGATGAAGTTGAATTACTATATAGAGAATGCCACTGGAAACTATATAAACTTAAGGAATCAGTGTATATGCTAGGCTACAAAAATCTCCTAAGCCGACCAAGCATAGAAATGAATACAATATGGGAACCAGTAATATGGAGTGCTAGAGAAAATCATTAGTGTCAAAAATGATTGCAATATGAGCTCTGATAAAAATTACTAGAGAAAACATTAATATAAAAAAATTGCAATATGAACTCTGGTAAAAAATGGTTACTGAAATATTGGGTTTATAAGTCTTAGAAATTCAATTGCCGTTGTCCTCCGAGACACATGGCCCAGTTGATATAGGTGTTGGCTAATTCCAGTGACTTTACCCAAAAGAGTTGTAAGTTCAATACCAGGCTACAGCAGTGGTGAACAAATAACTTACATTGTTAAGTTAACAGGAGGTACCTCATTACTACCAGAAGTGGCTTTGCACAACGAATGAAAATGATATATCCCAGTCAGTGTAATAAATGATTTGGTTCAAAATTTTGAACACCTGAAGAAAGCTGGAACATAACGGCCGAAAACATTGTAAAAATTTCATTAAAGATGAGGACAATTGTCCGAATAATGTAAATGGTGATTATTGTTTTCTGCGTTATTGTTTGACATTAAAATAAAAATTTTGTTGTGGGCATCACTGCACATTTTTTTCAAATTCATTATTTCATCATTTCATCACTCAATAAATC
The DNA here is from genome assembly GCA_037127315.1 of Ascarosepion bandense. NCBI lineage: Eukaryota > Metazoa > Mollusca > Cephalopoda > Sepiida > Sepiidae > Ascarosepion > Ascarosepion bandense. Next base: position 193,686 of record JBBBDQ010001454.1, on the reverse strand, counting down.
CTGGGCCTAACTAATAAAACAACAACATTTTAGACAAAATTCAATTTTATTCATCAACATAGTCTTTTTCTAGGGTGATAAACTGATTTCAATGCTTCTCTAACAATTCAGTGTCTTTTTTGTAGAACAATTTGTAGTTGGTCTCAAAATATGTCTCATTTTTTGATATCACTTTTTCATTAGAGCCAAATCTCTTTCCCTGGGCATTCTTATTTGTGGCACCATTTATATGTCAGGCTTATGTGGCACCATTTATATGTCAGACTTATTGAGTGATCTATTAAGACATAAATTTTTATAGCGAAACTAAACTTCTCCTTTACTGCTAGGATTTTTCTGTTATATCTTATGTAATAACAATAAAGAATGAAGGTAAGCTTTAATGAGACATGGGTTTTTATTTTATTAAACTCATCACAAGCAAGGTGATAAAGCTACTAAGGCACAAAAGAATACCGTAAGAGAAGGAAAAGGAAAAACTAGAAAAAACTGGAAACCCAATTCTAAATAGTAAGCAAGGGATTAATCTCTTGTCCTGTTCAAAAATCTAAAGAGGTGTGTGGACTGGGTGATAGGCAAACCTATTAACTGTTATTGAAGAAAAAAGAAGTAAATGAAAAGTAAAAAAAAAGAGTTTAGTTTAAAATGGTGAAAATACATCCTCTCAAAACTTCAGAGAAAAATACAGTGCAATTGAATTGTGTGTACAATTTACAAATGTCTAAGAAACCAGGGATTTAATTACTTACCAGAATTATTAAAACATTTTACTTGATTCTAGAGCAAAAGTCTTTTCATATTTGTTAGTAGAATTTTACAAGATTGTTATTTTAAGTAGATATGAATAAATAGACTAAAACTCTACAACAAGACGTTCCATTGGTAATTCGATATTTTTAAATTAATGATTTTTTTGTTTTGTTTTTTTAATCAATTCACCTCAAGCAAGGCTGTACCGCCACTGATGCGCAGAGGGCTACATAAGATTAAAATTTTAAACAGGAGGAGAGTGAAGAGAAAGACGAACCAGTTACAGGGGTTGTCAGAGAAAGGGCAAGAGAAGAATGGGAATACAGGTGTGATGACAGTTGCAAAGGTAGAATAGGAAAGGAAAAGAACAAGATACATGGGGTGATGTAGAAAGGATGAGGGAAGGACTGGAATCAAGTGGATAAGAGATGGGAATTGACATTGCATTTAAATTCCTAGAGGCTGTAGCTGTCAGGAAAGCAAGTATACGGAAGGGAGTTTCACAGCGGGAAGTGTGAGAAAAGAAACTGATGGAGTTGGTAGATTTAACTGTAAAAAGGTTGGAACTTGTTGCCAGTCTGGTTGCTTGAGTAAATTCTTGTGGAGGGGCACCAGTGGCCTTAGTTCGTCGGAGTAGACGCCATGAAAATATTTGTAGAAGAGATAGAGGGAAGCCACACTCTGCCGGCAAGAAAATGGCTGGAGTCGAACTGCCAGGTCGGGAACGATCACATTATAGATGCTCCTTTGGAGCCTGTCAATAGCTTTGAGATAAACAGCAGGAGCGCCTGGCCAGATATGACAACAATATTCTGTGCACGGTGAGATGGTTGATTTGTATATGTGCAAGATGGATTCAGGCAGAAAAAAACTTCCTGGCCCGACACTGTGACCCAACATTCCTAGCAGTGTAATTAGCCATTGATTTAATGTAATGGTCCAACTTGATGTTGGAAGAGAGGGTGAGGCCGAGGAGGCTCAGTATATTGCTTTCAGGGAGACTCGCTTGGTCCATGCTTATTGAGGACAGGAAAGACTGCCTGTGATGGTTGACAGATAGCAGCTTCGTTTTAGAAGCATGGAAATTTACAAGCCATTTCTTACCTCAGCCTACCACAGAGTGGAGGTTCTTCTTAAGACCAGCAGCAAGGTTATGTTTGTCCGCTTCGCCAGATTTCTTACTGATGCAGGAGTAAATGGTGGTGTTATCTGCGTAGATGCTTACTTGGGATTTGATCACGTCTGGAAGATCATTTATGAAGATCAGAAAGAGCGTCGGGCCTAGGATAGAAACCTGGGGGGGGCGCCAGCGTTCGTGTGGTAGGATGAGGAGGCATGCCCGAAAAGTAAAATAACATTACTTTCAAAGAGTAAACAAAATTTTATGATTTTATCTATTGGTAGGAAGAGGTTTAATATATACGGGAAGAGCACTGATTTTTTAATCTTCCACATTATATTTGATCCCGTTTCTTATAGCATTTCCCCTTTCTTAACAAATATTCTATTGTTGCAATGGGAGATATTTAAAAGCAAAAGTGATGTTTTATCACTGTTGATTTTAAATATAGCCTTGCTGCTATATTTTTTTGTACTCAAATCAATATTTGTAAAAATGAATTTGCAGACATCAGAATGATGCTACTATTGATGTTAGGTTTATTTGGTACATGTTTTTTTAACCAGTGAAATTAATGTCTACCAGTCTAGAGATTTAAAGAAAATGTGTCTCTCAACAAAAATTAAACTTGTATTCCCATTATAATTTGGGATACCACCTTCAGGCCAGGTATGCATTTTACCGTTAAGCTACAAGAAGCCATTACAGCAAAGCGATGTTAAAAGCACAGAGAAACTAAATGAAATCGGTTTCGTTTTTACATTTGACGCTACATATTTTAGAATTTTAAATTTAGCATTTCTACATTATTATATTTTCCCTTCGGTGCATAATTATATCAGACGTTTACAGATATGAATATGGTAATCAATCAGTTAACCAATAAATAGCTCACCAAATGTCCTTGAAGGAGAATTTGTTCTTTTCATTTTTTTATTTTTTTAGTGCAATCTTATCGATTACACCCTAAACTTTCCGACTGACAAAAAAAAAAAAATTGGAAAAATTTCAATATCTAAACAATTGGGTGGAGGAGCTCTGTTTTTCATATAACATTATAGTAAATCGATCATCCATTTTGGAACCACTCGCCAGTACGAAATCACCACCACCTGTAAATTTGTTGATTATCATTTTTTTTACTGTTTTCAGTGCAATCTTATCGATTAAACACTAAACTTTCCGATTGACAAAAAATTTGTAAAAATTTTAACATTTAAAAAATGGGAGGGGGGCTCAGTTTTTCATACAATCTTATAGTAAATCGATACTGTGCAATTAACGTTTTTGCTTGCGCATATTCAACAACTGAATCCTTTGCGAAATTTTTGAATAAAGCCATTCTTAGAGTTGCCGAGGAAGATGCCATCGTAAGAACTGAAGAAAACTTGAAAAAAACAAAAACAAGAGCAACAACTCACCCCCACCCCCCCAAAAAAAACTAAACAAAGCGACCCCAATGCGAGTGGTTCCAAAATGGAGGATCAATTTACTATAACTTTGTATGAGAAAGTGAGCCCCCCAAAAATTATTTAAATATTGAAATTTTTCAAAATTTTATTTGATAATCGGAAACTTTATATAATAATCGATAAGACTACGCTAAAAAAAAGTTTAAAAAAATGAAAAACAACAAATTTAAAGGTGGTGGTTCGAGTCTCCTTCAGGTCCGCCAAATTTGCATATATATTTGCCGAGTCAAAACTAGAGAGGATAAGTTCTGATTATGGGAACAGATATTTTTGCCGCTGAATCACATACTAAAATATATATATAAAAATTAAAATAAACACAATCAGCAAAATGAAGTGCATTTTAAGTTCAATAATCTGGGCATCTACTGTAGTGTGATAATTAACAATTTTGCTTAGCTGACCAATATGATAATGTCATGAGCTCATTTGTCACTGAATGGCATACTCCTCCACTGTTGCCTTAGCTTTATGAAACTCCCCTTTAGAATAAAGGGCCACAGCCGACTCTCTCATAAAATATAGGGCCACAGCTACCTCCTCTATAAAATATAGTGCCACAGTCGACTCCTCTGTGAACTGAAGTGCCAGAGTTGTCTTGCCCATTGAGTATAGGACCTCAGTAAACTCCCCTGTAGTGCCACACACTCACTATGCTGGATATTACTGTTGTGGTTTCTACAGCAAATATGTTTTTCACAAGGTAGAGTTGCTATCTCCAACATCTGATCAATTATGAATTCAGACTTGTCCTTTTCCTTGACTGGTTGCAAACCGAGGCTAGAGAGCACAGTCTGTTCTGTTATTTAACTCATAGCTTGGGAAAGAAGTGAAGGATTAATACCTTACTCAAGGCTATTTTTGAGAAAGAAAGAAAATGCAACCAAGACAGATCGAATTTGAACTTGCTGATTCCACATTCCGTACCAATAATTGCAGCACTACTGCCACATTAAATGCCACACTACTCTGTTATTTTTATTATTTTTTTCTTATATATATGTTGATGATAAAATACAGTAAGTTTTCTGGTCAGAATATTGGAGGTTTTCAGAAACACTGACCCACCTTTTAATTACTGCTGATCCAGATCCACCCAGACCCAGGGTAATTGCACCTGTTCAGCTCCAAGCTAAAAGCAAATATTCAGACAAGAATATGGACTTGAGGCGATACAGTTCAGTGCCTATTTAACGCCTCATATCCATGAATTTGCCTTTCTTTTGGCCAACCTGATAAATATTCATGAGTATCTCTGTACCAAAAATTTGAAAAACCAATAACAGTTTTGCTCTTGTATATAAATACTTGTCACAACATAAAATCCTTATATCTGCCTAATTTTTTCACTTCACACAAAAACTGTTTCCACTTTGTCATAGCTTTTCTTAAAATTGTTCTTAATATACACTATCGGCCATAATTATTAGGCCACCCCAGTGTTTTAAAAAATGATGTATTTCATATTATTTTTTAGTATTTATTGCCAAGTGAATAATTGTAAATGAAAATAGAATGATTCTTTTGTCAATACTGCACAATAACATGTGCATCAAATGAATGTATAAATATTTAATAATTGCCTATATTACAGTTTCATCAATGAAAGAATGAAGAAAATTTAGGGTGATTCGGACGAGTACATCTGTGCTTTCTTGCCTTGTACAATTTTGCAAAGTAATAATAACAAAAGAACCATTATATTTTAATTTAGAATCATCCATTTGGCAATAAATACTAAAAATAGTATGAAATACATCATTTCTTTTAAAAAAAAACTGGGGTGGCCTTATAATTATGGCCGGTAGTGCATAAAAATTTATATATCGTTTTTCTCAAAAATTATTGCACGCTCTCACTACTAAAGCCCCCTTCTACAACCATAATGGCAATATTTACACTCAAACTAATGGCGTAAGTAGTGGAAACCCTGTCGGTCTGTCTTACTCTATTACATGTCCCATGTAGAAAACAAGATTTTTTAAAAGGTTACTAAACTGAAAATATATATTTTCGTTATGTAGATGATTTATTTTATTTTATCTGAGAGCAAAAACGAAATTGACTGCATAAAACAACTTATATATTCAGTTAAGAGTAAAATAAAATTCCTCCTATGTAATAGACACAACTGATGAGGATATGTGAGGAAGATAATCATATAAAGAAATAAGTACTTTCGAACGTTGCTACATTCGTTTTCAAGGATTTGCGTATTTAGAAGTACTTTTTGTACAATTTTCTTTTGTGCATTCGAAAGTACTCCTGAAACTTTGTTAAATTTAAGGATTACAATTTATTTGAAAATTTGAAAAAGTTTATTAAAATAATTAGAGAGACAAAACTTTTCCTTATTATTCAACCAATTGGATTTGAAACAATTATTACTGCAATAATTGTTTCATATATATATATATATATATATATATATATATATATATATATATATATATATATATATGTCTAATTACTTAGTTTTTGGTCATAATAAAATAAGACCAGTGCACATTTGTATTAAAAAGTGTTCAATACAATTATATTGTGGAACTTTTGAATATTCTTCATTTGTAAACGAGTTATCACGCGACCTAGGTTTCTACCATGTGGTGTCTTCAGGCGATTTGCAAATCGCAAATGTTAGAAACCTAGGTCAAGTAATAACTCGTTTGCAAATATATATATATATATATATATATATATCGCATATTGAGTGTCTGTGGTAATAAAATAGTGCTCGATGTATAATAACACAGCTATAATTTATAATAATAATAATATTGTAATGGAATGTCTCACACTCGCCAATGTGGACTGACTATATTAGCAGAAGCACAGAACGCACCTGTGACTTGCTTCGGCAATGAGTCTTGCTTATGGATTGAACGATCGGTCTTGAGCAAGTACTCTCTTGTTCACCTCTCTGCTTCCGAGCAAAGAGGGATCCAAGCAAGGCTCCGCCGAAGGGTAGAGTCTCATTTGCGTTGAAAAAAATCAAGAGCCCGACCCAGCCTTAAGCTGGGTCTACGGGATATTTTAGGCTGAGCTTTACGGATCAGAATTCCCACATTAATTGACCTTTTGTCACATCTGTCTTGTTTGGGAAGGTAGCAAATACCATTGCTTTGGCAAATACTAATCTGCCATCAAATTCCTTGTCTTGCAGTAGTGTATTCTCTTTATAGTAAATTTATCTTCTTTCATCTACGTACGTGTTGCTATTCTTTCACTCGAGTACTACCTTGCCTATTTCTAAAGGATACAACACACACACACACACACACACACACACACACACACACACACACACACATATATATATATATATATATATATATATATGTTGTATGTTTAATTCCATATATCACCCGAAGAGGAGCGATTGCGCTCCGAAACATGACAATTTTGGTGTAGTGATACTATGCTTTTATAAACCATTGTAACAACTATTATAATATATATATATATATATATATATATATGGTTTTGCTACCGGTCAGAAAAGTTTTTGCTCAACGTACTCGTCAGGTGCTGATTAAAAAGCACCTAACAACTGCGTTGTGCATGTATGAAATTGCTCAAATCCTCTCTTTGGGCGTTTGTTTATATCAAAGATTTTATTGCAATTCTTCGTCACAATTGTAAATCAAATATAAGCGTAAGGTTACATGCAAATCCATTCGGCGTCCGGGTGTGACTTCTAGGCCAATCCTCTGTTTCGCTTGACTTCTTTGATGGTCTGCAATCTCTATTTTGTTAATATGCTACGCATGATCTCCCAAACGAAATCAAGTGCCAAGTAGGCATCTACGCAGATGACACCACAATTAACTCCCGCATCAGTAAGAAACCCGGCGTGGCGGACAAACATAATCTCGCTGCTGATCTTGAGAGGGATCTACATTCTGTGGTGAATTGGGGTAAGAAGTGGCTTGTAAATTTCAATGCATCTAAGACCAAGCTGCTGTCTGTCAATCATCACAGGCAACCTCTCCTGCCTCCCATATGCCTGGACCAAGCTAGCCTCCCCGATAGCAACACACTGCACCTCCCCGGCCTTACCCTCTCTTCCAATCTCAAATGGAACCACTACATTGAGTCCACAGCTAAATCCACTGCTAGGAAGGTTAGGTCTCTGTGTCGGGCCAGGATGTTTTTCCCGCCTGAATCCATCCTGCATATATACAAATAAACCATCTGTCCGTGCATGGAGTACTGCTGCCATATATGGTCAGGCGCCCCTGCTGTTCATCTCAGTGTTTCTGACAGGCTCCAAAGGAGAATCAGTAATGTGATAGGTACCGACTTGGCGGCTCGACTCCAGCCACTTCCCTACCGACGGGATGTGGCTTCCCTTTGTCTGTTCTATAAATACTTTCATGATTCTGCTCCAACGAACTTAAGTCACTGGTGCCTCTGCAACAGGTGTTTACTCGTGCAACCAGACTGGCAACTGGGTCTCACCCATTCACAGTTATATCAACCAAATGCAAACGACAATTCTACTCCTGCAGCTTCTTTTCTCGCAGTTCCCGCCTGTGGAACTTGCTTCCATATTCTTGCTTTCCTGACGGCTACAACCTCCAGGAATTTTGAATACAATGTCAATAATCATTTCCTAACGACTTGACTCTAGTTCTTTCTTCACTACCCTGTATATCCTTTCCTTTCTCTCCACCTTTGCAACTGTCATCACGCCTGTATTCTCATCCTTCTCTTGCTCCTTTCTAACCGGTTCTTCTTTCTCTTCACTCTCTTCTATCTAATCTTTTTTACTCTTATGTAGCCCCCTGCACATCAGTGGCGTTACTGCCTTGCCCGGGGTGATGCGATTTAAAAAAAATGATATCACGGGCTAAATAAACAACTAACATGAAATATGTCCAACTTTCCTAAATGTTACTTTGAAAAATAAAGATAGTAGCCCCAAAGATTTACAAATACAAAAAAAGAAGCAGAAAAACCTTAGTGGAGGTATTGTAAAGTCAAACCATATCAGAATATTCTATTTAAAGATTTGATTAGCAAAACTCTTCTTACAGTCTATTAGTTTTGTTGTAACATATTTATATCTATTATATATTAATATATACCTTTTAAATATCCATTTAAAAGCTATAATAGAATTATTTACTCCCATAAATTATTTAACTACTAAAAAAGTGTTTAATTCTCAGTAGCTACTCCATAACCCAGACGAGGTTATGCCGAAGGGCAGAGTCTGCGTCTAAGGAAAAAAAAGCCGGGCCCTACTTTATGCAAAGTCTACGAGAAAATTTTGCCAGACCTTACGGGCTCGGATTTTCCACATCAAATAATCGGCTTCATGCCACGTCCGATCTCGGCGGGAAGATTTCTGGTATATATCCAGTACGTACTCCATAATAGTGGCCTTGTTCCATACTAAGATTAGCTTAGTAATTCTTACCATTAAACAAACTCCTCCTCGCTTCTGAGGTCTTGCCAGCCAAAACCTAACAACATATAAAACCATGCATAAATTGTTAGTGTCGCATGTAAACAGACAAAAATTAAATGCTACTTGAGAAAAGCTTGCGAGACTTACGGCCGTTCTAAATGATCTTACTCCTTGACCAGCGGTCAAGTGGCCCTTAAACACAAGACTAAGTATTTAGCGATATGTAATGTATAATCATTTTCTCGCAGTTGTATTGATACGAAAACAAAACATTTGGTCACATTGTCAATACTTAAGTATACTGCTTCAAACATGAATTGTGTTCTTAACATATCACTCAATAAATCCCGGGCCTAACTAATAAAACAAGAACTTTTAGGAAAAATTCGACTTTACTCATCACCATAGTCTCATTCTAGGATGATACGCAGATGCCAACGCTTCTCTGACAATTCAATCCCTTTTTTTTGTAGAAGGATTTGTTTTTCGCCTCAAAATACGCCTCAGTTTCCGATTTCACTTTTTCATTGGAGCTAAATCTGTTACTCTGGAGCATTCTTTTAAGGTTTGCAAACAGCCAGCCAGTAGTCCCTGAGTACCAGATCTGGAGAATAGGGTGAACGCGAATCAATTTGAAGTGCAATTTATGTAGTTTTGCCATCGTTGCGATCGACTTGTGACACAGTGCGCTTTCTTGGTGAAAGATTACCTGTTTCTTCTTCGTTTGCAGCCGTTTTTTTGGCGATTTCTTCCTTCAAACACACCAATAATGCTATATAAATTTCGCTATTGATAGTTCTTCCTTTCTCAAGGTAATTGATGAACAAAATACCTTGCGCATCCCAAACTACGGAGGCAAAACCTTGCCTGCTGATGTTTGCGTCTTTGGTCGCTTTGGACGGCTTTCACCCGCTGCTGTCCACTCAGCTGACTGCCAATTGATTCGGGAGTGAAGTGATGGATGCATGGTAGATCCATTGTCCATATTTACGCAAAAAACACTTCTTGTTGCGTTAAAACAGTTGCAAACAACGCTCTGAATCGTCAACGCGTTGTTGTTTTTGATCGACTATAAGCAAACGCGGAACCCACTTTGAACCTAGTTTTTCCATTGACAAATGTTCACGCAAAATGGTGAATACACTGCCTTCTGATATGTTCAACTCCTCTGCTATCTCACGCAACTTCAATTTACGATTGGCCAAAACGAGTTGGTGGAATTTTTTGGTGTTTTCCTGTACAACTGCCAATTTTGGCCTACCTGATCGTTCAGCAAAATTTGTCTCTGTACGACCGCGTTTAAAGTCAGAATAACACCTTTTAACCGTTGTTACCGACGAATCAGATTCCGAATAACACTTATGAAGCCATTGCTTTGCTTGAACAGTATTTTTCTCATCAGAAAGCAATGTTTATCAACACATGAAATTCAAATTTTCCATTGTTTTGAAAATTTGCAACAGTAGCTATCCGATTGGGCCCAAATTTTGTCGTGTCACTTGAAGGTTAGTGTTTCATAAAATCATATGAATTTTTATATTAGTGGCGACATTTACATGTCAGGCCCGGAACTTACTGAGTTATGTGTTAGATGAGGTTTGATAAAAATGTATTGGGACTGTTGATATGATAACGGAGTTAAAATACGTAAAAAGTGAACCCGCTCGGCAAGGATTGACCTCGAACTCTTTTGCGCAAGAACTCAAAGTTATAAAGTTCTTGCTCACTTCAGTTGTTCATAGCAGTGCTTGGAAGGAACGTGTTGATTTTCTAAGCGCCGCTTACATGTGACACAAGGCCGAAATTATGAGTTACCCAGTGTGGATCGAACTCACTACTCATTTGTTTTTAGTTCTAGCGAGATAAATCTGCTAACAGTTACGCTTAGTCGAAAATGTGGTCGTCTCATCACACCACAGTGGTCCTATCAGTGACCATGGCTTATATAGAAGTCTTTGATCAAGAACGACTTTCCCCGACAACAAGTGGTTGTCGGCGACTTTTCATCTTTTCAAAAATCTACACAAAAGAAATCCAACCTCCGAAAACCCCACGGAATCTGTTTGTAGTTATATATAACTTGCACAACACTATGTGAACTCTCTGCATGAGACGGTTTTAATCGAATGACAAGAAACGAGTAAAGATAACTGGAGACTGTCTGTGCCACGTACCATAAGAATAGTCTGATAGTGAGACATTGGCGATGTCGTTAATGTCCGCCATATGTGGATGATATGACCTCTACAATGCCTTACAAGACCGAACAGAAATCGAAGTTTTCGAGCCAGGCGAAGAACACAATTGTATATATATAAGCAAGACGAAGTCCCTCAGAGGACAAAACGCGTCAGCTAAGAATAGTTTTCCTCTTGTCTTTTTACACACACACACACACACACACACACACACACATACATATATATATATATATATATATATATATATATATATATATATGGTGTGATGCATAAATTGTCATCAATTAAAATGAAAATAACACTGGCATTACGTTTTAACAAATATATTTACTAAAATTACTAAAATAAATTCTTCAACTACTAAAGAGTAAAGTTATTTAATAAAACCACCCTTGGCTTTGACCACAGTCCACTCAATGACTTCGGAATCTCCTGCATCTTTTCTGGACGGTCTCCTTCTTTAAGTTGGTGAATACTTCCATAATCCTTCCTTTATTCCATCTTTGCATACAAGGACTTTTGTTGGCCTCTCACTCAACTGCGCTCACACATACAAGGACTTTGTTGGCCCCTCACTCAACTGCGCCCACACATATAAGGACTTTTTGTTGGCTTCCTCACTCAACTGCGCCCCACACATAGCATGACTTTTGCTACCCTCTCACTCAACTGCGCCCCACACATATAAGGACTTTTGTTGGCCCTCACTCAACTGCGCCTCACACATATAACACTTTTGCTGGCCTCTCACTCAACTGCGCCCCACACATATAAGGACTTTTGTTGGCCTCTCACTCAACTGCGCCCCACACATATAAGGACTTTGTTGGCCTCATCAACTGCGCCCACACATATAAGGACTTTGTTGGCCCCCCACCAACTGCGCCCCCACACAGGCACTTTTGTTGGCCTCTCACTCAACCTGCGCCCCCACACATATAAGGACTTTGTTGCCTCTCCTCCTCACTCAACTGCGCCCCACACATATAAGGACTCTTTGTTGGCTCTTCACTCAACTGGTGCCCCACACATACAAGGACTTTTGTTGGCCTTCTACTCAACTGCGCCCCCACATATAAGGACTTGCTACCACCAACTGCGCCCCACACATATAAGGACTTTTGTTGGCCTCTCACTCAACTGCGCCCCACACATATAAGGACTTTTGTTGGCCTCCTCACTCAACTGCGCCCCACACATATATGACCTTTGCTGGCCTCTCACTCAATCATGCCCCCACACATATATGACCTTGTTGGCCTCTCACTCAACCGCGCCCCACACATATAAGGACTTTTGTTGGCTCCTCCACCAACTGCGCCCCACACATACAAGGACTTTTGTTGGCCTCTCACTCAATCTGCGCCCCACACATACAAGGACTTTGCTGGCCTCTACCCAACTGCGCCCCACACATACAAGGACTTTTGTTGGCCCCTCACTCAACTGCGCCCTCATACATACAAGGACTTTTGTTGGCTCTCTCACTCAACTGCGCCCCCACACATACATATTCTTGTTGGCTCTACACCAACTGCGCCTGTTACGGCAGGAAGAGAGACCACCCCGGTTGGCCTCTCCTCACTCAACTGCGCCCCACACACAAGGACTTTTGTTGGCCTCTCACTCAACTGCGCCCCCACACATACAAGGACTTTTGTTGGCCTCTCACTCAACTGCGCCCTGGGTTAATATTAAAGGACTTTTGTTGGCCCCTCACTCAACTGCGCCCACATACAAGGACTCGGCGTCTTCACCAACTGCGCCCCACAGACAGCGACTTTGTTGGCCTCCTCACTCAACTGCGCCCCACACATACAAGGGGACTTTGTTGGCCTTCTCACTCAACTGGTGCCCCACATATAAGGACTTTTGTTGGCCCATTCCCAATCATGCCCCACACATATAAGGACTTTTGTTGGCCTCTCACTCAACTGCGTCTACACAGGCAAGGACTTTGTTGGCCTCTCACTCAACTGCGCCCCACACACAGGCGATTCTTGTTGGCCCCCCACTCAACTGCGCCCCACACATATAAGGACTTTGTTGGCCTTCGCTCAACTGCGCCTACACATATAAGGACTCTTTTGTTGGCCTCTCGTCAACTGCGCCCCACACATATACATCTTGTTGGCCTCTCGCTCAACTGCGCCCTCCTACACATAAGGACTTTGTTGGCTCTCTGCTCAATCATGTTCACACATATGGCGACTTTTGTTGGCCTCTGCTCAACTGCGCCCCACACATATAAGGACTTTTGTTGGCCTCTCGCTCAACTGCGCCCCACACATATAAGGACTTTTGTTGGCCTCTCCACTCAACTGCGCCCCACACATATAAGGACTTCTTTGCTGGTCTCTCACCATCGCTGCGCCCCACACATATAAGGACTTTTGTTGGCCCCCTCACTCAACTGGTGCTCCACACATACAAGGACTTTTGTTGTTTCCCTCACTCAACTGCGCCTCACACATATAAGGACTTTTGTTGGCCTCTCACTCAACTGCGCCCCACACATATATGACCTTGCCATTTCCACCAACTGCGCCCCCACACACATATGACCTTTTGTTGACACTTCACCAATCATGCCCACATATAAAGGGACTTTTGTTGGCCTCTCGCTCAATCATGCCCCACACATATATGGACTTTGTTGGCCTCTTGCCCAACTGCGCCCCACACATATAGCACTTTAAGCGGCCTCCACCAATCATGCCTGCTGAGGAGGAAGATTCTTTGCTGGCCTCTCACTCAACTGCGCCCCACAACATATAAGGATCTTTGTTGGGACTCTCCTCACTCAACTGCGCCCCCACACATATAAGGACTTTGTTGGCCTCTCACTCAACTGCGCCCTACACATAAGGACTTTTGTTGGCCTCTCACTCAACTGCGCCCCACACATATAAGGACTTTTGTTGGCCTCTCACTCAATCATGCCCCACACATATAAGGACTTTGCTGTCCCCTCACCTCAACTGCGCCCCACACATATAAGGACTTTTGCTGCCCTTTCACTCAACTGCGCCCCACACATATAAGGACTTTTGTTGGCCTCTCACTCAACTGCGCCTCACACATATAAGGACTTTTGTTGGCCTCTCACCTTAACTGCGCCCTACACATATAAGGACTTTGCCACTTCACCAACTGCGGCCCACATATAAGGACTTTTGCTGGCCTCTTCACTCAACTGCGCCCCACACATATAAGGACTTTTGTTGGCCTTCACCAACTGCGCCTCACACATATAAGGACTTTTGTTGGCTCTCTACCTAACCGCGCCCCACACACACATCTTTGTTGGCTTCTCACCAACTGCGCCCCACACATATAAGGACTTTTGCTGGCCTCTCACCAACTGCGCCCCCACACATATAAGTGACTTTGTTGGCCTCTCACTCAACTGCGCCCCACACATAAGGACTTTTGTTACCACCAACTGCGCCCCCACACATACAAGGACTTTTGTTGGCCTCTCACTCAATCAGCCCCACACATATAAGTGACTTTTGTTGGCCTCTCACCAACTGGTGCCCCACACATATAAGGACTTTTGTTGGCCTCTCACCTGTCCCCACATATATGACTTTTAAGTTACTTCACCAACTGGTGCCCAGCCAGACAATGACTTTGTTGGCCTCTCACTCAACTGGTGCCCCACACATATAAGGACTTTGTTGCCCTCTCACTTATTTTGTGTTTTATATAGAGTGAAGACCATGGTTTCTCACTCAACTGTGCCCCCACACATATAAGGACTTTTGTTGGCCTCCTCACTCAACTGCGCCCCACACACATAAGGACTGCTGGCCTCTCACCAACTGCGCCCCACACAGTATAAGACCTTGCTGGCCTCTCACTCAACTGCGCCCCACACATATAAGGACTTTTGTTGGCTTCTCACTCAATCATGTCCTCATTACATATAAGGACTTTTGTTGGCCTCCTCACTCAACGCCAGCCTCACACATATAAGGACTTTGTTGGTCTCCCCACCAATCCTCAGCCCCACACATATAAGGACTTTCGTTGGCCTTCACCAACTGCGCCCCACATACAAGGACTTTTCGTTGGCTCTCTCACTCAATCATGCCCCACACATATAAGGACTTTTGTTGGCCTCTCACTCAACTGGGTGCCCCACACATATAAGGACTTTGTTGGCCTCTCACTCAACTGCGCCCCACACATGAAGGCACTTTGTTGCCTCCCCCACCAACCGTGCCTCATACATACAAGGACTTTGCTATTCTCTACCTCAACTGGTGCCCCATATATATAAGGACTTCTTTGTTGGCCTTCACCAACGTCAAGGCCCCACACATATAAGGACTTTGTTGGCCTCTCACTCAACTGCGCCCCACACATATAAGGACTTTTGTTGGCCTCTGCACTCAATCATGTCTGCAGCCTCATTACATACAAGGACTTTTGTTGGTTTCTCACCAACTGCGCCCCACACATATAAGGACTTTTGTTGGCCTCTTCACTCAATCATGCCCACACATATAAGGACTTTTGTTGGCCTCTCACTCAACTGCGCCCCACACATATAAGGACTTTTGTTGGCCTCTCACTCAACTGCGCTCTACACATATAAGGACTTTTGTTGGCCTCCTCACCAACTGCGCCCCACACATAGGCGACCTTTGTTGGCCTCTCACCAATCCCAGCCCCCACACATATATAAGGACTTTGTTGGCCTCTCACTCAATCTCAGCTCATATAAGGACCTCTTTGTTGGCCTCTCGCTCAAGCGCCCCATATAAGGACTTTTGTTGGCCTCTCACTCAACTGCGCCCCACACATATAAGGACTTTTGTTGGCCTCTCACTCAACACTTTTACATATAGGACTTTTATTGGCCTCTCACTCAACCACCCACATGCTCCAGGGCTTTTGTTGGCCTCTCCTCCATTCCTTCCCCACATGTCTCTGGACTTTTGTTGGCCTCTATCTCACTCAACTGCGCCCCACACATATAAGGACTTTGATGGCCTCTCATAGCTGCGCCCCACACATATAAGGACTTTTGTTGGCCTCTCACTCAACTGCGCCCCACACACATACAAGGACTTTGTTGGCCTCTCCCATGGCTTTAACCCCACACATATAAGGACTTTTGTTGGCCTCTCCACTCGCCTGCTTACACACATAAGGACTTTTGTTGGCCTCTCACTCAACTGCCCCACACATACTTAGGACTTTGTTCCAGCTCTCACTCAACTGCGCCCCACACATATAAGGACTTTGTTGGCCTCACTCAACTGCGCCCCACATACATATGATTTTGTTGGCCTCACTCAACTGCATACCACATACAGGACTTTTGTTGGCCTCTCACTCAACTGCGCCCCACACATATAAGGACTTTTGTTGGCCTCACTCAACTGCACTTCACACATACAAGGACTTTGTTGGCCTCTCACTCAACTGCGCCCCACACATATAAGGACTTTTGTTGGCCTCTCACTCAACTGCGCCCCACACATATAAGGACTTTGTTGGCCTCTCACTCAACTGCGCCCCACACATATAAAGACTTTTGATGGCCTCTCACTCAACTGCGCCCCACACATACAAGGACTTTTGTTGGCCTCTCACTCAACTGTACACATATAAGGACTTTTGTTGGCTTCCTCACTCAACTGCGCCCCACGCTGAGACTTTTGTGACCTCTCACTCTTCTTCCCACACATATAAGGACTTTCATTGTCACACTCAACGCCCCACACACATACAAGGACTTTTGTTGGCCTCTCACTCAACTGCGCCCCACACATATAAGGACTTTTGTTGGCCTCTCACTCAACTGCCTTACACATACAAGGACTTTTGTTGGCCTCTCACTCCAACTGCGCCCCACACATATAAGGACTTTTGTGGCCTCTCACTCAGCTGCGCCCCACACATACAAGGACTTTTGTTGGCCTCTCACTCAACTGCGCCCCACACATATAAGGACTTTTGTTGGCCTCTCCTCCAACTGCGCCCCACATAGGGACTTGTTGGCCTCTCACTCAACTGCGCCCCACACATATAAGGACACCTTTGGCCTCTCATCCATTGCCCCACCATACAAAGGCTGGCCTCCTCCTTCTTGCAGGACTTTTGTTGGCCTCTCACTCAACTGCGCCCCACACATATAAGGACTTTTGTTGGCCTCTCCTCCAACTGCGCCCCACACATATAAGGACTTTTGTTGGCCTCTCACTCAACTGCGCCCCACACATATAAGGACTTTTGTTGGCCTCTCACTCAGCTGCACCCCACACATATAAGGACTTTTGTTGGCCTCTCACTCAACTGCGCCCCACACATGTATAAGGACTTTTGTTGGCCTCTCACTCAGCTGCGCCCCACCTTATAAGGACGTGCGCTCACTCAACTGCGCCCCACACATATAAGGACTTTTGTTGGCCTCTCACTCAGCTGCGCCCCACATATAAGGACTTTTTGTTGGCCTCTCCTCCAACTGCGCCCCACACATATAAGGACTTTTGTTGGCCTCTCCTCCAACTGCGCCCCACACATATAAGGACTTTTGTTGGCCTCTCCACTCAACTGCCTTACACATATAAGGACTTTTGTTGGCCTCTCACTCAACTGCGCCCCACACATATAAGGACTTTTGTTGGCCTCTCACTCAACTGCGCCCCACACATATAAGGACTTTTGTTGGCCTCTCACTCAACTGCGCCCCACACATATAAGGACTTTTGTTGGCCTCTCACTCAACTGCGCCCCACACATATAAGGACTTTTGTTGGCCTCTCACTCAACTGCGCCCCACACATATAAGGACTTTTGTTGGCCTCTCACTCAACTGCGCCACACACAATAATCAATAAAATTACAGATAGGTGGCCAGATGTAAAAGGTTATTTGGTTGTAGAAATTGTCTGACATGACTGGGTTTCCTGCTTGTGTGATGCAGATTCCTGCTGCCAGACACAGTTCATCCAGCAGCCACCCTCTTGACCCAAGGCAAAGCTATTTTCTCAAGACACTTGATCTAGTTCTCTGTGTTCAATCATTGGCCCGGTGAATGAATGGAGAAATAACGTCACCATCACTAGAGATAACTCTAAACACCTTCGTAATCACCGTTAGACTCATCCAAATTTTTGCGAATCATCTACACTGTCCTCAGACTAACACCAAATCAATCTGAATTGTTCGTATTGAAAATATTCGACGCGAATGCCAAGCAGTACAGTCTGCAATTTCCAAATTTCTGACTGTTTCAATTGCGTCATATTGCCACTACTTATGTTAAAGTGATAAACTTTCTCGGCGTGACATTGGACTTGAATACTGGTTATTACAAACTATATACCAAGGATCTATATAACCATAGAAACGTCATTAAAGATTTAAACCACCCCCATAACATTCTAGATAATTACATAAATCAGCCCAAATTAGATTATCTAACTTCAGTAATGAGGAAATATTTGATAATAATGAAAGTAAATATATAAAAGCTTTAGAATTAAGCAACCATAAAGTAAATTTAGTATATTTAGAAAAAACAAAAAAGGTAAAAAAGAAACAGAAACACCGTAGGCGTTTTATATGGTTTAATCCACCTTTTAAACCTAATGTTCAAACTAATATCGGAAAACTTTTCCTAAATTTAATTCATAAGCACTTTTATCATTCGGTAACACTAAAAATGAATTTTAATAAAAATAATGTTAAAATCAACTGTAGCAGCGTTAGTAACATCGATAAATCTATATCCTGACATAACTACATTATATTAAACAGATACATATGCAACAAAGACAACACAGTTAATTTTTTATGAATAAATGCAACTACTAAAAATAAAAAATGATCTGTCCCTTAAACGGTTAATCTGTGAATGATACTATTGTATACCAAGCTAGTATACATTCTGATAACGATGTCAAATTTCATGTTGGTTCCACTGAAAATGGTTAGAAATTTTGTTTCAACCCTCATCGAGTGACTTACGTAATATAAAATACATAAACAGCTCTCTCAAAACATTTTTCACAATTAAAGAAGTAATACATCCATTATCACGTGGCATATCTAAACTTATTTATAAATGGAACTTTGTCTGTGTGTGTCTGTGTGTGTGTCCGTTACCTATAGACTCCAAAACGGCTGAACCGATTTTCTTGAAAAATTAGACAGTTGTACTATAAACGTCAACGAGTGTTCTTAGGTTTTGTGTCGAGTTACCCCCGATAAATATCGAAAATCGAAAAATCGGGTTATAGAAGGAGTGGTCCGATTTTAATCAAATTTGATACGCTCATAGACAAAGACATAAGAAACGATATTCAGAAATTTCAAGGTTGCAGTTCTTACAATCGATAATATATATATATATATATATATATATATATATATATATATATATAAGACAAGATGTTTGCGCGTCTGTCTGTTTATCTGCCTGTATGTTTGTATTTTTTTCAGCCTTTTTATTTTAGTTTTTACTTCGGGTTTGGCTCTAAGTAGGTATAATTGTAGTTCTTGTCTCAGCCATTATACCATTTACTCAGAGGACTTAGTTAGCCTTCAAAATTCAGTTTACAACGAAAAAAACTTATTTGATATCGATACCAGGAAATCAAAATTGAACTTACATCCATTCGTTTTTCTTTCAGTCTACGGCTTCGCTTTAACTGGAAACAACTATTGCTTTTTAGTCTTTCGTTCCAACGTCCAAAGAGTCTGAGCTTCAGGACCATGGATTAGTTTTAAAGCTTTCATTACACCTGAGCAACGCCGGGCTATGCTGTTAGTTGTAGCTAAAACCAAATCTTACAATGGGAAAGACGACTGATGTAATTTATGCCTTGTTGAAAAATTCAGTTAAGTGTCATACGTGATACACACTTTGGCGATCATGTCTCTTTCGATAGGTAGAAGATTTCTCCGGAGTAGGTTGCCATTTCTTTCTTTGGTAGCCAGCCAAGACTATAGAACCTAATCTGTCCTGGTAAAGAGCAGGACATAGATAGTGGGAGAAGAGGTGGATTCCAAAGTTATTTGCACGGAAGTGAATGCAGCGAATTTAACTAAATTTCTCATTCCGAGCCTATATCCGTTGCACCACAATGCACATTGAAAAATTATTTATTTTAACACACTAAAATAACCTATCTTATTAAACAAGAGAAATGAATCGATGTAGGCAAGTAAAATAAAATAAAATAAAATAATAAATAAATAAATAAATAAATATTTGCTGAGATACGTTGATCCACATTTAGTATAAATATGTATTTTTAAAGAAAGGAACCACGATTCTCTCTTTATGTTTAATATAAAGAATAATATTCACAACTCTTTTTTGTGTTTTTTTACATATATATATTTATAAATCCCGCTTATTTTAAATGACAAATATATTTAAAAATGAAAAAAACAAAAACAAAAAAACTGTAGTTCCCGTATAATATTTGACTGTGCAGTAACCAGATATTGCAGTAATCAGATATTTTTTTATTCAAATTTACATTACGTAACGGCCAATTTATACTCAGCAGCTGAAAATTGCGTTGTATTACCGATGAAGGATAATATGTATATTTATTAATATATAATTAATAGCTCTGTTTTATTGCATCAAGCACTGTTTTATTAACACCAGCACTGAATGTGCGATATAAGGAAGCTGTTGAAAGTTGTGGCCTCGGCAAAAAGTGTATTAGTAAAAGAAATCATGTTTGGTCATTTGGGAAGTGGGATGAACCAAGAACTTTTTCTACTTTCATCTCTGCTAGTGCGTGTGTGTCTGCGTGCACGGCGCGCGTGCGCGTGTGTATGTGGATACGTGCCGCTGTGACGTATGTACGCGAGTTGCTTGAATTATGTTAAACAGGTGGAGATGTGTACCGTATAGGACACGGATCAACTAATCTGGGCTTCTAAGATTTGTTTCTAAATTCGCACATTTAATTATATTTGAACTCAATAAATTTCTGTCACAATTACGTAAGACCATATTTGAATAATAAGCAAAAACAAGCAATTTTGAATCAGAAAAGTCGTAAAAAGTAATTCTAAAGTTTTTTTTAATGAAGTAAATGTACTGACTTTTTGTTTTTTTTATACCAAAACATAAACGAAGTCATATTTTTCAGAAAGTCAATACTACCGTTGAAGTAGGGGACTCGAGCGATGTTTATTGAGTTGGCCTTGTGTCAAACATAACTGAAGTCCCCACAATTTATTTCAAATCAGGAAGTTGAAAGAATATAAACTGTTTCGTATGTATAAATAAATAGAAATAATTCATCGAATAGCATAACATCGAACTGTATTAAATTATTAACTGTGAAAATATTCTAGAAGAAATTGTAGTAAAGAGTTTTCAGAATTAAGAGTTCATTCGTTTTAGAGAAATGTGAAATTTGATTTGTACAGAAAAAGATTCAGTCCATGTTTTCGCTGAGTGTATCAACAAAATAGTAGTAATGTCTTGTTGTTCTCTTTTTTTTTTTTGCGGTGATTAGGTAAAGAGGAAAAAAGAGAAATAAAGAAAGTAGCACGAGATAGAAAGTGAGAGGGTGCGAATACGGGTTCCAGGGATAGTCGTGTCCAATCGTCGGTTCGTCAGTTTCTGTTACATTATGCTGGGTTAAGCGATCTCTGCTTCCTTCTCTTCCTCTTTTTTTAACCGACCAATAAGAAGTAGACTAACTCGGATCAGATGGTCTGCTCAAACGTACACTCACTTTTGGGCGGGAAGAAACATGACCCGAGTCGTTGAAAGTTCAATTTGTTGTTTTCTGAAAATCGCTTTCTTTTCATAGGTTAGAAAATATTTTCACACTTGCTCACGAAATTAGTCTTGATCTTTTTCTCAGCACGGAGCAATCTTTTTTCCCATTGGTCAAAAAATAGACTGTCACACTAGCTCGCTAATTTGCAAACTGTTATGCTGCTCTCCTACGAGAAATGGACTCTTCCTCTTTGTTATATGTGATTACCTGCACGACCTCGAGAGCAGTTAACAAGAGCAGTTAACGAAGACAGTTAACAGAAACAGTTAACAGATAAGTCAACGAAGGCAGTTAACAGCAGTGGACAACAGCTACTAGTCAGGCAATAAGCAACGTAATAATAACTTCGGACTTACTTATTTCTATATTACTTATTATTAACACTTCCTTTGAATATCTTGTTTCTTGTTATACTAATACATTATTTTGAACCTACCTTCTTGTTTCGTGTCTTACTTCCGGCACAAACCGGTCACTACAATTTTCGCCACAACTGCACAACAAATTGGCGACGAAGATCGACAACACAAACAATGAAGAAAATAAAGTTATTTTTATTTCGTACTCACCACACCGTCATGTAGTATTGGATAACCATCATTCTCATTCCATGTGCGATGCCACTTCTGGTAGCTATGTAGTTATCTCTCTTTAAATCAAGGACACATGGCTCAGTAGATATAGACGTTGGTTAATTCCAGTGAGTTGACCCAAAGAGTTGTGAGTTCAATACCACGCTACAGCAGCGTTAAGTTAAAGGAAGATAACAACGTAAATGTTGTAAATATTACCTCATCTCAGGAGTATAGACAAATATTTAATACCTCATCAGGAGTACGACAAGGAGGAAATGGGAGCCCCAGTCTATTTAATCTCTTCTTAAGACTACATCCTGCACATTTACAAGCATAGATGTTATGAGATGGTCACTAACCATTTGAACATTCCATACCGCATTCCAGACGTGTCTACTAATAGAAAACTACAATCCCGCATTTCCTTTCTTGACCAATGCACTGTTGATGATGAAGTCGGGAGTCTGCTGATGACATAGGAGTTCATAGTTAGGGTAAGAATGATCATGAACAGAAAATCAGCATCCTCAATTAACTTTTACAAAAAATGGAACCTAAGATAAACCTTTCCAAAACAAACTATCATCTGAAATTTAAACGAAAGCAGTGATGTTATGGTGGACTGTTACAAATTTATAGTAAATTGTGGTCACCAGTTTATAGTGTGTGTGTGTGTGTGATTTGATTTTGCCTTGTTAAGTTTAACCCACTATAAGAAATGTGTGAAAACAAGAAAATTCAAGATGGTGTATTAAAATAATTATTTATATAAACATTAAATAACTCAGTATTATACAAAATGATAGTAATATTTCTATGCCTGGTACAAGGTTTGTAAGAAGAGTTTATAATAGTCCTGTAAAGAGGATAGTAAATATAATGTATAACAGCAGAAATGACAATAAGTGTGTATGTAGAAGCAAATGTCTAGTAGTAGTCGAGATGTCTTTGTTATGACCGCTCAGTTAAATGTTCGTTTCAATGTGTCTTCTTCTTTGTGTCTGTCTTTACAAATGTTCTTAGAAGAAGAAGAAGAAGAAGAAGAAGAAGAAGAAGAAGAAGAAGAAGAAGAAGAAGAGAACGCAAACAAGAGAAAGGTTGAGAGTGTAACAAATGAAAGTCGTCTAGACTTGGGTCCAGGGGACGGCTAGAGGTTCTCTTAAGAGAGAAGCAAAATCATATGTACTTAAACATTTTTGGAAGACAAAATTGGGTCGTTTTCAAATAGATTTCTCTACTCTCCGATTGGTTAATACTGTATATTTCTTTTAAATTGTTTTTCAACTCAAATTTTACTCAAATATGTCATTCTGTTTTAAATCGTTGAGGAGATAACTTCCTGTTCACTACAGTGTCACCTACCCTGAATCCTCCATAATAAATTCAGGATGTGGAATTAGTAAATACTAAATACTTAAGATACCTTCAACAATAGCAAATTAAGTATAGGAGTAAAAGAAATTTTGTCAGAGGTAGTTTTGTGAAACATTGCAAATTGCTACGAAACCAAAAATTTCAACCTGAAAACTCGAGTCATATTTTTAAATAGTCTCGTTAGATCAAGACTTTCATATGGATGTCATGCATGGTTCCAAACCCGTTCAGAAATATATAAACAACCGCTTCCTAAGATCAATGGTGAAAAAGAGCTTTGAATGAGTAAAGCCTGAGGATCTTGGTAAATATCATGTTTCTTTGAACATTGTGGACAAGCGCTACCAGATCACAAAGAATTGTAGCAAATAACAGAAACCACATCATTAGGAGATAACCAACAGCAGTGACAACTAAAATGGATAGCACATGTAACTCGAAGAGAAAATAATGATATAAGCAATATGTTAACATTCCACATCATTTTAGATAAAAGGTTAGAAATAAAACCGCCATCAATACTTGAAAGAGCGATAACACCTACTGAACGTAAGAAACCTGTTTTCCTGAAAAAATGTTTTAAGAGAAAGATTTTATAATTCCATCCGAATGTATTACTGGCTGCTCGGTCAGTGAATGTCAAATGTTCCTTTGTAGGAGAATGGCTGTTATTACCACCGCCATTACCATTATTAATATATTCCCGCAAAACAATATTACCTGTTCTTTTAAATAAACTAAACATCAGACTAGAATTGAATTCACTCATGAAACAGAAAGAAATAAAACATTAACGGTTTTTTGATATGCTAAATCTACAATGATATGAAAGGAAAACGTCTACCGAAAAACCACTAACAAAAATAATCTCATAAACTACTCCCACCACAACAGCAAAATAAAATTTTAAATAATTAAAAATTTATTTTTAGTTTTCGTAACCGTCAAATTTACTGGCATTCAAGATACTTTAAATTTAGGTACCTCCACGAATTCGCTAAAAAACAGCATAGTATGAAGAAAAAGGCCCCAAAGTAAATAAAAACAGTTTTATCGGTAAAATGTTCATATTATTTTTAAGAGGATAGATCAAATTTTACAAGTGTTAATTACGGCAAACGTAATATTATGCAAGTCAATTTTTGTCGATGAAAAACACATTAATTTGAAAATTCTAGCAAAAATCAAATAATGGTTGGATTTTGATGAAAATTTCAGGACTTATTCATAAATGACTGAAATCATTTTTTGAATAATTAATTTTAGAAAATCTTGATAAAAATACATATTTTCTTTTACATATGTTACACCATCCCAATTAATTTCATGAAATCTATAGGAATTTGCGAGAGTTCGCCCATATACCTAATATAAATTAAATTCAGGAGTCATTGGGAAATGCTAATCAATTGTCTATTTTTCTTTTTTTTTTCTAAATTTGCCATTTTTCAGAAAATCTGCTCTGAATTGTGAAAACGAAAATGCAATAAAACCATGCTATTTTTTTATTTAGATAAACTTTTAATATATCAAGAATACCATAGTCTGAAAAGAAAACAAATTAATGAATAATGAATTTTTACAAGAATTGCTTTCATTTTTATTATTTTTTATTATAATAATTTATAAAGTTTTAAAATCTTTTAAAATTTCCTCCTTCGTTGTTCACGCTAGGTTGTTAAGTTAATACGTGAAGACTATATTTACTAATCGAAAATTGAAAAGCTTAATACAGAAAATTGAGCCATTCGATTTTTTAAATAATTAAAACATTTTAATTTTTTTTTTTTTTTTTTTTTTTTTTTTAATCATCTCACCCCAAGCAAGGCATTCCACTGCCACTATTGCGCATGGGGCTACATAGGGGAAGGTAAAGAGAAGGAGTGGATAGACATAGGGAATGTCAGGAGAAAGGTGATAGATGAGTAAGGATAGCGAGGATGAGTGTCGGGCAGATGGGAAGAGTGTTTGATAGAATGGGAGCAGGTTAGTGTGTTAGGAGGTGTCTATTGACCTTACATTTAAACTCCTGGAGATTGTAGCCGTCGGGGAAGCAATCGTTTGGAAGAGAATTCCACAGTCGGGAAGTGCGAGGAAAGAAACTGTTGGAGTAGAAGTTACGGCTGCATTTTATCGATTTCACTGTAAAAGGGTGGGATCTAGTTGCTAATCTAGTATCTCGTGCAAATTCGTATTTAGGGGGCACCAGTGATCTAAGTTCATCGGAGCAGAAGCCGTGAAAGTATTTATAGAAGAGACACAGCGAAGCCACGTCTCGCCGGTGGGAGAGAGACTGCAGGCGGTCTGCCAAGTCGGTATCTATCACATTACAGACCCTCCTCTGAACCTTATCGAGAAGCCCGAGGAGAACAGCAGGGGCACCCGACCAGATATGGCAGCAGTATTCAATGCACGGGCGGATGGTAGATTTGTAAATGTGCAGGATAGATTTAGACGGAAAAAACTTCCGGGCCCTACACAGAGAACCGACTTTCATAGCAGCGGATTTAGCAATGGATTCGATATAGTCATTCCATTTGAGGTCCGCTGAAAGTGTGAGACCAAGGAGGCGTAGTGTTTTACTCTCTGGGAGGCAAGCCTGGTCCATGCTAATGGGAGGTAGGTGAGATTGTCGATGATGGTTAATTGACAGTAGCTTGTGTGTGGATGATGACCCGTATTTTCTTTTTACGGGTGGCCGTACGTGATATATATCATTAAAAGGCCACGTGTTTCAAAGGTTACGCTCCTTACAGAAAAAAATAAAATAAAACAAACTATATAAACATTTTCAGCAGGGTACAATTCTTTCATCTCGCATCCGTGTTTCAACATTCAACTTTAGAATTCATCTCTTCAAAATTTAATGCAAATTATATATTTTATTTTCTAGTTTCTTAATTTTGTTAAAAAAAGTAATTGTGAAATTCACAATTTGTAGAGGTACCTAAAAAGAATATGAAAAATAGACATTAAAAATAAAAATTAATAAATATCATAACATTTCATAAATTATTGAGTTACCTCTGCCGTTATATAATTTCATTCTGTTACTAAATTGTAAAATTATTTTAAAAGAAAGTTTTAGATTATTTTAATTTTAATTTTTTATAAAACATCTTTAAACGTAAGGCTATAAAGCTAAACTAACTAAAATTCTATAGAATAATAGATAATTGCTGAAAATATTGTGTTAAATGTTTAATTTTACTATATAATTAAAAACCAAAAACCGAAGCTAACATAAAATTATGTCAATTTCTTCTTCCATACTTAGCATTTTTTGACAGCTTCGAATTGTCTTGTCAATTATCGGCTCTGATAACACGATGATAGCCCCTGATAACAAGGTTACTGTAATTAAGAAACGATTTTATAGTACATTTCAGACAGTAATACTTGTTTAAAAGTTTGAATTTGCTAATTTGAATAAAATAATGTTTCAGCGAAGTATATTTTCTTTTTGCAATATTTTTAAAAACCGAGAATTGGTTTCTGTTTACAAAATGTGTCGATCGAGGAAAAATGGTCGAAAAAATATTTTTTTTTTAAATTCGAAAAATTTTATATTTCAATCAATATAATTTCGGTTTGAAATACACAAATTATTTTGCTTACTGGAATTAGTAAATTTAATCTGTTAAAGGTAAAATTAAAGCTTCAAGAGAACATTTTTTTTTAATTCAATTTAAATTTAGGCATAAAAAATAAGTGTGAGGTACTTATTTAAATGACTTCACTATGCTAATTATTTCATATATAGCACTAAGTGCTATACATGAAAGCTTATAAAATCTACAAAAACAAAAAGGAAAATATAAATAACTTTCATATAACATTAGGTACACAAGACTACCTTCCAACTAAATAACGACTCCGCATGAAAAGAATTTTCATGCGGATAATAATCTTAATATAAAATTTGTCACAATTTATTAAAAAATAAAAATAGATTTAATCAACACAAAAGAAGTCCGCAATGTTCGAAGAAGGATGATATTTGCTAAGCAAAACCAAACCAGTTACGGGAATATATGAAGTAGACTGCAAAAATCTCCGTTGAAATATATTGGTTTAGAAATCTAAATAAGAGATCATATGAATATGAAAGGGATCTTTTACAAAACAACACACTCAAGTTAATTTGCACGATCATTATGTCCTGCCAATACCTCATAAATAATTGACTATTCCATTATGATTGCGTGGAATGAGAGAAAAAACATTACTTAGTTTCAATGAAAAAAAGGGAAAATGAAAGAAAGAAAGAAAGAAATCAAGAAAGAAAGACAAAAAGTAAGAAGAGATTGAACTATTTAATATCTCCAACCAATACCTAATAAATAATAGACTATTCCGTTTGGAAAGAGAGGAAAAGACACTACTTGGTTTCAGTGAAAAAATGAAAGAAAGAAAGAAAGAAAGAAAGAAAGAAAGAAAGAAAGAAAGAAAGGGAGTTAGAAGTGTTTAAAGGGTGTTTCTGTAAAATGGAAAAAGTTATAAATTTCAAATCGTTTGTATGCACTTCTTAAAAAAAACGACCAGCATTCATACTTATGATTGTTATTGCAATATTTTGTTAAAGTCATTAAGCTCAAGTATTTAAGGATGCAATAGGGGAATTTCTACGTATATTTTATTGTCATAAGACTCACTATGAGCTTATTCAATAATTAACTGAAGAATTAGGATTCATCAGAAAATTAAAAAAAGGAAAACCGTGAAATGTTCACGGGTTAAGACTAGCAAAAATAAAAGCATTAAGACGATGAATTACATTGGATATGTAACGTCGGAGATCAAAATTCAAGTTCAACGGTTGAGCATCTATGTATCTTTAACATTTCGATGTAAATATTAACAGATGTTTGGTGCATCCCCACATACAACTTTTCACCGCCTTATATATCTATATCTACATCTCTCTCTCTCTCTCTCTCTCTCTTTGTATATATATATATATATATATATATATATATACTAGCAGTATAGCCCGGAGTTGCTCGGTTGTAATGAAAGCTTTAAAACTAATTCATGTTCCTGGAGCTCAGACTCTTTGGACGTTGGAACGAAAAACTAAAAAGCAACAGTTGTTTCCAGTTAAAGCGAAACCGTAGACTGAAAGAAAAATGAATGGATGTAAGTCAAATTTTGATTTCCTGGTATCGATATAAAATTTTCTGCACTATTGTAAGAACTGCAACCTTGAAACTTCTGAATATCGTTTCTTATGTCTTTGTCTATGAGCGTATCAAATTTGATTAAAATCGGACCACACCTTCTATAACCCGATTTTTTCGATTATCGATTTTCGATATTTATCGGGGGTACATCGACACAAAACCTAGCTAAGAACACTCGCAGACGCTTATAGTACAACTGTGTAAATTTTCAAGAAAATCGGTTCAGCCGTTTCGGAGTCTATAGGTAACGGACACACACACAGACACACAGACACACACACAGAGACAAAGTTCCATTTATAAATAAGTTTATATATATATATATATATATATATATATATATACGATAGAATAGATGAAGAACAGAGTAGGAAATATGTCTTAATCTAACGTGTTTCACTTTTATTAAAGCTTCTTCAGATATCTGGTTAAAAGCAAAAAATGAAAAATTAATTTTTTAAAGAACTAAAACAAAGACACAATATACTGGAATGTTGTTTTGGATTTGATTCTAATTTGTCATATATGCATCACGTTTAATCAAGCAATATACTTTTATATATAAGACACGCAAACACACACACACACACACACAGAGACACACACACACACACACACACACACACACACACACACACACACACACACACAAATAGAATAGTGGCTGGTTGGACCAGCGGACGGTAGATCGAAAAAAGTTCTCAATGCACAACCAAAACAAATAAACTGAATATGCAGTGCTAACACTACGTCAAAGAATAGAATACATACCAATTAACTTGCTACTTACTTTCACACTTTCACACACACACACACACACACACACACACACACACACACACACACGCATATATATATATATATATATATATAAAAGATTGATTTCACTTATGAAACTGATTACTCTGAAGAACTTCCTTGTCGGATTCTTATTCTTACCGAGTTACTGCACTACATCCAACGAATGCCTTGCATGGAATCTTAAGGTTTCAAAGCCGTTAAGTGTGCCTCAATCTTCAAGATTGAGACAAACTAGATGTTCCATTATTTATAATTGCCCGCATTGGCAGCTGGGATCAACATCGGTGGCATATACCTATTTCTGATAGTTACCACTACAACGACTAACAGCTGTTCGGAGGTAATTCTTGTATGTATGTATGTATGTATGTATGTATGTATGTATGTATGTAATGTACGTGCGGCCGAGTGGTTCGAACGTTTTCTTTCTGACCATAAAGCCGGGTTCGAATCTCATGGTCGATTTATCAGGAAGGTGATTTATCTGGAAGAAGCGATCCCAACGTGAAGCGCTTGTTGACACCACGGGTTGGGTTGACCTCGGCCTTGTGTAGATGGCACTGTTTGAGTGTCAGTCAATGGTTGTGCTAGCTCGAAGTCACAAGTCATCGTGACTTAGGATTTGAGTGTCCCGGCCTTGTTCAGACTGTTGTTCACGCTAGACAACGCGCTCTCTTCCAGGAACTGTAACTAAAGTCTGCTCAGCATAGATGCAGTATAAACCACAGGTGGGCTCTGTGGGTGTTGAACAAACAAAATTTGTTTGAGCAAGCATCTGCAATGGGGATTAGCTTGGCAGGAATACTCGAATACAAGTGACCAGCCATTATATGCATGTATACAGAAGTCGAGATAACAACAATATTCAATGCACGGGCGAATGGTAGATTTGTATATATGCAAGATAGATTCTGACGAGAACTTGCTGACACAGTGACCCAAATTTCCTAGCAATACCTGTAGTTATTGACTCGATGTAGTTGTTTAACTTGAGATCGGCTTAGAGAGTGAGGCCGAAGATGCGCGGTGTATTGCTTTCATGAATACTAGTGTGATCCATACTGATGGAAGGTAAGAAAGTTTCTCTATGGCGGTTAAAGGAGAGCAGCTTCGTTATGGAAGTATTAAAATTTACGAGCCATTTCTTACCTCAGTCCACCACAGATTAGAGGTCTTTTTCAAGAGCAGCAGCGAGGTTTACTTTGTCAGCCTTGGCAGATTTCTTATTGAAACAGGAGTAACTGGTGGTGTCATCTGCATAGATGCCTACTTGTGAACTGATTACATCATATTGACCACTGATAAAGATCAGGAAAAGCGTAGAACCTAGGGTAGAGCCTTGAGGGTCACCCGCGTTCGTATGATAGGATCTGGAAGCATGCCCGTTTAGTACGACCTTCATTACGCAATTTAATAGGAACGATGGGATTAAAACGAACAAACGTGCACTGATACCATAGCCCTATAGCTTATGCAGAAAGTCACCATAACAAATCCTGTCACACGCTTTCGAGATATCCAAGGCAACAGTTGGAGCCTGGTATTTGTATTTGGTGATGGTCGTTAGCATATCAGCGGTAAATCTGGCGAAGCAGAAGCCATACTGCTTGTCGGAATATAGGTTTATATATATGTGTGTGTGTGTGTGTGTGTGCAATCTACTTTTTGAAATTTCAGTGATGCCTTCTTTCAAGATTTGAACTGTTTATAAAAATAATCTTTCAAACTCTCCATGAATTTCTTTTTATGAACATGACATGCGCATTCGATTCTACCATTGGTATGTTATGATTCGGACATTTTTTTACGCATTTCTTTATCAATTTTGTACTCTCGAAAGTTAATGCTCTTTTAAATGCGTCCACAAATCTCTTTACTTTGCTGTTTTGCTGAGCGTGACTGGGTGAAGTTGTCACGCGTTTAAATGGTTTGGTATTTACTGTTACGTCGGGTAACAGAATTATAATGAAATAATACAAAACATCGTAATAGTATAAAAGTAGGTGTATTGACAGGAAAGAAAAGTATTTACAAGAGGTGAGGATTAGTAGAATATAGAACAAGGTAATTAGTATACAGTATCGTCGTAGAGACGTGATAGATTGACTAGTAGAACACTTCCGGTGCAATACCAGAAATACCCGACTGACTCACTCACTCGACTTCCTTCCTCGAGGTATAATCACTACTATTTTATATAATGATTCGAATAGTCCATTTCCATGGAAAGGTGGAGAGAGCCCCAACATTTACAAAACCTTCAAATTCGTCGAAAGTAGATAGAGTACTTTTCTCAGTCACGGTTGTCTCCGAGATACTTAATCTGGCAAAGCACTCCCGTAAAAATAAAAATAAAAAAAAAAAAAAAACTATTGTTATTGATGTTGTTGCGTTCTTACTCATGCAGACTTCAGGTCATTTTTGTATACTTCTTTGTAACTACTAAATAATAGGCGCCTTTTATGCGCCTGATATAATACAGATGTCATCTTGATCCTGAATTATTTATTTTTGTTTGACTAACATTGATTCTTTATTCACTACTGCGTATATTCTGTAAACGTTTTTAGCATCTATTATTATTATTATTATTATTATTATTATTATTATTATTATTATTATTATTACAACAGTTAGATAAGAGCGCAATTTAAGAAAATAAAATGTTCAACAATATCAGTTAACAGGAAATTTAAAGAAAAGCTCGATAATCACCATTTTATTCCCCTTTCAACTGCATTCCCTTCACAATAGCTGCGTTTCATTCATTTTGACGAGTTATTTATCAGTACAGCCATTTTTCTCAAAACAAACGACCTTTGTATAAAGACATAATTTTCTGTGAGTTATATTTTATATTTTCATACTTGATTATAAATTTTAAACATAATCTGAAGAAGACAAACATACCGTCGAAATATTGTTGAACACTGTTAGACAATTTTCTTTTCATTTCTTTCTTTTGTGTTTCTTAATTTGCGGTCTTCTCTAAGTGTTAGGGCTTCTCGACGTAGTGTAATGGTTAACAAGCTTGTTTTGCTAAAACCTATAATTACTAAGTAGTAAGTTCGACCATCACTGGGTGCGCCCTAATTTTGCCCTTGTGTTACATCTAGACGGCGATTAGAAAATCAATTCTTAAGTGTTAAAAATATTGGAAGAATTACGTACGTCAATCATGTTGTTTATTTCTTATGTGTTTTGGTCAATTATATCCTCGCGTTAGCAATTTCACTCGGCATATATTCAGAATTAAATTGTATATGTATTTGCTATTGTGGTGTTACTGCAACCACCACACGTTGTTCTGAGTACACAAAACATTTATAAAGGTAGACAGAGATTCTCTTTAAGGAAAAATAGACAATTTATTACTTTTTCTTTCTGTCTAAATCTTTAAGCATTATCGTTGTATAATTTTAGCTTCTTCAATTTCTACCTTGACCTCGTTAAATGTAATTGTTAACCTTCTTATCATGTTACACAAAGTGGATTTAAACAAAAAACATATATTCGTCTCCATTTTTATGTTGATAATGACGAGCCTTCCAAAGGTTTTTGAATTAGTATGGAAATGTTATCGCCATGCCTCTAGCTAATGTTATCGTTCTGCATTCTAATACGAACATGTGATTAAACGTAAAATTATTATTAATATCGACTTGGGGGTGGGGCGTTGCTCCGAACATGGATTCTTCTTCTCGCAAAGGCGTGATAGACAGTCTGTCTTTTCTCTCTCGGGTGGAACGCTTACATATCTATGTGTCATCCGACTGTCCCACGCGTGTACATCCCAAGTACAGCTGGATTTACTATCTGTGTATGTTACGAATCTGCAATCGATGGTTAGGAAGATACCTGATGCACCACGCTCCACTGATCCTCTAGTGTGAAACCGGGTAAAAAGTTTATTTTGCTATCATCTAGAGAGAGTCCAGTAAATAGTGAGGTCATTTAATTTTGTTTTAAAAATTATTACAAATAAAAGCTACTTTATTTTTTTAATATTGCTCGCTCAATATAAGAACCAAGAACTTAAGTCACTTAATGACACATAGCCCAGGGGATATAGACGTTGGTAAGTTCCTGTGACTTGACCCAAAGACTACAGCAGTAGTGAACAAGTAATTTACAGGGTTAGAGGGAGATAACTCATGATTACCAGAAGAGGCACTACTATGCTAGGAATGGAGTTCATATACTCCAGTGATTCTAATAAAGTGTTCGGTTCGAAATTCCTAGCACCTGAAGAAGACCGGAGCGCACAACGGCCGAAACGTCGTACAAATGGCAGCAACGATGAGGACAACAGTCCGAATAATGTAAATACTGTATGTCAGGAGGAATCATATACTTTCTGAAGAAGCAGGTCATTTTACGAGCAACTTTAGCGATGGATTGTATGTATGAGTTTCACTTTTTCGTGAGATTGGAAAATCTAAATTTTAGTAACTGCGGGTGTACAACATAAACATGCTGAAAACACTACGAAAAAGGTTTGAATTGCAACCACTTTTTGCTTGTTTTCGTGAGTTTGGAAACACCAGACTTTAGTAACTAACTACTAACACTAAAACTAAATGAACTAAAATTTAAAGTTTCTCTACGGTGGCTTTCCTTTAACCACCATAGAGAAACTTTCATCCCATCCATCAGCATCTTGAGAGCAACACACTGCGCCTCCTTAGCCTCATTTTTCAACCGACCTGAAGTGGAACGAATATATCGGATCTATCGCTGCATCTACTTCCAGAAACGTTGGACCTCTGTGTCGGGTAAGAAACTCATCTGAATCCATTTTGCACACTTATAAATGCATTGGATACTGTTGTCATATTTGGTCTGATGCTTCTGTTATTTATCTCAATGACTAAATCCAAAGAAGGATCTGCAATATATTCGGCCCTGACTTGGTATCTCGACTTCAGTCACTTTCTCACCGACGTGATGTGGCTTCCTTCTGTCTTTTCTACAAATATTTTCATGGCAACTGCTCTTACGTGATTTTTTCCTTGCTGCTCCAACTACGTGCATTTTAACGTGCTACTAGGGTGGTATGTGAGCCACACCCTTTTACCTTTGAAATTGTTAAATGTAACCCCCACTTCTACTCGAACAGTTTCTTTTCTTGCACTTCCCTTTTGTGGAACTCCATTCCGTTTACTGGCTTACCTGAGAGCTACATTCTCCAAAGATTTGCCTTCTTCTATCTTCTTGAATCCCATTTATCGTTTTTCTTTTCCTCAACCATCCCCGTACCTATCTTTTTTTCTCACTGTCCCCCCACCCTACGCACTAGTGGCTATCTCGTCTTGCTTGGGATGAAATGATAAAAAACTGCTCGTGCACTAAAAAGCAGCTGAAAACACTTTTCAAGCGAAAATGGGATAGACTTCAACAACTTTTCACTTGTTTTCTTGAATTTAGAAAAAACAAATTTTAGTAAATTTAAGTGAGTGTAAGGTAGGTAAATATGTTTGGATGAATGGAGTCGCAATAGACATTCGAAGGAAGGGGCCTTCTTAAAGGCATAATAATGACAGGCAAAAATTCTGGGTTTGTTCATTGACAGTGAAACGTTATTCTCTTGGTTTTAGATAATTAACAGTCTCTATATGCACATAAAGACCCTTTATATTGTGTTCTATAAATGTATATCGTTCAGTCATTAGTCAAATTTATTTGTTTTTAATAGCGACGAGTGAGCTGAGTAAAAGTTGCCAGGCGAGTATAGTGTGACGGGATGGGTTTACGATTATTGCAACTACAAGATGGGTGTGTCTCGTCTGGCAATTGTTATACGATCCTATTATTTGCTTTTATCAATCTAATTAACTAGTATGTCTCAGTGATATATTGTCTTTGACATTAACGACAAAACAGACACAATCTACAAATACATTAACGTGTAACAATACTTAGTAAAGAGATTTCATGAACAGTTTTTACATAACTAAATTGATAATTGGTAAATGAGACACGGGTATCTGAAATATATTTAAATACTTCATCAGTCTATCATCCAATAAATTTTTGTTTACATTTTAGGTGCAGAATGGCCTTTGAAATACGGCTAATTGGATACTTATGTCTAAAAAATGTAAATCTGTACTAAAGTTGTACAGTTAATACACTTCCACGTTTTCATCTGACTTGTTTTCAAAACTTACACACCCCTTTATTATTCTACACAACAAAGAAAAAGAAATTGCGCGTGGCCCTCAGTTTAATCTTAGTTTTAATTTCTTATTTTCAAGTATATTTTTGTTGTTAAAGATAAGTTCAACACAATAACTTTTACATGGAGAATAACTCTTTCAAAAATGCAAGAGTTATCTCCCGTATTTAATGTTTGCAGATGCGAGTGGTATATAAAAAAAAATAAA
Organism: Ascarosepion bandense; assembly: GCA_037127315.1. Lineage (NCBI taxonomy): Eukaryota > Metazoa > Mollusca > Cephalopoda > Sepiida > Sepiidae > Ascarosepion > Ascarosepion bandense. The sequence goes on along the minus strand of JBBBDQ010001454.1, from coordinate 157,630 downwards.
AGTAGACTTATACCCTTCCTATCCAGTGCAACGCCGGGTACTTACAGCTAATTAAATAATATTACATAAAATTAATGTGTAGTTTTTTAATAGACGTACGTCTTTTCGAAGATGTTTTTCTACGCTTGTTTTTATACTTCGAAATTTATTAAAAATAAATTACCATTATTATCTCGCAAAGTTACTTTAATATTTTCTCTAACATTGTTGTATTTCATAAGGAATAAATGTATTCATATAATAATTTTTTTATTAGTTGTACTTTTATTAAACAAATAATTAATGTTTAGCTTAATTTTATAAATTTTTCATTAAAGCGTAAAATAGAACCAAATGTCATATTCTTATTACAAAATTAATGAAAAAGCCATTTAAGCATGTATTTTTTACGTAAATTTAATGTTATATAATAAAATTTAATTCGATGTTAAAAAACGCGGTGAACGAAATATTAACCTTAATTTGTTATTTCCCCGAAGTTCTTCTAAAATATTTATTTATTTAATCAAGTTGAGCACGAAACTAATTGTTGACACAAGAAGACCGAGAATAAAGTGCAATACGATGAATTGCCCCACCACGAAGCATTGTTTCAAAAATGGCCAAAACACTTGACATTCCCCTTGCGCGGCATCTCAGGCACCGAGCAAAACCCCAGTCCACCCCTTTAAATAAAGGCGGGGTTGTTGACTACTGCCAGAAATTTAGGTACTTAATTAACTCGATAATTATATAAAAGATTATGCAATATTTTGCAAACTTTTGTTAACAATACATCGCAAAACCAATATACTTTTAAAAAATTTAAAATAGATTCTCAGATTTAAGGCAACCCGCTAAAATGTTTGTCTTTAACTTATTGGTAGGGTGGGGGAGGTAAAAAATTGGGATTACGATTATAATTAAATTGGCTTGAAAAGTTACCCCCAACTCGAAGCAGTAAAAGAAATAATTGTGCTTAAGAAGCTTAATGTATCGTTTTAGATATTACCTAGTTTCCAGCAGTTCCCCGGAAGTGTTGTGTCATTGCTTGCAAAACAAATTACAGAAGCCAGATCAGATACTGTAATACGTGCTTTTGAATACTATGCAACATCACAGTCATCGTATAATAGATTAAGACAGGATTTTCAATTAGCATCATTACCAACATTAAGATGAATGACATCAAAAGTTTCAAAACTCAAAATATTTTTTGCTATCTCTATTTAATACACTGAATGCCAGTTAAAAAGGTTGCATAATTTTCCATGATGAAGTATATACCTAGAAAATGTTACCATATCATGGCAAACAACTATTTGGTAAGTCAGTTGACAATCCATCTCTACTTACTCAAATAATACTTGGTATAATGTTGATATGTCTTAATTATGTTTAAAAATCTCTTAGAAGATTCACTCCAATTTCAAAATTAACATCTGCTTTTTTATTTAAACAAATTGAGCTAGCAGTTCAGGTCATGCCCTCTTTACCAGCTGATGTAAAAGCTATTATATGTGAAGGCAACCAAGTAAATCAAGCTTTTTTTTAAAATTATATCCTACACTACGCAAAAAACCTTTGTTAACTGAAGATGATTGTTTTTAATTATGTTCATCTATTGAAAAATATTCGCAATTTTTGGCTCACAGAAAAGACAGAAAAACTAATTGATGATTATGGAGTTAAACAAGTTGCAAAATGGGCGCATCTTAAGCAGTTATATCGTTTTAAATCTGAAAGACTAGTTAAACTTTCAGATTTAAATGAAATTTCCATTGCTCCAAAGCCCATAGAAAGATTAGGTTTCTACTTGTCTCAGGGTGTTTTCAGAAAAAACATATTTCGCTTTTCACTAAGTGCGGAATGATACTGCCATCTTCATAAACAAAATTTTGAGATAGTGAAAATTTAAATGTTAAGATCTTTCAGATTGATAAATTATGCAATGACCCTTTACAAGCTGAAATCAGATATCCGAATAACAGCCGTCTTGATTTTATCATTGAGTTTGGTCAAATGGCAGTCTGGCCGTCAAGGTAAATGTATAAAACAATTATCCAAAACGACTACTACCATACAATATACACCATACTTGCAATGGAATTGTTAATCAACTTCGACACCTTTTAGCTCCAAGTCATAAATATGTGCTACGTGGGTAATTTACAACTGATCCACTCGAAAAAAGGTTTAGTAAACTTCGTCAAGAATCAGGTGGTACCTATTTTATAAATGTCCAATAGTGTATTGAAAAGCTGCATATTAGGACGATATCTTTATTTTTAAATCAAAATGTAAATATTGATGGTTTTGATGTTAAGCCATGTCACCAAGTACATATTGTTATAATGAAATTTGTGAGCTTTGTGAGAAAGATAAAGAAATATTTGATAATCTGGAAAATTTAGAACCACCTTATTTTGATGAAATAAAAATGGTTCTCGTGTACCTAACTGGATATATTACAAGAAATGATAAAATCACAGTGAATATGAAATCCATTTTTTTATGAAAAGTATGGAAAATATACCAATTCAATTGAACGTGAAAAACTAAAGGTTCCTTCTGACCACACTTGCAAATGGTTACTTTTTTGTTTCATCTTTTTCCATACAATAAAGGAAAAAGGTATGCATTAAATCATTAAGTAACATTTTTATGCTTATTTCTGAGCATACACTCGGGCAAAAATTCCTCGTAAATCTATTGTATATTTACCCCAGACGAGGATCAGCTGTTCATCTTAGCCTCGTCTGGGTACTTTTCCACTCGAAGGCAGAGAGTGCGACAAGGCTAGAGTTTTTGCGAACTTATGATTAGAAAGAGACATAATCACCCAAGTGTGTATCACGTATGGCTAACTGACTGAGGTAACATTGTATAAAGCAGTATAAAAGAAAGGGTACAAACTCTCTCTCCCAATTTCTCTTTCTCTTCAACCAGAAGATGTAGTGACAACGTGTCTTGTTTCCATTCTAGAGGAACCTTTTAGATCCAAGCAAACCACGTGTCATATCGCGTACAACACGCAACACGAACTTCTTTAAAAAATCTACAATCTATTCCATAAATCTCTCCCCCCCTCTCTCTCTCTCTCTCTCTCTCTTACTCTCCCTCTCAAACATGAAATATCCCAGTTCAACAAATTAGACGACGCCGCTGCAAAGTGATGACTCTCGTAATACAGCATCCAGACTGGGATAGATTATAAAATTAAATTCAGATACCATTAAGCCTGCACCAAGTGGCAATTGTGGAACTCTGAAAATGGATGGCCGAGATTTTTATGAGAAGGAGGAGGGGCGAACTCAAGCAGCGTCTTCATTTTCATATTACACCAGACACCACTACCGTATACACAACTTGGGAATGAGTATAAGTCTGTTACTTCACTAAATTAAACGGAATAACTTTTCGTTCATAGTAGTGGAGGTCTAATCTATTCTTGCCCTCTTTACCGCTCTCCAACTGTTGGAACACAAGAGAAGTTAATTTCAAAACAAAATGAAAGAGCTAATTTAACGTCAGCAGTAGCAGAACAGTGCGATTTGTCTGCTCTGATTTCCGTATATGTCCTTAAAAGCTAAATGAAAAAGAAAACGCAGAGGGGGGTGTTTAAGATCAAATCTTATCAAAATCAATGACTACTCAGTTTAATAGATTTTTGAAGCTTACAAAAGTGGGGGGAGGGCTTGACCCCTTCTGAATCCCCATAGAATTGCCCATGTCTTCTGTTTATACAAATTGAATATTTTTTAAATGTCTATATCTTGCATCATATTTAAAAACAGAATTGTGATTTAACAAAAGGAACATATTTAAAGGAAAAAACAAACACACATAAACAGAAAAAAATAAAGTCCGGAAATGTTTAGAAATTACAAATCAAGTGCAAAATATTTGTAACCAAAAACAAGGACATTTCCGGACGAGAGCAGACACAGGGGAACTTAAAATGGATAGATGAGAAAGATTCTCTCTGTGTGTGTGTGTGTGTGTGTGTGTGTGTGTGTGTGTGTGTGTGTGTGTGAGAGAGAGAGAGACAGAGACAGAGAGCTTCATTGCTTCATTGTCATTATGATCAGAAATTACGAAAGGTTATAATATGTATAAAACATATGAAATAATAATAATATTAACTAATTTTAACCCGTGAAAATGTCACAACTTTCTTATTTTAATTTTTTGCTGAATCTTAATTCCCAAGTCAATGCCTGAGTAAGCTCATGGCGTGTTCTACGACAGTAAAGTATCCGTAGAAATTCTCCCATTGCATCGTTAAATATTTGAGGTTAACAACTTTAATAAAATATTGCAATAGTCATAAATACGACTGCTGGTTGTTATTTTATGAATTACTTCTTAAAATTAACAATCATATTGTTGGAATGAAAATAAAATATTTGAAATTTACAACTTTTTCTATTTCACTGAAACAGACGTTAAACACTTTTATCTACAGTATTTTTGCTATAATCCTAAAAAGTTACTGTGTGCGTGATCAACAAAACGGAGGTTGGGATTATCAACAAATACAAGACTCCCACGCTGCGTGAAGTAGATACACTGCTAGTGAACTGCTAGCCAGTATAATCACCCTACTCTCCCCTTTATTCCAATAGTGTCCACGTATTTAAGAGGGTAGGAAATACCATTATTGTATATAGGTAGGCATACAACAATTTGTTTATACTTCTGAGATTAGGTAGCATTTACATTATTTACACTGTTCGGGCTGTTGTCCTCATCTTTATTGCCATGTTTATAATGTTTAAGCTGTTTTACGCTCCGGCCTTCTTCAGGTGCTAGGGTTTTCTAACCGAACCTTATATTTCGATCAATGGAGTATATCATTCTTATTCCATGCACGATGCCACTTCCGGATGCCATGTAGTTATCTCCCTTCAACTCAACTCTCTAAGTTATTTGTTCATCACTGCTGTAGCCAAGTATTGAGGACACATGACCCAGTAGATATAGGAGTTGGTTAATTCCAATGACTTGACCTAAAGAATTGTGAGTTCAATACCAGGCTACAGCAGTGATGAATAAATAACTTTGAGAAGAGTTGAAAGGAATATAACTACATGGCAACCGGAAGTGGCATCACACATTGAATGAAAATGATATACCTCAGTGATTGAAATAAAGGGTTCGGTTTGAAATTTCTAGCACCTGAAGAAGGTCGGAGCGTACAACGATCGAAACGTCGTAAACATGGTATTGAAGATGAGGACAAGAGTCCGAACAGTGTAAATAACTTCTGTCTTCTCTTCTTTCTTTCATTCATTTTTCACTGATATCAATTAGCGTCTCTGATGTGTCTTTACATCTTTCCATGCGATCAAAATGGTATAGTCTCTTATTTATGAGACATTGGCAAGTGACGTTAATCACTTCTTTCTTTCTTTCTTTCTTTTTCAGTGAAACTAAGTGGCATCTCTGATATGTCTTTTCCGTTTTTCCACATGATGAAAAAATGGCCCATTATTTATGAGGTATTGGCAGCGTATGATGGTCGAGCTAAGAGAGGGGCTAGCAGAATTATAGTAAAGTAAGATAATGCGATACTCGATACTCAGTAAAGTTGAATAATACAAAAAATCCTCCGAAAAACGAAGATCTCGCTGACGATGATGACAATCGAAAATCCTTATCACGACACCCAAGAAAATGATATAAAAATTTGACGCGAAGAAGGAGAATATATTATCAAACTACAAAAATGCCCACAAGTCAGCAGACGTAGAGCCTTTTCTGGCTCTACGTCTGCTGACTTGTGTCATACAACGCTATTAGATTACTAAATACTGGTAGAAACAAGGAGAAAATCAATACACGGTTACAGTTGCTCGAATGACACAAATGCAAAACGACAAAATGGAAGAATTTACTGGTGCGAAAGTTTTGGAAAAATCCTTTGAAGACTTCCACAACGTTCGCGTAAGGTTAGAAAGAGTGAAATTAAAATATCTTGATGGTTTATATATATATATATATATATATATATATATATATATAGTCATCCGCAGACAGATCTGTTTCGCTGTATCACAGCTCATCAGTACGGTTAGACTCCCATTGCTTTTAACCCAGAATTGAAACCCGACCGAATTGGCGTCAGTCGGCGATTCTACCTCTGCGCTATGGGCGTTCGGTAGAAGAAGGCAGACTTTTTAGCGTGTATATTGTCATTATACCCGCCCAATAGCCAGAGTGCTCTAATCCATTACTGAATGAGCGATGCGTACAAGCCAAAGTAGCTACTGTTTTTCAAAGCCTACCATTCTTCCAGAGTGCTCAATCAGGGTGTGACTGACTGAAATATATATATATATATATCAGTCAGTTAGTTAAGTGCCATACGTGATACACGGTTGGGCGATCATGTCTCGAAAGAGACATGACTGACTGGAAGCAATTTATCCTGCAGTAGGTTGCCATTACTTTCTGTCCTGTTATTTAACTCATAACTGGAGGGAAGAGACAGATTAATATATATATTATGTGTCCATAATAGTGTTTGTGTCGCTACACAAATACCATTATGGACACTTAATGTATTATACAAAATAAAAGTGATATTAATAATGATGATAAAAATAAATCTACACTTTAAACAAAACATTTATGGCTTCTGACACTTTTTTCTTTATCAATTTCTCTCGTTGGAACAACCCCTATTTCTGCTTTCAATATATATATATATATATATGCACTAGTTATTATCAACTAATTTTTTTATTAAAAAATTAATTAAAAAAATGTGGGCATCCAATTTGCAAACAGTCTTGAATGTATTTAAATAGAATAAAAAATGTATATTGACGTCAACGGATGGTTTAAAATAACCACAACAGGATCCTTGAGTATTCGCTTGTCGTTTTGCAGTATCCGCTCTAGAGAATGCAAAATAAATACGTCAAACCAAGTGATACTGTTGTTGGCTTCTAGAATTAGTAGCAAGGTGGTCTGATGTTGTACAGGAACATAATATTTCAGATGTGAACTAAATTAAAGTAGAGAAAAATAATTAAAAACGCACTGTTCCGAGTTTATTTTGGAAATAACGAACGGGTACGAGTTTGTTTAAAAATATAAGAACAGTGTAAAATAGGTACTGATGTGGGGAAAAAAGGAGATCAAAGACCGACATACACAAGAGAAAGAATTTATGTGTAGAAATATTCCTTTAGGAATCTCGGATGTGCGTTGTGGTGTAATGGCTATCGACTAGGAATGAGAAATCGGAGAACCGAGTTCGAATTGCAGTTGAATTCGTTGCATTCATTTACGCGCAAATACACCTGGGAAAGTATTAATCGATCTATTGTCCCTCCAGCTATGGGTTAAATAGCAGGACGGACTGGGGTCTATCGCTTAAGTTGGCAACTGGTCTACCTCGCCCGGAGAATAATGAGGTTTGTGTAGAGTCAACACCCCAACCTGTAAAAGGACAAGTTGCAGAAGCATAGACGACTCCCTCCTCAATGGTGAGGAGTCGTCCATGGCCTATGCTCCACTGGAAGCGATGGTGTTTTAGGCAGAGAAATTCCTTTCATAGCAATCGTCACAAGTTAAAGATTAACAATTGTGACAATGAAATCACAAAAAATACTTTAGGGACAGTTTCGTCAACTTGTCTTGTTTATTTTCTAAACGTAAACAACAATCTTTTTGCTAAATTATTTGTTTTATTGTAGTAGCTGTAATAATAATAATAATAATAATAATAATAATAATAATAACAACACCTAGCAGTAAGTACCCGGCGTTGCACGGGATGAGAATAGTATAAGTCTACTTTTAATCTTTTCATACGAACCACATCTGCAGACATTTCAATACAGGAGATATATTTTGTAGTTTTTGAAAGAGTTGTTCTTCATGTAAAAGTTATTGTGTTGAACTTATCTTTAACAAAAAAAAAAATTATTTGAAAATAAGAAATTAAAACAAAGATTAAACTGAGGGGTGGACACAATTTCTTTTTCTTTGTTGTGTAGAATAATAAATTTGCAAGGGATGTGTAAGTTTTGAAACAAATCGGATGAAAAATGTAGATGTGTATGTCAATAGAAATTAGCGAGGATATATACACACACACACACACACACACACACACACACACACACACACACACATCTTCAGTTTTATTCATATAAATAATAATAATAATAATAATAATAATAATAATAATAATAATAATAATAATAATAATTATGCGATAATTATGCGATTGGAATTACAACGAGAATGACGTGCTTTTCTGAGGCTCCTGAAAACCGTCTTTCTCCTTGAATTCCAATCGCGTCTATGTCAGATGTTGCTTGGCAGCCCATTTAGGAGAAGGAAAACTCAAGGTGTTAATCGTGCCGAGGAGTGAATGGCTACTGCGTTATGAAGTCACAAACGATCCCCTACAGGCTTTGGGACCCTGTTTGTAAAAGACCGTTACCCAACGTGCCGGGCAACTTTGGGTGGACTTTTGGACCCGTGCGTCACTCGTGGGAAAAACATGAAAAATACAAATAGAAATAAAAAGTCCAGTATGGCTCTTCCAGTGGATAAACAGGGAGCCCGTCCTTCAGGAGGGAACCTACCTGAGGTCGAAAAATCTGTCATAGGAACAAACTCCTACACAAAGAATAATCTTCAGGTCCCCACAACCAGGATAATCCTAATGATGGTCCTGAAAATTCACCAGCTAGATCTACAACCGTATATTTAAAGAAAGAAAAAATAAAATGGTCTCGTGAGGAGTACAAAGTCGTTATGACTGCATTTCATGAAGCGTTACTCAAACCTCAAAAAAACATGACTCGCCAAACATATGACATTTGGCGTGAAAAAGTTGGTCAAGCAAATAGAAAGTATATTGACGAAAATAAATTAGCCAATATACGTAGGTACATTATTCGTAATAACCGACTGACAGAGGCTGAAATTAATGAAATTAAAAGAATTGTAACAAGAAGAGACGAATCAACGAAATATGAAAAGAAACCGGAATCAGAAATAAAAAGTAATAACATCAAACAAGCCACAGGTCATAATGTAGAAACCGTGAAACACGCAAATCACTGCGAAGATAATGCTGTAAGTTTAAAAGTGCTGGAAAGGTGTGATCTGAGTCAGTTAAAAGACAAAAATAAAACGAGTTCAGAACACATCGAAGATAATTATTTGACGGAAAATAAGAACAATATACAGGAAGCCAAGATAGAAATAAAAAACCATCTAAGTCAAATACAAAATATTACAATGGAGGAACGAGAACAGCTCCCAAAATTACAACCAACAAAACATAACCTCCGAACTATTAAACTCTACAATGCAGCACTGAAATTAATACTGGATGAAGACAATCATACAAATCTCAACGAAGTAATATATGCATCAGCAACAGCAGCAACAAAAAAATTGAATATCAAAATAAAAACAAGGCAGTCTCGCAGACGTGAAGATCCACCTTGGAAAAGAAAAATAGAAAAAGAAATCGAACAACTTAGAAGTGAACTATCAGTACTGGATGAACTGAGTAAAGGAATAAATGTAAGAACTAGGAAAAGCAGAAGAGCCGAAAGAAAATATAACATTAGGAATGAAAATGAAGTCTTATCAAATAAAGAAAAAATAAAGCAAAAAATCCAACTGAAGGCTCAAAGAATAAGACGCTATGAAAAAAGAGCAAGATTTTACAGACAAAACTAGATTTTTCAGACTGATACAAAGAGATTTTACAGGGAAATAGGTAAAAAAAGAATTGAAGTGACAGTACCCCCCAGAATGGAAGAAGTCATACAGTTCTGGGAAAAGATATGGGCTTGCCCTAAAGAACTTAGCAAGGAAGTACATTGGATTGCGCAAGAGATAGAACGAATGAAAAATAAACCAGAACAGACATGGTCTGGAATTACAGAAGATGATGTTAAATTTGCACTAAAAAAAGCACACAATTGGAAATTCCCATGTATAGATAAAATTCCTAACTTTTGGCTATATAATTTAAATGCAGCACATAAAAAACTAGCCAAAGAACTTCAAGAAATGGTTGACGATCCCACTAAAATTCCTGCATGGATGACCAAAGGAATTACATTTCTTCTACCCAAGAATGGTGACACAAACAACCCGAAAAACTACAGACCAATTACATGTCTTCCGACAACATATAAACTATTAACATCTATTTTAACAAAACAGACATATTTATTCTTAGAAAGAAATGACATGATACCGCTTGAACGAAAAGGGTGCAAACGTGGCTGTTATGGTTGTAAAGACCAATTGCTAATTAACAAAATGATCCTGGAAAACTGCTACAGTACAAAGAAAAATCTTAGTACTGCCTGGATAGATTATCGAAAGGCATTCGATAGTGTGCCACATTCCTGGATTTTAAAGACTTCAAATATATACAAGATATCGCCCGTCATCATCAATTTCATCAAACAGTGCATATCTATATGGAAAACAACCCTTTACCTCAATCATATAAATGGAACCTATAAGTCTGATGAAATAAACATCAAAAGAGGTATATTTCAAGGTGATTCTTTATCTCCCTTACTATTCTGCATATCATTAATAGCACTAACCAGTCAACTTAATAAGACAGAATGTGGTTATAAAATAGGACAAAAGAAAATAAGCCATCTATTTTACATGGATGACTTAAAGTTATATGCTAAGAATGATAATGAGCTGGAAGGTCTTCTGCAAACTGTAAAATGCTTCAGCGAAGACATTGGAATGAAATTTAATTTGAATAAATGTGCTAAAGCTACAGTTTTACGTGGATCAATACAAGAAACATCCTAAATTAGCTTAGACCCTGCTGTAACAATAAAAGAATTGAAACCAGAAGAAGCTTATAAATACCTAGGTGTAAATGAGAGCGAAAACATTCACCATAAAAAATGAAAGAAATAGTGCGTAAAGAGTACTATAGAAGGCTACGAATGATATTAAAAACTGAATTAAATTCACAGAACAGAGTTGTGGCCATTAATAGCCTTGCAATCCCAGTTGTCCAATATAACTTTAACATCTTAAACTGGACTCTAAACGACATCAGGCGAATGGATGCTAAAACAAGAAAGCTTCTTTCTAAGCATAAGATGCATCATCCAAAGGCTGATGTAGACCGTCTATACATACCCCGTAAAGAAGGTGGAAGAGATCTTATTCAGCTGGAATTGTCATACAAGACAACAACTATTGGCTTACTAACATACATAGAAACAACAAAGGATTGGATGATACAATTAGTAAGGCAACATGAAGAAAGAAAGAAAAAATATTCAATAATAAAAGAAGGCAGTAAATACAAACAAGATTTACAGTTAGTAGATTCTGTAGAAAAGCAAAACAGAAGCCAAGAACCAACTATTGCGGCAAAAAATATGAAAATGAAAGCCAAAGATAAAGCTCTTGAACAGATGAAACAGCGCTGGCAAGACAAACCTCTGCATGGCCAATATCCAGTACGTGCCAATAAATCCAATGTTGACAAAGTTAATACTCATCGATGGTTACGTGCATCTGGATTAAAGTCTGAAACTGAAGGCTTTATTCTTGCACCACAAGACCAAAGTCTTTTAACTAGAAACTTTCAGGCAAATATTATGCATAATAATATGGATCCAAAATGCAGGTTTTGTGATAAACACCAAGAAACAATAGACCACCTAATCTCAGGCTGTTCTGTGCTTGCCCCAAATGAATATAAAAATCGCCACGATAGAGTTGGGCAATATTTACATTGGGCAATGTGCAAACATTATGGAAAAGCTGTAAACAAACACTGGTATGAACATCACCCAGCACCGGTTACAGAAATAGAAGATGTAACTATTCTATGGGATTACACCATCTACACAGACAGAAAAATTGAAGCAAACAGGCCAGACATTATTGTTAAAAACCAGAAGTAGAAAACTTGTCTATTAATTGATATGGCTTGTCCAGCGGATTGTAACATAGCAATCAAGGAATTTGAAAAACTGTCAAAATATAAAGACCTGGAAATTGAAATAGAAAAAATGTGGAAATTGAAAACAAGAGTTGTGCCAGTGATAGTAGGTGCACTTGGAATGATAAAAAATGGAACAAAACAACACATTGAAAGAATTCCCGGAAACCCCAGCTTAAGAGATATACAAAAAATTGTCTTATTAAGTACAGCCCACACACCAAGGAAAACTTTATCTATGTAATGCTGGGGATGATAGGGAGGATAGAAAAACATGAAATGGAGCCATAACAACACGCCACTACCTGCCTTAGGTCTCCCCGCAGACTTGGTTGGTAGTGAGACCAAAGCAGAAATCGAAATATGATGAAAAATGACATAATAATAATAATAATAATAATAATAATATGACTCGCCAAACATATGACATTTGGCGTGAAAAAGTTGGTCAAACAAATAGAAAGTATATTGACGAAAATAAATTGGCCAATGTACGTAGGTACATTATTCGTAATAACCGACTGTCAGAGGCTGAGATTCACGAAATTAAAAGAATTGTAACAAGAAGAGTCGAATCAACAAAATATGAAAAGGAACCGGAACCAGAAATAAAAAGTAATAACATCAAACAAATCACAGGTCATAATGTAGAAACCGTGAAACACGCAAATCACTGCGAAGATAATGATGTAAGTCTAAAAGTGCTGGAAAGGTGCGATCTGAGTCTGAGTCAGTTAAAAGACAAAAATAAAATTAGTTCAGAACACATCGAAGATAATTATTTGACCGAAAATAACAATATACAGGAAGCCAAGATAGAAATAAAAAACCAGCTAAGTCAAATACAAAGTATTACAATGGAGGAACGTGAACAGCTCCCAAAATTCCAACCAACAAAACAAAACCTCCGAACTATTAAATTGTACAATGCAGCACTGAAATCAATACTGGATGAAGACCCGAATACAAATCTTAACGAAGTAATATATGCATCAGCAACAGCAGCAACAAAAAAATTAAACATCAAAATAAAAACAAGGCAGTCACGCAGACGTGAAGATCCACCTTGGAAAAGAAAAATCGAAAAAGAAATCGAACAACTAAGAAGTGAACTGTCAGTACTGGATGAACTGAGTAGAGGAATAAATGTAAGAACTAGGAAAAGAAGAAGAGCCGAAAAAAAATATAACATCAGGAATGAAAATGACGTCTTATCAAATAAAGAAAAAATAAAGCAAAAAATCCAACTGAAGGCTCAAAGAATAAGACGCTATGAAAAAAGAGCAAAATTTTACAGACAAAACAAGATCTTTCAGACTGATACAAAGAGATTTTACAGGGAAATAGGTAAAAAAAGAATTGAAGTGACAGTACCCCCCAGAATGGAAGAAGTCACACAGTTCTGGGAAAAGATATGGGCTTGCCCTAAAGAACCTAGCAAGGAAGTACATTGGATTACGCAGGAGATAGAACGAATGAAGAATAAACCCGAACAGACATGGTCTGGAATTACAGAAGATGATATTAAATTTGCACTAAAAAAAGCACACAATTGGAAAACTCCAGGTATAGATAAAATTCCTAACTTTTGGCTATATTATTTAAATGCAGCACATAAAAAATTAGCCAAAGAACTCCAAGAAATGGTTGACGATCCCACTAAAATTCCTGCATGGATGACAAAAGGAATTACATTTCTTCTACCCAAGAATGGTGACACAAACAACCCGAAAAACTACAGACCAATTACATGTCTTCCGACAACATATAAACTACTAACATCTATTTTAACAAAACAAACATATTTATTCTTAGAAAGAAATGACATGATACCGCTTGAACAAAAAGGGTGCAAACGTGGCTGTTATGGCTGTAAAGACCAATTGCTAATTAACAAAATGATCCTGGAAAACTGCTACAAGACAAAGAAAAATCTTAGTACTGCCTGGATAGACTACCGAAAGGCATTCGATAGTGTGCCACATGAATGGATTTTAAAGACTTTAAATATATACAAGATATCGCCCGTCATCATCAATTTCATCAAACAGTGCATGTCTATATGGAAAACAACCCTTTACCTCAATCATATAAATGGAACCGATAAGTCTGATGAAATAAACATCAAAAGAGGTATATTTCAAGGTGATTCTTTATCTCCCTTACTATTCTGCATATCATTAATAGCACTAACCAGTCAACTTAATAAGACAGAATGTGGTTATAAAATAGGCCAAAAGAAAATAAGCCATCTATTTTACATGGATGACTTAAAGTTATATGCTAAGAATGATAATGAGCTGGAAGGTCTTCTGCAAACTGTAAAATGCTTCAGCGAAGACATTGGAATGAAATTTAATTTGAATAAATGTGCTAAAGCTACAGTTTTACGTGGATCAATACAAGAAACATCCTCAATTAGCCTAGACCCTGCTGTAACAATAAAAGAATTGAAACCAGAAGAAGCTTATAAATACCTAGGTGTAAATGAGAGCGAAAACATTCACCATAAAAAAATGAAAGAAATAGTGCGTAAAGAGTACTATAGAAGGCTACGAATGATATTAAAAACTGAATTAAATTCACAGAATAGAGTTATGGCCATTAATAGCCTTGCAATCCCAGTTGTCCAATATAGCTTCAACATCTTAAACTGGACTCTAAACGACATCAGGCGAATGGATGCTAAAACAAGAAAGCTTCTTTCTAAGCATAGGATGCATCACCCAAAGGCTGATGTAGACCGTCTATACATACCCCGTAAAGAAGGTGGAAGGGGTCTTATTCAGCTGGAATTGTCATACAAGACAACAACTATTGGCTTACTAACATACATAGAAACAACAAAGGATTGGATGATACAATTAGTAAGGCAACATGAAGAAAGAAAGAAAAAATATTCAATAATAAAAGAAGGCAGTAAATACAAACAAGAATTACAGTTAGTAGATTCTGTAGAAAAGCAAAACAGTAGCCAAGAACCAACTATTGCGGCAAAAAATATGAAAATGAAAGCCAAAGATAAAGCTCTTGAAAAGATGAAACAGCGCTGGCAAGACAAACCTCTGCATGGCCAATATCCAGTACGTGCCAATAAATCCAATGTTGACAAAGTTAATACTCATCGATGGTTACGTGCATCTGGATTAAAGTCTGAAACTGAAGGATTTATACTTGCAGCACAAGACCAAAGTCTTTTCACGAGAAACTTTCAGGCAAATATTATGCATAATAATATGGATCCAAAATGCAGGTTTTGTGATAAACACCAAGAAACAATAGACCACCTAATCTCAGGCTGTTCTGTGCTTGCCCCAAACGAATATAAAAATCGCCACGATAGAGTTGGGCAATATTTACATTGGGCAATGTGCAAACATTATGGAAAAGCTGTAAACAAACACTGGTATGAACACCATCCAGCACCGGTTACAGAAATAGAAGATGTAACCATTCTATGGGATTACACCATCTACACAGACAGAAAAATTGAAGCAAACAGGCCAGACATTATTGTTAAAAACCAGAAGGAGAAAACTTGTCTATTAATTGATATGGCTTGTCCAGCGGATTGTAACATAGCAATCAAGGAATTTGAAAAACTGTCAAAATATAAAGACCTGGAAATTGAAATAGAAAAAATGTGGAAATTGAAAACAAGAGTTGTGCCAGTGATAGTAGGTGCACTTGGAATGATAAAAAATGGAACAAAACAACACATTGAAAGAATCCCTGGAAACCCCAGCTTAAGAGATATACAAAAAATTGTATTATTAAGTACAGCCCACACACTAAGGAAAACGTTATCTATGTAATGCTGGGGATGATAGGGAGGATAGAAAAACATGAAATGGAGTCATAACAACACGCCACTACCTGCCTTAGGTCTCCCCGCAGACTTGGTTGGTAGTGAGACCAATGCAGAAATCTAAATATGATGAAAAATGACATAATAATAATAATAATTATTATTATTATTATTATTATTATTATTATTAAACAAAATGATTGACGTAACTCTTGCAATATTTTTCAACAGTTAATAGAAGAGCGCAATTTAAGAGAAGAAAACAAAATGAAGAACAGTGTTTGACAATGTTTCAACATCCTGGCTGCCTTCTTCAAGTTGTATTTAAAAAAATGTTTTTCAAGTATACAAATATATAAATCTACCAAAACATTATAAGTACAAACATTGCTTGTCTTGTAATGAAAAAAAAAAAAGCAAACAAAAAACAACAAAAAAAAACGGGTGTTCTGGTGATGAACGCATCAAAACGAATGAAACGTTGCCAGCGTGAAGGCATGAAACTGAAACGTGCTTAAAATAATTTTCATCTTGGATTTTTCTGTTAGTTGATTAATTACTAAAATGAAAAAATATCTTATGGAACTGTCCTGTCATTCTGTTAATTTTACACTGATTTTTGTAAAAAAAAATTTAAAAAAAAACAAACCAAAGGCTAAGATTAATCACATTTTGCATAGATAAATCTCTTCGCAATGTATGTGCTGTATTTCGGTGTACAATTGTTTGCATTTCTTTAAGGCATGTGCTACCAGGGATCCTTTCAATAAGTCTATTGAAACATCTTCCAATAATCCGAAGGCTCCAAATACAACTGGAATTACTGATGTACTCTGATGTCCTCATGTGCCACATTTTTGAGATTTACACTTCAAGATCATCGTATAGTGATAGTTTTTTTTTAAGAGCTTTGGTGATTAGCATAGATTGAGCTGTGTGTATTGTAAAGTCTAATAAAATGGTTACAGGTCCTATCTCTGTAACCGGGTCTGGGTAATGTTCATCAGTATAGATATTTGTTCACTCTGTCATGCCGAGTTTTATATTCAGTGGTTGCTAATAACGCGCAAGCTGATACAATACTTGTTCCTGGATATTTATCACAGAATTTGCTTTTCGGTTTAACGCAATTTTTCAGTATGCGTGCCTGGTAATTATTATTATGTCATTTTTCATTATAAATCGATTTCTGCTATGGTCGCACTACCTACCAAG
Source organism: Ascarosepion bandense (assembly GCA_037127315.1). Classification (NCBI taxonomy): domain Eukaryota; kingdom Metazoa; phylum Mollusca; class Cephalopoda; order Sepiida; family Sepiidae; genus Ascarosepion; species Ascarosepion bandense. Next base: position 140,645 of record JBBBDQ010001454.1, on the reverse strand, counting down.
TCTGCAGGAAAACCTAAGGCAGGTAGTGGTGTGGTCTTATGATTCCATTTCATGTTTTTTTCATATCTCTCTAACATCTCTAGCGTTACATAGACAAAGTTCTCCTTAGTGTGTGGGCTGTACTTAACAAAACAATTTTTTTGTATATCTCTTAAGCTGAGGTTTCAAGGGATTCTTTCAATGTGCTTTTTTGTTTCATTTTTTATCATTCTAAGTGCACCCACTATCACTTTTCAATTTCCACATTTTTTCTATTTCAATTTCCAGGTCTTTATATTTTGACAGTTTTTCGAATTCCTTGGTTTCTATGTTACAATCCACTGGGCAAGCCATATCAATTAATAGGCAATTTTTTCTTTTTGGTTTTTAACAATAATGTCTGGCCTGTTTGCTTCAATTTTTCTGTCTGTGTAGATGGTGTAATCCCATAGAATGGTTACATCTTCTATTTCTGTAACCTACAGCTTTTCCATAATGTTTGCATACTGCCCAATGTAAATATTGCCCAACTCTATCGTGGCGATTTTTATATTCATTTGGGGCAAGCACAGAACAGCCTGAGATTAGGTGGTCTATTGTTTCTTGGTGTTTATCACAAAACCTGCATTTTGAATCCATATTATTATGCATAATATTTGCCTGAAAGTTTCTAGTGAAAAGACTTTGGTCTTGTGGTGCAAGAATAAAGCCTTCAGTTTCAGACTTTAATCCAGATGCACGTAACCATCGATGAGTATTAACTTTGTCAACATTGGATTTATTGGCACGTACTGGATATTGGCCATGCAGAGGTTTGTCTTGCCAGCGCTGTTTCATCTGTTCAAGAGCTTTATCTTTGGCTTTCATTTTCATATTTTTTGCCGCAATAGCTGGCTCTTGGCTTCCGTTCTGCTTTTCTACAGAATCTACTAACTGTAAATCTTGTTTGAATTTACTGCCTTCTTTTATTATTGAATATTTTTTCTTTCTTTCTTCATGTTGCCTTACTAATTGTATCATCCAATCCTTTGTTGTTTCTATGTATGTTAGTAAGCCAATAGTTGTTGTCTTGTATGACAATTCCAGCTGAATAAGATCTCTTCCACCTTCTTTACGGGGTATGTATAGACGGTCTACATCAGCCTTTGGATGATGCATCTTATGCTTAGAAAGAAGCTTTCTTGTTTTAGCATCCATTCGCCGGATGTCGTTTAGAGTCCAGTTTAAGATGTTAAAGCTATATTGGACAAATGGGATTGCAAGGCTATTAATGGCCATAACTCTGTTCTGTGAATTTAATTCAGTTTTTAATATCATTCGTAGCCTTCTATAGTACTCTTTACGCACTATTTCTTTCATTTTTTATGGTGAATGTTTTCACTCTCATTTACACCTAGGTATTTATAAGCTTCTTCTGGTTTCAATTCTTTTATTGTTACAGCAGGGTCTAGGCTAATTGAGGATGTTTCTTGTATTGATCCACGTAAAACTGTAGCTTTAGCACATTTATTCAAATTAAATTACATTCCAATGTCTTCGCTGAAGCATTTTACAGTTTGCAGAAGACCTTCCAGCTCATTATCATTCTTAGCATATAACTTTAAGTCATCCATGTAAAATAGATGGCTTATTTTCTTTTGTCCTATTTTATAACCACATTCTGTCTTATTAAGTTGACTGGTTAGTGCTATTAATGATATGCAGAATAGTAAGGGAGATAAAGAATCACCTTGAAATATACTTCTTTTGATGTTTATTTCATCAGACTTATAGGTTCCATTTATATGATTGAGGTAAAGGGTTGTTTTCCATATAGATATGCACTGTTTGATGAAATTGATGATGACGGGCGATATCTTGTATATATTTGAAGTCTTTAAAATCCAGGAATGTGGCACACTATCGAATGCCTTTCGATAATCTATCCAGGCAGTACTAAGATTTTTCTTTGTACTGTAGCAGTTTTCCAGGATCATTTTGTTAATTAGCAATTGGTCTTTACAACCATAACAGCCACGTTTGCACCCTTTTCGTTCAAGCGGTATCATGTCATTTCTTTCTAAGAATAAATATGTCTGTTTTGTTAAAATAGATGTTAATAGTTTATATGTTGTCGGAAGACATGTAATTGGTCTGTAGTTTTTCGGGTTGTTTGTGTCACCATTCTTGGGTAGAAGAAATGTAATTCCTTTGGTCATCCATGCAGGAATTTTAGTGGGATCGTCAACCATTTCTTGAAGTTCTTTGGCTAGTTTCTTATGTGCTGCATTTAAATAATATAGCCAAAAGTTAGGAATTTTATCTATACCTGGGAATTTCCAATTGTGTGCTTTTTTTAGTGCATATTTAACATCATCTCCTGTAATTCCAGACCATGTCTGTTCTGGTTTATTTTTCATTCGTTCTATCTCTTGCGCAATCCAATGTACTTCCTTGCTAAGTTCTTTAGGGCAAGCCCATATCTTTTCCCAGAACTGTGTGACTTCTTCCATTCTGGGGGGTACTGTCACTTCAATTCTTTTTTTACCTATTTCCCTGTAAAATCTCTTTGTATCAGTCTGAAAAATCTTGTTTTGTTTGTAAAATCTTGCTCTTTTCTCATAGCGTCTTATTCTTTGAGCCTTCAGTTGGATTTTTTGCTTTATTTTTTCTTTATTTGATAAGATTTCATTTTCATTCCTGATGTTATATTTTCTTTCGGCTCTTCTGCTTTTCCTAGTTCTTACATTTATTCCTCTACTCAGTTCATCCAGTATTGATAATTCACTTCTAAGTTGTTCGATTTCTTTTTCTATTTTTCTTTTCCAAGGTGGATCTTCACGTCTACGAGACTGTCTTGTTTTTATTTTGATATTCAATTTTTTTGTTGCTGCTGTTGCTGATGCATATATTATTTCGTTAAGATTTGTATGAGGGTCTTCATCCAGTATTGATTTCAGTGCTGCATTGTAGAGTTTAATAGTACGGAGGTTATGTTTTGTTGGTTGTAATTTTGGGAGCTGTTCACGTTCCTCCATTGTAATATTTTGTATTTGACTTAGATGGTTTTTTATTTCTATCTTGGCTTCCTGTATATTGTTCTTATTTTCCGTCAAATAATTATCTTCGATGTGTTCTGAACTCGTTTTATTTTTGTCTTTTAACTGACTCAGATCACACCTTTCCAGCACTTTTAAACTTACAGCATTATCTTCGCAGTGATTTGCGTGTTTCACGGTTTCTACATTATGACCTGTGGCTTGTTTGATGTTATTACTTTTTATTTCTGATTCCGGTTTCTTTTCATATTTTGTTGATTCGTCTCTTCTTGTTACAATTCTTTTAATTTCATTGATTTCAGCCTCTGTCAGTCGGTTATTACGAATAATGTACCTACGCACATTGGCTAATTTATTTTCGTCAATATATTTTCTATTTGCTTGACCAACTTTTTCACGCCAAATGTCATATGTTTGGCGAGTCATGTTTTTTTGAGGTTTGAGTAACGCTTCATGAAATGCAGTCATAACGACTTTGTACTCCTCACGAGACCATTTTATTTTTTCTTTCTTTAAATATACGGTTGTAGATCTAGCTGGTGAATTTTCAGGACCATCGTTAGGATTATCCTGGTTGTGGGGACCTGAAGATTCATTCTTTGTGTAGGAGTTTGTTCCTATGGCAGATTTTTCGACCTTTATTATTATTATTATTATTATTATTATTATATTTTGGTATTGATAGTTCTTCCTTTCTCAACGTAGTCGATGAACAAAATGCCTTGCGCACCCCAAAATACGGAGATCCAAACCATACTTTGGTCGCTTTGGACGGCTTTCACCTGCTGCTGTCCACTCAGCTGACTGCTGATTTGACTCCGGAGTGAAGTGGTGGATCCATGTTTCATCCATTGTCACATATGTACGCAAAAACCTCTTGTTGAGTTGAAACAGTTGCAAACAACGCTCTGAATCGTCGACGCATTGTTGTTTTTGATTACCTATGAGCAAACATGGCACCCACTTTGAACACAGGAGAACTGAGAAATATTTTTAAAATACTGATAAGTAGATTAGATAATCTCAAGAAGTTCATCTTTATCTACAATACAAAAGATTGTGATAAAGAGTACTGCTTAGCGTTCATATAAAACAACTCCACTCGGCATAGATGGAGCTTTGTTCCCGAAAAAAAAAAAAGCAAGTGCTAGGTGAATGGACGGTTTTCCTTTGACACCGCTATTATTTTAACTGTCTTTGCTTCTCGGTTTATTGTTTTGAAAAGCGAGCATTTAAATTGTAATGAAACCTAAACATATTTATACATTTCTTTTATTCGTGTGAATATTTTGCTTTTTTATAGTCCTTTCACCCAAAACCAGGTAGTACTGCCGCTGGTGCGCTGGGGTTACATGAAAGGAAAGCGAAAAAAGAAAAGAAAAGAAAAGAACAAGGTACAGCGGTGTCGGGGAAAGAATAAGAAAAAGAAGGGAATCAATGAGATAATTATGGCAATTAACGTTGTACTTAAACTCTACATTGTAATGATCAAGGAAGCAAGATATGGGAGTTCCACAGGCGGGAATTGCGGGAAAAAATTTAGAGTAGAAGTGGCGGTTACATTTGACTGTTTTGACAATAAAAGGGTAGGATTAAGGCACCAGGGATATATGCTCGTCAGAGCAGAAGCCAGGAAAATATTTGTAAAAAACACAGAGAGAAGCCACACCCTATCGGGGAAAAAGTGACTAAAGCTGCACTGCCAAATCGGGATCGATTATATTGCAGACCCTCTTTTGAATTTTGTCGAGAACCCCGAGACGAATAGCAGAAGCACCGGACCAGATATGGCAACAATATTCGATGCTCGGACGAATGATATATTTATATATGTACAAGATTGATTCTAATGAAAAGAACTTCCTAGCTTGACACAGTGACCCAACCTTTTTATCAGCAGATTTAGCTATTGAGTAATTGTTCCACTTGAGGTTGACTGAGAGCGTGAGGATGAGGAGGCGCAGTGTATTGCTTTCTGGGAGGCTAGCGTGATCCATACTGATGGAACATATGAATGTTTCTTTATAGCGGTTACAGGACAACCGCTTCGTTTTGGAAACATTAAAATTTACAAGCCATTTTTTACCCCAGTCCACCACAGATTGTGGGCCCTTTTAAAGAGCATCAGCGAGTTTTACTTTATCAGTCCTGGCAGATTTCTTATTGAGATGGGAGTAAATGGCGGTGTCATCTGCATAGATGCCTACTTGGGAACTGATTACATCAGGAAGATCATCTATGAAGATCAGGAAAACGTAGAACCTAAGACAGAGCCTTGAGGAACACTCACGTTCGTATGACAGGGTCTGGGAGCATACGCGTTCAATACGACCTTCATTACACCATTTGCTGGAAAAGATTGGATTAAAGCAAACAAACGTCCACCTATACCATTCGTCAAAATCAGGATTTCACACGTAATTGCGAATTTTGTAAAAAGTGAATAAGAGAAGAGAGTTGCTTTTAATTTCGGGTTCACTAGTTTCAAAGTGATGTGGCCGTAAGACATCCAAAGACATCCAAGCTTACGGCACCTGGTATTCTTAAGCGGTCACTCGTCTAAATCCTGACCAGGCTCGACGTTTTTTTAACATTAGTAATCTTACGGGAACCGGCGTTTCGACTTGATATGGCCGTAAGCCAACAAGAAATCAGATATCAGTAGAAAACAAAAAAGGAGTAATTATTGTTGAGAAAAGAATCTAAAAGCGAACAAAATAGAGAAACACTTAAGGCAAAATAGTTGAATGGTATTTGTTTAAGAATAAACAAAAGAAAGGAAAGCGAGAGTAAAGCTATCAAACAAAAGAGATTTTGTTAAATAATAGTTTCGTGTTTTTTTCCGGCACTTGCAAAGAAGGTCAATTCTCTGTCGTTAAATATTTAAATAGAACCGATAGGGTCAATGGGATGCTTGTCAATGATGACCTTGCACGCAGCGAAAATTGACCCCAAACCATGGTCATGACATCCGTACACATACTGTATACGTGTACAAAGGCATGAACAACTTAAATATAAGAGCCATTGACATATATGCTTACTGTTTTCTCTCTCTCTCTCTCTCTCTCTCTCTCTCTCTATATATATATATATATATATATATATATATATATATAATTGCTTAATTACTTAGTTTTTTCGTCATAATCAAATTAGACCAGTACACAGTTGTATTAAAAAGTGTTCAATACAATTATTGTAGAACTTTTGAATATTTTTCATTTGTAAACGTGTTATATTACGCAACCCAGGTTTCTAGAAACATGGGTTGCGAAATATAACTCGTTTACAAATGAAATATATATATATATATATATATATATATATATAAGCACAAAGAATTTTTCACTATAACTGATGAGTGGGTTCATGTCGACTTCGAAGTTTCGTGAGGATACCGTTATGATGTTCTCACTCGTAAGGTCTAGTTTGTATTATCACAAGCTAACAATATATATATATATATATATATATATATATATATATATATATATATATATATGTATTAATATATACTTAAGTAGCAAACTTTCTTTTTTTTTATCATACCACCTCGAGCAAGGCGGTAATGCAACTGATGTGCAGGGGGCTACATAAGAGCAAAAATATTAGAGGAGAGTGATGGGAAGGACGAACCAGTTAGAAAGGAGCAAGAGAAGGAAGGGAATACAGGTGTGATGACAGTTGCAGAGGTGGAGAGAAAGGAAAGGATACACAGGGTGGTGAAGAAAGAACTAGAGTCAAGTGGTTAAGAGATGAGTATTAACCTTGCATTTAAATTCCTGGGGGTTGTAGCCGTCAGGAAAGCAAGAATAAGGAAGCGAGTTCCACAGGCGGAAAGTGCGAGAAAAGAAGCTGCAGGAGTAGAATTGTCGTCTGTATTTGGTTGATCTAATTGTGAATGGGTGAGACTCAGCTGCCGGTCTGGTTGCACGAGTAAACATCTGTTGCAGAGGCACCAGTGACTTAAGTTCATTGGAGCAGAAGTCATGGAAGTATTTATCGAACAGACAAAGGGAAGCAACATCCCATCGGTGGGAAAGTGTCTGTAGTCGAGCTGCCAAGTCGGTACCTATCACATTACTGATTCTCCTTTGGAGCCTGTGAAGAACATGGAGATGAACAGCGGGGTCACCTGACCATATATGGCAGCAGTACTCCATGCACGGACGAATGGTTGATTTGTATATATGCAGGATGGTTTCAGGCGGGAAAAACATCCTGCATTTACCCAACCTTCCTAGCAGTGGATTTAGTGGTTCCATTTGAGATCAGAAGAGAGTGTAAGGCCGAGGAGGCGCAGTGTGTTGCTCTTGAGGAGACTTGCTTGGTCCATGCTTATGGGAGGCAGGAGAGGTTGCCTGTGATGATTGACAGACAGCAGCTTGGTCTTCGACTCATTGAAATTTACAAGCCACTTCTTACCCCAAATCACCACAGAATGTAGATCCCTCTCAATATTATATTTGTCCGCCACGCCGGGTTTCTTACTGATGCGGGAGTAAATTGTGGTGTCATCTGCGTAGATGCCTACTTGACAGTTGATCTCGTCTGGGTGGTCATTTATGAAAATAAGGAAGAGCGTCGGGCCTAGGATAGAGCCCTGACGGACACCAGTGTTTGTACAGTAGGGTATGGAGGCATGTCCATTCAGGACGACTTTTATTATGCTGTTATGTAGGAAAGATTGGATCAGATCATGCAATCATCCGGTAATGCCGTAACCTCGTAGCTTGCATAGAAGGCCAGCATGCCAAACCCTGTTAAAAACATTGGAGATGTCCAGAGTAACAGCACGAGCCTCGCCGAACTCTTCAAGGGCCTGGAACATGTACTCCGTAATGGTCATTAACATTTCGGCCGTGGACCTGGCAAAGCCGAAGCCATACTGCCTGTCGGAGAAGAGTTTATGGGCAGTAATAATGCTGAACTATTTCAGCATTAATAATGGCTTCGAACACCTTCCCGAAAATTGGTAGAAGGCCGATAGGGAGATATTTGGATGGGTCCGAGGGTTCACCATAGTTAAATACAGGAACGACAGAAGAGGACTTCCAGCATGCAGGAAAACAGGTAGCAGAAAGGCAGTAGTTATAGAGTTTAGAGAGGACAGTTTAGACTAATGGATATTAATAATTAATATAAATTAATATTTACTTTTTATAAAAAATGCTCAATACGGAAGTAGTGCATTTATAAATATTTAGTCATTATTATTGTTATAGTAATAGCATACTGCAACTCAAAAGCTATCAAGTTTCAGTGCTTAATGCGCCATCATCAGGTAGTGAAATGTGGTTCCTTTACTGGGTTGTATATATATTGATAAGGAAATTTAAAATTGCAAAATTTAACTTGAAAGTAAAAAAATGCTATCATATTATATGATTGTATTGGTGTGGGAGGTTATTAAATTTTAAACGAATTGTGAATGTAGACCAAACAGAATTCGTGCATTTATGACTTTGCCTCGTCCCAAGTCTCAAGCAACAACCCTGTATGGATTGGGTTGGAGAGAAAGAAGAAGAAGAAGAAGAAGAAGAAGAAGAAGAAGAAGAAGAAGAAGAAGAAGAAGATAATCATCATCACCATCGTCATCATCCACTGAATATAAAACTCGGCAGGACAGAGTGGGCCAATATCAGCATTGGAAAATGTACAACTTTTACGGGAATGAAACTGCAAGTAACTGGTGTGAACATCACTTAGATCCAGTTACTGACATAGATGATTTTCTAAGCGCCGCTTAGATGTGACACAAGGCCGAAAGTATAGGACACCCAGTGAGGATCGAACTCATTACTCAGTTGTAACTGGTTCTAGTGAGACAAGACCCAGTTACAGAGATAGGACCTGTAACAATTTTATAAGAATTTACAATACACACAGACAGAACAATCAAAACTAATCGCCCAGACATCGTGATCTAAAAGCACAAGAACAGAACGTGCTTTCTTATTGACATTGTAGTTTTTGCATATTTTAATACATCTTCAAAAATTTGATTTTGATGGATCATAGAGTTGAAATCTCAAAAATGTGGCACATGACGATATCAATAATTTCAGTTGTAGTTGGAAACCTCGGATTGATTGGAAAAGGTTCATTGAAGAGATTCCTGATAGCCTATACTTTAAAGAAATACAAAAGAATTCACTATTGCGAATAGTTTTGTCTATATAAAATGCTTGTGTTCTTTGTTTTTTGTTTTTGTTTTTTTTTACAAAAATGATCAGTGAAAAATATCACGAAAATTTTCCAGATAAAGCATTCAGCTTCATCAGCACAAGAAGATAACACCCTAAATTGATTGAAGAGGTGAAAATAAAGACCTCGCACTTATTTAATGCCCTATTACAAAGCCGCCAGTATTATGAAAAGTGTATTAAGCCTTCATGAAAATACACCAATCAGATCTCATTTCTTTTCAAGATTCTTGTGAGAAAAACACGATTAATGCAACCAGGTTCTGTATGAAATGTACAGCAAATCCGTATCTTTTTCAAGGAGCAAATTAAACCCGGGTAATTTGTTAGATATTTGCGTTTTCTTGCCTTCGTTTTTCAGTAGGGAATCTAATAAATGTGTGTGTACGCGGGTATTTCGTAGCTCTACCCCGCTCTCTCTCTCAAACACACACACACACATTCTCTCTCTCTTTCTCTCTCTGTAAATCAATTATTTATTCATACAACTACTCCGATAAATAGAATATACTTATGAATGCCTGAAACTTTAGAAAGATCTGCTTGAGTTCCTAAAGATCTATAAAATATATGCAAGCGCCAACATATTATTAAGCTTGAATTGGATCAGTAAGTAAATACAGTTAATTCGCAACAAATGCTACTTGAAATTGGACTTGGACACCCGACCCACAATCTCAAAGTATAGAACATCATAACCGTTTGTTAAATTCACTACAATTAGCGAAATTACTGCAATTACTGAAGACTTTTATACTGATGATACTTGTACCCTGAGAGTTCCATAGATTTTAGAAATCGAAAAATAATACTAAAAAGTAATTTTCTGTTTTAAAAGAAATAATATTTCCTGGGAAAACAAGAGCAAACGATATTAATATTTAATACCGAAGAAGAATAGATGAAATAAAAACTGGCGCCATTAGTACCAGTTCTGCTCTTTGTCACAAGAAAATTGCATATACAGGGTGCGCCAGCTAATTGAGAACAAATTATCATATAAATAAATAACAAAGGTATCCTATAGAAAAATCAGTTTATTTTGTTTATATATACCATTATATACATTATGTACAGGGTGCGCCAGGTAATTGAGGAGAAGTTATAATATAAAGAAAACAAAGATATTCTACAGAAAAATCAATCTATTTTGTCTATATATATTATTATATATATGATGTACGAGCTGCGTCATGTAATTGAGAGCGAATTATAATATTAAGACATACAAATATATCTTATAGAAAAATCATTTCACTTCATTTTTATATATTATTATATATACATAATCTGAATACAAGCATGTTTCGCTGTATCACACCTCATCAGTGCGACTAGATTAACCGTTCGCTTCAAACCGGGACTAAAACCTGACTGATTTGTCATCAGTCAAAGATCCACCCACCAAGCTATCAGCGCACGACAGAGAAAGGTAGATTTCATACCATGTAATCTTTTTACAGAATGTAAATACGCCAGCAGTCAAGCGTGTTTAATCCCGTAACCGAATCAAGAGCGTTCAACACGATAACCGGAGAACATAGCAGAAAGCCGTAAATGGTTTATGAAATCCCCCCTCTCTCTTTCTCAGAATATATATATACATATATATCATATATATATATATATATATATATCATATATATATATATATATATATGTGTGTGTGTGTGTGTGTGTGTGTGTGTGCGTGTGTGTGTGGTGCGGCAGGTAATTAAGAACTAATTATAATATTAAGAAAAACAAAGATATTAAACAGAAAAAAAATCTGTATATTTTCAAGAAGATTTTTGAAGATACTGTTGAAAAACAAAAAAGTTTATTCAATAAAACAACCTTTAACCTCGATGATATCCTCTATTTGATCTTTGAAGTGATTGCATGCCTGCCACATCTTCTTTCGTACTAGGATTCACTCAATAAAAGGTTGAAGAGCCACTCAAAGTAGAGTGTTACTCTTAAAATGGTTATGATGGATAGGGCATGTGATGAGTGAAAGTGGATATGGAGGATAGAAAATGAGGGCTCATTGGCTTGAAGGTTGTAGCGTTCAGAGAAGCACCAACTCGATGAACTATTCTACAGAGTAACAGTTCTTTGGAAAAAAAATCTGTCTGATTGAAACTTTCTCTAACATTTGAGACAAGGAGAAAATGTTGATGAATCGACTCCGTGGAAATAACATGACGCGTCCTAAATGTAAAGGTCTGAACTAATGGAACTAAAGAATGAAGCTCATCTGAACATTTGCCATGGAAATAGTGATACATCTGGCAACGTTATATCTGTGTGAACAGAGCTACAGACTGGAAATTAGTTTTCTCTAACAATGCCACGTAAATGATCTTTAATATAAAACATGAATTTCAGCCAGCTCGAAATATATCATAAAATTAAACAGGTAGATCGTGATTAAATTTAAAAATCTTGTTTGGATGAACTGTTTTTACCTATAAACATATATATGGTGGGCTCTCTTATTGTAAACGATAAATGACTTCTGAGGTGTGCAGTTAACAAAGGCAGTCAATAGGAGCAGTTAACGAAGGCAGTTGACGACAGCTGCTAGTCAATAACAAGCGTAATAATACATTCGGACGAACTTATTTCTATATTACTTATTATTAACACTTCCTTTGACTATCTTGTTTCTTATTATACTAATACACTGTTTTGAACCTACCTTCTTGTTCCGTGTCTTACTTCCGGCACAAACTGGTCACTAAAACATTGCGGTGAAGTTTCACCACAACTCCACAACAAACTGGCAACGAAGATCCACAACAACTATGAAAGTATAAAAATACATAAGCAGTATGGTTTCCGCTTCACCAGGTCTACTGCTGATATGCTAACGACCATCACCGAGTATATATACCAGGCTCTCGACAAGAATGGCGAAGCCCGAACCGTTGCCTTGGATATTTCTAAAGCGTTCGACAGAGTCTGGCATGCTGGCCTTCTACGCAAACTGCGCAGCTATGGTATAACTGGACATTTGTTTGAACTAATCCAGTCTTTCCTCTCTAACCGCTCATTGAAGGTGGCATTAAACGGATATGACTCCGAGAACTACCATACGAACGCGGGTGTCCCTCAAGACTCTATCCTAGGTCCTACGCTCTTTCTGATCTACATTAATGATCTCCCTGATGCCATAACATCCCAAGTAGGTATGTACGCCGATGACACCACAGTTTACTTTCGCCTCGATCAAAAATCTGGTGTGGGCGACAAAGTGAACCTCGCAGCTGAGCTTGAAAAGGACCACAAATCCGTAGTGGATTGGGGTAAGAAATGGCTCGTAAATTTTAATGCATCTAAAACGAAGCTGCTATCAATTAACCATCATAGACAATCGCATCTACCTCCCATTAGCATGGAGCAGGCTTACCTCCCAGAGACTAAAACACTACGCCTCCTTGGTCTCACACTCTCAGTGAACCTCAAGTGGAATGACGATATCGAATCCATTGCTAAATCTGCTGCTATGAAAGTCGGTTCTCTGTGCAGGGCCCGGAAGATTTTTCCGTCTGAATCTATCCTGCACATATATAAATCTACCATTCGCTCGTGTATTGAATACTGCTGCCACATCTGGTCAGGTGCTCCTGCTATTCTCCTCGGGGTTCTTGACAAAATACAACGGAGAGTCTGTAATGTGATCGATACCGACTTGGCAGACCGGCTGCAGTCACTCTCTCACCGGTGTGACGTGGCTTCCCTGTGCCTCTTCTATAAATACTTTCACGGCTTCTGCTCCGATGAACTTAGATCACTGGTGCCCCCTAGGTACGAATTTTCACGAGAAGCTAGATTAGCAACTAGGTCCCACCCTTTTACAGTGACTGTGGAATTCCCTTCCACATGATTGCTCCCCCGACAGCTACAATCTCCAGGAGTTTAAATGTAAGGTCAATAGACACCTTCTAACACACTAACTCGCATCCATTCTCTCAAACACTCTATCTATTTGCCCAACGCTCAGCCTCGGTATCCTTACCCGTCTATCACCCTCCTTCTGACATTTCCTATATCTAACCACTCTTTCTCTTCACCTTCCTCTATGTAACCCCCTGCGCAATAGTGGCAGTGGAATGCCTTGCTTGGGGTGAAATGATTAAAAAATATTTAAAAAAATAATGCCAGTAATACATTTTTGTTTATAATTGTTTAAGCCGGCCAGGCGTAGAAATGAATACAATATGGGAACCGGTTATACAGATTGCTAAAGAAACCCAATTACAAACAGCAAGATTATAATATGATCTCTGGTAAAACTAGTTACTGAGACATTAGGTTTATAAGTCCCAAACATTCATACGCTCAAGGACACGTGGACCAGCGTTGGTTGGATCCAGTGACTTGACCCAAAAAGTTGTGAGTTCAATACCTGGCGAACAAATACAAAGAGAGTTGATTTAAATGGAGATAACTAAAATATCCGAGACGAGAACAATCTATCGAAATAAAAGGTTCGGTTCAAAATTGCAGTTACCTGAAGAAGGTCGGAGCGTACAACAGCCAAAACGTCGTGAATATGACAGTAAAGATTAGGGCAACAGCCAGAACTATGTAATACATTTTTAACCAAAAATTTCCTAACAATACTTATTTATAGGAAAATTATGAACAATAGATTTTCAAACAAGCAACACGTTTTATAGTAGAATTACCAGCAACACATTTTGAAGCAAAATGACCAACAACGTATTTTAGAGCAAAATGACGAGCAACACATTTTAGAGCAAAATACATGTTATCTGTAGTTGAAGGCATACAATTGCGTTCAAAATATATCCAGTTCAATATATGAAACTGTATTTGTCTATATTTCTGAGATGAGATAACACTTACAGTATTTACATTATTCGGACTATTGTCCTCATCTTTGTTGCCATTTATAGTGGACATAGACGTTGTTAGTTCCTGTGACTTGATCCAAAGAGTTGTGAGTTCAATACCAGTAACTTACAGGGTTAGACGAAGATAACTCATGACTACAAGAAGAGGCACTACTACACAAGGAATGAAGTTCATACACCCCCAGTGATTATAATAAAAGGTTCGATTCGAAATTCCTATCAGCTGAACACGGCTGGAGTATACAACGGCCAAAACGTCGTACAAATGGCAACAAAGATGAGGACAGTAGTCCGAATAATGTAAATACTGTCTATAAAACTGTGTTAAAAAATTTAGATTTTGGCATTAAATAATCCATAGAGGTTGATATGCCGCTAAACAATCAACCAACCAACCAACTAGATGGCTAAAGGAAAATCAGTGGAAAGTAATGCTACCATTTACACAGTGAAATCTATCGGATTCCAAATCGAAAATATCATATATGGGGAATGGTCCTCCAGAGGAGGAAAAGAAATAGGCGGAACGTCTCTTAAAAACTGCATTGTCGTCACGACTAAAGAACCAAGGCAAGTGTAGGCTATTAATTGGGGCTTGAAAAATAGGGTTTCAAAAACGGTCCCAGTAAACTCTCTATAAGGAATAATTGCCGTTTCGAACCTATATGCTGAATAAGGTTATTTGTCATTTGACTTTCAGTCTTCATGGTATGAAGAAGTTCGTCAGAATTTTATCAATCCAAATATATTATATTTAAATATGGAATATGTATTACTGTGACATCGGTAACAGCCACCAGCTTCTAAATTTATCATTCAAAATAAACCAGTCGATAAACATTGTATAACAGAAGTTGTTAGTTTTATTTATAATCATTTCACCCCAAGTAGGGTAAAACTGCCACTGGTGCACAAGGGGTTACAGTGAGAGAATAAAAAGTTAAAGGAGATGTTGAAGAAAGATAAGAGATGGATGGGAATCAAATTGATAGAAGATGCCAATTGACGACGTATTTAAACTTTTGGAGATTTGCGAGAAAAGAAACTATTAGAGTAAAAGAGGAGGTTACATTAAACTACTTCGACGGTAAAAAGTTGGACCTTGATGCCAGTCTAGTAACACGCGTAAATATATGTGGTCGAGGAACCAGGAAAAAAGTTCGTTAGAGCAGAAGTCATAAAAATACTTGTAGAAAAGACAGAAAGAAGGCACATCGGTGAGAAAGTGACTGAAGGTGGGCTGCCATGTCAGGATCAATTATATTGCAGATCCTTCTTTAAATCTTTTAGAGAGCCTCAAGAAGAATAACAGGAGCAGCCTATCATATATGACAACAGTATTCAATGCACGGACGAACGGTAGATTTATAAATGCGCAAAATGGATTCTGACGAGAAAATCTTCCTCACCCGACTCAGTGACCCAAATTTCCTAGCTGTAAATGCAGCAATGGATTCGATTTAGTCATTCCATTTGAGGTCATTTAAGAGAGTGAGGCCAAAGAGGCGCAGTGCTTTGCTCTCTTGGAGAGTAGCGTGATCCATTCTGATGGTAGGCAGAAAGGTTTCTCTATATTGGTTAAAGGAGAGCAGCTTCGTTTTGGACGCATTAAAATTTACGAGTCATTTTCTACTCTATTCAATAACAGATTCGATATTCTTTCGAACTGCAGCGGCCAGGTTTACTTTGTTAGCCTTGGCAGATTTCTTATTGAGACGGACGTAAACAGTGGAGTCATCTGCATAGATGTCTACTTGTAAAATGATCACACCAGGAAGATTATTGATAAAGACCAGAAAAAGTGTAGGACCTAGGATAGAGCCTTGAGGTGTAATATATTTCCGTGACTCGACTGAAATATGATTGACATCAAAAGCAGGACCGACAAAAGTGCGATCGACGTCGAAGGCAGAAAATATAAATAAGACCGACAGAAGTGTGATTACATCAAAGGCAGCTGGTTTCAAAAGCAATGGTCGGCGAAAACAATTGACAGATGTGCCTAGCCATAGATGAAACAATTAAGCGAAAACCCGAGAAGGCAAAAATACAATGATAATTTCAGTTTATATGTTTAAATTTCAAACAGAAGAGATGTCGAAGAGATTAATATGGTTGCAAAGATCAACTGCCAATAAATAAAATGACCCTAGAAAATTGCAGGAAAAAGGTAGAAATCGCCGCACAGTAAGGATAGGTTAGTGTAAAGCCTTTGATAGTGTGTCACCTTCTAGGATCCGGAAGGATTTGGAAAGATCTCCGCGTTGATAATAATTTTTTTAAATGTAGCATGAAACAGGGAAACCACTTTATACATAAATCCCCCAAATTATAGACCAATAACATGTCTGTCCACCACATACTAAATTGATCACGTTTATCCTGGCTAACCATTTACTGATGAAAATAACATTCTTTTCCTAGAACACCGAAGAAATTCATAAAAAATCAACTATTGATGAATAAAATGATCCGGAAAATGGAGAAAAAAACAGGTAGAAATCTTTGCACATTTTGGACAGATTATCGTAAAGCCTTTAATAGTGTGCTACAGTCTTTGGGATGTGCGTTGTGGTACAGTGGATATAGGCTCGGAACGAGAAGCCGGGGAGCCGAGTTCGAATTTGTTGAATCCATTGTATTCACTTACGCGCAAATACCCTTGGGAAAGATATTAATCCGTCTCTTCCTTCCAGTTATGGGTTAAATAGCAGGACAGATTGGGTTCTATAGCCTTGGTTGGCAACCAGTCTACCGCAATGGCAACCTACTGCGGGATAATTTTCTACCCAGTCAATCATGTCTCTTTCGAGACATGATCGCCCAAGCGTGTTTCACGTATGGCACTTTAGTCTTCTCGGTAATAGTCACTTTTTAAAAATATGGCATAGGACTGTGGAAAACCACACTGTCACTTCCAAATGCCTGAATATCCAATACGGAATCTGTAAAAGAGACTCTCTATCGGCCTTTCTGTTTTATCTGTGCTTAATTCCCTTTTCATATAAACTAAAAAGTAACTATGGATACAAAGTAAACAAGAAAGTGTTTAATTCCCAACGGATGATCTCAAACTCTTTGCCAAAGACGACAACGAATTGAAGAGTATCCTAAATATTGTAAAATATTTCAGTGGTGGCATCAGAATGGATTTCGTGTTAGATAAATGCGCAAAAGTCAGATTCAAGAAAGGAAGAATTACAGAAATACACTCACTAGATCATAATTTTGTCACACAGATTAGGGAACTAGATAAAAAAGGAGCCCATAAAAACCTCGGAATCAGCGAAGGAGACGGAATAGCGTAAAACAAAAATGAAGGAAAAAAAGAAAAGAATACTACAGGCATATGTGTCTGGTGCTAAACCATCTTTCTTTTATGTACCGTGTCGCTTCAGAATGTAGGCGATTATGGAACTCCACTTACCCCTATGCCTTCTCGCTCTTAACATTTTTCTCTTGGTATCTTTCCCAAACCCCGCTTTGCCATTCACTTGCTCAACCCAATCATGCATTTCTCGCGTTGCTTTCCTCTGCCTCTCTTGCTCTCCATCTGTCCCGCGAGTATTTGATTATCCAAGCCCTCTTTTCTCATTACATATCCCAGAAACTTCAGCTGTCTCTTTTTGATGTTAAGTATAAGTTTCCTTTTTGTTTGCATCCTCTCCAAAATATTGTTGTTGCTCACATGTTCGGTCCATGGTATCGTCAGCAAATGAGCTGATGTAGATAAACCCCATGACCATCAGTGGATACGTAATGCAGGGTTAAAAGATAAAACCGAAGGTTTTATTCTTGTTGCAAAGAACTAATACTTGCTAAGTAGAAATTAGCAAGTTCACATGCTGAAAAACTGTGATAACCTGAAATGCAGATTCTGTAATAAATGTCCAGAAACAATTAACTCTTTTGTATCAGGTTGCACAGTATTAGCATCCACTGAATATAAACCTCGGTATGATATAGTGGGCCAATATCTGCACTGGAAAATATGCAACTTTTACGGAAAGGAAACTGCAAGAAACTGGTATAAACATTACCCAGAACCGGTTACAGAAATAGGACTTTTTATGGAAATTTACAATACAAACAGACAGAACGATAAAAGTTAATTGGCAGACTTCATGATCAAAGATCACAAGAACAGAATGTGATTTCTTATTGATATGGCCGTCCTTGCAGATTGTAATGTATCTTTGACAATCTTTTAAAAAAATATCAAAATGCAATGATCTTGAAGTGAAATTTTCGAAAATATAGCACATCAGGACATCAATAATTCCAGTTGTAGTTGGAGTACTCGGTTTGATTGAAAAAAGTTCCAATATAGACTCATTGAAAGGTTCACTGGTAGCCCTTGTTTTAAAGAAATACAAAATATTGTACTCACAAGTATAACTCATCCCTTACGAATGGCTTTATCTATGCAAAATGTCTGTGCACTTAAGTTGCATATTTTAAAAATTTTACAAAATTACTCAGTGGTAAATGTTATGATACCACTTCTGATTTTAGGTCTTTAGAAGGGACCCTGGAAGGAAATTAGCATAAAACAGAAATATCAATAGTGTTGCGGGGCTATCGACAGAAAAGGTGCCGTTAACCCCGCTGTGAGTTAAAGCAATACGATCGAATCAAGGACAACGAAATCGAGGGTTTATATGTTTCAACCAAGTTTTTATTTGCCTAAGCCGGCAAAATAATGTTTTACAGAAACTCCGTTGGGTCGCCGGTGCTGATTGATGGGATCGCTAGGTTCCTAGACGGTAAGCCGGTAGCTGGCTGGGTAGTACTGGTGCGAAGTTGGTCGTTGCAAATTCCGCTCCGGCTGTCTTTAGACGTACGGTCGTGAGTGTAGCCGGGATCTGCCTGGTGCGCCCGCTGTGTCTACTGCTTCTGCTGCTCAGGTAGGTTAGCCCTGAAAAGGGCTATTGCATATGTAGATGAAGAGCCCTTAAAAGGACTTGTGCATATCAGTACGGAAAGCCCTTAAAAGGGCTATATCAATGTAACGGAGAGTCCTAAAAAGGACTATTGTAGAGTGTGGCTGCCGCTGCTGGAGTTGGCTGCACTTGCTGGCGGCTGCTTCTGCCTGATGCGTCTGCCTGGTGCGTCAGCTGCTTGGTGCGTCTGCCGGGTGCGTCAGCTGCTTGGTGCGTCTGCTGCTTCTGCCTGGTACGTCAGCTGCTTCTGCCTGCTTGGTGCGTCTGCTGCTTGGGGGCAGGTTAGCCCTGAAAAGGGCTATCGCATATGTAATTGAAGAGCCCTTAAAAGGACTTGTGCATAACAGTAACGGGAAGCCCTTAAAAGGACTAGATCTATGTAAACAGAGAGTCCTAAAAAGGACTGTTAGAATGTGGCTGCTGCTGCTGCTGGAGTTGGCAGGTTGGGCTAGGGACGGCTGCTGCTACTGCGTGACTGCTCCTGCTGGCTTCTGGCGGCTGCTGCTGGGCTGCTGGAATTTGGTTGCGGCTGCTGCTATGGCGAGTGGCAAAGTCGGCCAGGCGCTGGTGGTAGGGGGAGCACGTCGCTCGACCCCGGGTCCTTCTCTCCTGGTTTTGGTTGAGAAACATCGGCCATGTTCTGTCGGCTATGGTCTTCAACATTGCCGAGCTAGTAATCTCTTGTTTGGTTAGTAACAATTTCTCTCTCCACTTTCGAATGTACACATGGGTTTTGTTTGCACCCCATGTGTATATAGATTAGTTTCAGAGTATTGTTTTTGTGTGCGAGCGCTTGTGTGTGTTTATACTTTGCTTTGTTGTTATTTTTCAGCGTTTTGGTCCCTGGAAATGCTGAGTCACCGGAAATTGATGGCCTCGCTTTCTTTTCCGGAGTGACGCGTTTTAGACATTTGAGCAACCGGTCGTAGCTTCCGGCCGGGTGCGATAAGGCCCCCTTCCTAGAGGATTGATCATGATCAATTCACGAGAAAAAAAAACATACGATTTTAATTTTGCTGGAAAGTGGACTCTCCTACCTGATTTTGTTCGTATCTCTGGTGTGGTTACATCTTCCGTCGTTATTGGCAAGTTTGCGTCGGCAGGCGTTTCCTCTAGCCGAGCTGGTTTGAGTCGGTCGATGGAGACTGTGTGTTTTTCCTTGCCGCGCATGATTGTGACAACTTTCTCCGAACGTTTCAACACTTTGAAGGGACCTTGGTAACTGGGCGTGAGAGGTTTTTTTACGGAGTCGTTTCTGACGAAGACGAAATCGCAGCTATCCAGTTCCGGTGGTATGTACGAACTTGTGGTTTGTTGTCGTGGGGGAGTGTATGTAAGCTTGGCCATTCTGTGGCATAGCTCCTGCGCAAAGGAGCTCGGTGAGGTTGTGCACAAGGTCTGCGGAGTGTGGAAATATTGTCCTGGTAAGGAGAGAGGCATGCCGAACACGAGCTCTGCTGTTGAACACCCTAAGTCGGTTTTGAGGGTATTCCTCAAAGAGAGCATGGTCATGGGGAGGTTGTCGACCCAGTTTTGTATGTCTAATTTGGTTGACAATGACGCCTTTAAGGATCGGTGAAACCTTTCCACTAGGCCGTTTGCGCAAGGATGGTAGGCAGTGGTTTTGATGTGCTTGACGCCCAGAAGTTGGGAGAATTCTCGAAAGAGCGACGACTGAAACTGTGGTCCCCGATCTGTAGTGAGAACTCGGGGTACGCCAAAGTTTGTGATCCAGTTGGCGAGGATAGCTTTGGAGACTGTGGTAGCGGAAATGTCCTTAATCGGTACCGCTACCGGCCACCTCGAGAAACGGTCTATGATTGTTAGCAGATATTGGTACCCCTGGCACATTGGTAAGGGTCCGACGAGGTCCACGTGGATGTGACTGAAACGTGCGTCGGGTGTAGCGAATGTTCCAACTGGGGATTTTGTGTGCCTGTGCGTTTTGCACTTTTGGCAAGGTATGCAGGTTGTGACCCAATTCCGGATGTCTTGCTTCATATTAGGCCACACGAATCGATCAGCGATAAGCCTGACGGTTGCTCGCTTGCTCGGATGGGATATATTGTGGAAATGGAGAAATACTGTTTTCCTGAGAGGTGGTGGAATGTATGGTCTCGGAGTATTAAGTGTGGTGTCGCAGAAAAGGGTTTTACTGCTAAATGGACAAGGGAATTCCTGCAGTTTCAATGAAGTTTCCTTAATGAGGTCGGGTATTGTTGTATCACCCTTTTGTTCGTCGGCTATCAGCTCCTGGCTCAAGATAGTGTTATCCATGGAGTTGACATCAGTTCTGGACAATGTGTCTGCGACAGTATTGTATTTCCCTTTTACGTGTTTAATGTCCGTCGTAAACTGAGAAATGTAGTCCAGGTGACGTGTTTCCCTGGATGTGTATTTGTCTGCGTTGACATTCATTGCGTTGGTCAGCGGTTTGTGATCTGTGAAGATCGTAAAGTGTCTGCCCTCCAGGAGATGTCGGAAATGACGGATAGACAGGTAGATGGCCAGGAGTTCCCGTGAGAAGGTACTATATCTTCTCTGGGTTGCGGAAAGTTTAGCCGAGAAGAAAGCTATCGGCTTTCTTACCATGTTTACTTGCTGCTCTACTACTGCTCCTATTCCAACGTCGGAAGCGTCGGTTGTGAGAAAGATCCTAGTTTCCGGGTCATTTTCGATAAACGAGAGTCTAGTGAAATTTCTCAGTGCTGTCTTCGCCGTTTCGAAGGCCTGCAAGGATTCTCCTTCTAGTCTGACTTGCTTATTCTTTCGTTCTATGAGGTTCGTCAGAGGGGAAAGAATTGTCGAACAGTCGGGGATGAACCTACGGTAAAAATTTATCATCCCGACAAATCGCCTGATTTGTTTCGTGGATGTAGGCGTGGGAAAATTTTTGATTGCGTCGATCTTCTCAGGTAACGGCGTGATTCCGTATGCGTCGATGTGATGGCCTAAGAAGTTTACCTCAGATGCTCCGAAAATGCATTTGTCAATGTTTAGCCGAAGTCCGTAATGTTCTATCCTGTGGAAAACTTCGTTTAGATGTTGTTTGTGCACCTTCGCATCCGTACTGGCTATGAGGATGTCGTCAATGTAAGCATATGCATACGTGAGGCCGCGCAGTACCTCGTCAATAAAACGTTGGAACGTTTGTGCTGCATTCCTCAGGCCGAAAGGCATCTTGACGTATTCAAAGAGGCCGAAGGGAGTGGTTACTGCAGTCTTTGGGATGTCCTCCGGAGCTATGGGGATTTGGTGGTAGGCTTTCGTTAGGTCTATTTTAGAGAAGACGCGTGTGCCTTGTAATCCTGAGGCGAAATCGTGTATATGGGGGACTGGGTAGCGATCAGGTATGGTCGTGGCGTTTAATCTTCTGTAATCGACGCATACCCTAAAGTCCGTGCTTCCTGGTTTGGGTACGAGATGTAGGGGAGAGGCGTATGGGCTGTCGGAGGGTCGGATGAATCCGTCCTTTAACATCTCGTTGAATTCCTTTTTTGCGTATTCCAGTTTATGAGGAGGGAGGCGTCGTGGATGGGAAAATGTTGGCTGTCCGCTGGTCTTGATATGATGCTGTGTTTGGTGCTTCTCCGGACCGGTGCCCGCGAGTGGCTGAATGATGTCTGGATATCTGTTCAGGATTTCGCTGTATTCTCGTCCGTGGTAGGCTGTTACGCTGATTCCTGTGGTGTTTTGTCGAGAGGGGGTGCCTTTGACAGAAATGTTTGTGGTGTTATCTGCTAAGGTTCTCGTATTCATGTGTACAGCTAGGTCATAGTGAGCCAGGAAGTCTGCTCCAAGTATTGGCGTTTTTACGTTTGCTTGGGTGAAAGTCCAGGTAAAATCGCGCCGCATGCCAATATTGAGAGTCAGCGTCTTGGTGCCATACGTCTCAATCGCTGAACCGTTTGCTGCCTGGAGCTTATAGAGGGCCGCCTTTTGGTCATGTTTTCCTCTGTGGGGTATCACGCTGATGACTGCGCCTGTGTCCACTAAAAATTTAATGCGGTTTTTTTGGTCCCAAACGTAAAAAAGGCGGCTCTGTGTGTTTTCACCGGCGGGTTCTGCCGCTCCTACCTGCCGGTATTCTCGTTTCCCGAATTTGGCCTGGAACTGTGTTTGCAGGGGTGCCGAGCAATGTTTTGCCCTATTACCAAATCTTTGATGGTACCAGCATAATTCTGAGTCGGTTCGTCGATCCCTGCTGGTACTCCGTGTTCTCCGTCGCCAATTGTTGGCTATCGGCTTCGGGTCTCTTGGTTTGCGGTTGAGGAGTAGACGGATGTCCTGTAGCTGCTGTTGCATTTCAGTTACCGTTTTTCGTAGGTCTTCATCTTTTGTCGGTGTGTCGTCTGGGTACCGCATGGCACACACTCCTTGGTCCAGTTTTGCGGCGATACGGTCGGCGGAGTCTGCTACCTGGTCCAGTGGCGTGTTTTCCGCGATCGGCGCTAATATCTGTGTTATAGTGGTGGGCAGCTTGTCCATCCACAGTTCACGCAGAATAGATTCGTCCATCGAATGTTTTCCCAGTCGGCTCCTCATAAAGCGTAGGAGTTGTGAGGGTGTTCTGTCACCCTTGGTAACGTTGGTAAAAAGTTCGCGGAGTAGCTCCTCGTCCGTACGGCCGGTACGTTTTAGAACTGCGTTCTTTAAACAGGTATATGGCTCCTGCTCGGGTACATTTTCCAAGATGTCTACCACTTCGTCGACCACTGAAGGTGGCAGGACTTGCACTACGTAGGCAAATTTTGTCTGTTGCGACGATATCCTCCGTACCGAGAAGATTGCTTCGAGTTGAAGAAACCAATTTCTTGTGTTTTGGTGGTTGTATGGGGGTAGGCTTGAGGGCGGCATCGCTACATTTATGGGAGCGTGCTGGTTCCACTCGTCTGTTGCCATCTTGATCGATCGTAAATATCAAACGTCGGCGGTCACCACTTGTAGCGGGGCTATCGACAGAAAAGGTGCCGTTAACCCCGCTGTGAGTTAAAGCAATACGATCGAATCAAGGACAACGAAATCGAGGGTTTATATGTTTCAACCAAGTTTTTATTTGCCTAAGCCGGCAAAATAATGTTTTACAGAAACTCCGTTGGGTCGCCGGTGCTGATTGATGGGATCGCTAGGTTCCTAGACGGTAAGCCGGTAGCTGGCTGGGTAGTACTGGTGCGAAGTTGGTCGTTGCAAATTCCGCTCCGGCTGTCTTTAGACGTACGGTCGTGAGTGTAGCCGGGATCTGCCTGGTGCGCCCGCTGTGTCTACTGCTTCTGCTGCTCAGGTAGGTTAGCCCTGAAAAGGGCTATTGCATATGTAGATGAAGAGCCCTTAAAAGGACTTGTGCATATCAGTACGGAAAGCCCTTAAAAGGGCTATATCAATGTAACGGAGAGTCCTAAAAAGGACTATTGTAGAGTGTGGCTGCCGCTGCTGGAGTTGGCTGCACTTGCTGGCGGCTGCTTCTGCCTGATGCGTCTGCCTGGTGCGTCAGCTGCTTGGTGCGTCTGCCGGGTGCGTCAGCTGCTTGGTGCGTCTGCTGCTTCTGCCTGGTACGTCAGCTGCTTCTGCCTGCTTGGTGCGTCTGCTGCTTGGGGGCAGGTTAGCCCTGAAAAGGGCTATCGCATATGTAATTGAAGAGCCCTTAAAAGGACTTGTGCATAACAGTAACGGGAAGCCCTTAAAAGGACTAGATCTATGTAAACAGAGAGTCCTAAAAAGGACTGTTAGAATGTGGCTGCTGCTGCTGCTGGAGTTGGCAGGTTGGGCTAGGGACGGCTGCTGCTACTGCGTGACTGCTCCTGCTGGCTTCTGGCGGCTGCTGCTGGGCTGCTGGAATTTGGTTGCGGCTGCTGCTATGGCGAGTGGCAAAGTCGGCCAGGCGCTGGTGGTAGGGGGAGCACGTCGCTCGACCCCGGGTCCTTCTCTCCTGGTTTTGGTTGAGAAACATCGGCCATGTTCTGTCGGCTATGGTCTTCAACATTGCCGAGCTAGTAATCTCTTGTTTGGTTAGTAACAATTTCTCTCTCCACTTTCGAATGTACACATGGGTTTTGTTTGCACCCCATGTGTATATAGATTAGTTTCAGAGTATTGTTTTTGTGTGCGAGCGCTTGTGTGTGTTTATACTTTGCTTTGTTGTTATTTTTCAGCGTTTTGGTCCCTGGAAATGCTGAGTCACCGGAAATTGATGGCCTCGCTTTCTTTTCCGGAGTGACGCGTTTTAGACATTTGAGCAACCGGTCGTAGCTTCCGGCCGGGTGCGATAATAGTAGTAGTAGTAGTAGTAATTACTGCTTAAATGTAGCATAGAAGTATTTTGATATATATTTATAAGATATTTTTAAATATTTTCTCCATTTAAGAGAGGAAAGAGTAGCGATTATTATGTAGTCGTAATAATGATAATGGTAATAAGCTTATATCCGCTATTAACGGCCGTCGTCTTTATTATTGTCATTTGTAGTAGCAGTCGTAGTAGTAGTAATTGTTGTGAAAGAGGACAATGGAGAAGATAACCAAGCAATAAAACCCCCAAAATAACAACTACGCGTCGGAGAAACTAAAATAAAACAATTATAGAAATTTAAATAAATAAGAAGCGTGCTGACAGAGGATGGAAAAAGGCATTGTTGAGATGCAAAACGCATTGGCATAACCAAGGACGCATTTCAAAAGCTAACCGGAGTAATGAAAGACAGCAAAATCTCATTGCAAATAAAGAAGAGAGTGCTGAATTGCTATGTGATATCTGTTCTTCTGTATGGCAGTGAATTTTAGACGATCTCCTCAAGGATGAAGGAGAGGCTTGAGGTAGCAGAAATATGATTTTACAGAAGGATGCTGAGGATACCATTGACTGAGCACGTGACTATCAACGAGGTGTTGAAGAGGATGGAAACGAGGTGAAAACTCCTACTTAGATGAGGTTTCGGGGACATGTAATGAGGAAGGAGGGCTTGAAGAATTTAATATTCACAGGACAAACAGAGGGAAAGAGAGACAGGAGAAAGCAGTGCGAGATCTACTTGATAGACTTGAGCAAATGGATGGCAGAGCAGAGTTTAGGAGAGATAACAAGAGGAAGAATTTAGAGAGCAACAAGAGACAGAGCCAAGTGAAAGTCCATGATCGCCTACGTCCTGAAGGGACACGGCACATGAAGAAGAAGGAAATTATTAGTAGAGAAAGAATCTGACTGAGAATAAAAGAGAACTCCCAATGATCATACAATAAAAAAGAATACTTAAATAAAAAAGATTTTAAAAGAAAAAAAAACAAATGATGAAGATGAAAAGATCTTTTAAACTTTCCCATGTTTTATTTGCACTTTAGAAAACACCGACGGAATCAGTTTTTTTATTTAGCTGTTTATCTGTGAAAAAAAATCTCACCCAAAACATAAAAACAACAGTAGGATTTGAATGTTTCTTCACACGGGTGTCATGGCCGTAAAACGCAATTTAGGTATTCACACAAACTGAAAATATCAACTCAACTCCAATCCGCACTTCAACTTCGCATTTATTAAGTGATTAATTCTTTCTATTTGGGTGCAACTCAGTTTCTCCTTTTTTTAGCCAAGTTTACATTTTTATTTACGAGCTTATTTATTTAGTTATTTTTGATGCCATTCATTTTTTCTGTCACTTGAACAAAATTTCTCTGCCGCCCAAGGTTTTCAAATTACAACATGTCTACAAATTTCACACTACTTCTTGTTACGTTGTTTACAAATCAAACACCTAATTTCTTCTTCTTCTTCTTCTTCTTCTTCTTCTTCTTCTTCTTCTTCTTCTTCTTCTCTTTTTTTTTTTTTTTAATCATTTCACCCCGGGCAAGGCGTAAATGCCACTGATGTGCGGGGGGCTACATAACTGAAAGAAAATTAATTAGAGGAGGGAGAAAAGGATTAAAAACCAATTAGAAAGAAGCAATAGAAAGATGAAAATGCAGGTGTAATGACAGTTGCAAGGGGGAGAGAAAGGGAAGGATATACGGGGTGTGGGAAGGGCTAGAGTCAAGTGGTTAGGAGATGAGTATTGACATTGCATTTAAATTTCTGGAGATTGTAGCCGTCAGGAAACAAGAATATGGGAGCGAGTTCCACAGGCGGGAAGTGCGAGAGAAGAAGCTGCAGGAGTAGAATTGTCGTCTGCATTTGGCTAACCTAGCTGTGAATGGGTGGGACCCAGTTGCCATTCTGGTTGCACGAGTAAACACCTGTTGAGGAGGCACCAGTGACTTAAGTTCATCTGAGAAGAAGCCATGAAAGTACTTATAGAACAGACAAAGGGAGGCCACATCTCGTCGGTGGGGAAGTGGCTGTAGTCGAGCCGTCAAGTCAGCACCTATCACGTTACTAACTCTCCTTTGGAGCCTTTCGAGAACACTGAGGTAAGCGGCAGGGGTGCCTGACGAGAAATGGCAGCAGTACTCCATGTAGGGTCGAATGGTAGACTTGTATATATGCAGGATGGATTCAGGCGGAAAGAACGTCCTGGATCGACACAGTGACCCAACCTGCGTAGCAGTGGATTTAGCTATTGATTCGATGTAGCGGTTCCATTTGAGATCAGAATAGAGGGTAAGGCCGAGGGGGCGCAGTGTATTGCACTCAGGGATAATCGCTTGGTCCATGCTTATGGGAGGCAGGAGAGCTTGCCTGTGGTGGTTGACAGACAACAGTTTGGTCTTGGACGCATTAAAGTTGACAAGCCACTTTTTGCCCCAATTCACCACAGAGTGTAGATCTCGTTCAAGGTCAGTAGCGAGATTGTGTCTGTCCGCCATGCCAGGTTTCTTACCGGAGCGGGACTTCTTCTTCTTCTCCTCCTCCTATTATTGCTACTATTATTATTATTATTATTACTACTACTATTATTATTATTAGTGTACTCCGTAAAAAATGACGGCAAATTATTTTACAGGATTATCAGCTGTTTCATCGGAGGTTATTTACCCTGAGCGTGACAGGAGGGAATATATATATATATGTGTGTGTGTGTGTGTGTGTGTGTGTGTGTGTGTGTGTGTGTGTGTGTGTTTCATTGAAAATGACAGATAAGGGATTATCATTAAAGTTTTTTTATATAATTTTTTATGTGTTCGTATAATTTTTTATTTTCGGAACAAATTATATAAGAATTGACCAAACCTTTTGTACTTTCGAGTGTTTTCGGTTATACTTTAACCCATTATCAAGAATTAATTCTGTTTTACTTACAAATAAACGTCGAATGTTTATGTATATAGAGTTCCGAACATGTACTTTATTCTCTGAAAAAAAAAAAATTAATATAGTTTGGGTACATAAAACTGGTCTGTAGAACTAATATTGTTAAATATTCGTTAGATGATATTTTAAGAATCATTAAGTTTTTGACAATGAAAATTTGCGCTTGGTGACAGATATTTTGATATTCCAGGGAAATGTATTTTGTTGAAAAAGGTCAGCCAGGTGCGCAAAAATGGAAAACATTTCGCATTTGGATTTTTATTTTGTCTAGTGAGGTCAGAAGTTCATGTTCCACATTTAAGTTTCTATCAGAAGATAGCTGTCAATGGCACGCAAATGACGTCAAGCTGACAGAAAATCTTTAATAGTAATTTTGATTTTAATTTTGAAGAGTTTGGACAAAACCGTTGAAGTGTAGGGTTGAGTAAAATCGGGTCTCCCTGATGAGAGGTGCTGACAACTCTGACCAAATAGCCTCATAACCCATGGCATGTCATCGAAGATGTCTTTATATAAAAAAGACAAAGAAAATATATTTTATTTTACACATGGGGCTGGTTCTATTATTTTCGACAGAGACCTTTGTTGCAACGACGAAGAACAAAGAAGATGATTGTTGGTTGTTTTTGTTTTATGGCATATCAACCTTGGCGGGGCATTTATTGCCAACTAAATTTTATTTATTTACTGATGGTAATACCTTTTTCTTTCAACAATTTATTGTTGTTTTTATATAAGCTTTGTGTCTAGTAATACTTTTTTTCTTTTCGAGTATCAAGATTCATTGGGATTTGTTTTTAAGGGCAGGATCCCCATGTCCTACCCTGTTATTTAACCCATAACTGGAAGGAAAATACGGATTAATACCTTTCCCAAGGGTACTAGTGCTTAAGTGAATGCAGGGTATTCAACTGGAATTCGAACTCGGCTCATCGATTTCTCTTTCCGAGCCGATATCCACTGTACCACAACGTACATCCGTCACTAAACGCTGACAGCACCTGGTATTCCCAAGAGGTCACCCATCTGACCAGGCTCAACGTTGCTTAACTTAACGGTGATCGAACGAAAACCGGTGTATTCAACGTGATATGACCTTAAGCCCAAAGACGATAAAGAAGATTGTAAAATGAATATGTAAAACTGATTTTTGTGATTAAGCCGGGTTGTGTGATCCCCAACGAAAAGCATCCATGATTTGAGATGAGAGTTTTAATCGTCGCCCCGAATTTGTTGTGGATTTTGAAGTTTAAGCGTCGAGTTTTGAGAATAATCGCCGTAGCGGTCGCAGTGAAGGCCGTCGAATTTATGAAGTTTAATGTTCGTCACCAGCCCAAAATAATAGTGCAACAACCATCGTTATTTTTACCAACATTATTGATTCGACACCTTAGATCAGACACCGCGGTCCCAAAATTTTGTTTGAGAAGAATTATTTCTGTCTACGTGAAAGAATTATATAATATAATAATATATATTGTAACTCTAAAAAGTTACTGCGTAAGTAATCACCAAAACGGACGTTGGGAATAATAGTATATCAACAAATAAAAGACTCGCACGCTGCGTGAAGTAGATAGACTGCTATTGAACTGCTAATCTGTATAATCATTCTACTCTTTGTAGTAGACACAAAGTCAATTAATGTTGGGATTTTGAGCCCTTAGATCTGCCAAAAATACCTCGTTTACCCAGCTTAAGGCTAGGTCGCATTCTCATCTATTCATCCCAGACTAGACTCTACTCTTCTACTCTTCGGCGAAGCCTCGTCTGGGATCCTCACCGCTTGACACAAGGTTAATTAAAGTGGCGTTTTTTAATCTTTAAGCTCAGCCCAAAATATTCCGTACACCCAGCTTAAGGCTGGGTCAGACTTTCATTTATTCATCCCAAATGAGACATTACTCTTCGGCTCGAAAGCAAAGAGTGTACGCAAGAAAAAGTTTAGATCAGTATAATCACTCTACTCTTCACTTTAATTGAATAGTTCCCACTTATTTAAAAGGATAGGAACATATCATTACTGTATATAGGTAGATATACAACATAATATTTAGTCGTTTGCACAATTCCTACTGGATCAACTTACACAATCAGACATGCCAGTCTTTGTCTTCTTTCTTTGGTTAATTTACTAGATTCGCAGAGTTCACTCTTTCGTCTTTATTTTCATACAATCTCCAGTTGCTACATCCTTGGGTATTATTATCTATCGTAGCATTTACGATGGGCTACTGAAACTTTATAAAAGCTGACCAAACATCATAAAGGTAGGAAGAGCCTCTTGACTGGCCAAGGATTTTTCAGCACCTTTTCGGAAATAGTTTGTCTTTGTAACATTATTTTTGTACCTTTATTAAGTGCGACACACTCTCTTTAGTTTTCGCCTATGTCGCCATCTCAACTTATCATGTTATTTTTTGAGCTGAACTCACAAATGTCGAAAGACCGATAGGTCATCAGGTCACGTCAGGTCAACACTGCCCCTGATTCGCTGGAAGTCTATTCAGACGTTGTCCCAGGTGGGCTATATACTACAATTTCAGTGTTCAAAAAGTAAGCGTTAATGATTGATTCATTCATTTGTTTAATATATCTACTTTTTATGGGTCATTTAATGCCAAAATTTAATTTTCTTAGGCGCTTTGAAGTAATATACATATATTTTATTCTGCTTTCACAATTGAATACATGGTAGATGATACTCAGCATTTGTGCATATACAATTTTGTGTGGATATAATTATTAAAAGTGAAGATATGTGTATTTTATGTAGTAGTTTTTTGGAAGTCATATTTTGATTTCTTTAAGAAATTGTAGGGTATTATATAGATTAATGTCATAAAAGAGTTCTTTTATGATGGTCGATTAATTGATTTTGTTTAATGACATCTCCAAACTTTGTGGGTTATTTAATAAGGAAATCTAAATATTTTGGACGCAACTGTATGCCTTCAACTACAGATAAAATGTATTGTTAGCAATTTTATTACAAATAGGTATAAATTGGTGGTAATGTTTTTATATAAAAATGTATTGTTGATATGTTTACTATAAAAAATGTATTTTCATCGCTTCATATTGTTTTGTTTAGGAGTTCACTATTTGCCCATAGCTGGGTCCTAACAGATTCTACTACCCCGGGTCAGGGTGAACCTGAGCACAACAGCAATAAACAGGTAGTTTCACGCGCCTCAAAACCTCGAATCTCTCAATCAAAGGGCTTGCTGCCGGATGTAGTTTATCGTCATACCCATAAGCGTAATTGGAAAATGAGAGCTTTTATATAATATAAATGTACATTGATAATGATTTCACAGTAGAAAGATACTATAAATGTTTTTATTATGAAAATATAGTGAAAATTACGAAGAAAATGATTCTCGAGTATTAGGAATTCAAATCAAGTGTTACTATCAGAAGACAGTTATTATCTAATTAGAAAGACATGACAGCTTCTATGAAATAGATATTTTGTTGATATTAAATTGAAAAAAGTCCCGTCGCATTTTTATATAATTACCTTGAGGAAACTTTTTCAGTACTTACTCTAAAAATAGATGTTAACAGGGTTCAAACTTAATAAAAACAAATTTTTATCATCAAAATGTTTATGCTATTATTAAGAGGAAATATCAAATATTGTTGTCATTAATTTAAAAAAAAAATGTAATCCTTTCTAACACGTTCAAAATTTCAGTTTAATTCTTTTTTTTTTTTTTTTTGTTTTCCGTCAGCAATTAACGCCATGTCTACGTAATATGACTATTAAGGAAAACGTAATATTGCGCAAGTCGTTTTTGTGTTGAAAGACATTCAATTGAAAATTCTTGCAAAAATCAAGTAATTGACTGATTTGAATGAAACTTTCAGAACTTATTCACAAATAAATTATGTTATTTATGCAATTATTGAACAGGTGTAGAGGCTCATCCCTTGTTCCCTGTTTAGGACGTGGTTTCCGGCTTTCTCTTTTCCAATCTATTCATTCTTACGTAGCCCCCTGCACACCAGTGGCGTTACCGCCTTGCTCGGGGTGATATGATTTAAAAAAAAATTATTTTTAGAAAATCTTGAAAAAACATTTTCTTTTTACATCTGTTACCACCACCAACTCCAACTTCTAGAAATATATTATCTATACCATCATTTTTGTTAGTTAAATGCAGGACTCATTAGAGAATGTAAATCATGTATTTTTTTTTAATTAGACCATTTTTCCGAAAATCTGCTCCGAATAGTAAAAATGCATTAAAACTACGAAATTTATAATGTAGAATAAACTTTTAATTGATTTTATAAATATCATAATTTTAGAATATCATATTCTGAAGATAAAAAAAAATTCCAATGAATAATGAATTTTTATAAGAATCGTTTAATTTTTTTCTTTGCTAATTTATGTTTTAAACATTTTTTAAATTTGTTCCCGTTACTCATTGTCTTCGATTATTAATTCATTAAAAATGAACCTTAATTACAAATCGAAAATTCAAAAACTTAATACAATTAAATTAGAATTAAGATTTTTAAAATAATTTCTAAATATTTTTATTTATATTAAACTGCTTTTTTTTTTATTATGGAAACTTATAAGAGACTTGTTATTAAAAGGTCACGTGTTTCAAGAGTTGTTCCCTTACGAAACGTTCACTCGGATTATGTCAATTTTTGGTCACCATAACTCAAGATTGATTGATAACAGGTGCTATCATCGCCTACTTGAAAGGTCACCATCAGACCTTTCTGATTACGAATTACTTTTGTTCTAAACTTCATGCCATAAGCAAGTAATATTTGTTTCAAATCAGATTAATTTAACTTTAAATTTGCTAATTTTACAAAAATAGCGAGTGAGAGATGTATATTTTATTTTTTCAAGATTTTTAAAACCAAGAATGAACTTTTGTTTACAAATGCGTCGATCGCTCAAAAAATGGCCGGAAAATTGAAAATTAAAAAAAAATCTCAAAATTTTAGATTTCAATGAATATAATCTCTGTTAGAAATACACCAGAGTATTTTGCTTACTGGAAATAGTAAATTTAATCATTTAGCTTTCAATTAAGCTAAAATTAATTTCTTTTTAAAATTCAATTTAAAACTAGGGTGGAGGTACCTATTTTTTACCTTTTAATGTTTTTTTTCTTTTTCGTAGACGATTTAATATCAGATTGCGTTAATATTTTAACAATTTTACTATTTTAAAATAAGTTTAGATATGAACCCTATCAAACACTGATACCAATTCACAAAATGTTTTTCAGCAGCAAAAGCGGAAAGAAATATTCGTTCTGTTGATAGAAATGCAGTTTTAAGTGCTCGGATATGCCAAAGATGGTTTGGCTAATTTCGATCCAGAAATTTTTTTTTAGGGATTCGCATAGAACTGAACAACCAATTTCTGTTAAAACTGCGCTTCTCCAATCCACAATTAAGAAATTAGCAAACTACCCACTTCGACCATGAAACTCTTTCTCGAAAAATGTTTCCTCATCGTTTGACTGTTTCTCAGGTTAATCAAACAGTTTATAGGACACAAATCTTATATCATCCAAGAATTAACTGAAACGCAAAAATAAAATTGCACACCTGCAATAATGGATTAGAATCACCGAAAACATTTTGGAAGAACCCAGACCAAGGCAAATTTCACAAGCCGGTGTGAAAATTAAGATTCTAGATTCTGATTGAATAGGATATAGTAAATTGAACTATGACTCGGGTCAAATTTTCTTAACACCTAGAAAATGGGTATGCAGTTCGAGCCGATCACATGACTAGATTCCACTGCTTAACCATATCTCTTGACCGGCCAAAGACAGTCAAATGGGAGCAGAGAGAGACGCCACGCTAAAATGTAGCAACAACAACAAGATACTTTAACTGACTCCTAAATGTTAACATTCGATAAGTATAATTTCTCTTACTGTTTCACCTTCCTTTTCACTTTCTCGTCGGCCATAAAAAAGGAAAAGAACACAGACTTTATTAGTAACCAGTTAATCTTTTTACATACACACATTCTGCTACTTACTACTATTTATCTGGAACATTTAACTACGTACATTTTTTATTTGAACATTTTACTTTACATACAAAACGAAGTATTTTATTCTT
The DNA here is from genome assembly GCA_037127315.1 of Ascarosepion bandense. Taxonomy (NCBI): domain Eukaryota; kingdom Metazoa; phylum Mollusca; class Cephalopoda; order Sepiida; family Sepiidae; genus Ascarosepion; species Ascarosepion bandense. Next base: position 106,256 of record JBBBDQ010001454.1, on the reverse strand, counting down.
CCACATTCCAACATCCAACCATCAACTTCTGATATTTTAAATTGTGGGGTCTTCGGTTGTGTTTTGGCACAAGGCCAGTTTGATAAACATCACCGAGGCTCCTACAAGTTTCCTTCTTCTTGTTATTGAAGAATAAACTCGTCACAGAATCCCTTCTCTATAAAATCATCGACAATAATAAACAACAGTAGCTTACGAAAACGATAATTGTTAACATCCACTGAAAAACAACAATCTATCCCCAAAAGTATGCTGTATGTTCGGTGAGATATGAAGAGTGTTGTTTATCATGAAGTGCTAAACCAAAACGCGAGAAAAGTATTATCATTAATTGTAAGTATCACAAAAATAATTTCTGACAAATTGCCCATCATTTTTTAATTATGAAAGGCGTGTTGCTCTTACACGATAATTCAAAACCACAGATTCCCTGAGTTAACCAAAAACAATATTGTAGTTAATATGAAAGTTTTGCCAAATACTCCTTCTGCTCCTGACCTTGCTCCATCTGACAATAATCTTTTCAGATCATTGCAACAGTTTTTTTTTCTAGAGAAATTAATTAATTTAAACTTGGATGGGATCCTTTTATCGATAACGTGAAGAAATAACATTTTGATTAAATGTCTCAATTAATATTAAAAGAAGAATTTGTTTCTTCTTCATCTCCAAATATTCTTTTCAACCTAATAAAATCCTTTCAACATTTTTCTATTGTCACAGCCATTATTAATATTCATGGCGATCCGCTACCGTTTTTTCTAAGGGCTTAGGAGAAGGAATAGCAAGTTTCCGGTAAAGTAAAACTGGTAATCACTTTCGAAAAGAAAGCCAATCAGTGGTTAATTGAGACAAGGAATAGCTTGTTTTTTTAAATCCGCCAAAACAAAATTGCCCCTATTTACTCCCCAAAGATAAACTTTTCTGTCTGTCATCAACATGGCTGATACTAACCTTCAGAAGGGCAACACTTTGCGCCTTTTTTTTACTTGAGTGAGTTGATTATATTGAGTCTAATGTCTGATGCTAAAAAAGTTGGTTCACTGTGTCGTGCCAGACAATTTTTCTCGACAGAATCCATCTTACATATTCGTCCGTGCATTGAGTATTGCTGCCACATCAGTTCTGGTACTCACACTATATCTACAGGGATTCTTGAGAAAATTGAAAGAACGACCTGTAATGTTATCGACCTTGACCTAGCATCTCGACTTCAGCCACTTTCTTCTCAACGTAACGTGGCTTTTCTATCGTTTCTACAAATAATTTCATGGCAATTGTTTGGATTAGCTTTTCTCTTTGGTTGTTTTAGTGTTGAAGTAGCTTGATGCAACCGTTTGCTCTGTTCTAATATTTTCTTTTCTCACACTTCTTGCTTGGGAAACTCATTTCCGATTTTCACTCATAATCTTCAAAACATTAAATGCAATGACAATCTCCCTTTTCTATCTTCCTAAAACCTGTTATTTTATATACATTTCTCCTTGCTTCTCTTCACTAAAGTCTTCTCATTCTCTTTCACTCTCGTAAACCTTGACATTATCGCCTTACTTGGGGCGAAATGAATTAGAAACAATATTTGAAATGCATTTTGTTGGCAACCCTATAAAACAATCACAAGCGAAAAATAAGTTTATATATATATATATAAATATATATATATATATATATATATATATATATATATATATATATATATATGGGAACGTAAAGTTTGGGTTACATGAAACAATCGTTTGAATGTAAGTATAAACAAGTGTAAGTACAAATGACTTGTTTTGCTTCTCCCAGCGAACTTCCATGTTTAATACTGCTTGAATTCTTCCTCCTGTCTTCTTTCAAATTCGGTATTTCGAATCGTTTTTGGTGTCTTTAACCTCATACATCTTTTACAAATAATTCTCATTATTCCATGTAAAATTCTTCACCCATTCTTCTCTATTCTGTTTATGACTCTTTTAGTTGAAAATATTCAAAACATTTTGTTTGTTTTTTCTTTCGTAGGTCTTCGAGTAACGAAAACAATTCCAAAGAGGAATACTAAGGAAAGGGTTGCAGAGGAAGGAAAACATTCTGTTGTTTTGTACTGGTATTCTTAAACGGAACGCAACAATTTGGCCTTAACTGCTCGGGGGTTTTGTTTGTAAACAGTTAGGTAAACATAAAACGTGAGTCCATACTTGTACAAATTCACACAGGCAAGGGTAAGTCTGACTAGAATCCTTAACTGTAAACATATAACGACTGTACACATGCATATAACGTATTAGGCGCCTGCTGCAGAGTATTGATCATGAAAGCTGATGAAATAGGAACGATCCTCAAACGGTTTACTATTTTTGTGAACGCGTGTAAGCTTAACATTAACGGGCTAGTTTCACTGAGCATTGCTATTGTAGCAAATAGATCATCACAAGGCACTCTCTTCTAGTAGCCTTTTGCCAATATGCTCAGCTTAGTAAATATCTATTAGGTACTTGCAAAAGTCTAAATGCATTCTTTTATTTTTAACTATAAAATACAGAGTAGAAAAATTTTGCACAAATTTTCTTCCATTTTCATTAGTTAATCTTCTTCTACCACCAGACTAAATAGAGAATAGGAAGATTGTATTGCACCATGTTTCAAGTATGGAATATGATAATCTTGATATTTGTATAAATTACGTAAAAGTGAAAATAACGCTAACATTTCATTTTAACAGATAAATTTATCAGCATTACGCAAAAATATCTTGAAATACTAAAAAGTAAATATATTCAATAAAATCGCCATTGGCTTCAACCACGGCCTTCAGACAACTTCCTGCGTCTCTTTTGGACGGTCTCCTTATTTAAGTTGGTGAATGCTGTCATAATCCTTGCTTAGTTCATCCTTAGTGTTACAAGGAGTTTAGTTGGTCTCTCGCTCAACGCCGCCCCACACATTATAATCTAGGGGTTGCAGTCTGACTAGTTAGGTGGCCAGATTTAAGAGGTTATGTGGTCACAGAAATTGTCTGACCGCCATGACTGATTTTTTCCTGCTTGTACGCCATGTTGCCAGAATAGGACCTTCTAGCAGCCATCCTCTTGACCCAGAATAGCACTACCTCCTCAAAGCACTTGATGTCGGCCTCCGTGTTGAATCTGAGGCCTTGTGGGAAGATTAATGAAAGTATAACGTCGCAATCAGTAGTGATCACTCCAAACACTATGTTGTTGACTGGATATATCATCCAACTCTTACCAAATCCTTTGCACTACCACCAGATTGACACCTAAATACTTTGAAATATCCGTACGGGCTTTTGAAGTGAATGTCAAGGAGTACAGTATGCCGTTTCCGAATTTCTGGCGGAATGAATTGCGTCATGGAACTAATTTTCTTAAAGATTGTGTCCAACTGACCCTAATATATTGTGCAAAAATACAGAACAAAAAACAATGCGCATGCGCAAATAAAAATGGCGTCAATCTACCCATCGTACTCTGTATTTGGTTGCACGGAAAATAATGTTCGATTTTACAATCAAATTTTATTCCTTTATTTATTATTAAGTCAATGAACAATATGGTGGTGGTATAGTCTCGTATGCGAAGTAATGAGTTTCTGCTTTGTCATCTTGGCAACATATGGCCTTGTCATAAATCAGAATTAGACCTCATCGATTAGCCAATGTCAGTCGTATTTTACTTAACCTAATATATATAAATAATTTTGGGGTTTTCTTGTGCACAAGCAAACCTTCATAACTGGATCTTTGTTTCCGTATGTATACATACGAAAGTAAGTAAAACTTACCCGCACTTTTGCTAGAATATATTTTCAGATTTATCACACTGCCTTTTACACATGCGTGCTTATAGTTGGTACTATCATCGTCACGTGATCGAACTTCATCAAGCCAGTTTTCTTGCTGTTGTCATAGTTTAAACATGGACGCTCCGCTAACAGTGTGCAATAAGGAGGAACAAAAAGCGGTAATTTGTACCTGCACAGAACACGCTACATAATCGATGATAACTCGCAGGTTCGCCATTACTATATCTTCTCGTTAGTGGTGGAGATTGACGGACGTCCGGATACTGTTTCTTGCATCAAGCCTGTCCTGCCACTTTTAAACTTCTCGATCCACTCATTCATAGTTCTATGCGGCAGTTCACTGTCGCTGCATTGTGTTAAAAGCCTTCGATGAATTTCAGCCTTTCACACACCTTTCGACTAAAGTAATCGGATCAGTGTTCTTTGTACCTCCACTGCTATCGGAGCGGTCATGTTTACGCTGTAACAGCAGCAAGAAAACTGACGCAATCAAACTCAGACATCGATCACGTGACAACAAGAGTACCAACTATAAGCACGCATGAACAGAAGGGAGTGTGACAGAACTAAAAATATGACGAAAGTGCAGATAATTTTTGACTTAGTCTCGTATATATCTCAAATGCGTTTTCTTTTATGTATCATATGTTTCAGGGTGTAAGCTATCATGTCCTCCACAACTTCCTGTCTTCTTCTACAATTTTAACTCATTATCATTCTTCTTTGACGTTGATCTGTCATCAATTCACATAAATTCGCCAAGTAGGTTACTAGCTGCTTTTCGTCGTTTCTGTTGCCATTATTATCTGTCAGTTAAATTTTCTTAGCTGTCTTTCCTCATTACGTGTCTCAAGAAAATTTAACTGTCTTTTTAAAAAAAATACCTTTTCCTTATTCTTGTGTTCTCTAAGTCTTCCTCGTTTCTTATATGTTCTGCTAACGGTATTCTTAGCTTTCGTCGGAAAAATTAAATTTATGTCTCTTCAACTCTTTCCTTCATCTGTGAAAAAATTGCCCAGCATTCACGTCCATTATGGAGATTAGATATTCAGTCAGTCAGTTAAGTGCCATACGTGAAACACTCTTGGGCGATCATGTCTCGAAAGAGACATGACTGACTGAGCAGAAGATTATCCCGCAGTAGTTTGCCATTGCTTTCTGAGGTAGACTGGTTGCTGACCAAGGCTATAGAACACAATCTGTCCTGTTATTTAACCCATAACTGGAAGGAAGAGACGGATTAATAGTAATACCTTTCCCAAGGGTATTTGCGCGTAAGTGAATACAATGAATTCAACTGGAATTCGAACTCGACTCCCTGGTTTCTCGTTCCGAGCCGATATCCACTGCACCACAACGCACATTACATAGCAGTTTAGAACATAATTTTTTCTAACGAAACATCATCTTAGTGAATTAGAGCGCCTGATCGTGAATTAGAGCGCCCGATCGTGAATTAGAGCGCCCGATCGTGAATTAGAGCGCCTGATCGTGAATTAGAGCGCCTGATCGTGAATTAGAGCGCCTGATCGTGAATTAGAGCGCCTGATCGTGAATTAGAGCGCCCGATCGTGAATTAGAGCGCCCGATCGTGAATTAGAGCGGCTGATCGTGAATTAGAGCGCCTGATCGTGAATTTGAGCGCCTGATCGTGAATTTGATGATATATTAATTGTGAGTTTATTCTCTAGTCCAGATAGTTTTAGTGTAAACGTTTTCTTTTTTATGTATCACGTTTTCCTCAGCACGTAGATCATAGTTCTCCACAATTTCCTGTAATTTGTAGCTCTTAATAAATTCTGTCTCTTTGACTTTTCTCCTAAACTTTGTTGCGCTATCCATTTACTCAATCAGAATTTTCCTCTGTCTCGCTCGCTTCTAATCTGTCCTGTGAGTATCAAATTTTCCAAGCTATTTTTCCTCATTATGTGACTTGAAATGTCAACTGTCACTTCCTGATGTTAAATATGTTTCTTTTTGTTCCTAATTTCTCTAGAACTTCGTCGTTGCTCACATATTCGGTCCATGGTAACCTTAGAATCTTTCTGCAGTACTACATTTCTGTTGCTTCAAGTCTCTCTTTCATCTTTGAGGAGATTGTCCACCATTAACTGCCATTTAGGAGAACAGATATTACGTAACAACTCAGTACTCTTGTCTTTGTTTCTAACGAAGTTATTCTATTTTTTAATACTCTGATTAGCTAGACTAGCAATAACTGAGCAATTTTGAAAAATATTAATTCTAGAAATGGGCAACGGAATAAAAACAATCTTCTCCCGTAAAGAACTCGGTTTGAAATTCCTTTAAAGTTACTTGGATCGACAGGCACCTGAAGAAAGCTGGATGGTATAACGGTTGAAACGTTGTGATATTAACAACAAAGATGAAGACATTAATCCGACTGTAAGTAATGATAATTTATCACCAGAGGAATTATATAAATATTATTTTCTTTTTCCAGTATAATTTTCCCCCCGCTCAAACTACCCGTCCTCTAGGGTGTGTAATAGGGTATAAGACGCATTCATTTACACTTGGTTTGTTGTTTACCATAAAATTCGGGCAAATGTAAAATGCGAACACAAAAACATTCTTAACCATTCTCCTATTAATCTCTCTACTCTTTGTCTTCCCCCTCTCTTTCTTCCTTATCCCATCATTCTCTCTTTCTCCACTCCTATTTGTCCGTATACTCTTCCTTTCTTGAGCGCTACTTCTATCTATCTATCTATCTATCTATCTATCTATCTATCTATCTATCTATCTATCTATCTATCTATCTCCGTCAGTCTTAATATTATCTATCTATCTATCTATCTATCTATCTATCTATCTATCTATCTATCTATCTATCTATCTATCTCCGTCAGTCTTAATATTAACATATCTATCTATCTATCTATCTATCTATCTATCTATCTATCTATCTATCTATCTCCGTCAGTCTTAATATTATCATATCTATCTATCTATCTATCTATCTATCTATCTATCTATCTACGCTCATTTATTTTTTGAAATTACACATACAATTATATTTACTAATACAATTATTACATTGACAGTTTGATATATATATATATATATATATATATATATATATATATATATATATATCCAGGGTGGTCCAAAAGGTAGGGGACAGTAAATGATAACATTTATTTTGAGATTACATGGAGAATTATATTTACCAATACAATTATTACATTGAGAATTAAATTATATTGTGTACAATAATACAAAAGCGCTTAAATTTTAGCAATGCAGGTGCTCAAACTGTTGTCCATCACAATTTACGCAGCTTTGAAGGGTGCAGGTATAGCATGGGGCCGTCCTCTTTGATTTTGACGTAGTATTTGTCCTACCTGGTTTGAATGTGTCCTACCTGAGTAATTTATAGTTATAAGTTTTCGGCTATTTATTGAAACTAATTATTTTCCCTTACCCCTAACCACTAACCATTACCAGATAGTTACCAGGCAGAATAATTCCTTAAAGCACACTTTTTAAGGTAGGCCCCAGTGACAAACTTTCGTAGGCCACATTCGATTGGTAGGCCACATTCGAAAGGTAGGCCACATACTATACTGGCACCCTTTGAAGTCTACTCCTCACACTTCAACAAACATTTTTGCACAAATCTCTTTATGTAATACTTTCTTGAAATTAATCTCTTATGTCACCAAATATTATTTCAAATCACCAACTCTTCTTGATTTTAGCCAATAAACAAACACTATTGTAATATTATAACCGATACACAAGACTATTACACCTACTGTCCACTTACTTTTGGCCACCCTGTATATTCATAAAGATACATGTACATAGATACTTTCAAAGTATTGCCAAAGAGTTTCAGCGAATGACTATGAATAACTCGTAGATTCTACCATCTCCTTAGCAGTACTACCCTGGGACATATAGAGATTTAAAAAATGTACTGCTCACAGAACGTAGTGGCGAAATGCTGTACTACATTCGGTTCTCGTGTAACGTTTAAATTTCTCTAACCTTTAAAGTAAAATCGCATGCCTACAGATACAATGGTTACTTGATGAGTCCGCTAGTTATATCTAAATGGACAAATCAATCCCTCGGTGGAATTCTGGAGTTACACAGTCTTCCTTCCCTGTACAGTTATGAGTATATCACCGAGCTCCTTCTGGGTATGACGATAAACTACACCCAGCAGCAAAGAGGTTTTAACCGGAATTTTCTGAGGAGAGCGAAACTATCTTTTAATTGCTGTTGTTCCCAGGTCCACCCTAACTCTGGGTGGTAACGCCTGTTAAGGTCCCAGCTATACAAAAATAGTTAATCCCTAAACTAGGGTTAGTCCCCGGTATGACGATAAACTGTATCCGGCAGCAAGAAGGTTTTAATCGGGAGGTTTTTGAGCAGCGTGGATCCATCTCTTAATTGCTGTTGTTCCCAGATCAACCCGGGGTGGCATCACCTGTTAGAGTCCCAGCTATGGGTAAATAGTGGAACCCTAAACTAAAATTGGAACACTGAAGGTTTAGATCTACATTTTTATCGTAAAAATACCAGAAATACATTTTCGCAATAAAAAAGGTTACGAGCAATCCATTTTTATATTCACCTCATAAAGCAGCGTAACATTTTTATTCTTTCAAAGCTCCCAAGAAAATTGAATTTCGGCATTAAATGACCCATAAGGAGTTGATATGCCGTTAAACAAACAAATTAAACTAAACAAATATCCCGTGATATTTTATTTAAAAGTATTTTTCTGTCAATGTGTTTGACAAAAAACTTTCTTGTTTTTTTTTTGTTGTTTTTGTTTTTTTTTGTAAATAACTAAATTCTAAATTCAAATGGGTGTGGGCAAATCGTTTTTTATTTCTAAGAAAATGACGATGTTGAACTTCCCGCGAATTTTACAAGAATGTACGCCCGTCCTTTTATTCTCTACCCCTCTGCAAAACGATGAATCTACATCGCTGTAAATTATGTCCCGTATCTAACAGCATTCCTTTGAGAAAACCCGTGTAAACATCTCGCTATTTTTCATTTTTCTGAATCAATATGTTTTTCTCTCATAGAAAAACAGGTTAAAAATGCGATTTGGTAAAAAGAATGACGTCAACAATAAGAAGCCCTGTTCGCTTTCTCTCTTTTTCTGTTTTTTTTTCTTCTTGGATTTGCTTTACTGCTTTTCCGAGACAAATTTGAAAACTCTTTATTTGCCGTAAACAAATTGTTAACAATTTCAACGAAAAGTGTATAACAAAAACTAAAATATTTCTGCTTACTTTTAGCCATTATCGCAATTTCATTTTTATCCTCTTGCCGTTAGGCTTACGGCCACATCACGTTGAAACACCGATTTCTGTACAATCACAGAAATTAAGCAATGTCCAGCCTGGTGATTATCTAGATGGGTGACCGCTTGGAAATATCAGGTGTTGTAAGCGTTGATATGAAGGTGATGTAATCGGCTTACTAAAGGTTTCATGTGAACTCGTATCTTGTCAACAAAGTGAATAAAGTCGAACCCACAAAAGACTTTACCTTTGAATCTGAGTCTAACAAAACCTTTTACAGGCATCATGCTGCATATATATATATATATATATATATATATATATATATATATATATATATATCATGCTGCTTAGAAATAATAACAAACTTCAGAATACAGAAAATCTACAAACAAGAATGAACTTATCAATATATATATATATATATATATATATATATATATATATATTATACTTTAGAACATGTACAAACTACAAGCTACTACAAAATTTGACATTTTTTTCGATACTGAAAGAACAATGTCTCATTAGGTAGCTAATGATGATGGTAATAAACGTTGTTTTTTTTTTAAATTAAAAAAAAACATTTTCTTCTATTTTTGGAAACCTTTTTGTACGAGGTAAGAGGATACTAAAAAGAGGGGAAAAAAGAAAGAGAACAGAAAAAAATGAGAAAGCAAAAAGAGAAATCAAGAAGATGTAAAATATATTTATATAAAGACAAAGTTCGTAGACCGATACAATTATTTACGAATTTGGGTAGATCAAGGACGCAGTTCTTCAAAGGACAAGTAAATTTGTAAATAATATTGGTTCGCTAAAATTTAGATCTTGCAGGTGAATTGTTATTTTTGACGATGAGGTTAGCAGTTTTAAATTTTGTGTTGGAGATAATTTCATTTTTTTAGTTTAAGTGAATGGGAGTTGTGTATTTTCGGATTGTTTTTCGTTGTGAAGATTCATTCTGTTTATAATTGCTATTTGTTTTTTCTAGAAAATATTAATTTTATTGTTTTTATCCGCGTTCATTGCTCTTGTTTGTCAAGATAAGCCACACGACTACGAAATTGATGCGAAAACTCACGCTGCTTCTCTCAGACAAGAATATAATTCAATCTCATTTAAACACACATGGAGACCTACCAAACCCTATCTGTAACATAATTGTTGACAACACAAATATCATAGCATCATCCACATACAAAAAAAGGCTAAAAATAATGGAAGCATTATTAATAAGAAAGAAAATCCAACATGCAATAATATCAACTACGAACACACTAACAACGTACTTACCGTGTTCAGAACATAAAACATACACACGACTATACAAACATACATAACAATACATGCATTCTGTTTGTCGTAAAATAAAATCCTTCCTCGATAATGGCTGAGAGTATAGTAGAAAGCCCTCGGATAAACAAAAAATTCGGATAATTTTATATAATTTATGTCCTGAAAAATTACATAAAAATTAATCATAATAGCTTGGATGTCATTTTTAATGAAACCTGCATAAAAGAGAGATTGCTGCCCAAATACACACACACACACACACACACACACACATATATATATATATATATATATATATATATATATATATATATATCATATAATTAAGTTTGTTTTTTAATTAAAAATACATTGCGACTTCGTTATCAGGCAATGTTAGACGATTATTGTGAAAATGATTTTCACAATAATCATCTAACATTGGTGAAATATTTTGAAAACAATCAAATTTAAGAACTTCTATGAAAATACATACCATCATACTAATTAGAAGCGATCCAAACAGTAATCTAAATTTTTGTTGATAAAAATTATCATTTTATGTGAAATAATATTGATTATAAACGAGAGGGAAGATTTTTATTATTTTAGTTATTTTTGCGTTAGATATTTTTTTTAAAGGACAAAACGCGTCGCACGAAAACTAAGTGCATATTATTTCCAGATCTGAAATTTTATTTTTGGTACTAGTATTGTTTAAGATCGGTATAAATTAGTTCTATCTTGCCCTAGTGGTGACCATTTCGATTTTGTGTTATAGGGTCCGTTTATAATATTTTCTACCGGAGACCAAGATGTTTTTAGTGGAGTAATCCAAGTTTATTGGTTCCATATTCCGGCGACGCTAAGGATATAAAGTATAAATGTAATATTACACCTAAAATAGTGGTCAAGAGTAAGGAGCGTAGTGTAGGTATGGATGTGAATACGTATACATGTGTATGCGCGCAGGTACACACCCATATATAAATATTTATCTCAATGTAATATAACATAACAGTATATATCATTCAGCAATGAATTCGAACACTCTCAGCTATTAGGCGTGTATAATGATAATATACACGCTAAAAGGTCTGCCTCCTTCTACCGAGCGCTCATAGATCAGAGGTAGAATCGGCCGGGTTTCAATCTTGGGAGAAAAGCATTCGGCTATCTAACCGTACAGATGAGCTGTGATACAGCGAAACAGATCTGTCTGAGGATGACTATATATATACATATATATATATATTAGAAGTAGTACAAACTAATAGATTGTCAGTCCACTGTTTGTACTGATTTACTTTAAGCGTGCTCGATATAGCATTATATATGGCAATATTTTTATTATAAGGTTATAATAAAAACATAGTTTACTGCAACACAAGAGCCGTTGTGTTTCGGTACTATCTTATTAGCACCTCGTCAGGCAGTGAATTTTTTTTCTGTTAGGAAATATTATGTATAGAAGTTTAAAACAACACAATTTTTTACCAAATCCAGATAGTGGGGGGATTTACTGGGGGTAGGGTTATCTCAGCTAACCAATAAAAATCAGGTCATGATGTATAGGAGAAATTTGATTGTAAGGGTAAAGGCAGATAGAGAATTAAAATGACTTAAGACCCAGATATTTTCCATGCCAGTGATGCAATGAATTGAGAGATACATATGTTGCAATTTTGCAAATCTGAAAATTTATCGCGTGTCATCATGAAACCGTTACTAGATTTTCTTTAAGTTATAATTCAACTTAAATTAGTGTACACGAGACAAAGACGGGAAAGTTTTGTTTTATTTTTTAATTTTCTAAATACACTGCATGTCAAACATATATAGTTGACTTAGTGGGTGATCTATCCGTTAAGACGTAAGAAATTAAATTATCAGATGTGAGAATAAATCACTATATGCTAGGAGATAGATTATAAAAGTCTAGTTATAATATATTAGGAAAAAATAATGATATTTCAGGGTACGCTTTAGACGATGATGACAAATGGAAGTTACTTTACTAGTTTAGTTTTGGGAATTTGATAATTTGTAATTTTTCTTGTAAACATAGAAAACATGGCTCATATAAAGATTTAAAGTTTTGTTTTTATTTTCTTTTTAATATTTTCCATTTTACGGTAAGGGTTTTATTGGCATCTTTTAATTGCCAATAATAAGTAGAAAGTGATGTGCTATTACGGTAAGTTTTATTATTAAAAGGTAAGGTGTGAAAGTAATGGCGGGTCTTAAATGTATTACTGGTACAGCCGATATAATATTTTATTACTGTGGGATTTTCTATGGTGGAAATAGAGCATAGGTAGACTATAGAGCCAGGTAGACATTTATTTGCTAATGGACACGCAATATATTTTCGGTAATTGCAATGTTTGTTTTTGTGATCATTCATTTTCTTAGGATGTTGTTGATTGTTTAGGTTATTATGTTTGTTTAAAATTCTATGATTATGTTTTTTTATGATCTTCTCAAGGTTATCACTACAGCTATAGCTTAATTTCATCATAGTTATGTAATATTGCCTGATGACGAGATAAATCTCGAGACAGAAATTTCCGTGTCGCAATGTAAATGAAATTAATTTTAAATAAAGATCAAATTTAATTATATATACCACGCTAAAGTCAACCTTCCTCTACCGAGCGCCTATAGCTCAGAGGTAGAATCGCCGACTGACGAAGTTTCAGGAACGTTAACATAAAAAACATCAGCCTTCAAAGATAATATAATCTTGTGTTGACAGATAATAGTCACCGAATAGCACTCGCAGGTCGTAAATTTGTAACGCGGTTCTTTGACGTCACACCGTGTGAGAGACCGAAATGTTAACAGCCTCATATGTCTAAATGCAATGTAATGTGTTGTGACGAGATTAAAATGTGATTTTAGTAAGTGTGAGTTGCTTTGATTTAATGTAGATGACCTCCAATATCTGAAGGTTCTTTTTACTGTGTCTACGTAAGAGTATTATTGTGTTATCGACTAAAATTTGTTTAATATTACATACATGGCTATGTTTTTCTAAAAAATGTTGTTTAATTGAACTATGATCAAAAAGGTGGCAGGTAAATCTACAGGAGAGCGTGGCTGTAGCAAAACCCATATATGTAGTGGATTTATTATTAGTACCAGAAATACAATCTTTGAACGGGCATGTAACTTGATACACTACATTGGTTTTCTGTGGAGAATTTAGTTGTGTTGCTGTAGGGTTATTAGAGGCTATGAGGTCAATTGTTTTAATTTTTTATAATATATAATGAGCTTAATTTGATAAATAATTGGTTTAACATTTCTACCTATTATGTTTTTGAGTGTTGTTTCATCATGTTTGTAATTATTATGCATTTGGTTGCAATAGTATAAGTTAATAGTGCTATGTTTATTTTGACGTCCACTATTATATTAGTATCAACAATATTGTTAGAGGTATTATTAACCCTCTAGGGCCATTCGTATCATATTTGATACAGTATTTCCCTATAAGGGAACATTTGGTATTTCCCTATAAGGAAACATTTGGTATTCATTGACTGAGCAGTCAGTACTGCTTTCATTTGAAACTTATAAAATATTTCTCTTAAAAAATTTTTCAGGAAAATATTTCTTTCAAGGCTTGTTTTCATACTGTATCAAATATGATACGAATGGCCCTAGAGGGTTAAATTTATTGAGATGTATTTTAATTTGTTGATCAATGACGGGGTTAGAAAATCCATTGTTAACAAGTGTTTGTTTAATGTTGGGTAAGTCTTTATAGAATATGGATTTGGAAGAAGATATCATTTGTACCCATTGAATTAAATTCTTTTATAACAGCTAACTTATATCGTTGGAGGCATTCACTATTATACTTAAGAAGAACGAGTTTATGTTAGTTGGTTTCCTATATAGAGAAGTAATAAATTTATGTGTGCTGGAATCAATAAATACATGAAGGAATGGAATATTATTATTAATATTAAGTTCTAATGTAAATCTGAGGACGGAGTGACTTTCCAATTGTTTTTAAGTTGCGTAATTTGATCAATATTTTTAGCTAAAATGAAAATGTCATCTATGTATCTTTCATATATAGGAGGTTTATGAGTGTCATTAAGTATCTTATTTTCTAAATGTGCCATATGATAATTAGAAAAGAGGAGACCTAAAGAAGATCCTGTTTCAATACAATAATAAAAAATATTCAATTGTTCGACAATTTTTGTCTTTATTTTCACCTGAAATTAAAGCCAAAATACGATGTTTAGAAAGGCTCATGATTAAACATAATCGACATTCATTGTCTGTTATATTTAATAATATATGTTTAGAAAATTATCAACTGCCTCGATACAATACTACCTGATGAGACATTGTCCTTTCAATGTCGAAACAAAATGTACACTTTGTAGTCGATGATAATTTGTACATGTTCTAAACTATAATTTATAATATATATGTGTGTGTATGAGTGTGTGTGTGCATGTGTTTGTTTGTTTGTGTGTGCGTGTTTGTGCGTGTGTTTGTTTGTTTATGTGTGTGTGTATGTATATATTTCTTTTGTTAAATTGTAAGTAAATTTCCAAACATATATTTGGCTACTATTTCACCGCAATTTATTGACAGTTTAGCAAAAAGGTCAATAAGATTTTTCTATATCAACAATTTTTATTTACCCTCAGTCAATCCCTGAGTAATTTTCGTGCTCTCTTAAATGCCTTATCGAGCACTGGGGGTCGATACCGATAACTTTCAGGACCTCTAGTTTAATGGCCCACCGCTGTGAATTTAGTTAGGGAAGTTGTTCATTTTCCTTTCTGACGTTTTCACTTGTAAAGGCGATTTCCGCACTCTTTTCATCAATTCCATCAATCTGGCCTATCGATAGTGGAACGTCATTCGTCAGTGAAAATAATGGATGTAATACAGTTTTTACATATTCGGTTTTTCTTAAAGAAAAAAGCTTTGGTGATCGGTCTCACATATTTGTCACTTGATTCAGGAATCGACACGTGCTATTCCACATCTCACTGCCAAAGACGGATTTCTTATAACGATGTACAACTTGCTCTTACCACGGCTGCATCGCAGTCGTTCAAAATTTCTAATTCACTTTTTCACAGTCTGCTGGTACCTGTCAACATTTTTTTCTTTGCAATTTCTAGCATTAGATTATATTTTGCAAACTGTGAAGTTATCAAATATTTTTCTGTATCCATAAAATCAGATTTACAGCACATTGTAAAGCTCTAAACTCACATTAAATTGAGAATTTAAAATTCAGGACATTTCATACAAATGGCTACTCTTTGTTTACTTTTGCGCATAATGTACCAGCTTTCACCCTAACTGCACAGAAAGATATTGTCACTGTTCAGCAAATAAACAGAAAGAGAAATTGGTGATCTGTGTTCGAATTTCAACCGAGATCGTTACATTCATATCTGCATCCCAAATAGCATTGGGAAAGTTATTATTTATTTCTATTCTTACCGGACAGTTTGGGACCTTGGCTGACATCTTATCTAGTAGAAAAACAAATCTGAATTTTAACTTAAAGAGGGTTGCTATCAGTTCTAACCAGTAATGCTACTGGTTCTACACAAGTCATATGTGCATGTAGTTGGGCGGCTCGATTCTAAAAAACGGAACCGTTAGTCTCTCATACGCAGAAAGATCGACGGGAGAGTCCACTATTAATGCACTAATATACACAGTTTCGTTTATGGTGATTTTCTAAGCGCAGCTTAGATGTGGCACAAGGCCAAGAACAGCTTCGTCTATGTATGTAAAATTTCACACAGATGAAGGCGAAGATGAGGTTTTATGTGTTGAAACATTCTCAGTTCGATGTTAAATATATAGCCGAGTTGTTTTCGTTTTTGTTAATGCAAGACTAGTATTAATTGCGCACAAAGCCAGGTGGGCCCTACCTGACGAAGGATTAGTCATGATGACTTGAGGCAGTACCTTACAATGCCGAATGTTTTTCCTGGCGCACAACTCAGACACTCAAGTACATCAGATGTTTTTATCGAAATATCATCTCTTGGAAGGTGGCCATGTAAGGTTTGAGAACCCATTTTAAACACACACACACACACACACACACACACACACACACACACACACACATATATATATATATATATATATTAATTAATTATTGTTGACTATGTCCACTATATCTTATGAATAGAGAATACATCGCAGTACGTAATCTGTTCAATGAAACAACGTTAAAGATTAATTAACACTCACAAGTCAGGCACTCTACTGAATCGGACTATATCGCCAATACTCGGGAAAATATGGTCGCCTTTTATACACGTTGCATTGAATATTTTGAGCCTTCTGATTGGTTAACCCTTCTATTAGTGAACTATAAAATGAGTCAGCTCATGGCTGGCTCACTAGTATACAATGCTACCCCAAAAACTCCAACAATTATTACGTTAGAACGTAAAAAACTACCAGAAAATTTACATTTTGTTTTTGTTTCAACATTGAAAGAACAAAATCTCGTCAAGTAGAACTACCAATGTCTCCTCTGGTAGAACTACTCAATGAGACATGGTTCTTTCAAAATGCACAATTTTGTAGTAGTTGTTCACATGTTCTAACGTAATAATTAATAATAAATATTCACTGCTCTATTTTTATATTGAGCCCTGTTTTACATTAATGTTTTGAACGTTGCAATTTATTAGTCATTTATTAGTCCTCCACATACAAGCCTGTTCTGCTGTATCACAGCTCATCAGTGTGGCTAGACACATCCACTTGCTTCTGGCCGGGATCGAAACTCGACCGATTTTAAAGAAAGCCATCGACGCATGGAATCAGAGGAGGGAAATTTTAGCGTCTTGTCTATAAGCAGTGTATACACACGCCAGTCACCGAAAGAACTCAATTCATTTCTGAAGAGTCACGCATATAGCAGAAGTGGAAACTATTTTTAAAATTTTCTTCTCCAGAGAGCTCAATCGTAATGAGAGTATAATATATATATATATATATATATATATATATATATATATATATATAGGGAGAGATAGAGAGAAATGTTCACCTATCAGACAATATACACTTCTTTCTGGTTATTTGAAGAGAAATAGAGGTTTATCATTTGTTTCTTGTATAAGATCGGGTTTCTAGTTCCTTCCAAAGTCTTTGGCTTCTCTTTCACTTCCAATAGGCCCTTGTGTCTTAGTGGCGTTATCGCCTTGCTCGAAGTGAATTAATTTAAAAAATATATACAGGGTAAATTGTCGCCAATTTATATTTTTAATGTCGCTCACACGAATTATTTGCTTTTGCTTTTGTCAACTGCACAGTACAGTAGGGTCAGTTGGTTCATAGGATTCAGAGTGTCAGACAGTTCAGAGGATTCGAATAGATTTCGATGAATCTAATGATGATTACGAATGTCTTTGCAGTGATCACTAGTGATAGCGACATTATACCTCTATATATCTTCCTACAAGGCCTCACTCAATAGTGTCTTGGGGAGGTAGTGCTGATCTCGGTCAAGATGGTGGCTACTGAAAGACCCTCAGTCTGGAAACAGGACTCTGCACCATGTCACAGAAGTCGGAGAACATAGTCATGGCTGTCAGACAATTTCTGCTACCACATCACCCTTTTCATCCGTCCACGTAACTTCACTGACAGCAACATCCTAGATTATTATGAGTGGGGTGCAGTTGAGTAAGAGACCAACAAAACTTCTAACACCAAAGATGAACTGAAGGCAAGGATTATGACAGAATTCCCCAATTTAAACTCGGTGAACGTCCAGAAGAGACGAAAAAGACTCTGAAGTCTTCTGGAGGCCGTTGTTTCAAACCAATAGTGATTTTAATTTAGTATTTTAAGATATGCTTATGTAATTTTGGTAAATACATCCGTTAAAATTACATGCCAGTGTTTTTATCATTTATGCTTAAGTTAGACGACAATTCATCCATCTCACCCTGTAGATATACCTGTTGGCAGTTGGCTTCTAGAAGAAGCTTATCAGCCCTTTGACAGGTCTTTTTTTTCATCACGTGGGTTAACATGCCACCCTACTCCACAGGGAAAAATTGGCTGTGCTGTTTTAGACGCTAACCAATCATCGATGTGGCAGGTTGTACTGGGTTACATGTGACTGAAGTCACGGTAGAGTAATGGATTTCGGCCAGGAATGAGGAATTGGAGAGCCGAGTTCGAACTCCAGTCAAGTTCATTACATTCACTGACGTGCTAATATCCTTCTCCACACCCCGTCTTTGGCTAAATAGCAGGACAGACTGGCTTCTATAGCCTTGGGGAAGGCTATTCAAATCAGCATCCGTCAGGCTATCTTGCATAAGACACGCCACTGATTCTGCGACTGTAGTAATATGTGGTGCCCCTACGACGCCAGTGAGTCACGAAAACTCATAGGTCGAAGCTTGACTTGAGCTGACTTCATAAAATTTAACCAAATGACCAAGCATAAATATCAACCTATTTTTTTACTAGCTGTTTGTTCTTCAAGTTAACGAGAACTTTTCAGCAACGTTCGTATTTATATAAATATATATATATGTATGTATGTGTGTGTGTGTGTGTATGCTTTTTTAAACCATTGTATCTATTTGTAATATGTCAATATAATATGTCACACGAGAACGAATGCTGTAATAATTCTTACGTTATAATTATAGTGTTTCATTTTTGTAATGCCCGACACGCAACCGTAGTTAAAAGAAATGGTCCACAATGTCAAAAATAAAAAATTGCAGAATGATTCTTTCTTCTTTTTTCACTACCCCGTCTTCAATGCTGTTACATCCATGACATAAACATCCGCCCCTTACATACAATTATGCAAACTACAAGTGACTCTATTGTACTACACCATACGGTGAATCGATCTAGTTTTTTCTTCGTGCAAAGGAATTTCTTAATTAATAGTTTGGCGGATATTGGACTGGTTGAACATAGTTGACTGTTCATATGTGTCTTCTTGGGATACTTCCTTTATTGTTCAAACAACACAAAGATTATATTCTTGGAAAATTTCCCTAAATAAATTGGCACATGAAAATCTGGAGAGAAGTGGGAATAAAGACAGTCTAAATTCTTTAATGAAACCCAATTTGTACAAAATATCATAGCTTTGAATGGGACAAAGAAAGCAATCACGAAATGTTATCTATTTTTCCAATTCTTTTTTGTCTTTTTTTAATAAATTTTGTTTGCTTTTCTCTTGCTTTTATTGTATTTTTGTTAGAAATGGAATTTTTAAGAACCTTTTCTAAAATATATGATAAAGTACGAATTAATAACAAAGTACAAAGATATAACAAAGTATAAAGTAATAATAGTATCGTTCAGTATTACAGGTTAGACAAAAGTTTTCGGTTCCCAATGTCAGTTCAATGCCTTTCTTCAGCCGCGTTGGGATTTTTTTAGCCTGGAGAGAGGTCATCAAATCGTAGAATTCCGGAAGCACCCCGTTGGGCCACCTGCGCGTTCGACGGATGAGAATCGGGTTAACAGAAAAATAAATATAACCAGGTCGATGCGATTTTGGAAGGACAAATATTTTTGTATATGTAAAAAACAAACGTGCCTCTTGTATATGAACAATAACTAAATAAAACACAAATACTTTAAATAATTTCGATAAATGAGAGATGCGGCCTCGTTTAACCCTGTTTGGTCTGTTCTTAGTGCAACCATTACACCCTTCGACGTTCCCGTTCTTAGAAGTAGTAATGGTAGTAATACGGTTAGTGTTAGTTGGAGTAGCGGTATTTAGATGCTAGCGGTGGTATTGCGCTTCTTCGCCCTCAGTATCAGCAACACACACAGCGGACGCTTACTTTCAATCTCTGACGTCTCTCAACTCAGTCGAACATCAACTCTTCTCTCCCACTCTCTTCTTGTCTCGTCTCGTCTCATCGACTCGTATTCCGGTGCTTCTTTCCTCTCTTCTCGTCAACCCGTCTCTTCAGTCCGTCTCCCGGTGCTTCTATCTGTGCTCACGCAAACAGGCGCTTAAACAGAAGCTGGTGGTCTTAGGATACAACATGACTATTGATTTCTCCCACACAACACCAAACCCCTCCATGACATAAAGTGCAATTTCTGCTCTCCGAGAATAAGCAATTTACTTTTTCACTGATTAGTTTTCGAGATTCACAACAAAACGCTATAGTTTTATCACCCTACTATTAATTATTCTGACGTTCTTTTTGTAAACTACTGAGATCGTGTTTAAAACAAAGTTCTCGATTAAAACATCCTTAATTTTCACCTCGATTCTTATAGTGTCAACATCCATTTCTTTTTAAAAGTTCTAAATTATTACTATTCCATTTGTAATCTGATATTCTTTGTATATTTACAAAAAGATTGTATTTCTTAATTAACTTTCTGTACATTAACTCTTTAAAGTTTTTACAGCATAACAAAAACTTGGTTATTCGAAGACACACTCTTTTTTCACTTGTTTTTTTTTATTTACGGCACATTCTCTTTATTATTATTATTATTATTATTATTATTATTAGTAGTAGTAGTAGTAGTAGTAGTAGTAGTAGTAGTAGTTTAGCCATATCCCTTCCTTACCCTTTTTGTCTATGACTCGTAATTGACATATATACTTCCAATGACTATTTCAGGAAGAAAAATTAATTCTACTCACTCATGCATCAGCTTGGCAGTCTTCAACAGTCCAGATCACAGTTCTTGATAGTCAAATTATAGAATAATAATTATTCTTTTGTATATATATATATATATATATATATATTTTTTTTTTTTTTTGAAGCGTGTATAATCTTTTCTTTACCTTAATCCTTCGTACACATAATTGTTTTAAAAAACAAAACTCTTTGTACCAAGGTTATGATGTCCAGAGTCCATCATGCCAAGTCCAATAAGCAGAATAATAATCCCATGTATATTTTAATCACTCCTGGAGCTCGCAACATTCTTTACTATTTAATCATTCATCATCTTTATTCACTTCTTATCTTTTCTGCTCTGCTTTGATTTAACCGGGGGATTAGTGATCTCTGTAGGTGATTCAGGAGAGACGAGATGCGCTGTCGATCGCGATATAAAAACCTTTCCTCCCAGCCCCTGGTACGAAAGCAAGCAAATCCCGAAGAAGATACGAAACGATGGCGGTCGGCTAGCTAGAAAGTCAGCTGTCGTGACGGTAGCAGCAGCAGCAGCCTAAAGCAACGATCCTTTATCGCGCGAACGACCCGCTAAGCCAAGTGGTAGACAAGCTGCAGCGGTTGCAAGGCGGCGACACGCGAATAGCCCGATCAAAGCCCGGTGGTATACGAGCGGCGAAGGGGACCAGGAGTCGTTGTCAGGTTCCCAAAATGTTGTTGATTCTACATGTAACTCGCGTTGGTTGGCATTAATTTCAAGAAAGATTCTTTTTCTTCGAATTTTTCTTCTGCCTGATAATAAGTGGGAAGTGATATCGAGGATCCACGGGTACCACACCTTATCCTACAATAATGGTGGCCTCACTTTTATAGTTCCAGTGGGCTTCGCAGACCTCCGATAATTCTAGTTCTCTTTGGGTGGCTACCGCTCAAATTCCGTCCGATATGCTAATTGCTGAAGGTATAAGAGGAAAATTTCGCGGCTTCGTACATAGAAAATCGCACGGCAACCATCTCTCATCCCACCTCTTCTTATTATCACTTGCCAACTTCTTTAGCACATCGGCTAAGATCTGGTGGGATCTTTCTACTTTCGCATTGCTCTGGAGATGGTATGGGGAAGTGGTAATGTGTACAGTATTTAATTCTCTCTGAGTCTCCTCCATGATTCGATTTACATTCTCTGGTCCATTTTCAGTGATCGACTACTCAGGGGCTCCGTATCTAGGAAATATCTCTTGAAGTATTATATTTGATACTGTTTGTGCTTTCTTATCAGGTATCGTGAAAGCTTCCGGCCAATTTGTCTGCCAGTCTACAAAGCATACTATATACGATTTTTCACGAGGAGTTTCTCCATAGGGATCTGAAATATCCATGCTCATCTTCTGAAATGACTAATTTGGAATATCCGTTTCCATAACTGGGGCGACCCTATTATCTCTACTCTGCGATTGACACGTTATTCCCTTGTTCACATAATTCAATGGCTTACGGCCATATTACGTTGAATACACTGGTTCTCGCACGATCACCGAAGTTAAGCAACGTTGAGCCTGGTCAGTACTTAGATGGGTGACCAATTGGGAATACCAGGTGCTGTAAGCGTTTAGTGACGGATGTGCGTTGTGATGCAGTGAATATCGGTTCAGAAAGAGAAATCGGTTAGCCGAGTTCGAATTCCAGTTGAATACCATGCATTCACTTAAGCACTGGTACCCTTGGGAAATGTATTAATCCGTCCCTTCCCGCCAGTTATGGGTTAAAAAACAGGATAGGACTTGGGGACCCTGCCCTTAAAAACAAATCCAAATGAATCTTGATACTCGAAAAAAAAAAAGGATTACTAGACACAAAACTTATATAAAAACAACAATAAATTGTTGAAAGAAAAAGGTATTACCAGCAATAAATAAATAAAAAAAATTTAGTTGGCAATCAATGACCCGCCGGGGTTGATATGCCATAAAAACAAAAAACCAACATAATTCAATACATCATTATACAGTGTAGGTCAAAAATAATTCCTGACTATTGATTCGTCGGTTCTATCAACCCCCCCCCCCCCATGTGTTTTATCATTTCATGACACTGGGCTAAGATTTCTTGTCTTAACATTTTTTGGTACTACTGTTTTGAGACTTCTTTCTTCCTCTCATCCTGAAATGTAATTCAGCACTCCATTGTGTATAACATATTTAGAAGTAGTCGCTGCCTCCACTTTACTCCTCAGTGAAGTAATTTCGCTAACTACCTGATTTTTTTCTGTGATAGCTTAAGGGCCCCTAATAATTTCTTCTTCTTCATCTTCCTCTTCCTTCCAAAGTGGACGTTTACTTAGGGCATGAGAATTTATCACATTAACTTGATAAATCCTGTCATCAACCCCCAGTTTTAACCTAATGGATTCGGAAACTAATATTTCTAGAATTCTTGATAACAGATCTGCACAGGTATTATCTGTCCAGATAGATACTCTATTTTACATTGGTAGCCACTAAGCTTCAATGTCACTCTGCATCTAATAAATGTTTGAGAGGCGTATGGTCAGTTTTAATGGTAAACAAGAACCCACTTAAGTAATAATATAATTTTTGTACGGCATATAAAATGGCAAATGCTTCCTTTTCTATCACTGGCCATCTCTGCTGGGTCTCTGATAGTCTGGAATAGAAAGTATATAGTTACTTCCTCAGATATAACTGGCACTGGTCCATCCTTATCAGGACACGACTGGGTAAGTACCGCGCCGTTACATTTGTCACTGACATCTGTGTGCAGCACCATCGTTTTGCTCAGATCTGGGTAAGTCAGCAAGGGTCAACTGGTCCTTGAAGGTATCAGAGGCTCGCTAACAGTACTCCGTCCGCTAAAATCTATCATACATCTTAGTCAGGGCTCTCAAGGGTCCTGCTAATCTGCTAAACGCAGGTACAGTATTTAATTATCTCTATAATCTCCAATGGCTTTATCGGAGCCACGAACCTCTCTCACTACCCTGGACTCCTTATCAATTCCCACTTTGTTTATCCTTCACAAACTGACACTCACGCAATTTTAATTTCAACACGTGCTTACTTAACCTATCGAACACTTTCTGTAAGTGTCTAAAATGCTCCTTAGGTGTTTTAGAAAAGCTCATTTAGATAATGTAGAGGTGATAAGGAGCCCAAGAAAGTAAGAGAGATTTGTGGCTTGATAGGAGCCACATGCAGTCTTGTGGGGTGAGGATTGCGCTAGTCTAGTGGGGTGAGGATTGCGCTAGTCTAGTGGATTGCGCTAGTCTAGTGGGGTGAGGATACGGTGTTACAATTTGTTGTCGTGACCTGGACTCGACCCAAGAGATACACAGATGATATTAAAGGAAAAGAAAGGAGTTACAATTGACGCTGCGACCATAGATTCTACCAAAGAATTACCTAGAAGATATTGAAAGAAAGGAAAGAAGAGAACCCTTGCGAGCGCAAAATACGACAAAAAAGACAAAAAAAAAAAAAGAAAGGACTGAATTGAAAGATTATATTGATCTAAAGAGACGATAGTCACAGGAACAACAAAACAGCAGCAGAAGCACAACTCAGGTAGGTCACTGTTTGGTTTCCCTTGATTATTCTGTTTTTGTTTTTTTTTATCGCTCAATTGTGGTACACGAAAGCAGCCAGTAGAGATTTAGTGTCACCCTCGTTCTTCAGATGTACCTATTAATTGAGAAACACCGCCAGAATAAATAAGATGAGTATCGCTGGATCAGACAGTACTGAGTACGAAGCTACGGTCCTCGATATAACGTCGGCCTTTAGGAGTCTGTTGGGTGGGATGAAGTTACCCACCTACCGAGGAAACCCAGCTGAATTTCATATTTGGTTGGTAGCTGTACAAAAGAAACAGCTGGTATACGGGTTGAGAGACCGGAAGATGGTGCTGTTCGCATATGAGGCGGCAGCGAGACAAAATTTATCGGAGTCTTATATAGGAAAAACCCCTAGATAACATAGGACGAGCTGAAGGAAATCCTAATCAGACGGTATGCTAGCGAGCGAACAATCATAGAGCGGTTCGAAAATTATTTAAGATTAAACAGAAAGTAGGGGAAACTCTAGAAGACCTTGCAGATAGGATGACGGAATTAGCGAGGTTAACATTCCCAAATCCGGAAATAAGAGAAAATGGGACGATTCAGGCGTTGTTAGAGGACGCTTTCATGGACACCATCAGTGATGATGATGTGAGGGGTGAAGGGTGGCCCCTGTAGGCTGACGGAAAGATCCAAAGACCCAGGAATTGGAAAAGTACAGAGAAGGGCCCCAGAAATTAACATAAAACCCCGTAAGGACACGAAAGAGGAGGATTGGGAGGCCAAGACCAACTCCAACCAGAAGGAAGGGGATATGCAGTACAGGTTTTATACGTTCACTCCCGGACGGTTCGGGCTGGTATGCTAGACCTGCAATTACAGAGGAAACAGGGCCAGAGACTGTCCCACCAATTTGGGCGGACACATAAGCGCGAAAGTTTTGGTCACAAGATGAAGTAGTGCACAGATGCAGGGGATAGAAGACTAGGGATTAAGTCAATAAACCTCCTAGTACTCACCGAGGAGAAGAATAGACGTTCGGGAAACGACAGTGGGATCTCCGTAGAGAAATAAGAGGCAGGGTGGCCCTGATAAAAATAAGACCTCTGAAGTGCTGGTCCTGTGGAGTGGCTGGATGTTTTGCAACCAACTATAAATGGCGTAAGTGCTGGCTATGTAAAACGGCAGGACATATAAGAAGGAATTGTCCAGGGATAAAAAATGCTGAGAGTGGAAGGGGGAGATAAGAGGAACGAGATGACCAGTCCCCACTCTACCCAAAGAAAGCTCCAAGAGAAGCCGGCCTAGGGTAGCGAATAATGAGCCCCTATTGCCAGTACCCATGTCGAGATTTGAGAGGAACAGGAACAGCCAACAGGGAAACAAAAATAAGGGTAGTTTGAGGAATAGGGACAGAGCTAAGATATTTCAGCTGTTTAGAGAGAGACCGGACTTTATCTATAATGTGTTGGTGGGGCTCAAGACGGTAAAATGATTAGTGGACACTGAAGCGTCGGTCTCTTTACTAAATTCTAAGATGTTTAGCCAGTTGGGGTTACACACGAAACTTCAGCCAGTAGATTTATTTATTAGCCAGGCAGAGAGTAGTTAGATGAGAATAGAGGGTATGACATAGTCCTATAAGGCCTCAATCTAATGGGTGGGTGGTCACCAGTGTCTATCTTTATTCGTACGGTCCCGGTCTGTCCCAACTCCTTGGCAGTATTAGCTATCACATCTCGACTGCTTCTAGCAGTTTCCTTATCTCGTCTTTATATCTTTCAGACACTATCAAGTTTTTCTCCTTTATTTCGTGGCTACTAGTCTCTACCCTTTTTTCATACTTCTTTCTTACTCTGACTTGCTTCATAATTTTTATCGGACAAGCTTAACCTGTTTTATTGTGATAGTTTTACTGGCTGTGTTAGCCAACAACAGAGGCACTGTTTACATCCATACTACCACAGTCACCTCTTCTTCGCCATTATCATACCTCTCTGTAGGTGGTGATATAACCCTTCCTTTAGTTTCTCCACTGTATCGATTCTTCCCTCACATGAAATAGCCATTTTAGGGGAAAGTTTCACATCGGTCTGGGCCACTACGGAACATTTCCTTTCCACTTCATTCCTCAATAGTATTTTTTACTCCTTCTAAAATCAATGTAGCCGAGTCAAAGCGAATTTGGGCTTTGTTCAGCCAAAGTTACTCCCCAAAATTATTTCCCCGCACAAATCAGATGCCACATACAACTTAAGCTCACTTGTGGTCCTTGCCAATTTGCAAAAAAGTTCTAAATCAAAACATCCTTAATTTTAACCTCGATTCTTATAGTGTCAACCTCCATTTCTCTTTAAAAGTTCCCAATTATTACTATTCCTATAGTGGGTATCTAATCTCGTCTTTTCTCTAGTTGTAGTAGGATTCCGATGTAGTGAAGGTTAGTTGTATATTGTTGCAGGTTAACGGAATTTGGCCTTGTGGTAGATAGCCCACTATAAGTCATAAAATGATTATAAAATCAAGAAAAGGCAATCTGAGTAGAAAATAATATTTATATATACACATATCAATTAATGTTTTACAATTAAAGCAATACTTGAATATAGGTCCAACGGAGGTTAAATATTCATGGCAAATAATAATGCTGAAAAAGTTAATTAGTGTTAGGAATGTGAGGAGCGGAGGTATGTGAGGAATGTCTTTGAAGTAGTCGCTCCTTAAGTCAGTAAGTACTTTTGAGACAGAGAAGAAGTGATGAGAGGTGAAGGGAGGCGAACGTAGTAGCCGCTTGACTTGGGTCAAGGGGATTGGTTACATCTTCTCTTCTCGTCTGTCCCTCTGTCTGTTGGGTGCTTTTTTGTCTCGGTTTTTTATATCTGCTTTTTGGATCAAAACAGCTCGTTTTGGGATTTCACACTTGTATTTGATTCTGGGCTTCCCATTGGCTGGTAAATAAAATTCGCGGAGGCTCGCAAAATGGAAATTTGATATTTGATTAATTTTTATTTTTCAACCGGAACATCTGCGCGAATACACCTGCGCAGAGACGACTTTTGTTCATTCGCTTTCTGGTCGTTATAGAGCAAACATCCGGTCCCTTGCTTTTGCTCGGTCGGTATCACCACATTCCATTATTAATCTGATATCCTTTGTATACTTACAAAATGATTGTATTTGTAAATTAACTTTCTGTATATTAATATTTCAAAGTATTTCCAGCATGTCAACATCTTGGTCATTCGAAAACGCTTCCCTTTCACTTGGTTGTTTTCCGTTTTACGGCACATACTCCTTTATTATTATTATTTCAATAGTGACATCGCTCCTGCCACATCATTACAAAGTAATAACGAAGTACAATGTTTTAAGATATAACAAAATACAAAGATATAGAAATATAAAGTCAGTCAGTCAGTCAGTGAAGTGCCATACGTGATACACGCTTGGGCGATCAGGTCTCTTTCGAGACATGACTGACTAGGCAGAATATTATCCCGCAGTAGGTTGCCATTAGCTTTCTGCGGTAGACTGGTTGCTGACCAAGGCTATAGAACCCAATCTGTCCTATTTTTTAACCCATAACTGGAGGGAAGAGACGGATTAATACATTTCCCAAGAGTATTTGCGCGTTAGTGAATGCAAGGAATTCAACTGGAATTCGAACTCGGCTCCCCCGATTGTCTCGTTCCGTGTCGATATCCAATGCGCCACAACGCACATAAAGTACAAAGGTATAAAAAAATATCTATTACAAAGTAATCCGAGGAATAAAATGGGAACTCTTTGCCGTTTAATCTCTTCTCTTTTTCTGCTCTCTATATTATCTAAAGACAGTTTCTTTCTTATTTTCGCTTTCCGTTAGTTTTTTTTCTTTTTTTTTTTTTTTTTTTGCTTTATTTTGTACATTCATAAATTCATGGGACAAGTGAGGATCGAACTCACGCACTACATTTTCATTTTGTCGTAAACCCTTTTGTTTAACACTGATGTTTCTTTTGTCATTTTTGCTTTCTTCATTATTTTTCTTTTTTCATTTTCGCTTTCATTTACTTTATTTTTTTCTTTTCCTTTTTCTCTCAACTTTCCTTTGCGTTTTCTCTCGCTCACTTTATTTCTTACATTTTTCTCTTTCTCTCTTTAGCTTTTTCTCTTTCTTTTTTCTTTATTTAAATTTTTCTCATTCTCTCTCTTCTTTCTTTATCTTTGTTCTTTCTCCCTATTCTTTCTATAGCTTTTTCTATTTCCCTTTATTTATTGATCTTTTACTCTTTCTCTCCATTCTTTCTTAGGCTTTTTCTCTTTCTCTCTCTTCTTCTTTAGTCTCTTTCTCTTTCTCTTATTTATTTAGATTTTTCTCTTTCTCTCTTTTCTTTCTTTGGCTTTTTCACTTTCTCTCTCTTCTTCTTTAGCATCTTTGTCTTTATTTTATTTATTTAAATTTTTCTCTTTCTCTCTCTTCTTTCTTTGGCTTTTCTCTTTCTCTTTCTCTCTCTTCTTCTTCTTTAGCCTCTTTCTCTTTCTCTTTTTTATTTAGATTTTTCTCTTTCTCTCTCTTCTTTCTTTGGCTTTTTCTCTTTTTCTCACTTCTTTATTTAGTTTCTTTCTCTTTCTCTTATTTATTTAGATTTTTCTCGTTCTCTCTCTTCTTTCTTTGGCTTTTTCTCTTTCTCTCTCTTCTTCTTTAGCCTCTTTCTTTTTCTCTTATTTATTTAGTTTTTTCTCTTTCTCTCTCTCTCTCTTCTTTCTTTGACTTTTTCTCTTTCTCTCTCTTCTTCTTTAACCTCTTTTTCTTATTTATTTAGATTTTTCCCTTTCTCTTCTTTCTTTGGCTTTTTCTCTTTTTCTCTTTCTCTCTCTTCTTTCTTTAGCTTTTTTTTCTCTCTCTTCTTTAGTTGAAATTTTCTCTTTCTCCCTTCTTTCTTTAGATTTTTCTCTTTTTCTATTTTTTCTCAGTAATTTTTTCTCAGTATTTATTAACTACCTTTTCTTTTTAAATCTCATTTTTGTTCGTAATTTTCCCAAAATACTTTACAGGAGAAATGACCAATATTTTACAAACCGACCACCATTATTTTTCACTTTTGAAAAGGTTTATAATAGTGATCAAATACTAGCTAGTAATAATAATGTTTATGCTAATGACAAGGATAATTTGAAATCCAGACATTATGTTAAACCAGATTTTTTCCAAGGAGTGTCTTAATGTTTGTAATAATTGTTTTATTTTAATAATATTTCTTGTGGACGAATCGCTGTCATAAGAAAAAAGAATTTTATTTCAACAAAATCTACGCGTAACTAGATAAAACGTGATTCCCGTTTAGCAGATGAGTCCTTGATTTAATGAATATAATTTACTCAGAGGAAGATGTATTGAAAATGCCATGATTTACGAATCCCCGACGATAAATTATGGACTGAGTCATTTTAATTTATCGCCTGTTCCTACAAAGTCAATACCGTGACTTTGAAACCTCCCCACTGAGGCCGGATGTGGCACAAGGCTACTTTTTGATGTGGACTACCGTGAATAAATAATCCTTAAAACAGATGAATGAAAAAGTAAATAAAACTGTGTTGTATTTATATTCAAGTTTTCAAAATAATAAGATTAAGGCTAAAAGTCAGGTGTTTTTAGTTTTTTTTTTTTTTTTTTTTTTTTTGTGGGGGGGTCTGGGGATAATTATTTCACTCCATGCTAGGTGGGAATAGCACTAGAGTACAGGAAGGTTACAGGGAGTGAAAGTGAGAGAAAAGACTGAGTATAGGGAGGATTGAGGAAAGGACAAAAGATGAATGGGATTAAATAAAAACAGTAGATGGCGATTGACGACGCATCTAAATTAAGATTGTAGTTTTCAGGGAAGCAAGTAAACCGAAAGGAGCTCCACAGAGGGAAGTGCGAAAAAAAAAAACAACTGTTAGAGTAGAAGTGATGGTTGCATTTAGTTATTTCAAAAGTAAAAGGGTGGGACCTAAATGCCAATCTAGTAAAATATTTATGCAAAGAATTGAGGGAAGATACGCCGTGTCGGTGAGAAAGTGACTGAAGTGAAGATGCTAAGTCAGAGTCGATTACATGCTTACCGTGAATCGCGTTTTGTCTCGCTAACAAACTTTTGTTTATAATCGTGTGGCCCAAAGCAAGGCATTTTACTGCCACTGTTGTGCAGGGGGTTACATAGGAGGAATGTTATTAGAAAGAGTGACAGGTTACAGGGGGTATGAGAAAGATGAGAATACTGATGAGAATATGGTAGACGGAGAAAAGAGTATGAAAGGGAGGATGCAAGATAGTGAGACAGGAGATGACGATTCACTTTACATTTGAATTCATGAAGATTGTAGTTGTCGGGAAAGTAAGTAAGCGGAAGGGAATTCCACATGCGGGAAGCGCGAGAAAAGAAGCTGATAGAGTAGAATTTGCGTTTACAATTTATTGGTTTCACAGTAAAAGGGTGGGACCTAGTTGCTAATCTTGTTGCTCGAGGAATTTCATATATAGGGGTACCCGTGAGCTAAATTCATCGGAGCAGAAGCCGTGAAGGTATTTGTAGAAGAGACACGGGGAAGCCATGCTGCGTCGGTGAGATCCTAGTTGTATCCTAGCTGCCAAGTCAGGATCGATCACATTACAGATTCTCCGTTGCATTTTGTCAAGGACACCTAGGTGGATAGCAGGAGCACCCGACCAGATATGGCAGCAATATTCAATGCATGGGCGAATGGTAGATTTGTATATGTGCAGGATTGTTACAGATGGGAAAAACTTCCTGGCCCTGCACAGAGAACCGACCTTCTTAGCAGCAGATTTAGTTATGGATTCTATATAGTTATCCCACTTGAGCTCTGATGTGAGAGTTAACCCGAGGAGGCGCAGTGTTTTACTTTCAGGGAGACTAGCCTGATCCATGCTAATGAGCGGAGGGAACGATTCTTGTGATAGCAGATTCGTTTTGAAATTTTAAAAATTTACGAGCCATTTCTTACCCCAGTCCACCACGGATTGGAGGTCTTTTTCAAGCTCGGCAGCGAGGTTTGCTTTGCCAGCAACTGCAGATTTTTTATCAAGACGAGAGTAAACCGTAGTGTCGTCAGCGTATATGCCTACTTGGGATCTTATTCCATCGGGGAGATAGTTAATACAGATAAGAAAAAGCGTAGGACCTAGAATAGAGCCTTGAGGGATAGCCGCGTTCGTGTGATAGTATTGGGAGGCTTGTCCGTTCATTGTACGATTTGAAAAGGAATAACTGGATTAGATCACACAGTTGTCCAGTTATAACATAGCTCGCAGCTTTAATAGAAGGCCAGGATGCTAGACTCTGTCAAATGCTTTGGAGATGTCTACGGCAACAGTTCGGGCTTCGCTGGTCAGGCTGAGGGCCTGGTGTATATACTCAGTGATGGTCGTGAGCATATCAGCAGCAGACCTGGTGAAGCGGAAACCATACTGTTTGTCAGAGAAGAGTCTGTGGACTGAGAGATGTTGTACCACCTCGGCGTTGATGATGGCTTCGAACACTTTGCCAAAGATCGGTAGGAGGCTGATAGAGCGATAATTAGCGGAGTCAGAGGGTTCTCCAGTATTTATATATATATATTTTTTTTATATATAGGAACCACGGAGGAAGGTTTCCAGCAGGCAGGAAAGCATGAAGTAGAGAGGTAGTAGTTATAGAGTTTAGAGAGAACAGAGGAGAGTTCAGGAGCACATTTCTTTAGAACAATGATTGGTATTCCCTCGCCACCGCTCGCTTTATGGCGGTCAAGCTATTTTGGATACCACCGAGAGAGTAATTAGTCAGTCAGTTGAGCCTGGGTTAGGGGTGGGAAGTCGGGTACAGATACTCTAGACGAGTTCAGTGTCGAGTTGGTGGAGAATCTGCGAGCGAAGCACTCACCCTTGTCTGTTGAGGGTGAAGACCTCAAATTCGTTGATTAGGGCTTGCTGCTAATCAGCAAGCTTTTACATAGCCTCCAGTAGTCTTTGGAGCCGAACTTACGGGATGCTATGCGCTGCTTTATTCTGACTGCAAACATCAGCTTAGCTCTTTTAAGTATGTTCTTGCACTCATTGCGAGTCGAGGCAAAAAGGCGCCTGTTATGGTCCGACGCGTGACTCTGATCTGAGGTTCTTGGATAGAGTGGGAGCGGAAGGAGATGCTAACGTAAACTACCGCATTGTCAGAGTTTCTGAGAAGGCAGAGTTGCTTGACATTGCATGAGTCAGGGATGGAGGTAAAGCAGAGATCTAGTAGTGAGTCGTGTCCATTCGGGTTATTACAGAAACGCGTGGGGAATTCCACCACCTACGTAAAGGACTGAAAAATTCATGGTGTGTACACCAGCAAGACCTGTGACGGAGTTATCCAGGGGTTCTCATCCGGGTGATGAAGAAAAAAAAAAAAGGA
This sequence comes from Ascarosepion bandense, assembly GCA_037127315.1. Classification (NCBI taxonomy): domain Eukaryota; kingdom Metazoa; phylum Mollusca; class Cephalopoda; order Sepiida; family Sepiidae; genus Ascarosepion; species Ascarosepion bandense. Next base: position 73,231 of record JBBBDQ010001454.1, on the reverse strand, counting down.
ATTAAGGTCCAAACTACCTGCAACAAAAATTTCTGACAAATTAAAAAGATTAACTAACGAGAAGAATGTTCAATTGATATAAATAAATATAGGCATAGAGAAATGCAAAACAAATGACGACTTACATTCAAAGAATTCAAGCTTGATGGACATGCGAGAAAAGGTGGTGATTTTTAAGAGGTGGGGATAAATAATGTTTTTACTTTTAGCAAAGGCCATATATATATATATATATATATATATATATATATATATATATATAGATTATTGATAAAAAAGAAAAACTCAACACTCAACAACATCAACTACGAACATGCTTACAACATGCTTACTGTGTTCGGTACATAACACATACTCTAAATATGCATAACACCACATACATTCTGTTACACGTAAAATAACTTTCACCCTCGAAAATGGCTAAAAGTATATATATATATATATATATAGGAATGTGTGTGTTATATGCATATCAACAAAAGAGTAGTTTAATGAAAAAATAAGCATTTATTATACACAAGAAATGTGTATTTTCAACATAATCTCTTTCTTTGTCAATACACTTATACTTTCACATCTTGAGGAATCACATAGATTGAAATTTATATAATCTATGTCTCATCTTTTTAGGAGGTTGAATCATGGCTCTCTACTACTTCCTGTCCTTTGTAGCTTCAAGTAATATTTATCCACTTATTATCCCACTCAGTCCATGTTCTGATATTTGTTCACACAAGCTTGTTAAGTAGGTTGATCATGGCTCTCCACAATTTCCTATCCTTTGTAGTTCTAAGTAATGTTTGTCCCCTTATTATCCCTTCCCAGTTCATATTCCTTCATCCATGTACACATGCCAGATCCTCAATATTCATAATTATAGACTCCAAAGAAAAATACGCAGTTATTTTAACCACGAAACGGATGGTTAATTACATACTCTTTATGTTGTTAATGAATTGTATTCGCATCACATAATTAAGCTGAAAATAGTACAGAAAAGCGTGGTTTCTTTAAAACACTAGAACATGAAAAGCAATACTTATGATCAAGATAATATCAAAGAGAGCAATGCAAACGTTTAGCTGTGTTTCAAATACCTGTATACAGAAAATTAAATCAATAAATACACAAAAATTGCGTCTTCCCAATGAATTTATTTAACCTATACAGCTAGGTGCTACTGAGAGAATTAGGAATCTTACAAAGATTTATTGTTGGTGTGTACAGTCTTAACTTAAGATACGCAGATGACAGAGTTTTGATAGCAGGTGGAAAGAAAAATGCAGAAAATCCCAGGCAAGAGAGCACAAGAAAACAGTAAGAAAGGCTAGGAATTAGCTCGGGAAAAAAGTTGAAGATGCGAAATATGAATTAGAGGAGAAACTACAGACGTTTAAATATCTGGGAAATGTATTAACGGATGACGGAAAATGAGATACCGAAATCCGAAGGATACATTAGAAAAGCGAAAGATGCCTTCCCAAAACTAAATAAAGCATTAAGAAACGTGAAAATTCCGTTGCAAACAAAGAAGACCTGCTCTTTAATACGAATCCTCTTATATGGGAGGGAATCTTGAAATATTTCTTCACAGATAAAAACGTGGCTTCAGGCAAAGGAGAGGTGGTTCTACAGAAGAATGTTGGGAATAACATGTACGTAACATATGAGCAATGAGGACGTCTTAAGGAGAATGGAAACAAGATGGAGGCTTCTACTTAGAATCGGAAAGCGGCAGTTGAAGTTTCTGAGGCACATAATGAGGTAAGAGGGTTTAGAGAATCTGACACTCACAAGATATATTGACGGCAAGAGGAAAAGAGAAAAAGAGCGAATAACCTACGTAAAATATTTGTAAAACTGGATGACAGAACAGAAAGTCGGGGGAAAAGTAAAAAGACAGACGTTACTCAGAGCTACAAAGGACAGGAAGTCGAGGAATGTCATAGTCTCCACGCGTCCTGAAGTGATAAGTCACACTGAAAAAAAAATTAATCTATAAAGTTTTAGGTGCCTAATTTATTTTTTGTTAGATTATCTCAGAACTTTTAATTTGTTACAATTATTAATATATTAGCTCTTGTTACTAAGCGAGGATGTGCGTTGTGGTGCAGTGGATATCGATTCGGAACGATAAATTGGTGTGCCGAGTTCGAATTCCAGTCGAATTCCTTACATTCGCTTACACAAAAATAAAGGTATTAATCCGTCTCTTCCCTCCAGTTATTGGTTAAATAACAGGACAGATTGAGTTCTATTGCCTTGGCTGGCAACCAGTCTACCGCAAAAAGCAATGGTAACCTACTGCGGGATAATCTTCTGCCCAGTCAGCCATATCTCTTTCGAGACATGATCGCATAAAGCGTGTATCACTTAACTGACTGACTAAGAGAGCAGGGCTCAGCAAGATGGTCCTCGATGAGTATTTAAGAAATATCGCCCGATGCAGAAGTTGTTTTTGCGTGACAAATCCTTACTATGAAAAGAGATCTGTCCGTCCGTCTGTCCGAAGCCAAGTAGAGATAATTAATTAGATGCCTTGACGCTTAAGTATCAGTCGAGATGATCGCCATTCAACCACATACTTCTTTCTTTTTCGCCGTCTTAGTCAGCTTCTCACAATTTGTGATATTTCAAGAAATACAATAAATAAATAAATAAGTAGCGATTAAAAATAGAGCAAATGACAAAGTGTTGTCATGTTTAAAATAAGCTAATATCGGAATTAGACAATAGGCATCTACGCAGATGACACTGCAATATACTCCCGCTCCAGTAAGAAACCTGTCGTGGTGGACAGACATAATCTCGCTGCTCACCTTGAGCGGGATCTACACTCTGTGGTGAACTGAGGCAAGAAGTGGCTTGTCAACTTCAATTCCTCTAAGACCAAGCTGTTGTCTGTCAACCATTACAGGCAACCTCTTCTGCCTCCCATAAGCATGGACCAGATGATTCTCCCGGAGAGTAATACACTACGCCTCCTCGGACTTACCCTGTCCTCAGACCTCAAATGGAAGCACTATATTGAATCCATAGCAAAATCTACTGCTAAGAAGATTGGGTCACTATGTCGATCCAGGATGTTTTTTCCACCTGAATCCATCCTGCATATATACAAGTCAACCATCCGTCCGTGCATGGAGTACTGCTGCCATTTATGGTCAGGTGCCCCTGCCGTTCTCCTCAGTGTTCTTGACAAGCTCCAAAGGAGAGTCTGTAATGTGATAGGTACTGATCTGGCGACTCGTCTGCAGCCACTTTCCCATCGTCGAAATGTGGCCTCCCTCTGTCTCTTCTATAAATACTTTCATGGCTTCTGCTCGGATGAGCTTAAGTCACTGATGCCTCCTCAACAGGTGTTTACCCGTGCAACCAGACTGGCAACTGGGTCCCACCCATTCACAGTCAGGTTAGCCAAACGCAGACGACAATTCTACTCCTGCAGCTTCCTCTCTCGCACTTCCCGCCTGTGGAACTCACTCCCGTATTCTTGCTTTCCTGACGGCTACGACCTCCAGAAATTTAAAAGCAAAGTTAATACTCACCTACTAACCACTGGACTCTAGCTCTCTCCCCTCCCCTGTATAATCTTCACGTTCTCTCCGCCCATGTATCTGTCATTGCACCTGCTTTCTCAGCTTTCTATTGTTCCTTTCTAACTAGCTTGTACTCCTCACTCTTTTCTAATTAATCTTTCTACATTTATGTAACCCCCTGCACATCAGTGGCGTTTCTGCCTTGCTCGGGGTGAAATGATTAAAAAAAAATAAATAAAAAATAACTGGGTGTGAGTGCCTGGTTTTCTTTCTCAGGTGGGTACAAAATAAAAGGAGTGGATAATATAAGTAATAATTGTATCATATTAGTAATATATTGCAACAACTTTTATTGCAACATAAAATATGTGTAATTAATTGTAAAATTTCTGAAATTGTTACTTCATTTTGATTATGAACTGCTTTTAAAAGAAACCCAACAGGTTTATGGGTGGTCGAGTACATTATAACAGACACTGATATATAACAATATAACAAATACTGGCATGGTACAATATAACAGACTTTCATTGTACATTATAACAGATACTGGCATAGCACAATATAACAGACAGGCGCATAGTTCAATATAAAAGATAATGTCATATCATAATATAACAAACATGCGAATAGTTCAATATGACAGACATTGGAATAGTAGAATATAGCACAGTTTCTGGTATAGTACAATGTAACAGACACTTTTATAGTACATTATAACAGATACTGGCATAGTACAATAAAACAGACACTGACATTGTACAATATAACAGACACGCGCATAGTTCAATATAACAGATACTGGAATAGTACAATATAACAGACTAGCAGTATATCCCGGCGTTGCTCGGGTGTAATGAAAGCTTTAAAAATAATCCATGGTCCTGGAGCTCAGACTCTTTGGACGTTGACACCAAATACTAAAATGCAATAGTTGTTTCCAGTTAAAGCGAAGCCGTAGACTGAAAGAAAAATGAATGAATGTAAGTCAGATTTTGATTTCCTGGTACTTAAACTGAATTTTGAAGGTAAAATAAGTCCTCTGAGTAAATAGTATCGTATCATGGCTGAGACTAAGAACTACAATTATACCTACTTAGAGCCAAACGCGAAGCAAAAACTAAAATAAAAGGGCTGAAAAAATACTGACATACAGGTAGATAAACAAACACACACACAAACAACTTGCCTTTTATACATATATATATTATCGATTTTCTGCACTATTAGAAGAACTGCAAGCTTGAAACTTCTGAATATCGTTTCTTATGTCTTTGTCTATGAGTGTATCAAATTTGATTAAAATCGGACCACTCCTTCTATAACCCGATTTTTTCGATTATCGATTTTCGATATTTATCGGGGGTACCTCGACACAAAATCTAGCTAAGAACACTCGCAGACGCTTAGAGTACAACTGTGTAAATTTTCAGGAAAATCGGTTCAGCCGTTTCGGAGTTTATAGGTAACGGACACACACACACACACACACACACACACACACACACACACACACACACATACACACAGAGACAAAGTTCTATTTATAAATAAGTTTAGATACTGACATAGTACAATATATCAGCTATGAGAATAGTACAATATAACAGATTTTGGCATAGTACATAATAACAGATATTAGAATAAGATAACATAACAGACACTTTCATTGTATAGTATAATAATTACTGGCATGTAAGAGATACTGGCATATTACAATATAACAGATATAGTCATAGTACAGTATAACAGGCACTAACATAGTAGAATATAACAGAAATTGTCATAGTAGATTATAACGAATTCTGGCATAGTACAATATAACAGATACTGATATCCCACATTATAACAAATTCTGGCATAGTACTTTATAACAGTTGCTGGTATAGTACAATGTAAAGATACTGGCATAGTACAATATAACAGAAGCTTCCATAGTACATTACAACAGATTCTCTCATAGTACAATACGGCAGATGCTTGCATATTGCATCATAACAGATACAATATAACTGACAATTGCATAGTACTTTATAATAGATTCTGGTATAATACCATATAACAGATACTGCCATAGTACAGTATAACAGACGCTTTTACATTTCAATATAACAGATTGTGGCTTTGTACAATATAATAGATACTGCTAGAGTAAAATATAACAAACACTTGCATAGTAAATTATAACAGATTCTGTCTTAATACAATATAACAGATACTGGAATGGTAGATTATTACAGACTCTGGCATAGTACAATATAACATATACTGGAATAGGATAACATAACAGACACTTGCATCGTACAGTGTAAAAGACACTGGCATTGTATAGTATAACAATCACTGGCATAGTGCATTATAACAAACACTTCCATAGTACAATAAAAGAGATACTGGTATATTACAATATAACAGATACTGGCATAGTACGCAAAAACAGATATAGGCATCGTACAGTATAACAGACACTAGCATAGCACAATACAACAAATACTGTCATAGTACAATATAACAGATACTGGCATTGTACATTACAACAAACACTGGCATAGTACTGTATAACAGACACTTGTATAGTACGTTATACCAGACTCTGGCATAATACAATATAACAGATACTGGCAGAGTACAATATAACAGTTCTTGGCATAGTACATTATAACAGGTTCTGCCATAGTACATTATAACAGATACTGATATCGTACATTATAAAAGTTACTGGTATAGGACAATATAACAGATTCAGGCATAGTAACTGTCAAAAATGTTGTGGATCAGAATATCCGTGCTATCTGCTTAAAATGCTGTTCTCTGCCTACTATCTGAGTGTAGTATCTATTACCAAGTGTCAACACCCTTCTTCTTTGTGTGCTGTATTCTTTCAGGACGTAACTGTTCATAGATTTTCACTTGCACCAAATTTCCTTTCGCTGTGAACACTTTTCCTCTTGATATCTTTACCATACACCACTCCGTCATCCACTTGCTCAATCCTATCAAGTATGTCTCGCGCTGCTTCCCGCTATGTCCCTTTCCGTGAGTATTAGATTCTCCAAGCCCTCCTTCTTCACTATGTGCCCCACAAATTTCATCTGTCTCTTCCTTATGTTAAGTATAAATTTCCTTTATGTCTGTATCCTCTTACTTCTGCTTAAGACCTGTATACGGCATTTATGCTATGGCAACGGTATCCCCCCACCCTCACACACAAATTGAGTTTTATCTGATGAGTACCATGAACACCAGAGCCTGTTGATATATGTATGAATATCTTGTTTTAGTTTTTAAGTAGAAAGGTTCCCGCCATTTTTACTAAGGTTTAATAATAAACCTTCCATAATTACAATATGGAAGGTTTTGCATAAAAAACGTATTTTCCATTTTGCTAATTAACTTTTTCACTTTTACAAATCTGTGCTTGAGTTCATGCTCTAATCTACAGATATTAAGGCAGATTATATTTAAGAGAAGTGACAATAATCAGTATATCTATAAATAAAAAATTGTGACTTTCGATAGTCCGTCAATCACAACCTTTACAATAGACATACATTGACCGATCGAGAATAAATTTTGGTGGATGTGCAAAAAGGTAAGCGGATACAATGTATAGTTAGTTTTACGAGGGTGCGTACCTCAGTACAAATAAATTTTAATTAATTTTTGGGGGAAAATCAAAAGTTTTATTATTTAACATACAAAATAATCACACTATTTTAAAAATAAATAAATGATAAATATAACGAATACTTATTTATTAAGAATTTTGTTTGTTTTCTTTTTCTTTTCTTTTTTTTCTTTTTTTTCCCTATCTTTTCTTTAGGTTATTATGTATAAGAATCCGGTTTACTCTGCGTTTGCGAGAACTATAAGCAAATCAGAAAGCCAAACATTTCAAAAAGTTGGAATTTTGCTCTAGGAAGAAATAGCTAGTTGTATGTTGGATGCTCAAAGTAAGAACTCCTAAGAACTTATTCTGCGTTGTTAAAGAGGCAAAAGAAGAAAAAATCATTTTTCTTAAAAATATTGTTTACCATGAAGTTTTATAAAATTAAAGAAATTATTATCAGCTTATTCAAATTTCGATTTGTTTTTGAAATTGAACGAAATGTAGAGTTTGTAAATCTCGACAAAAATGTTAGCGATAACTTCAAAAATACTAAATACTGTGAAGGTTTCAACACACAACATGTTGCAAAAACATTCTAGTATGCAATATTTCAAATATCTTCTAACAGAAAAATATTTCTTAGAATACTTTAAAAACCACACTATGTGTTTGGGACTATTTGTTATATTGAAAGTCAAGATAACTGATACGCCTCTGCAATCAGCTTCACTAACTGTAGCAATTTGCCGCACTAAAATCAATTATACGAATAGTGTAGGAATATATGTATAAATAAAATGTTCTTGTGACCAATAATGGATCGGTCGGCTTAATCCTTGTGTCAGTGACTACAATGTGACAAATCTTTCTGATTTTGTAAGTGGTGTCTTTGATATTAACATTCATATAAAGTTCTGATATTTATTGATATTGAGTAACAAATTTTATTGATTCATGCATTCTAATCAAAGTTCACTGTTTTCTTTGTACAAAAATGGCTATCACGAAAAAAAAACGAACTTAGAGAAAGAGTTAAGATTTTCAATATCAAATCTTCAATATTATTTGGATAACTGATGCACGTAGTCCGTCAAATGATAGTAAATCTCTTTTCGTACAGATTAATAGCATTTATATTGACAAAATTGATTTTCAGTTCATACAATTAGCGCTGAAATGTAACTGTGTCTACTGACCATTCAGCACCTGACTCACCAGTCAGCAATTTCTACTCCAACAGCTTCTTTTCTCGCACTTCCCGATTGTGGAATTCCCTTCCATACACTTGCTTTCCCGACAGCTACAATCTCCAGGAGTTTAAATGTAAGGTCAATAGACACCTCCTAACACACTAACTCGCATCCATTCTCTGAAACACTCTTTCCATCTACTCAACCCTCATCCTCGCTATCCTTACCCGTATATCATCCTGCTTCTGACATTTCCTATATCTAACCACTCTTTCCAATCACTTTCCCTGATTAACCCCTTGCGCAATAGTGGCAATGGAATGCCTTGCTTGGGGTGAACTGATTCAAAAAAAAAATTTTTTTTAGAGACAATTCGTATTGGCTGAAAAGTAAGCTTTAATGAACTAATATTTGTTTTTGTAAAAATACAAAAAATGTAGCACAAGACCAAAAGAGGGGATGAAAAGGGCTGGTCATCATCTGTTTCATCTTAAACTTAGCTAACCACAATCACTGACCCAAACAAACTATACAACATTCCTTGCGCACAAATGCCACACTCTAACTTACTATCCTTACTAACTATAATACTGCCACAAAGTCTCTGTGAATTCCTAACTAATTCCATATGTACAATTTGTATGAAAGTGGGGAATAGATTTTTAACGTGAATATTTCCGAGCGTGTACACTCGAGAAAAAAATTTCTAGCATACGACGTATACACGGGGACGGGCTCTATACTTTTCTCCAGACAAGACTCTGCCCTTTGGGTTTAGCTTTGTCCGGGTTCCTCTCAGAAGGCAGAGAGTTTGACAAAGTCAGAGCGTTGATGAACTCGGTATTTATGTAAGTTCTCCCCACAAGGCGGGATGTAGCAGAAGACCATTTTTAATGTAGGGATTTTCGTGTACGCTCGGGCATGGATGTGCGTTGTGGTACAGTGGATATCGGCTCGGAACGAGAAACCGGGGAGCCGAGTTCGAATTCCAGCTGAATCCATTGTATTCACTTACGCGCAAATACCCTTGGGAAAGGTATTAATCCGTCTCTTCCTTCCAGTTATGGGTTGAATAGCAGGACAGATTGGGTTCTATAGCCTTGGTCGGCAACCAGTCTACCGCAGAAAGCAATGGCAACCTACTGCGGGATAATATTCTGCCCAGTCAGTCATGTCTCTTTCGAGACATGATCGCCCAAGCGTGTATAACGTATGGCACCTAAACTGACTGACGCTCGGGCATAAATTCCTCGTAGACCCCGCATACGCGTGGTCGAGCTCTTGTTTGCTTTTACCCAGCCCAGACTCTGCCCTTTGGCATAGCCTCGTCTGGGTTCCTCTCTGCCCGAAAACCTGTTGAATATCATAAATATTTATACCTGTTGAAGGTCGCAAATGTTATCGGTATTTTCGTGATTTCTATAAGAATATTCTCACTTCAATGTGCTTGTGTTTTCCGTTCCTTTTTGCATACTTAGTGGCATGGTAGAGATCCGACCGATGATAACAAGAATGATAGGAAAGGGAGGAGAAAAAAACGAATATAACAGAAACGAAGAGAATAATAACGTAGACTCCAGTTTTTATAACATAAAGGCACAAAACAAATTAGTATGTACGAATGAATTCAATGATAAATAAAACTATTGCTATGCCATCTTCAAGGTCTACAGATAATCCATAATTGTGATCCAGACGAATGCACAATGAAGCAGGACTAATAAGAAACCGAAAGATATTTACGTATCATGAATGTTACGAAAAAAAATTAGCGCCTCTTTATTTAAGCTTATTTTTTAAGCCCCTTGATGTAACAAAGGATGGAAGCTAACAATGATATTTACATGAATTATAGTGAGATGAAAAGGTATGATGCATATGAATACACAAAGAAAGAAAGAAAGAAAGAAAGAAAGAAAGAAAGAAAGAAAGAAAGACGCATAAATTAAAAGAAAAAGAAGACGCATAGATTTGGAAAGAAAATGTACAAATTTCTGAAAGAAAGAAAGAAGATTTGATAAAGTAAGAAAGAAAAGTAAGACGCATACTGTTGGAAAGAAAAACGTGCAGATTTGGAAAGAAAGAAAGAAAGAAAGAAAGAAAGAAAGAAAGAAAGAAAGAAAGAAAGAAGGCGCACACATTTCGAAAAAAAGATGTACAGATTTGAAAAGAAAGAAAGAAAGAATCAAAGATTTAGGAAGAAAAAAGAATGACACACAGATTTAGAAAGAAAGAAAGAAAGAAAGAAAGAAAGAAAGAAAGAAAGAAAGAAAGAAAAACATAAAAATTGAAAGAAAGAAAAAGAAAGGTACATAGATTCGGAAATAAAAAAATAAGAAAGTGAAACGCTTCGATTCGGAAGAAGATACGCAGTTTGTGAAAAAAAAAATGAATAAGTAAAAGGGCTTTATGAAAAATGAAATGAAAAAATGAAATGAAAAAAGAAACAAATTGTGTGTGTGTGTGTGTGTGTGTGTGTGTGTGTGTGTGTGTGTGTGTGTGTGTGTGTGTGTGTGTGTGTGTAAAGTGAAACGCTCGAAAGTGAGGCACCAAAAGAGAAAGACGAATGAAAAGAAAATAATTGGATGGGAAGTTTTTATTCGGCGTTTACCCATTTCCTTTATCAATTGAACATTTATTCTAGGCGTGTTTATGAAATAGGAGTTTATACGTTTTAATTTAAAAAGGAACAGGAAGAATGAAAAGAAAAAAGAAATTATGAGGCAAAAGAAAAACAAACAAAAAAAAAACTCAACTAATCAACGGGAGGCAGAATTCATTCTTTTTCTTGTTCGAAGCGTAAAAATACCTTTATTTCTTGTCATATCAGCCTTAATACGCACCACAAATTTAATAAAAGAAAAAAAAAATACAAACGGCCGTCTCTTTTTTTTTTCAGGCATCCCTCCCGACCTTTTGAGACTTTTGCCATAAATTCTTCACATTTAAAACAAGAGTTCACTTTCCAGAAAGACTCCTTTGTTCGATTCATATTTGATCTTTTTAGTACAAGTCGTAAGGAAGATGCTTTTAGACAACATTTGTCTTTGAAAATGAAAACTTTTTACTGAATAGAAAAGAGAAAAGTGAAAGAAACAGAAATAAAAGGAAATATTGTTTCGAAAAAGGCTGTATACAATGAAAGGATTCAAATAGTCAAATTATGAGTCTATTTAGTTTCGGGTTCTAACCTTTCTGAAAAAAATATTGGTTTAAAAAAATAGTATAAAGACTTAGGTGTCTCGGAAAATGCAACTGGAAGCTTAATAATATTCGGGTTAATTACGCTATCTGATCTCTAAATAATGTTGTCTGCGTCTCTCATTCTCCCTCTCCATCCCTTTCTCCTATATCTGTATGAGTGTGTGTTAGGGGGCGGAGATCTGTGCGATTTTGTAAGTTTTTACGTCTCTGCATAACAACTGTAAATACATTCAAAAAGTCATAATACTCTTGTTATGCTTCGCATATCAAAGTGAGTAGCAGTAGTCATAGCACAGCGCTGCGTGTCCTCTGTGACGACAGGCTATTTTCTGTCCTACTTCTCCAAGTACTCTCTATACATAATGGTTTTTGAATTGCATAAGATACTACACCCCCCTCAATTATAGAGGTGGTACACTCTTGTTTTTTCTCTTACTACTCCTAATTATTTTTGTTTTGTATTGTCCTTTCTCTTGTCTCTCTTGTTTTCTCTTCAATGGTGATCTCGGTCTCTCTTCATTTTCCTCTTCATCTTCGTCCATTTCCTCATTCTCACCTTCTTCCATTTCTTGCTCTGTTCTACTTTTATAGCTTTCTGTCTCTTCTTGTTCTTGACCTTCCATTTCCACATCTTCCAGTTCGTTTCTGCTTCTGAACTGATCTGCATGCGTCAGTATATGTTGTTCCTTCTTTTCCAATATAGCCGTGTTGTGTGACCTTTTTGCATCAGGAGATTCGCTTCTTCTGGATTCGTTTCTTTATTCTTTCTATACCACACCTTTTCTCTCGTTGCAAAGGACATAGTTATGGGAGATCTGATTTGTCTTCCCATTAATGCCGACGGGCTCAGTTTCTAACCTGCATGTGAAATAGATCTTTAACTGAGAAGCATTTTTGGTAAATACGTTTCTATGTTTTTCATAAGTGGCGAGAATGTTTTTAATCTCATTTTTAGGGTTTGTACCATTCTTTCCGCAATGCCAGTAGACTGTGGATGATAGGGGTGGTGTCTTGCATGGGATGCATTTAATTTGTTTTAGCCAAGTATATAAAATCTCGTAAAATTCCGTTGCATTGTCGATGACTAGTGTTTGGGGTACTCCATTCCAAGCAAATATGGTTCTTAATATTTGTTTTATTGTGGTGGCTTTTCTGTCTTTTACTCTGATAATTTCTGGCCATCTTGAATATGAGTTTACTAATACTGCGAATAATCTCCTATATCTGATATGTGCCTAATCCATATGAACCGTAACCCATAGCTCTGCTTTCTTTGCCCAGAATTGAATTTTTTCTTGCTTGAAAATCTTTATTTCCACACATTTTGTGCATCTCTTGAATATCCTGACCACCACACTTACAATTTAAGTCTTCTTATGGTGGAAAATAATTCGTTGCCCAGAAGTACGCGAAAACTCTTTTGGAATCTATTGAAACTAGAATATAAAGACTGGCTACTCCAGACTTCTTCAGGTGTCTACCATGCCGGTAACTTCCTGAAAATTTCGCACTAAACGGAGTATATTTTTTGTCGTTTCGCTGTTCATGTCTAGGGATATCGCGTCTTCTCTTTCTGTCAATGTTTAATTATTGATTACCCTTTCACTCGACCCAGGAATTAAACACACACTTACAGTGTTAAAAATTCACGAATCAACATTTTAATCTTAAAGGTTATTGTTACTTAACAGCAAGACAATATTGTTATTGTTACTTAACATTATTGTTACTTAACATTATTACTTAACATTATTGTTATTGTTACAATATTGTTATTGTTACTTAACAGCAAGACAATACAGAAGTAGCAATAACACTAAGTTTAGCTCCAAACCATACAAAAATATTACGCTGAAAAACCAGTTCCCGTGCAACATTGAGCCTGGTCAGTACCTAGCTAGGTGACCGCTTGAGAATACCAAATGCTGTAAGTTTGGATGTGTTGGCCGTATGTCTTACGGTCATATTACGTTGAAACACCGTTTCTCGTGCGATCATTGATGTTAAGCATCATGGAACCTTATGTGCTGAATAACGACTCAGAACTGGAAATCGGTGAGTTGAATTTCTATTCAAGTCGGTAATTATCTTTGGGAAAAGTGTGAATCCACCACTTCCCCCTACGCACACACACACACACACACACACACACACACCTATGAGTTAATTAGTAGAACTTGTATTAATACAAATCCTTATTATCCCCAAGAAATTCTCAAAATCTGAAAACATTTTCAGGATTTGTTTAATACAGCTTATCAACATTTTGCAGGCAAAATTTTGCATAAGCCGTAAAAACGAATTAATCAATGAAAGTTCTAGACATAGAAAACGTAAAGAGAAAAATTTACCCTCACAGATTAAATAAACATTTCAAATCATCATCAATAAACAAATACTCGGAGAAGGTCGGAGAGCACAACGACCGAAACGTTCTTATAATAACAACAACTATAGTAAGTAAGTAATACAACAGTAAGTAATAGTTTGCTGTTCGATACCGAATATGGCTGTCTAATATGGCTGTCTAATATGGCTGTCTAATAGAGTGGTTAACTTGCCAACTCATACGAAGGCATATTTACCTTTTGTAGCTACATAGCTAATCCGTGGTTTGTTCTACAACTATACTGAACAGACATTAGTTACTGTTTGTGGGAGGGAGGGCATAGTCTGGCATGATCCAGTAAGAATATATGTAAAGAACGGAAAAATTCAAGTTCAATCCGCTTATATCCACGGTTACGATGACTTGTGGCTTTGTTCCAGCACAATCATGGACGGTTTCTACAAATTTCGTCTACACAATTTCACCCACAAACCTTGTCAACCTGTGGTATATTTTTCAGGCATTTCACAACGGTGTTGATTGCTGGGATCGTAATCCACTGGATGATATCGAGATGTCTCCGGCCATAGTGAGATTTGAACCGGTTTTTTTAATATTCAGAATATTAATATTCTAACACCTTGGCCACACGCTCATTAATGGCTATAAAATATTTCGATTGTGTGAACAAATGATTCTTAGAATTTGATTGAAAAGACTGAACAAAAAACTTCATCCTCCTTACTGAAATTCATACAGAAATTAAAGGTGTTAGTCTCTATGAGATTAAAGATATATGTGTGCCGTGGTGTAATAGATATCGGTTCGCAATGAGAAATCGAGGAGCAGAGTTCGAAATCCAGTAGAATTCGTTCCATTCATTTACGCGCAAATACTCTTGGGAAAGGTATTAATCCATGTCTTCTCCCTGTAGCTATTGGTTGAATAGCAGGACAGATTGTATTCTATAGCCTTGGTTAGCAACCAGTCTACCGCAAAAAGAAATGGCAACTTACTGAGAGAAAACCTTCTGCTTAGTCAGTCATGGATTGAAAAAGATGATCACTCAAGCGTGTGTCACTTATCTGATTGACTGTACTAGCTTCGTTTTCTTCTTTAATGTGACGTGTCTCTTTAGAGCGTGGACGATCATATCTCTCCACAATTTCTTTGTCCTTTCTTCTTTTCGCTATCTCTCCTAATCCCTGTTCTACCAACCATTTACACAAGTTTCTTCTTCTTCTATGTGCCTTGCCCCTTCAGGACGTGGGTGATGATGGTTCCCCATAATTTTCTGTCCTTTGTAGATCTTCATAAATTTTGTCTTTTCGCTATCACTCCTAATCCCTGTTCTAACAACCATTTACACAAGTTTCTTCTTCTTCTATGTGCCTTGCCCCTTCGGGACGTGGGTGATGATGGTTCCCCATAATTTTCTGTCCTTTGTAGATCTTCATAAATTTTGTCTTTTCGCTATCTCTCCTAATCCCTGTTCTACCAACCATTTACACAAGTTTCTTCTTCTTCTATGTGCCTTGCCCCTTCAGGACGTGGGTGATGATGGTTCCCCATAATTTCCTGTCCTTTGTAGATCTTCATAAATTTTGTTTTTTCGCTATCACTCCTAATCCCAGTTCTACCAACCATTTACACAAATTCGTTCGTTTTCTTCTACGTGCCGTGTCGCTTCAGAACGTGGATGATAATTCTTTAATGTACTATGTCACTTCAGGACGTGGATGATGATGGCTCCTCACAATTTCCAGTTCTTTGTAGTTATTCGTTAATTTTGGCTTTTCGCTATTTCTCCTAATTCCTGCTCCACCAGCCATTTACAAAAGTTCGTTGTCTTCTTCTGTGCCGTGTCCCTTCAGGATCTGCGGGATCATGTCTCTCCATAATTTCTGTACTTTGTAGCTGTTTGTAATTTTTTCTTTTTGATATCTCTCCTAATCCCTGTTCTGCCCAAACACTTACACAACCTCATTAGATAGTTTATGCGCCGCTTCCCTTTGTACTTCTTGTTTTCAATATATCTTTACAGAGTAAAATTTTCCAAGTCCTTTTTCCCCATTATGCGCCCAACAAATTTCAGCCATTTCTTTCTGATGTTAAAATTAAGTGTTCTTTTTTGTTTCCATTTTCTCTAAAATTTGGTCATTGTTCACATGTTCAGTCCATAATAGAAATAATTTAATTTTTCCACCGTCGGCAAATCTTGTCAGGTTGCTTTGGTGCTTTCAACTACGATCGTGCATTGTATATAAAACAGGTGAAAAGAACGAATCGGTGTTTTCCATTATTTTGGAGTTCGTTTGAAGTAAGGCGCCTCTGATGTGATGTGAAAGGAAGCCCTACTATTGCGTCATAGACTATTTTTTATCATCTTTTTTGTGCATGCAATGATTATTTTATTTCACAATAAAATAATTTCTCTACAGACAATTTTGACAATTTCATTGTTTTTTCATTTTTTTTTAACATACGGAGGAAAATGAGCTTTAATATTTCTGTTCTGTATTTGAGTTTGTATTTCACCCTAACTACCGTGATTTTTTTTTTTTTTTTTTTTTTTTGCTGAAGTACAATTAGAGCATTGCAAAATATTCTTAGTTATTGCCTGAACGGTGGGGGGTACTGTAGCCACTGAGCGGCAACTCGTGTGGTGCGGTATTTAGGTGAATTATCATAGGGAGTCGTATACAAAATTAGTTGTGCCATTTTCTTCTCTCATTCCACTTGTGCCATTTTTTCATTTCATTCAACTTGTGCTTTTTCTTTCTCTCATTCAACTTGTACCATTTTCTTCTTTCAATTCGTCTTGTACCATGTTCTACTATAATTCCACTTTATACTATTTTCTCCCTCTCAATCCATTCGTCTCATTTTCATCTCTCAATTCATCTTGTACCATTTTACTTGTGACGTTTTCATCTCATTACACCTGTGTCATTTTTATCTAAATTCACTTTATGGTTTAATAATGCTCTGGACAATTCCCTTGAGGCTTACACTACGATTCAGTTAATGCTAAGGGATTTTTATCGTACTGCCTCTATATTAATTCCTAAAATTTGTTATTTAAAAAAAACTATTTGTCGTATTACTTTTAAATATGTTTTCCATCTTAATTGTTGCTGTTTGTGTATGTGCATGTGCGCCAACCAAAACAAAACAAATAACTCTAACGGTAATGTTTCTTCATTGTAGATGTCCAATTCCTGAATGTTTTTAGAGGGGTGACAAATTAGACGATCGTTCCGAGCGACACAAATGCGAGTTACACCGTAATTTTTACCTGAATATACATTTTAACTAAACTTTATATTTACTCTTTGGGTTGTTTCGCGGCAGCGTTGGAATATTCTGTTTAAAAATGTTCTTTTTATTTTTTATCCTGAACATAAATTCGCTCATATATTTTTCTGCAATTAAATATCTTATTCAATTGAACTTAATTTATGTCTTTTCACGTAAATGCATTTGCGCAAATTCTTTTATTTTCCCCACTAATTCAACTAAGCGTAGGTTTACTTCAAAAGGAAACGAACTTTCATTGTTTTTTGATCCATTATCTGATGGTGAAATTATGTCCCAACCATTTCCATCAGTAGTAATTGTAGGTACACAAATAATACAATATAAAATTGGTAACCACAGGAAGAATCACAGATTTACGGGTCCTGGGTATGACTGTAAACTGCGTCTAGCAGCAAGGCCTCTGATTTGGAGGTTGTGAAGAGCATGGAACTTCTTAATTGCTGTTGTTCTCAGGTGCACTCTACAAGGAGTGTTAGGGTCTCAGCTATGGATTAAAACACTATGAAGGTCAAAACTCTGTGAAGGTCAAAACACTACGAAGGTATAAAAATAGACTTTTATAGAAAAATATAAATTTTTGAAGGAAAAAATTATTATCAGTAACAAATTTTTTAACACAAAAGTAGAAGACATCTTCAGTTTTCTAAAATAAAAAAAATGTTTTTCATCAATATCTGACTAAATCAACTTCTCACTCTATCTGAACATTAAAAAAAATACCTTAAAACACTATCTTTTTGGCATTAAATAACCCACAGAGGTTGATACGCCGTTAAAACTCAAACTCAAACAGATTTCAGAACGTAAATTCCTGTCGACGGATTATTAATTAAAAAAAAAAAATTATGAAAGAAAATTGCAGGTACGCTACCCGATTGCTAATACCTGTAACACTAAAATCTTGTCTAATTTAACGGTATTTGCGCGTAATGTGCGTTGTGGCGCAGTGAATATCGGCTTGGAACGATAAATCGGGGAGCATTTATACGAACACACATATATATGAATTATTTGTACTGGCCAACATAAACTTGAATAGACAAACGACAGGAGATGATGTGAGCAACAAGGACGTTTTAATGAACACGGAAACAAAACAAATATTTGTGCTAAAAATTAGAGAGAGAAACTTAAAATTTCTCGGATACATAATGAGGGCTCGGAGAATTAAACACGCACAAGACATAGTGAAAGCAAAAGAGCTAGAAGGAAACAAGGATAAAGAGGGATGGCAAAAGTCAAACGTTATGGAAGTCATGGAGAGCTATGATCGTCTACGTTCTGAAAGAGCTGGCAATAGACTAGAAGGCAAGAGGGTCAAAGGTAAAAATCGAATAACCTGCCTAATAAATTTATTTAAATAGATGACAACTGGGGGGGGGGGGATAGTATAAGGACAGAAGAAGTAATGAGGAGCTATGATCGTTTACGTTCTGAATGGAAATGGCACATAACAGCAGAAGCTCAGTATGGCACAAGGACATGGTATTGAAGTACCTGTAGGAGCTAACGCAAGCAAAGTTTCGACTGTTGTTTCTTTCGGCCATCTTCATGTACTTGTCAATCCGGGTAACCTTCAGAGAATTTCGAACTGACCCCTTTATTTAAAAAGAACAAGACAAGATATACCTAGACATGGACAGGGGAACGAAAACAATTTACAATCCTGTATATTAAATAAATGGCTCAATTTGGAACACCTTAAGGCGTATTAGGATCGACAAACACCTGAAGAAGAGCGGAGGGGATATTGGCTGAAGCGTTGTGATAATAACAGTAAAAATGAGGATATTAGTTTAACTATAAATAATGATAACTCAGAAATCTAGACAGAAGTTAAACAAATCTACTTTAAATCATTTATACATATATATTTATCTTGATATATATTAATCAATCATTATTAATTTTTTATTAGTATTTCTTTTAGCTACTTTTCATGGGTATGACGATAAACTACATCCGGCAGCAAGGCTTCTGCTCAGGAAACTGGAAGCTTTGAGGAGCGTATAACCACCTCTTAATTGCTGTTTCTCTCGGGTTCACTCTGACCAAGGGTGGTAGCACCTGTTAGGGTCTCAGCTATGGGCAACTATTTACCGCCTCCTTAACTAAGCAAAAGCCCTATGAAAATATTTTTAAAAAATTCTATAGTAAAAATTACCAGTATATCAAAAAATTAGAAACAATACCTATTTATAGTAAAATTACCAACAATATATCAATCAACATGAAAGAACTCCTTCATGACATTAATCCACAAAATATCATACAATAATCAATTTCCAAGCTGGCATCTATGCAGATTACACCACCATTTACGCCCGTATCTGTTAAGTCTGTTAAGGCCGACAAATTAAATCTGGCTGCTACACTCCAAAAAGACTTCCAATCTATGACTGAATGGAGTAGGAAACGGCTAGTAAATTTTAATGCTTCCAAAACGAGGCTTCTCTCCTTTAATCACCATAGAGAATCATTCCTGCTATCATCAGAATGGATGACGCTAGTCTCCTAGAGAGCAACACACTGAATCTCCCAGATCTCACTTCTGCAAAAGACCTCAAATGGGATGACTACATCGAATCCCTAGCTGAATCTACTGCGAAAAAGGTTGGTGCACTGTGTCGGACGAAGGAGTTTTTACCGTTAGAATCCATTTTGCACATTTATAAATCTACCGTTCGTCCATCCATTGAATAGTGTTGCCATATCTGGTCTGGTGCTCCTGCTATTCATATTGAGGTTCTCGACAAAATCGAAAAGGAGAATCGATCCTGACTTAGCAGCCTGCCTTCAGTCACTTTCTCACCGACGTAATGTCACTTCCCTCTGTCTACTTTTTCATGGCAACTACTCTGACAAGCTTTTGTTTTCCTGGTAGCCCGACCACATGTATTTACACGAGCTACTAGATTATCATCAAGGTCCCAATAGTTAAATATAATCACCTCTTCTATATACTTGATTCCCATCCATCTCTTTTCTTTGTTTCCCACATCTACTGTATCTTATTCTCTCACTGTAACCCCATGTACACCAGTGTCATTTCTGTCTTGCTTGGGGTGAAATAATTATATATATATATATATATATATATATATATATATATATATAAACTGTATTAAAAATATAACTTCCGCAAAACTATAGCATACAACAAACATATCTCTGTTCACATAATCATGTAAAAAAGATGAGTATCAACTACCATGTATTCAATTGTGAAACCAGAATAACATATATCGTACTTTTATTACCAAGAAAATTAAATTTCAGCATTAAATGACACATAAGTAGTTGATATGCTGTTAAACAAATTAAATCAAATTAAATATCATGGGTGAACATGGCTCTCCACAATATTCTATATCTCGTGCATTTTAGCAATCTTTCTACCTTTGCCAAGCCTCTCACCACCCATTCACACAAGCTCGTCAAGTAGGTGACCCGCTGCTTTCTCCCATCTGCCTCGATTGTGCTCTAGTAATATAAAGTTTTTTAAGCCTTACTTTCTCACTGTGTATCCAATTTTAGC